>OY829527.1:8471970-9104638 GCA_963691665.1 Clepsis dumicolana | reverse complement strand
GAAGTATAGGGTTATTTGTAAAATGAACACTGGACACCTTCGCTTTTGTTTCTCTGTTGAATACTTCTATAGTACCCTCTATGTATAAAGTACTCGCTGATGGTAATACGTATAGATCTTGCTGGTTGATAGGTATACGGATTTCATCATTTAAATTGAAACTTGTTACGTACGGTTTATACGAATGATATTCGAAACTTTCAATCGTGCTATCAAAGCTAAAGGAGTCTGATAAGTTTAGTATACTCATTTTAATAATCCTATGTTTTTTAAAAACTGTTTGTTTTCCTTCGTTAGTTGTCCTTTAGGTCTTCTTTTCTTGATAGCACAATGAGCACTAACGGCTTTGCTGTTTGAGACCGTACATTTATTAAAGTCTATCATTTTTTTCTGAGATGTAAATATATCTGAATCTCTTCGCCACGTAAATTCACTAAATTATCGTTTATATCCAGTATTCTTATTATAAGAGCGTTTAAGCTGTTTTGAGTAACAGGAAAATATATAACATTTTTAGGTGTTTCTATAATCCGGTAACCAGGCGGTACATTTGGCACAAATTCATGAATTATATGACTAGGTTTTCCGTTTATAAATGACCCGCTCACGATGTCACATTCAACTCGTACTATAGTTGTAGACAGAATGGACACGGGAAAAGGGGACTCAGTTAATATATTCGCCTGAACTGTTTCTTCTCCAAAACCAAGTAACTTACCAATCGAATTTGGTTTTTTAAAATAGACGTTTTTGGAACACAATATAGATGTTTTTAGCGTATTATTATTGCATGTCAGTGTAAAGGTGCAACCTTGGAGATGTCTTTTAAGATAATCATCAAGATCTTGAAGTTCATATGACCCTTCAGGAATTTCTACTACTTCGTTATCACCATAATAAAACTTATTATTTCGGTTGTCAATATTAGGTATCGAGTTAAATGTCGACAAGTATAGCAACCCGCATTCATATTCACCATCTAGTTGAAGAGCTGGCGAGTGATTCGTAATCAGGGTAGAGGAGGATCCCGTTATGGACAAAGTGAAAGACATCGTGAGAATGAGAAGCTATTTATTGTTCAGAGATATTTAAACGGTTATTCCAATATTTTTTTAAATATTTTAAACATAAATGTCCGCAATTAACAGTATCGAATTTTTGATAAATATTATAATTGTATGAAATATTATAATTTTTCAAATATTTTATTAATTCTAGCGGCGGTTGAAGATCACCATAACTATTAAAATATTCACAATGATTATTATCTTTGACATAGGCTACCCAGTGAGTCCCTTGGTTTTTAGAACTATCTAAATTTACGATTGCACATTCTACTCTTTTTGGACGGTTTGGCAATTTGTCTCTCATGTAAACACCACGAAAATAAGGAATATCTGTTGAATGTTTTAAAATATCAACATTTGTAAGAGCACGTCTGGGTAGCCTTTTATTTAGTTTTTTAATCGTTTTAAACACAAACCCTTTCCATTTCTATACTGTTTAATGTACAACCCTTTACCTAATGCAATAGATTCCATCATTTTATTATGACGTTCTGATTCGGATAAGCTCTTTTTTGCAGCTTTGTAGTCACCAACAGCTTTAGCGATCCCAGCAGCTCCTCCTGCCAATGACCCTAACGCAGAAAGTCCCGCGAAAATAGGTATTAGTGGCAATATACCTCCAGTTTTAGGAATCGGTATTAATCGAGGAACTCTCATTTTACTCGTATTGTTATTAAGAAATACTTTACTCGCTGCAGCAAAAGCTCGACTGACTGCAGTGCCTTCTTTTTTAGATTTGTTTTTTTTCAATTCGGTACGTATCTTAGAAACAAAATGCTTAAATGATTTTATCCCTGCACCAACTTTCATTTTAGATTTCATCACTTTGCTAACTATCCAAGACGCAAGTTTTTCTCCTTTTCCAACACCTTTTGACTTCAATCTTTGTTTAGCCATTTTATAGAGTTCAAAATCTGCACGATGTCGGTCTGTTAGGTCAGAATATTTATCGTATGCTATATCGTGTTGCATACACGCGTTGTCCAATTCATTAACTCCTTTATCACCTCTTTGCAATCGCTTATGCAATTTTGTGCCTGGTCCGCAATAATTGTAGCCAGGTAAGTGCAGTTCAAACGGTAAGTGATTAATAATACTGTTTAGAAGTCCTCTTCCTTTCATATCCCAAAAGTTAATGACTTAGCGCGAGAAAGTTTTTAAATATATTTATACAATGGCATTTCTGTCGATCCAGCTGTTTTCGCTATCGTTAAGTCCTAACCACTTAACATACAATTTTTTCCCTCTTTTTTTGATTACCTTTTCGATGAGGTAAACGTCTGGATACTTAGTTTTTTGCAGTTCTTGTTCATAAAATGTACCGAGTATTGAGTTTTTTCGTTGGTCTTCAATATGGTAAGTAACAGGACGAGTGTGATTCACCTTTTTAATAGTAAATAGCTCAGTTGACCAATTAGGCGTATAACCTTTATGAAAGACGCTTTTGTACTTGCTTATACGCACATGATCTCCTACATTAAAAATATTTAATTTAAAACGCCGATTGGATTGTGATTTATCTATGTTTTTCTTTACTTCGGCTTCATTATTAAAATTCACCTCATTTGGGCTAAATTTTGTTGTGCTATGCACAGTTTGATTATAAGATTGAACTATCTCATCGAAAGGTTTTCCAAGCCATTTGTAGTTCCCGATGAAACTGAAATATTTGTAAAGTTTGTTCTTGAGCGTTTTTATTACCCTTTCAACAATAGACGCCTTTTTAACTGAATACGTGGAATAATGATTTATTTTTAAGGATTTCACATAACAATCGAATTGATCATTGTAAAATTCTTTTCCAAAGTCTGTCTGTAAGTTTCTAGGTATTCGTTTGGTCGACTTGATAATTAGTTCAAATGCATTTTTTACTTCTGTTTTAGTTTTAGATTTCGTAGGAATACACCACGTGTACTTTGAAAATGTATCAATAACAACTAAAATGTATTTATATCCCTTATTTACAGTATGTAAATTCTGTAAGTCAATTAAATCTGCTTGCCACAAATCATCAATTCCTTTTAATATAACTGCGCGACGCTTGAAATTTTTTCGGGCCGATCTATGGATTTCATTCACGACTTGTTCTTTTGTCATCTTTGAAATTACTTAAAATATTGTCTATGTCCCTTTTTGTATAAAAGTTTATTTTCAACTGATTTGCAAGCTGATGAATTTGAGAATTTATAGTTTTAAATAAAGAATCTAGATGCTTCTTCTCGTAAGTGTCCTGGACGAGCTGATCGACATATTGCTTATTAGCTGCATCATTGGGTGTCAAAGGATCCGCTACCCCCTTTAATCGCGATGATTGTAGATCGAAATCGCCATCATCAGAACGCAGCAAAGTTTTATTGTTAAGTTCAAAAACTTCACATACACGCAAACGTTTATGAACATGATGACCGAATTTGTCTATGTTCATTTTCACTTCTTATTTTTATGCACTTATGTATCATCAAATTTCCGGCTTCGACTGATGGTAAAAGTAAAATACCAGTTTTATATATCATTGATTAACCAAGCCCGCTTCACGAAGTTCTTCTACAATTGATATTATTTCATTGTCTAATCCTGTGTTACCGGCATCACGGGAAGCAATGAGTAATTTCAATCTTTCAACTAATTCGTTTGGATTATCCCAATAGACATATGAAACATCTCTTTTAACTTTTTTCATTGTTGGTAGTCCTTTGCCGTAAGTACATAAATCTTCGCTTATTGAACGTTGTTTCGATAATTTGAAAAGCGGTTTTATAATGTATAAATATTTCTGACCTTTGTTACTTTTTATTGGTTTATTGGGATCAAAATCTCGTCTATGGACATTCGTTTCTAGTAGCAACATTTTATAATAACGTTTATCGTCTTCAGTTATGATACCTAAATCAGGCAACTTCTTAAATAACAAATCATATAAACCTGGTGTTAAATTGTAAGTACGTCCATTTACTTTGAGTTTTTCGCCACTAACGGAAACTAAACAAGATCCTAACATAAGCTTATCGCGTTCTGTTCGTATGCCAAAAGGAATGTCCAAGTCGGTGTTGTATTGTTTTTGCCATGCAGGGTCTTCGCGAGGAGATGCATATGAACCGGTAGTCTTAAATGAAGTATCATTTGTTGATTCCAAGACATCATTGTTGTCACTTTCACATAACATGTCATCATCACCATCTTGTCTGTTTTCGTCTCTATTTGATACCTCATCATCATTATTTGAAGTCGTTTCGGAAAAATTTCGTACGATTGTTTGATTATTAATACTACTTCTCTTCCCTTCATTAGGACTAAATTTTAATGTTTTTGGCGCCTTTTGCCACTTAAATATGTCTTCATCAAAATCGGTTTCATTAGTGTTATAGTATTTATTGTCGTTACTTTTAACCATTTCATTAAGCGGGTCTGTTATTGGTTTAAAGACTGATTCCAAAATCATATTGTTGTTATTTTTCATATCACGAAGTAGTTTAACCTTCTTTTTGACAGCATCGGCAGACTGAAGTACTTTTTCTTTTAAAGTTTTCTCGGTGTTTATTTTATGATTCATGTCTGATCTCGATGGATTCCCATGATGCAATAAAAGTTTCTTGAAAATGAAACTGGTTAAGTAACACGGTTAATCCAAAACGATAAATGTATCAAATCCCATTCTATAACATCCTGAATTTCTAGCACAGTCCTTGTTTACAACCAAGTAGCTAAAAGGTACGCTCCATATTTTTGCACACATTTCCCGAAACTGTGACCAAGACATATCAGTTCCAACGTGCTCGTCATAAACATGACGTAAATTAACTTCATCTTGTTTAAAAAGGATGATTAAGTTAGCATTGTCCCTTATTAATTGTTTAGGTATTTTACTGTAAGTTTGATTTAAGTAGAAGCTGTCAATATTTTTATGCCTTCCCATTGCAAAGTAATCCCTTATATTATTTTGATTTTCGCATGCAACATCATCAAATATGATAATTGAATTGTTCTCAGCTTCATGCGGGCTTAGTATTTCATCATTTTCGCGATATTTTTGAAATTTAACTGATGGAACCAACATCAATATTTTTTCTAAAAACTGGTACATCGGTTGGAAAAGTGTTTTTGAATATACGTAAATATTTTGAAAGCGTAGTCCTTGTTCATGTAGTAGAAGAGAGACAATTAAATTAGTTTTACCGCAATTAGAAGGACCGCAAATTATACAGCGAATTGTGTCGGGTAAAAGTTCACCGTGACGAAAACTACGATTGTTGCGATCTGAACAAACAACCTCCAACTGCAAGCTCTGAGCTTGTTTTACAAACTTCATATCTGTTCAAGATCAATTCAACCAATGCGCGCGTGTTGCAAGCATGGAATGCTTATTCAAAATGAGCAGAAGAGCAGATGGTTAACGTTAAACCTCGAGTGTGAGCAAATTCTGTTAGGTTGGGTTCCGTTGGGTTTGAGTTGCTGTTGGGCTGATGTATTCGTTGCGTTGATCGAGAGGTGAAACAGAATGCCCAATGCGATTTCAGGTGTAGGTTGAGCGTTATGTTGAACGCAAATGCTGATAGGTTACTGTTAGGTTGGTTACCGTTGGGTTTGGGTTGATTGTAGGTTGTGTGCAATTCATTGTATTATTGGGCTTCTGGATCACCACGAATGAGTGAGGGCGAAATTTTTCGCCCGATCGAATGAATGGTGGTCCAGAATGCCCAATAATATACTACTAACTTTTCGTCCAAAACTATTGCTTTGTTCTCGCTAGGTATCGATAGCCAATTTCTACACAGATAAGTGGACTTACAAATATGTCCTTAATAGCTAAGGATTAATACAATATTAATTAAACAGTTCACAATATTATCACAGTCGACATAGTAGTTTATGCAACTGCTACATAATGACGGTCCTTAAAACACGAGTGTGTTTTTATGAAACGAGGCGAAGCTGAGTTTCATAATAGGATCACACGAGTGTTTTAAGGCCTAATTATGTGGAGTTGCATACATTACTTTATCTACACACATATTATAAGTACTCTAAGGATGGTTCAGAAGCCGAAGGCATATATCACCCATACCTGTCACGAATTTGATTGTTTTTTTTTAAACCATAGACAAACGTACCGAGCTGACGTTTCGTAAACTGTTTTTTTTTTTGTAAAAAAAAATACGTATCATATTATTAATTATACATGTCGGACTGAACTCGACTTATATACGTGAGTGATCCGTTTTATTTCACTATGATTGTAAATTACGTTGGTTGTCAAATTTGAAAAATCGAATTCTATATCAAAAAGTCATTACGACATAGAATTCAATGTCGTAATGACTATTACTTTACCGCTGGACCTGCAGAGCGGGCGGAGGCGACGATGTACTGCAATGCTGGTCATTTTTTACTGGTTCTGAATGCATTATAGAGGACTTATGATATTTGTATAGATAAAAATATTTACTAAACACCATTGCTTGATCGGACTACCGTAATATAAATATTTTTAAGAATTATGAAACATCTACCAATTTATTGTCCAATAAATTCCTAATCATACGGTAGTAATTCGGTGTCTCACATTAATTATTCCTTGGGAACTGTGTAGGGATTTTAAAAACAATTATTTTATTAAATAGTGCAATACACCAAAAAATTCAATGTTACTCACTGATGCGGCCGCAAGTGCTAGTACCACTCATCAGTACTAAATATTTTTAATGCTGTTTCAGCATTTGTAAATATTTTGACAAATGCTGAAACAGCCTTGAAAAAACCTAGAGAACAAAACTCCAGTCTCATTAGACGTATCACTTCACATACTAATACATGCTTTTGACAACTCCAGTCATAAGCGACGGCGTTGAGAAATGTAGCCTAACCTTTACTCTTAAACAGATAAAACCTACATGTGACTAATGTTAAATGTATGTCTCGTAAAAGACTTTGGTTCAGTTTAAAAAGGAAGCATTCCATTCCTTAATCGGGGAAGAAAAGGTTTCTTAACCCCTAGGGGGATTTTTCCATTAAGGAAAAAAAGGTTAGTTGTTTAGAAGTACTTGTATCGTATGGAGTATAAATGGTTAAATGAGGTGAGGTGAGGTGAGGTGATTGTGCCATGAATTTTAAGCGGTATTTTGGGCATTTGCTAGGCAACACACACACACATTTTCGCTCACAATCTTTTTTTTTTATTTGGTGAGGAAGGCAAACGATCAAGTGGGTCACCCGATGGTAAGTGATCACCACTGCCCATAGACACCCGCAACCCCGGAGGGTTTACAGATGCGTTGCCAACCTAGAGAGCTAAGATGAAATGCCTCTTGTGCCCGTAATTACACCGGCTGTCTTACTCTCCACACCGGAACCCAACTAAAAAAAAGTAAAAAAAATGTCATTATTATGACACCATACATACACAATCACAATAGAGTTGTAGCGACCCGAGCGCCACACGCCGATGACGTCATCACTGTTCTACATCGCGCTAACGAAGTTTCTCAAGTCGGTTGCATAAATACAACTTCCAACTCTTTTCCTCCGGACTTCGGTCCCCAGGCATAACATCTGCCTGGAGAGAGATCTCTCTATCGGAGTCCTCCCCAAACTGGTTGACCCTCGACATTGGACAAAAAACGCAACCTTCCAAGACCTACAACAATGACGCAGTCTCACAGCACAACGCCAGACTACCACACTGTGCACCACTAGCATGTTGCTAAATCTTCATGCCTGGTGTCTACAGTGTGCAACCCTTTCCTACACTGCTACGCACTCCGACGAGGATCCAGACTAGCAGCAGCTCATCGCTCCCGCCAGCACAGCGGAACAACTCATTGCTTCCGTCAGCACAGCGGAGCAACTCATCGCTCGCCAACGAGGCTAAGCAAACCTTGTAATTGGCCCTTGCAAGCGCCCACACGACGCACAGACTGCGCTTCCACACCGACCTCCGGTCTACAAGGGGGGCTGGTGTAGCGACCCGAGCGCCACACGCCGATGACGTCATCACTGTTCTACATCGCACTAACGAAGTTTCTTAAGTCGGTTGCATAAATACAACTTCCAACTCTCTTCCTTCGGACTTCGTTCCCCAGGCATAACTTCTGCCTGGAGAGAGATCTCTCAATTTGGAGTCCTCCCCAAAGAGTGATTACATGTTTAGCTAAACACAGATCAGATGAACACGTCATTTACCCGGGTTTGCATTTTCTCCCATGTACCTAATGCTTGTCATAATCTGTCACTAGTCATGACTATTTTTTTCTCTCATTCTCTTTTTATTTTTTTCTTCTATTAATTGTTCAAGATTTTTATAAAATAAAATTATGTATCGAATTAATTCACCACATTCTTGATTCACCGACTTAAGAGCCATGGGACATGTTTTGGTGTAAGTTTTATGCACCCTTATTTTTGCACTTGACTGTACCCTTAATTTTTTCATGACCATACCCGCCCTAAGTAATGCCGTCTCGACGCATGCGCCGTTACCGTAATGGTCATAATTTACATGCACATTATGGTACACTGGGAAGGAATAATACTATTGCAAATCTAGTCTAGTATAGTTTTTGCATTCATTTTAATTTCGGCTTAAGAAAACAAGAAGGTTGAGAAGCATTCCATAGTGGACTGAAGTCACAAATGCTGCTGTTCCACTTCAAAAGTAGGCTAATAATAGTAGACTCATAATAGCAGGCTTATAATCGTCATCATCATCATGTCAGCCGAAAGACGTCCACTGCTGGACATAGGTAGGCCTCCCCCAAGGCTCTCCACTCAGACCGGTCTTGTGCTTTCCGCGTCCACCGCGGTCCCGCTATCTTTACCAGGTCGTCGCTCCATCTTGTTGGAGGCCTACCCCCATCCCCTAACCCCATCGGCCATCAGTCCTGCAAGCAATGTGCCCCACCCAGTGCCACTTAAGTTTCGCAATTCTTCGGGGTATGTCGGTAACCTTAGTTCTTAGGCTTATAATAGCAGGATCATAATAGTTGACTTATAATATTATAGTAGGCTCATATAGGCTCATTATACCTCTCCCAAAGGACAAACCTATCGAATAATTGTTTTTTAATTACAGTACCCAAAGTTTTACAATAGAAACCGGATACTGGTGTCATTGGTGTCAAGTACCAACGTAAAAACAAGTTAAATTCTAAATTATTTAATACCGTCATCGAAAGTGAAATTCTATATTTGGTCAAATATTGGACTGTTCCACTTTCGCTTGATTCGAAGACATAATTCTGCTCTGCTAACATAAAATGTCGTAACTGCCTTGACTTTCCTGTGGACATGCGATCTTTTATGTTAGCTAGCTTCTTATAACGATTCTCTCTTTGTGACTTTAAGGTAAAACGCTGTATGTTGACTTACGATATTTTTTAACGACTCGGTGAACTAAATTCCGTTTCTGAGAAGAATTACACCGTTGCCATTCTTTTTACAATTGTTCATTTCTCAACTACAGGCATTGATACAAATAAAATTGGTATGATTAATAGAATGATACTGCCTTAGAATCATCCCCATTTATAAATGAATACCTACACAAAGCAAAACTTTCCGAATTCAAAATAAATTTATCTTAAGGAATCGCGTCCGCTTGCTTGTTGACATTATTTTTAACTAAATTTCTAGAAAACTAATACACCAAACTGTATTTCTGCCCCGCTAGCGATATTAGCAGCAGGTAAGTTAAGTATGATTTAATTTACAAACTACACTAATACCATTTTCCATTGCTGACAAACTCGCACTTAGATTTATTTTTCGAACTGTACAACATCCCCGACGTATAACGACGTATGAGCAGCGTACGCTAATGCCCGCTAATACATTACGGCCGGTCACTTGCAATTTACCATTTAAATGCACCGCAGATAATGCATGCGGGTAACTTGTGGGTAAAGTTAGACGGCTGGAATGATGTGAACATTTCTTTAACATGGTTCCTTTCTATATGTAAATAAATAAAGCAGATGTTAGAAAAGTTGATAATCCAAACCCTCACATTCATTTCAAAGTTCAATATCTTAAAAATCTGCAACACACATTTTGATAAAACTAACTTTTAATTATTTGGAGTTTGGCTTTCGATTAAAAAGTAAAATGTTTTAATGGAAGTTTTCTCTATGGTTTAGGTTATTTTATTGTATTATCCCCAGAACATTCAGTACACAAACGATTCAGCTTAAAAAAAACCGTATCTCAATACTGTAATATTGCCAATACAATTTAATTTGTTCTAAGTTCATAAATTACTATGTACATATATTATTCTTGTTTTAGTATATCGTCTTTTTATTTCTCTCAACTCAACATAAACATAGTCCTATTTACAAAAAACAGCTTTAAAAGTAAATCCCTTAAAAAAAGGATGCAAGTACTATTCAATTTAAATTTCTGCCTGTCATGACATCACATATATCCGTTCAAACTCGAAAAGTCATAAACGCCATTGACAAAACGCTAATACAAACTCTAAGCACTTACAGCAAAGACGATAGTATCTGTCAGTGACAGTGCCGCTTATACCTCATACAATAATGCCGTAACTCCGCTTTCGAAGAAATGCTATCTCCTATTTAAAATGCGCGTGGAGCGTTATGAACAATAGTTGCTCATTATTATGCACGGGCGCAGAACGCCATCTACCGGCGACGTGGGGGAACTCTTAAGTTTGTAAATTAGTCATTACCTAGGTTAGCTTCACACGGTTGCGTTACTGAAAACCTAAATCGGTGTAGTAGGTACTTTAGTTAATTTGTTGAGACCAGTACCGTGTTTTATAAAACTACAAGTTACAATTTACAAGCGGAAGTCCCATTCTATCACCTTTTGTTGGAAAGAGACTTCCGCTTGTAAATTACAACTTGTAGCTTTATAAAACAAGACCCAGGAAGTTCATCTCGTAAACTATTGGTTGCAGCGTCATAATATACACTGACACTGCAAAAATTTATACACAATATTAAATCATCTTCCTCTCGAATGCATTAATTTGATTCGCTCCCTGAGTCTGTATTTCCGAACTTTACTGAACGTCACTAGTAATTTACAAGTTTGGTGTCACGCTGGTGCTAGGTTTTTGTAAAATAAAAGGTTCTTAATATCAAAGATATATTGTTGTCTCCCTTCTCCTTCTTCTTACTTTAATTTGTATTGAATCTTAATGTGTTTGACTTAAATTCCGTGGACCCCTCAGTACTGTAACTTCTCTTCAAAGAATGGAATATTTTCAACAAAGGCAGTATTCAAACAATGCCACAAGTGTGAAATTTTAATATTAGACGGTTTTTTTACTTAAACCAATCATGTATAATTGATAAAAACACAATCATTGTACGTAAGCATTGTTCCTTGTCAATACATCAGCCTGATGTTCACAAGTCACATGTTATCAAATATCTATTGATAGGTGCATAGAAATACATGTTTTCCCATCGCATACAGATATATGATGCATTGTTGAAAAGTGTTAAGAACAATAACGAATACTTACGGCATACCTAAAATATATACAACAAATTAAAAAAACATATTCAGCTCCTTCGTGAAGTTGTGAAGTCTAAAAATTTGTGCAATTATTGTAACATGAGCCACCACAAAGTAACGCCTGAAAGAAATAAATTTCTTGCTTATGCCTAGCCTGCTCTTTTTAAATACATATAATTTACAGCATACTTAATTCACGTAATATAAAACAAAATAAAGACATAAACATTGAATATCACAATAACGACATGGCAAAGTCAATCAATTGTTTTACGAGAAGAAATAAACAATCAAATACTTCGCTGTAAAAGATGTAACTAACGTATTTTTACCCCGTAAAAAACATTGTAGCTAACTCGCAACTATGTAACGTATTTGCTTAGACAGGTGTAAAGGCAATTACCACCGTTTTATCCTTAAAGAAGTAAGAAAGCCCTTAACAGACACACGGTAAACTTAAGCTCACACTTATTACCCTTTCGCTTTAACATACTTCACACATTCGTAAGCCAGCGTGAACATAAAGTTACAGTGACAGAGTACTCAGCTGCATACTTTTACGCGTAAAACAAACAAATAGTAACAGTTTCGACCGAATTTCTCACCTCGAAGGGTCGGTGAACTCATTCAGCGCATACAAGGAAAGTTTTGGAACGGCTAAAGTTTAACTGAGATAGATTGCGCAAAGTTAAAGTAACAAAACAGTTTAAATTAGGCGAACTGCTTTTTTAAACTGTTAAATGTTAAAAATAAAAGAAGATGTTTTTGTTGAAAGAAATAAATGAAAATGTAACGGCCAAATGCTTGACACCTTAATACCAATAACTGAGACTTGTCACCTTTGATACTATGAATATTATACTCCGTTTATTTTAATTGCTAAATTAAAAGGTCAAGTTCGGTCATGTTTTTAAGTAAAACGAAGACACCATTTAAAATTGTGGTAACTTCTATGACTAAAACGTAATGAATACCGCTAATAAAATATTAATCGTATTTTTTTCTTGTCCGTCAAAAATCTTAAAATAAATGGAATATAAGATTGAAGGTGTCGACTATTGGTACTGTGTCGGACACTGCGACACTTAGCTTTACCTTTGCCTTTCGTGTTAAACGATTACTGTAAGCAATAGTGTATTATACTTACTTACGGCATTTTGAGATGGGCGTTCACTTACAACAAATTTGTCACATATGTCATTTTTACACGGGCGTTCACAAGAAATGCGATTTGTTTCGAAGATAATGTTCGGGCAAAACAGCCACAAGACCATAATTGCTTATTTTATGATCATCTTTCATTTTAAAAGTCAGCTGAGGGTTTCATAAATTTTTCGATGCTTTAATAACAATCTTTATTTTTGAAACGGGTCTGTATTCTGCAAACCTATCATTAGCCGAAAAATTTTCTGAACTTTTTATCGCATCTTTTACGATTTCACTCCTGATTGTTTGTACTGCCAAAGACTGTTAAATAAATATTCCACGAAAAATATTTCGTATGAAATTAGCAACGAAAACTCACTAGTTCGTAATGCTTTCACTGTTAAACACTTACGAGATTTCTAGAAGAGCCAAGCACCATCAAAAATATGGTTTGATGACATAACGTCATCCTGAATATATCAGCTTTTTAGCACTATTGTGACCGAAACAATGATGATTTTGAAAATACGACGAAAGGTTTCAAGAAAAGCTATATTAGCCCTCGTGATTCTTTTGGCTCATCTGAAGGGGACACTGCCGTGCGACCTGATTAAACCAATCCAATAAAGTCCCCTGAGACAAGTGAGCATCTAAGTTAATTGACGTTTCTGAGTGCGATCTTGCGTATTTCAAAGGCAAACTTTACCTTGCGAAGCAACATCGTACTTAATATGCGCCCCTATACCACGAACCTTCAATCCAACTAAATAGCCCACAAATTGCGTTCCAAATCGGTGAACTTAACAAAACGTAATCCATCGCTGCTCGCACAGGCGGTCATAAAGCATCTGCCCACGTCCGCGCTGCGACGGAAGCGGGATTTATCGCCGGTCGCTGACGCTGCCTTTATAAGGCGCGTTCAATGAACCATGGTACAAGCTTGATCAATTGAAGCTTTGTATTTAGATAGATTAAGAACATAGATTCTGTAATGTCAAAACGGTATACAGATGAGTTCACGAGAACTAGCACAAATGAATTGAACGAGTAAATAAAAGTATCTAAGTACTTGTCATCTATTTGAATATGCATCACAATCACACACATACCTAATGTGAAAATGACAAGCTTAAATCCATATTTAATATAATTATAAATAGAAAAGTCCTGACTGATTGACTGTCTTTTTGGCATTGGCATACGGTTGCTTTTTGTTCAACGGCCAGCCCAAACTCTGAGAAAATTTCGCATTATTCCTATGGGATTTTTCGAAATTCCACCCGCAAGGGGGTGAAACTCTGTCATGGGTAAACGTTATTTTTAAAATTGCGATTTCAAAACTATCTATATCCTATACATCTCCTGCTCAATTAAAACGTGCCAGTAAAGTAGTGTTCTGGTTTTGCTGTTCTAATAATTACTTTTTACACTTGTTTCTAAAATGCGGTTATTTTTTCTCTCTTAATCTTTTAATGACAGAGTGAGGTTTCTTTGTGTAATTTGGCTGTGGTTACGTATTGTAAGAGCTAATGTAACTTGTTTTTAGAAAAAATGACTTTGTGCCAAGTTTCTTGCGGCGCATTCTTTTTGGCAATCATGGTCTTTCCGAAAGCGCTGGTAGACTCAAAAAAATTACGTGTAAAAGAGCATTCAACTGCCTATTTGCTGAACAAAATTTTGATTTTGATTGATTTTCAAATAAATGAACACGTACACATTGAACCATTTTTGATAATTTCAAACCCTGAAAAGGAGTGGGGTGAAAGTTTGTATGGGAAAATGTCATTATTTTAAATTACTATTATGAAATAATATTACTTTTAAAGAGCAATAATTGGCAGTGGTTTCCCCGTTTTGTAAATTTCAACCATTCCTTTGTAAAGTTCAAAAATGACCTAACGCTAGTTACTCTATAAAAATGCTTAATGACATTAGTTTCGTTCAATATATTCATGTTAGCGCAAGTGAAACGACCTGTAAGTACCTTTAATTTTGACATTCACCTTTGCAAAAATGACACATTTAAATATAAGTGACTTGGTTGTCTGTAAATTCTTGATCTAGGTGTCTAGCCATCGCATCCTTAAAAAAACCAGTATAATTATGATTCTCATTGGCCATCTTTCTAGCAAGTACGAGTATGATAATGCAAGCGCCGCGGACGTCCTGCGCGCGCAGCTCATACTAATCACCTTACTGGTTCTCGGGAACTATAGTGTAGCTATAAAAATGGAGGTTAGGGTTAATGTTCGTCCTAGGCATTAGTGGTTCGCTCTGAACTATGAACTCGCGAACTATCGCTTACGTCAAACGTGACGTTAGCATAGACGGTGGCGCCCTCTATTCTCTTCAGGTCTGCATCATGGTAACCCCTAAACAGATTCTGCTCATGTTCGAAATTAAAAAATTGAATTTATGTCAATTGCTTGCCTGCCAAATTTCATGAACTCAAGTTATAATCGAACGAATATTTTGACAGCCACATACATACGAACGCCAATGGCCCCCTTTTCGATACTGAGAACTCACTCGCTTCGCTGGCTTGCTCAATAATAAAAAGATTACAGAAAAAATAGAGCGATGTCTCTTATATAGTAGCACAGTTTTTCAGAAATCATATAAATTACATTAGTTCAACTATAGGACAAGAGATGGCGCTATCCCGCTATTTGTCTTAACCTATACTAGCGTTTGCCCGCGACTTTGTACGCGCACAAACACCGTTTATTCTCTATCCCATGGTAATTTCAACAAATTCGTCCTTAGTGCTTGTCTACATCATAAACGCAAGGTCTATTCAAAATTTCAGCCATCTAGGGTCATTGGTTTCGGCTGTACGTTGTCTGTCAGTCAGTCAGTAACGGAAGAGTTTTATACATTGTATATTCTTTAGATCCGATACTAGATAACGGCTTGGAACCCTCGGAGTCCTACTCGGTCTTGACAGTTTTGCTTACGTAAAAAATAAGACCTAAGCAAACATAATAACTCACGTTACATACAAGAAAACCAATAAGATGTTATCTGCACGCAACTAAATAATTTCACCAAGTAATAAGTGTCATTTACGACGTTTTGCGGGCAGTTACAGCTTTCTAGATACAGCAGATTAGTCGATAATGGCAGTCTTAATCTGTTGTTTGCTTTAACTTTGTAGACTTACGTGGTTAGAAATTAAATTGTTACGCTTATGGTATTATGTCGTAAGTGGAGATAGGTGATTTTGTGAAATTGCTCAATTAAGTTTTGCATTGGCCTGTATAAATTATTTTTGTGTATAAACTACTTACATAACAAGGGTGCATGCGACTGTAAGTTGTGTGATTTTGACATGTGACATTTAATAATACATAGGTATCCGGACATCGTCAGTTTCTTCCGGTTGAAAAGATGATGATGACGACGAAAAATATGAAGTTTGCTAAAAGCCATTAGTGAAACATTGTCTGTGGCATTGGAATGTTAAGACCCACAAACACCGCAGTTATTCCCAGTCCATAGTTTTTGCCGTTGCATTGGCACGGTCGACGCTCTTTCCTCGTTTAACACGAACCGCCATTATATTAATGCAGCTAATGATACTGTAACTATCACTTATGTCATTAGTGTGCCGTATGCGATATGCGGTGTGATAGTTTCCACGTATTGTTGGCTGCAACATACATTGGTTTTTGGGGTACACATCTTACATATACCTATTGTAGGTACCGTGTATACCTACTTGAGTCAGAATAAAGATGATACTCAAGCGCCGCGCCGGCCTGAAAAGTAAAAAATAATAACCAAAGTAATAAACAAATTGCTCTAAAACAAAAAATTGCTCTAAAAAAAACAGACTCAAAGAGGTGTCAAGATGCAAATCGTTGTTAATTGAACAATGAACAGCATCACAATGTTTTAATTGTACATCTGTTTGTCAATTTCAGGTATATCACACCCTATATATAGAGTACTTCGTTGACTTAAAATCATGAGATAAAATTTGGTACAAAACAAGGTCTCACAGCAGCACAAATTAAGAAAATTTCCCAAAATATGTATCTTAGGTACAGTCAGCAGCTAAAGTAGGTAAGCAACCGATGCGTTCACAATACAATACAATACAATACAAATATTCTTTATTGAAAACCACAAAATAGTACAAAGAGATTACAGAAAACAGGTATGGTAGACAATAGGCGGTCTTATCGCTTAAAAGCGATCTCTTACAGACAACCAAAATACAGAAACCAAGATGAAGAAGCTAAATTAGGTGGCAGAAATGAACAGAAAGGAGAAACTTAAAATTAACAACAACTTAAATTAAATTAATAACTACAGATGAATATACTACATAAATAAACATATACCTACATATACAATACATACACTACTTATAAAAAACATGAGTGAAAATGTCAAAAAGGCCACAGGTGAAAATGATTTCAAAGGACTAGATATAACAGAGACAGTAAGAATCGAGATGGACCGAAGACAGAAATAAGTTATTAAGTTAGTGACAAGTAGTAAGCCTTAAGAAGATTTTTGAAAATGTGCAGAGATTTCGCTTGCCTTAAAGCTAAAGGAAGTGAGTTCCACAAACGAATGGAGGATATAGTGAAGGAGTTATGATAGAATTTAGAGGAAGAAGGTGGAACACTAAGAAGAAAATTCCGTGAGGAACGAGTGGAAGACATGAACTTAAAACGCTCTCGCAGATATTGGGGAGTAGTAGGATGAAAAAGTATGCTGTATAAAAGGGAAAGAATATGAG
Source organism: Clepsis dumicolana (assembly GCA_963691665.1). Taxonomy (NCBI): domain Eukaryota; kingdom Metazoa; phylum Arthropoda; class Insecta; order Lepidoptera; family Tortricidae; genus Clepsis; species Clepsis dumicolana. Next base: position 9,087,190 of record OY829527.1, on the reverse strand, counting down.
TATTACGGCGAAAACGGATGGGGAGCCATTCGAGATGTGAACGATAATGGGAGACGTGGTCATATTTCCGCAAACCGAAAATGAACCTGATGATCACAATGATCTAAGCACGGCTCTATTGTTATAGACATTAGATCTTGTGCAGATCATTGTGACCGCTTCGGTTGCTTAGCTACTTCTGCTGCTAACTGTAATACCATTATTTTATAGAAACAAGAAATTAAATTAGCTCACTACTTTCTTCATACTTTATATAATATTTTTGATGCAAAATGTTTGCATATTGTACTTCCTGATTTTTTAATTACTTTTAACTTTAAATGAAAATAATCGATTTATTGATTATTTTTATTATTATTATTATTATTTTTAAGATCTCTCCTCGCTGAGGAGAGATCTTCCAAATAAAATATGACACAAGGCATTGAAAAATTCGTTAGGTACACCAACGTTAAGTATAGCTTAATTGGTGGAGCGTGGTACGGATTACCGAGGTTGCTGGTTCAAGTCCAGCTGCTTAACGAATTTTTCTTTGCATTGTCATTGTATGTTGAATTTCATTCTATGAATGTTTCATAAAAATAAAACAAAAATAATCAATAAATCGATTATTTTCATTGATTCAGAAAATAGCTCCATCTCTTGCCACTAATGCGTAACTGTAGAAGTTCCGTAGTGGGTGAGCTGCTTGATTAAGCTACTCATAGATGGCGCTGAGGAGAGATCTTCCAAATAAAATATGACACAAGGCATTGAAAAATTCGTTAGGTACACCAACGTTAAGTATAGCTTAATTGGTGGAGCGTGGTACGGATTACCGAGGTTGCTGGTTCAAGTCCAGCTGCTTAACGAATTTTTCTTTGCATTGTCATTGTATGTTACTTTTAACTTTTCCCTACTCTTTATTGTTCAAATATATCGTGTTGTTTATACGTCACTAAGGAAAAGGGCAGACATACTAAGTACTAATGTTTGCTAAAACGCCTTCCAAGCACCCTTAACAGGAATGCCCTAAGGAATTAAATTCAATTATTAACGTTATTTTTTAAAACTGTAGCAACGTGAAGCTAAAAGTGTAAGCCCCTATTTAAAAAATATAAAAAAGTCGTATCTCCAACTTTCAGCGCAACTTTCTTATGAGTACAATGATTTTCTATTCTCGTAATTCTTTACGTAACTGACCTTGAAAATAATTCTCATACATGGTTCAATATCCTTCGTTAATGAATTTATAATGAAAACAAAACAAAATCCACTTACAGAGCTTGAGTTTGATTGACACTTCCTTAAGCTACTTAGTGTGATTACGTAACGATTAAAAAACGTATGAAACGAATATAATACCTCGCAGTAGGGTTTACATTTCAACTATCTAAAATGAACATTACAATTTAAAACTGTCGTAAGAGCCAAGCCACTGCTATACCGTTTTACACTCTTTTCGAATGTTGTAAAGGACAGAATGTTTGTGTAGCGTGTTTTCGTTTATGATATTTTAAAATCATAGAATAAGGATTTAAAGAAGATGCGGTGAGATCAGTCTCATACTTAAACCTTTAAATTGTTATGGAATTATGTTAATTATATGCGGCTTTGGGATTAAATGTTGCAAAGAATAATGTAACAACCGGCCAGGTTTTTAACCTTTTTAATTAGTTCAATTTGTTAAATTAGGTATTTACATTAATGCTTAGAACTAGAAATAGAATTCAGACCAATCTTTTTGTACCGAATCCTAAATAAAAAAAATATATTGAAAGAGGAAATAAGAGATAGGTAACTAGGTAACTTTGTTTAAAATTCCTTTTAGTTACGTGATTTAAAATAAGTTTCTATTAAGGTTTTTCTGTGTTTTATAAATTATTACTATAACGTATGTATTTGAAGATTTGAAAAATACGTATTCCAAATACCTACCTAAGCGCAAAAACCATCCAAAATGATTTTAAAGTCACGAAGTTAAAGTTATATTCAATTAAAATAATTTCCATTTCTCACAGATTTATTTAACAACCAGCCACGGGAATGACAATTTACTGTCAATTTCACAGCCGTTTCATTGTTTTCCGCGCGTTTTGCAAAATGTCGTATGGCTTACATTTCTATCCCTTCCGCTAGAGTTGGCATAAACGCGAGGTGGCACATACGCTTACAATACGACACTGAGGATAAAACGGATGAAATTAGAAACATAAAACAACATATAAAATCATTGATTGATTGATTTATACGACCAACGTATGTTTTCACGCAACGCATGCAACGTGATATTCTATTTTTCTGAATGAAAAAAAAATAACACAGCCACCGGTTAAAACGTTGTTTTTTTTAAAAACACGATGAAATAATTGATTGAATCAGGCGTTACTTTGCCGAGGTCCATAGCAAATCAGCTCGAAAACACGATAAGAACTTTTTAAAACAAGTTTTATTACAATTAACATTTCTATGCCCTTTCCAACCCGAGCTGCAAATGCAAAAAAATGCACATCCAGACTTTTACCATCATCTAGTACAATCTGTATAATTCACAGTAAAATGCAGTGACTGCAACACAATTTCAAACATCTCCCATACTTGATAGAGTTGGTTTTTGAACGATTTTGTTTGACGTAGGGTGGGCAGCAGAGCGTATCGTCACTTTTATGACTTGTGCAAAATAAAACATATGATTGGAATAATAGGGTCAATAAACTGTAACTGGTTAAGTGTGAATCGTCTGTTCTTGCTCTTACTTAATACATTTTAATTATTATACATATCTAATTTGCTATGTGCTCTGATTATTGGTGATGTACGAGCGACCAGTGCTGTTACTCACAAAGTCTATTCATCGCTGTTTCGTCGTCTGTCTGTCAAATTGGTTGTCATTTAGTACTGAAAACTGACACTAACGCTAACGTTTGAAGCCATAGATATCCAGATAAAAGGAAAGAGTCTGTACCTGGCGTGCCGAAAAGAAGGGTTGAGAACCTCATTAGGTACGCATTCCAGCGCTCTCGACCGTCTCTCGTGGCGCTCTCTTTTTACGTGCGACGTCAGGTTTAAAAAACAAAATGCCTTGTTCAACAATTAATCGTGCAAACTTCAAATACCGCTACTAAAGTTGGAGCTATTAATCGAGGTATTTTCTCACTAAATTACACTTGTGGCGACAAAATACCTTCGCGAAATTTTACACGCTCTGTCCCCATACAAATCGATTAACTCCTTCCTTCTATCCCGATGCAGTTCTGTGCCTGAAGCTGAATATATCATTGGAGGACAATGTCAAAAACTACTGCTACTCAAAGAATCAGCTCAGCTATTCAGCGAGGCAACGCTGCCAGCCTTTTGGGGACCATGCCACGGGGGCTTTGTTTAGATTGAGTTTGGTTTAATTAAATTCAACATACAATGACAATGCAAAGAAAAATTCTTTAAGCAGCTGGACCCAGCTGGGTCATTCTATCAATGTTTCATAAAAATAAAAAACAAAAATAATCAATAAATCGATTATTTTCTTTGGTTTAATTAGTTTTAGCTTGGATTTAATGTCATTGTAAACTGCTTTTATTCTATATAAATAAAAAAATCTGCTAATAATGTTTCACTGTCAGTAACAGGCTTTTCTTTAGAAAAGACATTAACGCGCTTACTGTTACTACCTACTACTTACTTATTCATCGGATATTAAGACCGACTTCCACCGACCTTTGTTAGATCCTCACCCGAGTTTAACGTAACTTTAGGCGTCACAAATAAGTGAGTTAGCTTCTAATCCGGGTTACCTAAGGTGCAAGTTGGCCTGACGTTTTTTTACCGAGACGATTCGTCATTAACCTTTATTTTTCTTTTCAGAAACAAACTGTTTGCGCTGTCGGGTGATAAGGTGAGTTTTTATTAAATTCATTCGAAATTTTCAAAACAAGCTTATTTTCTTTTCAAATAACCGACAGCTGCTGTCATTACACACGCAAAGTTTAAAAAACTTTTTGCAAAATTATCGCAAGTCGCATTTTTTCTTAACCACCAATTATGGCTGTTACGCTAAATGCTCAAAGATACCCGCGGGCTCTTTTTAACGAGAAAAGGTTTTAACATGCCCGTTAATTGCCTATTGCGAAATAAAAGTTCCTAGTTATGGTTTAAATTTGCCTGGTTAAATGATAAAACGTTATTTATGCGTAGTCGGTACTTTTGCAAGGTATTGCCCCAATTGGCATAGTTTCGGATTATAATTATAAATGTGTTCCCATTTGTTCAGACATGACCGAACTTAGTCGTTCGTTTAGCTTTTTAATTTGCCCATACTTAATCTGCTTATATTAATTGTACTAGTAGCCGGTTAATGTTTTTAAACGTCAAGACTTAAACTTGGAAATGGTAACCCTACTCACATAGTATAACTCTAACCCTGTTAGTTTAATTCTATTTATTTAAAAATGCACCTGGCGTGGCGCTTAAGCGATTTCTCGTTACACAAGAAAATATAAAAGTAAAGTAATCCTCCGGGCGCTATTTGACTGACACTTGGAAAGTTTTTACTTAACATAAGTAATGATAACTAGTACTCGAGTAAGCCAAGGGCCACGTCACATCCTGTGGAAAAATGACGTATCTCGTCTTACCACCTATTGCAATTTAAAAACAGGAGCAGTGTAATTTTACTGAGCGAGATCGAGAGCTAAAAGCATTTTAAACTAGCAAAAACGGACTCAAGTATTTATTACTGAAAACCGTTTATCTACGATAATAGCAACGTTTATGCAAAATGTAAAACTTGACGAGCTGTAATCACTTTTAGATTTTACATTTTTATTCCATTTTCATGGCTCCATGTAGTATCCTGCAAGGATCGGCTTTAACATTAAAGAAACAACTTTGTTATGTGTAAAGCGACCTTATGAAAGATTATGGTTATGATGGAAAAAAGGTTTAATTATAACCCGATGGATAGCTGACAATTCTCTCTACCAGTTGCAAGGTTCTGTAGTCAGAGTTTTCTATGAATCATTATGTTTATTAATTAGTTACGTTCGCTAAAATGTTATAAAACAAGAGCTAGAAAAGGAAGAATAATTATAATATTGAATTATTGGGTATTGGATACTGAACTCTGACTCAACGGATAGGAAACATAGACAACGTATGATTCTAATGTCATCTTTCCAGCACAAATATAGTATAGTAATAGTAGTGTATTGCAACTTTCTGAAATGCAATACAAAAAAAAGCATAATTATGTGGGCGACTATATTTGTGCTGGAAAGATGACATTAGAATCATACGTTGTCTATGTTTCCTATCCGTTGAGTCAGAGTTCAGTATCCAATACCCAATAATTCAATATTATAATTATTCTTCCTTTTCTAGCTCTTGTTTTATAACATTTTAGCGAACGTAACTAATTAATAAACATAATGATTCATAGAAAACTCTGACTACAGAACCTTGCAACTGGTAGAGAGAATTGTTGTGTGTTGACACGTTAATCATAATCACTTTTGAAATTGCCGATCAAAGAAAGAAAAGGTTTACTTGTGTATGTAACAGTACAGAAAGAAAACATTATAAATAAGGTATCAGGTAAATACATCAATTATACGTTTTTACGTTAAAAAGAAGTAGTTCTCGACAACGGAACCCAGTTAGTCGAAGCGAAAAACATTGACCAACCTGTTTAACTTTTATAGCTGCATAATTTCATCCTTAGCCGTATGGAGCCTTTAAATAGATTTTGAAAGCAAGATAAGCTCATTTGGGCACAAATGTCCACTTTTATTAAGCTCAACTACATTAACTCAGCCCTTCGGAAAAAAGGCGTATGTGCGTATGAGACTTTAACGACACATACGACATTCTGACGTAAGAAAATATCGCTGTATCGTTGAAGATGTTTTAAATAGATTATTTTCTTTTCAATTACTCGCTGCTATGAAGGGCGCAATGTTTTTACATTCCGGTTAGATTTCTTCATTACATAATTTATTAATCCTTTACAAGTGTGCTGTTTTAGAAGTGCCGTTCCTAATTTAAGTCGTAGTGTCCCTTAATAAATAGTGTCATAGTGTCCCTAAATAGTGTTGTAGTGTCCTTAATTAGTGTTGTAGTGTCCCTAATTAGCCCTAGACCTGATCCGAAGCTCAGAGTCTAGGTATTCAGGTCACCGTTGAAGGTTATATGGCTCGTACGGATAGGAATCTGCGTAGGTGTGATCACGTCGTTAGCGACATGCGGTAGTGTTGAGAAACGTTTCGATAGTGTTTTTTTTTATAACTATCGTAGTATACCACTGATGGGCAGAGATGTTCCCTCTTTTCGGTTATTCTTCTTTGTTGAAAATGCTCTTACTAAGCTATTTGGAAAGCATTAAGTCAGGATTACAGTCTCCTCTTCGGGCTATCTCAGCACCGACATATAAAATTGCTGCATTTTTTTTATGTGACGTATTCTTGATATGTGGGAGATGCTGTTTCTTATAACAGCTTACCGCCTAAAGCATAAAGGAGACAGAGGCGCCTTTGGCTTGTCTATGCAGTACAATTTTTCTGCCACTTTTTGAGGGGGACGCGGAACACACACGTACAGCACACGTCTGCGCTCATGTCAAAATTTGTACGTTCCTACAAACTCACATTAACACAAAACTGCCAAAAACACGCACACAATCAACAAACCCTGTGAAATTTGTAGACTTAATGTTAGATTTTTGGCAGAGGGGAAATCGCGCGTTAATATCTCCATTCATTTTCTGCTGTAAGTTAATTTTCAGACTTTTTCCAAACTAGTTTAATTCCATTAAATAATAAAATTATAGTACCTATAATGTTTATTCAAGATTGATATTGTCAAATGATTATTTGCATATAAATAATATTAATGAAACTAAAATGCATAAATATCTAACCCAGACATAACGGTCAAGTCGATATTCAGGATTATAGTGATATATCGATACTGTAACGACTTTGTCCACCTCTACCTACACAAATGCGTAAATCTTTGTTTTTATATAAGGGCAGTACTGGCCTGTAATCTTCATGCTAATGCCTATTAATTTATTACGATTTGCATATACCACTATGTTGTATGTTTTTCTTTGTTCGACTGTTTTATGGAATCATAAAGTGTCGTGATATTGTTTTATTTGGTGTTTTTGAGAAAGTTTTAATGGCGCATGGTAAACAATGAAAAAGGTTTGTTGCTTAAGTATTTTTTATCGTAAATCACTGTCGTGTTCTACTAGTGAAGTTTCCCAGATGAGTAGGTACGCATACAAAAATAAAAATAAATCGTTTTATATTCGACGATCACAATATCTTTCTTGTACTAAGTTCTGACCACATAGCAATCATTTGCCTTAAAACTCATCTTGCGAAAGTGACGGTAATTTGACGTTGGTTTTTCCCCAAAATCATCGCTACGGGTCATTGTAGCTGTCAAACACGATAAAAACAGTTATTTTCCACAAATCAGGATTTTAGCCTTCTATCACCCAACCTTCATCAATTAGAATACTTCGGTCTGTTTGTTTAGTCACTTCATACAGATACAGCGGCGTTTCCACTATTACTCAACTTTCTACGAACTTTTGCCGTAAGTGACGTAAATTTCGTCGTAAATGACTTGTGACCCAAAAACTATAAAACAGCTATCTAGTAATCACTAACCACTTTTTAATTAGGTATATTTTTGGTAACTATACACAAATTGTATAGAAATTTTAATTAAAAGCTGTTGTTATATTTTAGTTACAACTTTGCAAGCTCATTTTTTTTTTTTTTTTTTTATGGATAATCGAAATCTTCACCTCACAGAGCTACTAGCTACTAAATGACACCCTTATGTCACCTGTATTGCTATGAAATAAGCGTTTAGTGTCCGACACTGGGACCTTGTATTCGATGACTAGCCTCTATCAACACAATCTTCAAAAATGATGTCACACCACACTGATTTACTCAATAACGATTTTCCACAATTTCGTAATTACGGACAGCTGATCACCTTATTTGGGTTTCGATAAGTCGTTATGACTGAGTCACCAATGTTTGGTTACGAAATAGAGATGTCGACAAAATTTGCCTTGGCATTGACAATTTAAATCTTAATGTTTTGTATCTATTTTAATTCCAATAAATAACATAAACAATAAACAAAGACAAACATGTTAAAACTTAAAAGGTAAAAAATTCGGCCTAAATCGCCGTCGTCGGGCAAGGTGCCCAAAAGGCTGGCCGTATTTTCTCGCTGTATAGCGACACTGAGGGCCGAGCACGACTTTTCGAATGCTGCGTAACGATACGGTTATCGTATCGAGATCGAGAAACGTCATACTAAATTTTAGTTCCAAATACGCTCCCGGGCGATCGCTGTTCCAAACGTCATACAAACTCGATAACGTTTTACTATTCGATTTTACGTGACGCAGCTTTCGAATATTCGTACTCGGGCCTCAGATACGTTGTGCGAAATAGTAGCCTGCCCTCTGGTCACCTAAGGTTTCTATTAGGCGAGCCGCCAACAATTTTATACATTATACTTCCTATTGCTCGAAACTTTAGTTACATTTTCATCATTTCGTACCTAAAAAGGCAAAATTGGAACCCTTGTGATCACTTCGTTGTCAGTCTGTCTGTCTGTTTGAAGTAGCTATTGTATCAAATGGTTATAGCGAAATATGTATTCTAAGTGAAAAACTAACTAGCGAACTGTTGTTTTAAATCGAATAGGAAGTTGAGATGTTGCGCGTTTATAATTCTGTGTAGGTGGTCAGGATGATTTTTATGTTAAAATTACAATGTCTGTCATTATTAACGTCAAGGAAGTTCGTATTCAATATTGAAAACCGTGTTAATAACTAATTCGTCGACGATAAATATGATTTATTATCGGGTTTTCCAGTTGTCAGGACCTGTATGCTTATTGTGTAACTCGCTCGCAACCAGCATCTTGTTCATTCATTTTGTATGGGCCGACAATTGTTATCGGAAACAGCTAGCTGTCACAGTCGTACAAGAACTGACATTTCAATCCGATGACAAGTGTCAAAATAGTTACGGTATTACTCGCCCGGCCCCTATTTCACCAACTTTACAAAAATGTCAATTACAAATTCGATGTACATTTCAGTGTCAAAGTAGCGCGCGAAACTGCACATTTCAGGAAAAGTGTGTTTTATTTATTAAACTTTTTAGAAATCAGTGAATTTAGTCACGGGGTGAGATTAAAAAATCGACCCCCTGTTCATGATTTCAAACCTTCCAGACTGAAAGATAGACTATTTGACAAAACGAACGATAAAATTGTATCGTAGACGCATTATGTCCACATCGGCGGATGAGAAGGTTTTATATTACACACGACATATTGGAGATGAGGTGATAAAAAAAGAAGCAAGAACTAGGCAGCCATGCGTGGAAAGACATGCGTCGCAAATAGGATTTATTATTATTTTCACCTCAGATGCAACGTTAAGAAAGCAGCCACTGTTGTTGATTTGTTTTTTCGTTCCTATTTGTTTCCAATGCAATACAATCAATCTCAATACCCTATAAAACCGTACCGTGACTGACTGACCGACAAAGCACAGCCTAAACCACTGAACCTAGGCACTTGAAATTTCGCAGACATATACCTTGAGTATCCTAGAGGTGCACTAAGGAGGGATTTTTCGAAATTCCAACGGGATAGGGAACTAGCTCATTTTATAAAATATTTCACGGGGGCAAAGCCCGTTCCCGTTACTGAGTGACTGACAGACAACGCACAGCCGAAACTCTTGGCCCTAGAAGGCAAAATTTTGGCATAGAGGTTGCCTTTATGATGTAGACTAAGGACGGATTTGTTGAAATTCCCACGGGATAAAGAATAACAATAATAATAATAATAGTAATGATAATTAATAATAATAATAATAATTTATGCGCGTACGAAGTCGCAGGCAAAAGCTTTACAGTTTACAATACAGTGCCACGAAATTTTGTACAGTTTACAATACAATACAATACAAATATTCCCTATTGAGCACCACAAATCAGTACAAGGAGATTAAAGAAAAACAACATGGGTAGACAATAGGTGGTCTTATCGCTTCAAAATAATATCAGCCAAGCAATCATTAATACATAAATAATAAATAAAATTATGTAAAGTCGAACGGCCAGAACGGGATAAAAGAAACGAGACAGAGCGAGATGGCGCTCTACAACACCATTTTGACACGTTTCTCCCAAACAACGCATTATTTCTCTGGATTTTTAAAGCTATTCGGTTCTTTGACCTTGGGAATCGCGAAAAACTTGAGATAATATGATATTGGGTGTGTAAGTTTTGTAAGTATATTAAGCACAATAAAATCGCAAGTTCGTATTTCGAGCCAAAAGCGAGCGATCTATTATCTATGCCAGTGTTGCCGTTCAGGGATAAAGAAATCCATTCATTATCCTGCATTGCAGTCTATGGAATTTTTTAATTTTATCTATGTAAAATTTTATTGATATCATAAAAAGCAAAAAATACGTGTCCAGCAATTTTTTTCGATAATCTGTATGACGGACTAATTAGAAATATTACTTTTTTACTCAGAGGACACATTCCTATTGCTATAGAAATTGCTTACGTTAATATAATATTCCACGCGGGCGGAGCCGCGGGCGCTCTCTAGTAATAAATAAAATGCATTTATTTCGGACAACAGAATCCATTATATTGTTAGTGTTACATGGGACTTAAATAACTATGTTATAACTTAAACTTAAATGAAGAGAGGACCATCGCCTGATCAGGCCACTGTCCCACCTCTCAGCAACAACAACAAATAAACAGAGATATATATGAACAGGCTAATTTAGGTGACGGAAACAATCAGACACGAAAATCACTAAGTCTCCCTTTCTGAAAATTAGATAAAACTAGAGAGCGCCCGCGGCTCCGCCCGCGTGGAATATTATATTATGCAGGTACGGTATATATTTACGTAAGGAATCTCTATGGCAATAGGGATGTGTCCTCTGGGTAAAAAAGTAATATTTCTAATTAGTCCGTCAGACAGATTATCGGAAAAAAAATATTGGACACGTATTTTTTGAGAGAGAGAGAGAGAGAGAGAGAGAGAGAGAAACATTTATTCACATACATTCGACACATACAGAAAGATGAAACAGTACATTTAAAGGAATAGAATACAATGGAACACATAGCTATATTATTTAACAATACGAGATGCTTTTTTTTTGCTTTATGTTCAATAAAAATTTACATAGGTAGATAAAATTTAAAATTTCCGTAGACTGCAATGCAGAATAACAGTAATAGTAATTTATTTGTCAAACATAAGTATACAATAGTTGTACAAGTTTCATGTGAGTTCCACTATAATGAATGGCTTTCTTTATCCCTGAACGGCAACACTGGTATAGATAATAGATCACTCGCTTTTAGCTCGAAATTCGAACTTGCGGTTTTATTTTTCTTAATATACAGAACTTACACACCCAATATCATATTTTCTTAAGTTTTTCGCGATTCGAAAGATCAAAGAATCGAATTGCTTTAAAAATCCGGAGAAATAATGCGTTGTTTGGGAGAAACGTGTCAAAATGGTGTTGTAGAGCGCCATCTCGGTCTGTCTCGTTTCTTTTATCCCGTTCTGGTTTTTCGACTTTATGTATTAGATTGGTTCAACTTGTGAAACGCAAAACACTCTTAGGTGTTATATTAATCACTTCCTGACTCTCACAGTTTTCAACTCGATATTTGCAATTTGATGACATAAATAAAAAAATGTAACGGTCTCTTAAAACCAGATAAATGTTAAATTAATTACGATAGTGTCGACAAGTCTACTCTAAAAGTTACGAGCTGTAAACTAAAAATCATTAAGTGACAGAAAATACTTCGCATCTGTATTTAATTAATATTTCCATGTTATGGCCACTTCAAACGGCGTCTTTTTTTGGCCGTAAAATTGCGCGATTCAAACGTCGCAAAGCAGAAATAAATCACCTCACCGTAATTCTATGTTGCAAAAGGTTTTTTCATACCGTGTACATCATATGATGCAACTGAGTAAATATCAAAAACGGTAACACGAGATATCTCGAGACAACTTTTGGCAGCGACGAAACCTCGAAATTTCGGTTTCGGTTTCGGCTTAACTTCTATACGTTTTATTTAAGTAAAAAGACATAAAAAAAACATTAGCATACCTATGAAAACAGTAAAAAAAAAACTTAAACTGACTTATTCTAAACCTAAAAATCTGTATTCGTTTTATTAAGTTCTACGGTGCACAAATTTATTTTTGTGTTGGCGCTTTCAATAAGCCTAAATCGCACCAAAATCGCAACAAAAAAGTCGCCGTGTAGAAGCATCTGTAATGGTAATACAAACCATCTCACGGTATAATATTTGCATAAATTAATGAAGGCTGCAATTTAATTAAGCGGAAGCTTTACCTAAAATCGCGAGTTCATTAATTTTTAACATATTGCGTGTAAAGAAATTAGGTTAATACCCGTTAAGATCGCTGGTCATTAGACGGTGAATACAGAAGACGTTTGAGCTGAGCATCCATTCGTTGCAAAATAATACCAACTAATAATAAAAATGTGATACACGATCTCAGTTGGAGTATCTTTCTGTATTTTTTTTCCCCCAATTTTTTTATTTTTACGGCTTTCCCGTGAATATCAATTACATATTTTTTTAAACGAGCTGTGATTTGAATACATGGAAAAAATTCGTCCATTTCCTCTAAGTATGTCAATCGTGGTGTAGGGGTATGGCACACGACCCGGAGTGTCGAGGATCCGGGTTCGATTCCCGGGGTTGGCATTTTTCTGGTTTTTTTTCTGTGTGTTCATGTTTGAGTGAGTTTATTAAAAATATAATTTAAAAATGTGATAGTTTAAGTATTTGTTACCTCTTGACGCTATAACGCCTCAACCGTTTTTGACGAAATTCGGTATGCACATAGTCTTCGACTTCAACACGGGAAAGGACGCAGGAAACTATCCCGCCGGAAAATCGCGAACTCTACACAGACGAACTCTACCCGACCAAAATTTCAGCGGATAAAGCATAATTACACAATTATTGAAAACGGATAGCTATGATGTTCACTCAGTGTAAATATATTCGCCCATTGCTGCTTTGTAATTTTAACCGACTTCAAAAAAAGGAGGAGGTTCTCAATTCGTCACATTTTTTTTTTTTCTTTGTGCCTTATTTTCTGTTTCGCCTGTTATGTGATGTTCAATAAAGAGTTATTGTATTGTATTGTACCCAGAAAATCGTACTACAGCATTTATTCATAGTTTGACTGGGAAAGATCCTATAGGGGTAAGTCCGCTTCACTTCGATTTTATAGCTTGTGACTTGCCTGTATTTTTTTATTTTCTGTGTAACAAAGTGTTTATACGTACTTACCTACTTAAATTAAGAAAAGGTTCCGGAACGGCTCCATATTTGAAATTCACATGAGTACCATAAAACCAATTGACTTGTACCCCACTGGAACCATTCCATAATAAACTTCATAGTGTAATCACAACACCTAGCAAATCATTATGACTTACTGTGAGAATGTTCAGATCACGATTGACTCATAAATTACATCATGTTGTTTATTAACTTCCGTGAGGACTCCATAGCCACAGGCACGTAAGTATAAGGGGGTTTAGGGTTTAATTTGGACCCTCCCCCCTCCTCTCCCATGAGAAAGCTATTGCTACGCCCGTAGCTCAACACCTCAGTACCTAAATAATAATAAATAAAAAATGTCATAGGACAATTGACACCAATTGATCTAGTCCCAAACTAGGCAAAGCCTGTACTATGGGTACCAGACAACGGATAAACATACTTATATATATACATATTAAACATCCAAGACCCGAGAACAAACATTCGTATTTTATCATACAAACATCTGCCCCGACCGGAGATCGAACCCGGGACCTCAATCTTCATAGTCATGGTCTCTAACCACTAGGCTATTCGGTCGTCAAATAGAATAGGTCGTGGAATAAGTTGTCTGACCCGTTACCGCCGGGGGTGAAGTGACCCAAGGTCCGACCCCTGATTTGTGACTGCGGGCCACCACATGCCAGGGGTCACGCAAATGCAGAAACAGAAGTGGCTATACCGTTATATTGAACGCATGGTTAGAAATACGAAGTATATGTAGGTATACAGGTACAGGTTTGACGACTGGATAGCCTAGTGGTTAGAGACCCTGACTACGAAACTTGAGGTCCCGGGTTCGATCCCCGGTCGGGGCAGATGTTTGTGTGATGAATACGAATGTTTGTTCTCGGGTCTTGGATGTTTAATATGTACATAAGTATGTATTTATCTATTTATGTATGTTTATCAGTTGTCTGGTACCCATAGTACAGGCTTTACCTAGTTTGGGACTAGGTCAATTGGTGTCAATTTGTTCCATGTTATTATTTATTATTTATTATATACGGAGTTAGTAGGTATATGTAGGTACATGCAGATAGGTGACGGGTATACAGGGTGTCGGAACCGTCAATATTATTATGTCAACAAATGCTCTTCAAGGTTAGAGTGAATAGGCACTGAACCAGTGAGTTACACCTTAGGTCTCATCTGCACCTTCCATCAAGTGAGATAGGGGTCAATCATAGGTCAGTTAATAATAAAAAAAAAAGTGATAGACCAAGTCTAGTTGAACGCCCATGTAAAACCTTTTTCTGAAAATGAAACTACTCGTTAACTAGTATTAATTTTATTGATTGTAGGCGTTACTTTGCGGACTACCGGATAGCCTAGTGGTTAGAGACCCTGACTATGAAGTTTGAGGTCCCGGTTCGATCCCCGGTCGGGACAGATGTTTGAATGATGAATACGAATGTTTGTTCTCGGGTCTTGGATGTTTAATATGTATTTATCTATATAAGTATGTTTATCCGTTGTGTAGTACCCATAGTACAGGCTTTACCTAGTTTGGGACTAGGTCAATTGGTGTCAATTGTCCCATGTTATTATTTATTATTTATTTATAGGTGACGAGTATACAGGGTGCAGGAACCGTCGGTATTATTATGTCAGCATGTGATAGAGCAAGTTCAGTTGAACGCCCCTGTAAAGCTTTTTTCGGAAAACAACTAATTAAATAGTATTAATTTTATTGATTGAAGGCGTTACTTTGCAGAGATCCATATCCATGAATTAAAAAAATATATTAGCTCATCCGCGACTAAACGCAGCTATCTTACTTTATCTACACACATGTCATAAGTCCTCTATAATGCGTTCAGAAACCATAGAAAATGACCAGCATTGCAGCACGACGTCGCCTTCGCCGCCAGCCCCAGCACCACTACCACCCCAGCAGTAAAGTAATAGTCATTACGACATCGAATTCGATTCGACTTTACCGCTGGACCTGCAGGGCGGGCGGAGGCAACGATGTACTGCAATGCTGGTCATTTTCTACTGTTTGTGAACGCATTATAGAGGACTTATGATATGTGTGTAGATAAACTACTATTATCTACGCACATATGGTAAGTCCTCAATGAAGCGTTCAGAAACCGTAGCTACAATTTAAAAATAGGCCTAAATTAAAAAAGAAATGGATACGAAACATTCAGCTCGATATGTTTGTCTGCAGTTTATGACGTTTGGAACAGCGCCCGCCCGTGAGCGCATTTGGAACTAAAATTAGTATGAGGTTTATCGATTTCGATACGATAACGTTACGTTACGCAGGATTCTAAAACTCGTGCCCAACCCACAGGCCTCCACTCAGAATTAGAGCATTAGCATTTGCTCGATGTACCTACGCTTTCGCGTTACTATCAAGCATGTGCAGTATAAATTTTAGATTCTAAAATTATGTATAAATAAATACATAATACACTTTGGTATCAGATTTGTATTTAAATTCTGCCAATGCTTAATGCCAGGATCCATTTATGATAAATGATTGGAGGTACTCATTTGAAAGTCGAATCTTTAATGGTCTCTATATTTTTTACATTGAAATACGTCAGTTAAAATATTCAATGCTTAGATGACCGTTATTGTGTACCGTTCGGTTGGTCAAAGTGCAGGCAACGACTACGATAAAACTATCACGTCCAAGCCCATATTCGGCTGTGGCCTAACGAGCCGCTTCCGGGAATCGAACCGGGGACCTCACCGTTACTTGAGCGGTATTGTCTATTTGGGAAACCATTTTAATAATGGCCGACCAATGCTACGATTTCGGCCAAACTTCGGTTATAAAATCACCTTCAGCTTCGGTCGAAGTTACGGCCGAAGATTGGCCAGTGGTCTCAGACTTATATTAAAAGAGGTCTCAGATTTTTATATAATTATGAATCAGTATGAATCAGTTCGAATTTTCTCGTCTTCGGCCAAAAACACCTTTGGTCGGTACGCTCTAATTTCAAAGCTCTGGTAGCTATTCCATCAAAGATTTGCAAGTGTAAAGCTACCCGTTTCCATCAGTCGTAAGCTAAACTATTAATATTCTGCCCATAGACTTGGAAGGGCCCGTCCACACGGTATGTATAAGTCTATGGGTAGAATATTAATAGTTTAGCTTACGACTTTGTTTTGTTGTCAATTTTGTGGCAGCGATATGAGCCGAGCGCACGTCGCGCACGGGTGGCGCTCTCCGCCGGCGGGCTCGCTCCGCCCTTTCGTATGTTCGAAATGTTCCAAAGGACATACCGTGATGTTTATGTCAATAACCTGTCCCACAGTTGAGCAAAAGCCTCCCTATGATGCCGCAGACAGATACACAAGGTCAAACTTAACACCCTGTTTTTCGTCGAGGGTTAATAATTAAAAATATATTGCGTTTGAATTACACAAAACTGGGCTAAAGTTGCGGTACATTTATTGTTGCGGTTCGTTTCGTCAGTTTGCCCGTGATCATGATGCATGTAACTGCGTCGAAATATCGGGAGCTCATCAAACCTATAAGGTAATCGTCAATATCCCGTTTTCATTATGTCTAAATTGTCTAATACATCATGTTCCATGATAGCCCAGTGGTTTCACCTATGGCCTCTCAAGCTGAGTATCGGGAGTTTAAACCCCGGCTCGCACCTCTGAGTTTTTCGGAATTGATGTGTGGAATTACATTTGTAATTTACCATGAGCTTTTCGGTGAACGAAAACACGAAGTTCCCAATCCGCACTCTGCCCTCGTGGGAACTATAGCCCAAGCCCTCTCATTCTGAGAGGAGACCTGTGCCCAGCAGTGGGACGTAAAAAAGGCTGGTGATGATGATAATGATGAAGACATCTAGACTACGCGCAACTGGTCCGTGTAAATATATTTCCCGGAGAATAATTGACTTAGCTGTACGTAAAGGCAACAATGCATATATCACGAAATTTACAACGCATTGCTTGGGTCATAAACAACATACAATATACCAATATGTCGGCATAAAATTCCCGTGTAAATACCTAGCTTAGTTTATAGGCCCTGTCCAGAACCGAACTTAGGTACCGCAGTAAAATGGCCATGCTATGCCAATATCGTTTTACAGGGAATAAAATATGGGAATAAGTTACACTCCGCGGGCCTTAAAGTATGTATATTGGTGATATTTTAAGGCTTTTGTACTGTTTAGATGTAGCTGTAATCGCTACAAACGAATTTCTCCGAACACATCATTCTTCTGAAAAGCTGATTCTTTCCTAGATTTCACAGAATTAACAGCCTTTCCCAATATTCAATCTATTTGTTTTGATCTGACGATAAAAACATCTATCCATCTTTAACTTTGTCGTCTCAAAAAACTCAGTTATTAAATTCGTCATTGGATTAAAACGAGATAAATTGAGACAGATTGAATATTGGAAACCAACCGCTAGATCCCACGCGGGCCCAGTGCCGATAGGAAACTTCACACACACTATTAAATTGCTTCGCAGGAGTTTGCAGGGTTCCTCATGGAAAAGTTCGTGATGCGATGGCATCCCTGATGGAACGGATGGAATGGAACCCTGCAAATCAAAATATGTTGGCCTACGGTGTTCTCATTACAGGATTGAAGGTTGTGTGATGATACAACCTTTTACCTCTGACTCATGGCAACTTCAATCCTGTAATGACAACACCGTATGCCAACACATTTTGATGCCACTTTTACGACCGACTATAAACCGCGCTTTGTCTTGTGGGCATTAATGTGACGATTTCTAGGTAACTATAAACTTGAGATAGGTCCGCGGTTAGGTCTTCGACCGGGAAGAGGTTATTGCTTTGTTTTTTAGGGCTCCGCACCTCAGGAAAAACGGATCCCTTATAGGATCACTTTGTTGTCCGTCTGTCTGTCTGTGAAGACCATTTTTCTCTGGAATGCGTGGAGGTAGCATGCTTAAATTAATACGAAATACTCAAGCCTGCAGTCCCTTGAAGCTGTGAAAAAATTAAACTTCTAAGTCAACGCAATCAAAAGATACAGTCATTAAAAAGATCGTTTCCATACAAATTGCCGTACTGTGAAAACCTAAAGGGTACTTCCAGTTGTCCTAGAAACTTGAAATTCGATACGAAGGTAGCTATTATAGCACAACAGCTCAGAAAAATCACAAAACCTTAAATTTTCATGTCTATCTGTATATTATGTCACAGACCAATATAAAATGACCCCACACTGCGTACATTTTGCTTAGGAGCAGGGCTTTGCTAACTGGATTACTTAAAATACTTAGGGAAAAGCGGGAAAAAATTGTACGGAACTTGCCCGTTTTTTTTAAGGACCAATAGAGCTTCATTCCAGTGGGATGGCGTAGTTCAGAAATACTCTCTGGTACGACCACAGAAGTAATAAAAGTACCTAACCTTTTTTTTTACTAACCTAACCTAACCAACTTAGGAAAGTTGAAAAACCCTGGACATTGCCATTTCAAAGTTCAATATTTCAATAAATTTTAATATCTCAAAAACAGCTTTACTGATTTTTATAAAACTTAGCTAAGAACCATCTCGATTAAACTAGCGTTCGATTAAAAAAAGCCGCGTCCAAATCCGTCCATCCATTTACGAGCTAAGATGCCACAGACAAATACACAGATACGCAGACACACAGATACACAGGTCAAACTTACAACACCCCCCCCCCCTTTTTTTTTCGGGGGTTAAAAACGCTCTAACCGATTTTAATCAAACTTAGCTAAGAACCATCTCGATTAAGCTAGCTTTCGATTGAAAAAGCCGCATCGAAATCGGTCCTTCCGTTTGCGAGCTAAGATGCCACAGACAAATACACAGATACGCAGACACACAGATACACAGGTCAAACTTATAACACCCCTCCTTTTCGTCGGGGATTAAAAATGGTGTTTTGCAGCATTTGTAATTGCGAAAACTCATCCACATTGTGTAATTACACTAGTACCTGCGCGGGTGATTGCGTAGTGCTTTTGTGTGTGTGCATTAATAACACCGTGGAAGGGAAAAAGTTTCGACATTGGTTCTACATTAATTTGAAAAGGTTTTATGGTAGGTTACCATTCAAGTGGTTGGTACCTTACCAACCTTACGTAGCCTTACAAGACTTGTTCGTAAATTTAATCCAACATTCCTCACCTAGAGTTTCAACAGTGCACCAATCGAAACTAGTCTAAAAAAATTAGTTGCCAAGTTACTAACGAAACTTATCAGCAATTGTAGATTTATTACTTGTGTTGTCCTGTTATCGATAATACCCGAGGTTCCGTATCGATAAATGGCGTTGAAAATCATGAGGTCGATAGTTTGCATACAACGAAAAACATACAAGAGCCTTGTACACTGGTTTATTACCATGCATTAGTGATTAAATTTAATCTTTGATTATCTTTTAATCAGAACGAGTTAGGGTGTCTTCGAGAAATTAACTTTATTTGACCTGAAGATTCCCCCATTAGAATTAACGGAAATAAAAAAAACACAGTGCATAAATGAATTGAATTAATCATTGGCGGTTTTCACACATTATTAACCCTAGTGAAGAAACTGATGACCTAGTGAGTACTTTAAATATAAGTGTGTAGATAATAATGTATGCAACTCTACATAATTACACCTAAAAACACTCGTGTGATATTATTATGAAACTCTGCTGCTTTAAGGACCCTGGTTATGTAACAGTTGCATAAACTACTATTATTTCACCATGTTTGAATTTCACGGTAGTTTCATGTTAGTTCAAGACATCAGTATCTTTGTCACATTTCGAGCTTATCGTCACAATATCGATGGCGTTTGGGTACTCGCATATCAAACACTGTTGCGTACGCGCCGATAAATCGTGGGCCCACGCCCACGCGTAGGGTATTGGGAAGTCGGGATTTATGTGTGGGTGAATGACTTCCTTGTTCTATAGAAAGGGTTTGTGAGTCTCAATTTTTTTATTTTACGAAAAAGGCTAAAGTATAAAATCCTAATCATAACTAATATTATAAATGCGAAAGTAACTCTGTCTCTCTGTCTCTTTGTCTGTCTGTTTGTTACCTCTTTACGGAAAAACCGCTTCACCAATCTAGATGAAATGAGGTAAGAAGATAGTTTGATTATTGAGGAATAACATAGGCTACTTTTTATTCGGGAAAATTGTATAGTTCCCGCGGGGTAGCGATAACCGAAATCTACGCGGACGAAGTCGCGGGCAACACCTAGTATAAAATGAATAACAAGTTAGTTATCCTTTTAACAGTTAAATGATTCGCAGTTAATTGCATTAGACATAATGACAATGGGATATTGACCGTATGCATCTACCGCATCTACCCTCGTTTCGTCAGTTTGCCCGTGATCATGATGCATTGCATGTAACTGCGTCGAATTATCGGGAACTCATCAAACCTATAAGGTAATAGCGGGCAATATCCCGTTTTCATTATGTCTAAGTTATCCTTTTATTAATATCTAAATGGACTAATAGAGGGCTGTCTATTATCTGTTCCACTTATTTATAAATTCCGAAAAACACAAAGGTGCGAGCCGCGGTTCGAACCCACTATCCTCTGCTCGAGAGGCCATAAGTCAAATTACTAGGCTATCACGGCTAACTTGCATTGTATGGTGTTCAAAAGAGAATTTGTATTCCATTATAATCGTATTCAGCCAAACTAAAAACCTTCTTTTTTGAAGTCGGATATAAGCAATTTTCTTCTTAAAGTGACTCTTTCAAGTTATGCAATAACCTTGGCCCACAACTCTCAAGCTAAGTCATAAACCCATCAAAAACCAACTTACTTCCATTCAAATAGAAATCAATTATGACACAGCGGAAACACTTAAACACCACAAAAGGCCTAAATTCACTTTCCATAGCGTGTGACATAATTTAGCACCATTTGTTATGATTTCAACACTGACAGCTGTCAAATGATTGAATGATGCAGTGTGACCTGTTGCGTCAGGTGACCTTACGAGCGAATGAAAATTGTTAGGTAAATATTGGTGTAAGGTAAGTTTAGTGCTGAGGCCCGAGTACGAATATTCGAAACCTGCGTAACGTAGGTAGTAAATGTTATCGAGAAATTTACGTAACGTAATATACGTAACGTTACGCAGGATTCGAAAACTTCGTGCTCGGGTCTCTGGCGCGGGTACAGTCGGCAGAATGGAATCGCTAATTGTGTAATTATAGATTTAAGTGTTTTGTAAGATAATGATTTGTTGACGCTACTTTGAAGCTGACTGAAAGGCAATATAGTTAAAGTGGGAAAAGCTTTCCCCTGTCAAAATGTTTTGACGTTGTCATAAGATTGACTTTTGCCTGGCCCGTGAGAAAGCTTTTTCTACTGTCTATACTTAGTACAGATATCATTCAGATTCGGGATTGAAATTTTAATAAATTTCACACTATTTGATTGGGAAACTATATAAAGGCCACGTTTTTATCCAGCGTTGTCTTCGTTTGCATAACGTGCCTAAATTCGACCGTTGTTTTTTTTTAATTTCAATGTCTCAAAAACGGCTGAACCGATGTTTATGAAACTTAGCTAAGAACCATCTTGATTAAAGTAGCTTTTAAATAAAGGTGTGTCTGTTCATTCGTTAGGAGCTACGATGCCAAAGACAGATACACAGATCAAACTTATACCAGTCTTTTTGCGTCTGGGGTTAAAAATGGAAGTACTTACCTATACTTAATCGCATTTATTTGTTAGTGTGTCAGTAGCCAAATTTCAAATTCAAACTCACAGTACTGGCTTCAATTCAAAGTCATCTTGTACCATGGCCAGTGTTACCACATCAATTGACACTTTCGTCAGCGATTGTATGTATAGGTAGGTATAGGTAATCAGGTATATTGCAGCAACGATTTATGATTTTATCAGATACCTGCCTATTTAGTATTTGAAGGCAAGTTCCGTTATTTACTGGTTTTTAGGGCTCCGCGCCTCAAAAGGAAAAACGGAACCCTTATGAGATCACTATGTTGTCCGCCTGTCTGTCTGTGAAGACCCTTTTTCTCTGGAACGCGTGGCATGCTGAAATTAGTATAAAAAAAACTTAATCCTGCAATTCAAGCTGTGAAAAAATCGAACTTCTAAGTCAGCGCAATCAAAAGATACAGTCATTAAAAAGGTTGTTGTAAAAACCTAAAGGGTACTTCTAGTTGTCCTTGAAATTTGGTAAGTATGAAGGTAGCTCTTATAGCTCAGAAAATTCTCAAAATCCTTAAATTTTATGCCTGTCGCTTAATAAATACTTTCAACGAAAATAGTTTGCAAACTGATCAGATTTACCGTTTTCCAGTTATTTCCGAAAAACTGCGCTTCTCAACAAAAGGACGTAAGTGCCATGAAGATACGCCCTTTTCATCGGTACTGCATTTCTTTGTAACGGTTACGGAACCCTTCACTAAGCGAACATTCTCTTGCCCGGTTTTTTTCTAAATAGGTAACAAAGTGGAGAGCCTTGGGGGAGGCCTATGTCCAGCAGTGGACGTCGTTCGGCTGACATGATGATGATGATGATGAACAAAATTATAAAGCAACTATGCCAACGTGTTTTTACAATAACTTCCATTCATTTGACCATGTTAAAGAGAAGTCTAGTTCCATTTCACAATTAAGTAGGTACACAGCCGGTTTGTAAATCACGAGTCAGTGAATTAGAAATTGTCAGATATAATTGTAAGATAAACAATTATTTATAGGCAATTACACGACATATAATATATGTGTATGCATTGCAGCCCACATACAAGTTGGAGCGTCATAACATGACCGAACGAAACTCGTTGTACAAACAGACGAACATACATTATTGACAAGGCTTTTGACCTAACCTCTAGGGCGAGGTGCAGATTATAAGTGACAGCGAAATGCCTCGCTTTTCTAACTCCTACACATGTAGCACGCGCGCCATTTTGTCGCTTGTCGCGCAGTGCGTCCCTTTCATAGTCAAGGAATCAGTGAAGGACGCATTCAGCGACAAAATGGCGCGCGTGCTAACCCCCCTGATGAAAAGGGGGCGTTATAAGTTTGGCCTTTGTATCTGTGTGTCTGTCTGTGGCATCGTGGGTACTAATCGGACAGACCAATTTCAACGCTAGTTTCCTATCGATAGATAATTTAGTCGAGATGGTTCTTAGCTAAGTTTCATCAAAGGGTTCATTCATCATTCAGAAATATGTGAAAATATCAATTTCTTTATTCTGTCTGTATATGTCACGAACCAATATGAAATGATCCCACACTGTGGTACATTTTGCTTAGGAGCAGGGCTCTGCTAACACTGGACTACTTAAAACGCTGGGGAAAAGCGGGAAAATCTTTGTACAGAACTCTCGGTGCGCGAGAACGACTTGCACTTGCCCGGTTTTTTTTAATCAAAAACACGCTTCTCGCTTCTAACTGACACCGCCCCAACATCCAATTCACCATACCGTTAATGATACTGACCGATACGGCAGATACTTGATACATACACACGAACTATGTATGTAATCATAAGTTTTATGTGATCGGTTGTTAGTTACAGTATTGTTTAGATTAACTGTTAGGTTTAAAGGTCATACTTAGTCTAGACTCGTGTAGACTAGTGTATTACATTATACATTAATGATAGTTGCAGAGTTATACTGACCCACCATAACTAAAACGGTTTTGCAGGTACGGCCCTATCCAAATCCATGCTCGTTTTAAATTCTAAATGTCTCGTTCAATATTAGAAATGAAGGTTTAAAACTTTAACCCATAATTATGTCTTAAGTACCCCAAGGATGAAAGATAATTGCAAGCCTATTGATAACTAACCTAACCAACTTAGAAAAGTTGAAAACCCCCCGACATTGTCATTTCATAGTTAAATATTTCAAAAACGGGTGAACCGATTTTAATGATACTTAACTAAGAACCATTCCGGTTAAAGTAGTTTTCGATTGAAAACAAACCGCAATGAAATCGGTCCATCCGTTTGGGAGCTACGATGGCACAAACAGATACAAGTACACAGATAACCAGATCAAACTTATAACACCCCTCTTTTTCGTCAGGGGTTAAATAATAAGAACCATCTCGATTAAACTAGATTTCGATTAAAAAAAACCGCATCGAAATCGGTCCATCCGTTTGGGAGCTATGATGCCACAGACAGATACACAGCTAAACAGACACACAGATACACAGATACACATGTCAAACTTATAACACCCCTCTTTTTCGTCGGGGATTAAATAAAAAGGGTTATAACGTAAAACCTACAATACGAGTATAATCCGTTCTAATTTCCTACATTTTTTACCGCCTCAACTAGAACCTATTATGAATTAACACCTAATTTAACGTGACCCAGCCAGATATCTCAAGAACGCCGATTACCCGCGCATTTTGCGTCAGCCTTGTAATCCCTGCGTGTGCGCACTGACCCGGATCGCACGCACGTGCTTTTCTCTCGTGGTACAGTAACACTGGCCTGTGCTGCTTCACTGTTACTCTCTGATGACTTTTGCAGTTTACCGGAGAGAAACAAGCTGCCATACGGGCTGTACAGCAAAGGTTTTTTTTTCTTAGTCTGTCAAAGTCCCTATTGAGCTGATCTCGGCATTAAAGATTAAAAACCGGCCAAGGACGAGTCGGACTCGCGCACGAGGGTTCCGTAGAAAGATTTTAACACTTTTCTACAGTGTTTTAAGAAGTACAGTGTTATATTGGTCTGCGAAATCTACAGACAGACATAAAAATTTAAGATTTCGAGACTTTTGGGTGTGGTTGTGCTACCTTCATACCAAATTTCAAGTTTCTAGGACAACTGGAAGTACCCTTTAGGTTTTCTCAGTACAGCGATTTGTATGGAAACCACCTTTTTAATGACTGTATCTTTTGATTGCGTTCACTTGGAAGGTTGATTTTTTCACATCTTCAAGGGACCCAATATATTGAGTATTTGATATTAATTTTAGCATGCTACCTCCACGCGTTCCAGAGAAAAAGGGTCTTGACAAACAGACAGACAGACAGACAGACAGAACAGACAGACAGACAGACAGACGGACAACAAAGTGATCCTATAAGGGTTCCGTTTTTTCCTTTTGAGGTACGGAGCTCTAAAAATAATAAAGATTAAAGATTAAGAAAAAACATTAGGATTGCAAATAAAGACATTTGATCTGATTTTGGCTTCGGATGTTAAGGGAGATGTTGAAAAACAATGTGATTAATGCTACTGACGATTTGGAAAAACTACTGTCAGACCCTCTACAGGTCACATTTCTGAATTGATTCCTGTAATTTTTTTTAAGCAGATTCTACAACGTGTTACAAATAACCCGTATAAAATACAGGGTTAGGGTTCGCATATTGCATGATTTTTTTTATTTTTATTTCATAAGCACAGTGATCCAAATATTGTAAATGGACTTTTTAATGGACCATTTTAACTCACTTTCGGCTTTACGGGTATTTTTGTGACACCTGTATAATTATGTAGAAATTAACAAAAAAACTAAAAGTGTTCAAATAATTATGAGCTTGCCAGGTTTACTACAGCTCACATAGCCACCAATGTAGTGATGTAGTGATACTTCAAATATAATATCTAGTCGTATATCATATAATCTTCTTCAATACCTTCGCCTAAATGAAAATATTTTTGCGCGGGCCCGTCTCAGCATCCCACGGCAATTTTGTTTTTGAGC
Organism: Clepsis dumicolana; assembly: GCA_963691665.1. NCBI lineage: Eukaryota > Metazoa > Arthropoda > Insecta > Lepidoptera > Tortricidae > Clepsis > Clepsis dumicolana. Next base: position 9,061,070 of record OY829527.1, on the reverse strand, counting down.
TAAAGGCTCATAATTACCACATACTTAGTTACTTCATGTACTTAATACAAGTTAATTGGTATTCGGTATCTTTTTTGGCGAGTTATTTACAAGCCTATGCTAAATCAATTCAGTAATAAAAATAGCAAAAATTTAAAACCATAATTAACTTTATTTCTTCGTAATCACGCATTTTTAAAGAAACATAGCCCTTTAGACATTTGATACACTTACGAGTATATTCAATATTCATTTTTAATTGAAACAAAATTTCGTTTAAAATATTTAGCTCTGTCAGTTTTTTTTTTGTCATTTCTATAGAACTCTTTTCTAGTTTTAACAGAAAATTGTTATTCGTGACAAAATAAATATTTCCAATACTTATGTATGGTCCCTTTTCTTATCCTTTCTACACCTGCCAACCATGGGGATGACGAATTTTAATATTTTCCACAAATTTCAAATTTGATGCGTAAATATACAGAAAAACCGAGCGAGCCAATATCGCTAAGTAACAAGATCTGTGCCCTAAGCACGACTTGTCGAATCCTGCGTTACGTTACGGTTATCGTATCGAGATCGAGAAATCTCATACTAAATTTTAGTTCCAAATACGCTCACGGGCGGGCGCTGTTCCAAACGTCATACAAACTCGTTATAGTTTACTATTCGAATTTTACGTGACGCAGGATTCGACAAGTCGTGCTTAGGGCACTGATGCGTGAATATATAGGAGTTTTTCGTGCTAACTTCCAATTGCTCGGATAGCGTAATTGGATTAGCGCGTTACCACGGTATGGTAAAGGTTTGGGTTCGAACCCCAATTCGAGAACAATTTTTTCTGGTTTTTCTGTATATTTACGCATCAAATTTGAAATTTGTGGAAAATTAATTTCAAACGGGATGACCGTAAAAATAAAAATAATACAAAAAGTTAGTTTAGAATTTTAATATATTTCGTTTTTTTGTCAACAGATTCTCAAAATAGCTCCAGAGGACGCCCTGGCCACGTCTTTTTATAAGGTACATACCTATCTATACAAATTACGTACGTCTTTATAATATTAATATTTTTAACATGAAACTACCGTGAGACTCAATCATAGTGAAATAAACGGATCACTCACGTATGTCGGGCTATAATCGACTGGCATACGTCAGTGATCCGTTTATTTCACTATGAATATTAATATTTTGGGGAGGACTCCAATAGAGAGATCTCTCTCCAGGCAGATGTTATGCCTGGGGACCGAAGTCCGAAGTTGTATTTATGTAACCGACTTGAGAAACTTCGTTAGCGCGATGTAGAACAGTGACGTAGAACAGTGACGTCACTCGCGTGTGGCGCTAAGGTCGCTACAATATTATAAAGAGGAAGATGGCGCTGACTGACCCAGAGGTCAACCCACAGCTCAAACCACTGGAGCTAAGGCTTGAAATTAGGCAGACATGAGCACTTTAGGGTTATTGTCTATTCTTAACACTAATAACTTATTGAGTATTCGGGTTAAAAAAATGCAAATCGCATTACATTGCGGCGTTCCATCGACTATTTCTAACTCCATCGCTTCACTGCCTCACAGTATATTGCACGTTGCAAAAAAATAGCGCTGAGGGTCGAGCACGACTTTTCGAATCCTGCGTCACGTAAAATCGAATAGTAAACGCTGTCGAGTTTGTATGACGTTTGGAACAGCGCCCGCCCGTGAGCGTATTTGGAACTAAAATTCAGCATGATATTTCTCGATCTCGATACGATAACCGTAACGTTACGCAGGATTCGACAAGTCGTGCTCGACCCTCTGTAAATTCGAGGTTAAACCTTTAAAGCCTGCTATGAACAGCTTCTGCTGACGAACTATATAGAGGGGAGGGATAGGTACAGTCGAACCATTTGTTTCCTGAGCCACCGTAGAACGTTCTCACAATAAGTGTCATAATGATTTTCCTTGTCAGGCAATGCGATGTCACCATGTCATTTTTTACGAAAAGGTTCCACGGTGGGTCACGATTCAGTCGGTTCAATAGTATGTACATGCCTAAGCGTATTTGTACGTACATTGTTGTCTCTTAATAGCTAACTTAGGTACTAAAGTTTAATAAATTTTAAGTACTAAAAACTTAATAACTTTGACGACCGAATAGCCTAGTGGTTAGAGACCCTGACTATGAAGCTTGAGGTCCCGGGTTCGATCCCCGGTCGGGGCAGATGTTTGTATGATGAATACGAATGTTTGTTCTCGGGTCTTGGATGCTTAATATGTATATAAGTATGTATTTATCTATATAAGTATGTTTATCCGTTGTCTGGTACCCATAGTACAGGCTTTGCCTAATTTGGGACTAGGTCAATTAGTGTCAAATTGTCCCATAATATTGAATTATATTTTTTGTGACCACCCTGAGAACCTAAATAATATGCCTAATTCATTACAGAATGAACTCCTTACCTTATAACGACAAGGTTTAATTTTCAATACCCCGCTAATTTACTCCATAAGCTATTTTTAAGTACTTTTTTATGACACCAAAAATTACTATATGCTATTGAATGACATTTCCCAATAGTCTTCGTACTTCGTACACTTAATGTTCCATTGTATAATTTAGCAATAGCGTTGGATGTTCGAAATTCTTTGACTATAATTCTCTTTGCCAAGGATGTATGTCATCATCTCATCATGTATGATCTTTGATGACTATGACATGAATGTGTGTGTGACTTGTCAGCAGCTGTCAAGGGTTAGTAGTTAAGGTTGTAAGTATGAATAGTTTACATACTTTATAATGGATATGGAAGAACAATTAATGATTACAAGGCTTTATATGATAGCTAAGTAAGTCTATATTCTTCTAACGTCACAGTAATTAGCCACTTATCGTGTAACTTTATGAATGAACTAGCTTATGCCCCGCGGTTTTGCCCCCGTAAAATATTTCAAAATGGGCTAGTTAATAAATCCCTTCTTAGTGAACCTCTAGGATACTCAAGGTATATGTTTGCCAAATTTCAAGTCTCTAGGTCCAGTGGTTTAGGCTGTGGGTTTCTGTCAGTCAGTCAGTCAGTCAGTCACAGTACTGTAGGTATAATGTAATCTTATTTAGTAATTTAATCCAATAAACTTAAGTTTTCTAAGTAATCGTTAAGAATTAACGATTATATCTAGTAATCAATGCAATGCGGTTAAGCATTGAAATACCTACTTGATATAACCGCCAATTCCCTTGAATTGCGGCAAGGGAAAGAGTCAGTATTGAATTTGGTTCTATGTAGAAATGTGGCTGACTTACAAAATTTTCCTTCGTCATCATCATCATATTCAGCCGAAAGACGTCCACTGCTGGACATAGGCCTCCCCCGCGGCTCTCCACTCAGACCGGTCTTGTGCTTTCCGCATCGACCGCGGTCCCGCGATCTTTACCAGGTCGTCGCTCCATCTTGTTGGAGGCCTACCGACAGCTCGTCTCCCGGTCCGCGAACACTAAAACTTTCCTTAGTAGATAATTCGATTTGAATTATTTTTTAATCCCCTATGCAAAAAAGGGTGCTACAAGTTTGGTCTGTGTCCTCATAGGTCCCAAACGGATTTACCGATTTCGATGCGGTTTTTTTTAATCGAAAGCAAGTTTAATCGAGATGGTTCTTAGTTAAGTTTCATAAAAATCTGTTAAGCCGTTTTTGAGATATTGAATTTTGAAGTAACAATATCGGGATATTTTCCACTATTCTAAGTTGGTTAGGTTGTGATTCTTTGCATAAATAGCAGGCTTCAGAATACAGAGTCCATCTTCAGATTTTTGCCATTATTCATAAACGTCACTCAAGCCTCCATTAGTTAAAATAGGTTTTGTCTTCCTTACTAACGGAAATGTCCATGTGACAATAACCTAACCAACTTAGAAAAGATGAAAAACGCACGCCATTGACATTTCAAAGTTCAATATTTCAAAAACCGGTGAACCGATTTTATTTCAAAATTCAAAATTTTATTCAGCAAATAGGCAGTTGAATGCTCTTTTACACGTCATTTTTTTTGAGTCTACCAGCGCTTTCGGAAAGACCATGATTGCCAAGAAGAATGGCGCGCAAGAAACTTGGCACAAAGTATTTTTTTCTAAAAACAAGTTACATTAGCTCTTACAATACGCAACCACAGACAAATCACACAAATAAACCTCACTCTGTCATTAAAAGATTAAGAGAGAAAAAAAAACAAAAATACCGCATTTTAGAAACAAGTGTAAAAAGTAATTATTAGAACAGCAAAACCAGAACACTTTACTTTACTGGCACGTTTTAATTGAGCAGGAGATGTATAGGGTCTCCAGGTCAAATAACTGTGAATTGAATGAAACTTAGCTAAGAACTATCTCGATTAAAATAGCTTCCGACTGAAAAAAACCGCATCGACATCGGTCTACCCGTTTGGGAGCTACGATGCCACAGACAGATACACAGATACACAGACACACAGATACACGTGTCAAACTTATAACACCCCTCTTTTTTGTCGGGGGTTAAAAAAGGACAAACGAACTTTAACGGCATTTTAGTTCGAACACGTTTATGAATAGGGTTAGTTTCTCTCCAATACGTAGGCTAATGTGAAATATCGATAATTACAACATTAGTAGCATTACACAAACGCGTAACAATTAAACGGTGCTGCCCTCTGCCAGCGAGCGGCAATTAACGCAAAGTACACTCCCGACTCAATCAATTCATCGCGGGCGCAAGTCTGGAGCGGAGCGCGGAGGATTTCTTCTAGTTCTAATTCTAATTTATGATGTAATATTCATTTAAACTACTGCCGAATGCATCCGGATCGCTGGACCAGAATTACTACCGACTGTGTCCCATGTGATGAACACCGAAACAGAGGCAGACCAAGAAGGAGATAGCTTGACGATCTGGAGCGTTTTTGGCCGGACTGGCGAGAGTTGGCCGAAACCAGAGACATGTGGAAGGAGAAAGGGGAGGCCTTTGCTCAGCAGTATAGGCTACTGAAAAAAAACATGCCCGCGGCTTTGCCCCCGTGCAATATTTCAAAATGGGCTAGTTCCCTAACCCGTGGAAATTTTGAAAAATCCTTTCTTAGTGCACCTCTATGATACTCAAGGTACATGTTTGCCAAATTTCAAGTCTCTAGGTCTAGTGGTTTAGGCTGTGCGTTGTCTGTCAGTTAGTCAGTCGTCACGGTACTGTTTTATAGATGTAGAAGAAACAGGTAATTAAGTAAATGTATGAACAGAAAATGACAATAAAATCTTAAACTACCTCTAAATAACAACAATGATTAAATAGTTAGGTAAGAAAAATAATTTATATTAATTACTAACAAGAATAATAATAACTACATATAACCAACTTAGTAAAGTTGAAAAGCCCCCGACATTGTCATTTCAAAGTTCAATATGTCAAAAACGGGTTATCCGATTTTAATAAAACTTATAGTTAAGAACCATCTGGATAAAAAAATGCGTATCGTGGGAACTGTAGCCCAAGCCCTCTCATTTTGAGTGGAGGCCTATGCCCAGCAGTGGGACTTTAAAAAAAAGGCTCTTGATGATGATAACGATGAAAGGCTAATCCATAATTATCCGCATCTTGCACCACACACCTGGCTCCAGGAAGAAATTAACTCTCAAGAGAGTACTTCTGGTTGCGGACGCATCGGAATTGCGTGCAGCGATTACAGACCGGCTGCCGTGCAGGGGGGGGGGGGGGGGGAAGGGGTTACGTAAATTAGTATTTATTAATCTTTTCCAATGGACCAGTTTTAAATTATAGCCTAGCCAACTTGGAAAAGTTGAGGTCGGCTGAATTTTTATGAAACTTAGCTGAGAAACATCTCGATTAAACTAGCTTTCGATTAAAAGAAGCCACGTCCAAATCGGTCCCTTTGTTTAGGAGGGGGGAGGGGTTAAAAAGTGATTTGACAGCCAAGGCTGCCAACTATGCAACCGCGAATATTTTCAAACGCAATTCACTATTGCCATTATTCATAAACGCCACTCAAGCCGCCATTAGTTAAAATAGGGTGTCTTCTTTTTGCCAACCGAAATGTTAATGTGACAACAAAGGACAAACGAACTTTAACGGAATTTTAGTTCAAATAGGTTTATGAATACATGACACATCTCTGCTCCGTAATATACTTACAATATTATAAGTTTTTTTTTCTATAGTCAATATATATTGATCGTGTGGTGCAATTCGGACCCGCGCCTGGGAAGGGAAGCGCGTTTTTTCCCGCGACAGGAAGCCGACCGGTCCAAACGTACCGGTAAAGCAAGTTAAAGCCTGTTAGCGTACGTATGGCTTATTATGATGATGTAGCCGATGGACTTTGTGTTCAAAGCCTCTAGCGTAATTTTCGACATGAGAAAACGTCTCGATCGCGTTCGCGTTAACGGCTGAGCAGTGCCCTTAATGTAATTAAAAAGCACAAAATACATCTCGATCGCGCTGCACCTAGTGTAATCGCCGACCAGGCCAAGAAATACGTCTCGATCGCGTTCGCGTTTAACAATTCTCATACTATTTGACACTTTAACGCAAACGCGATCGAGAAGTATTTTGTGCTTTTTGATTACACTAAGGGCACAGAACGCCTAGTGTAATCGCCGACCAGGCCAAGAAATACGTCTCGATGGCGTTCGCGTTTAATAATTCTCATACTATTTGACACTTTAACGCAAACGCAATCGAGACGTATTTTGTGCTTTTTGATTACACTAAGGGTACTGAATTACTAGTGGCACGTATCGGCAACGAACAATTCTCATACTATTTGACACTTTAAAGCTAACGCGTTTAAAACGTATTTTTTGGCTGGCGATTACATCAGGCGCTCAGAGCCTCTAGTGTAATCGACAGCCAATAATACGTCTCGATCGGGAAAACGGAGTTCTGCCACCCGGAGCAAAACCGAAGGTGCAAGCTAGTTAAACAATACGCTTATACTGTCAGTTCAACACTATAATACTCAAAGTATAAGATAAGATAAGAATTATTTGCCAACAATAACAATAAAAGATACAACTAAATACAGACAACATTTAAAATCAAAAACATAGCGAGTACTCTATAGTATTGTGTCTGCCAGATTTGAAGTCTCTAGTTCCAGTGGTTTAGGCTGTCAGTCACGTTATATTTTCACGTTATGTTTTTAAAAAACATCAAATAGGTACGTCAAACAAACTGCCAAAGAGCACGCATTTCATGATCGCCTCTTAACTACATCCAAAAATCATTCACCTAAGCAAAACGGTTTCCGTCTGTTCTATACAAAATGCCCGGTTCCCGTCGTATCCTTTCAAATCGCAAACCGCTTCGCTCAGATAGATTCCCTCATAAACAGAGTTGCCAAATTGGGTTGGTCCCGGACAAATCAGGCCGTCATAAATAAGATACCATGGGAACCCTGGGTTAGCGGCTCGTCAGACGGGTGGGCCAGGGGACGAGCGAGCCCTGAGCGGAGCGGGGGCTTAAGCGGAGCGGGAAGCCAAAGACCCATCCGGTCCCCGATTAAAAGGTATAAGAGCCAATTATGGCCCTCATCCTGATGATACTCGCATTTAAGACAGACCTCTATTTAACCAATTAATTTCGGATAGGGGCGGAGTCTAAATGCGACATGCGACAGGTTTTTGTAAGTAAGTAAGTAAACACTTTATTGTACAAAAAATAGGATAAAACACAAGTTACAACAATAACATTTGTGTACAAAGGCGGACTTATCCCTTTAAGGGATCTTTGTTTTCGGTAATATCAAATCATTGACCAATCTAATACCTATGCATAACCGAAACTATCCGAAACTAACGGATAATCCGGTATAATAATTATTTTATTCCTATATCCGTCACCGTATCTAGATATGACTCGATTGACTAACGGTTGGCGCCAAAATGTGACAGACGCTATACGTTCTCAGGGGAGCTAGCACGCGCGCCATTTTGTCGCTTGTCGCTCAGTGCGTCCTTCACTGGTTCCATCACTATGAAAGGGATGCACTGCGCGACAAGCGACAAAATGGCGCGCCGTGCTATATGTACAGTAGGTCTAGCACAACGCACAGTGCGACTTCTATCGCGCGCGAGAACAACTGCCCGTCCTTTTCTGTCACTCAGAATGCAACGTGACGAGTAGTATAATCTCGCGCGACAAAGTCGCGGCCGTTCGTGCGAGCCCTACTGAATAGAGATTTCGTGCAGTATGATCTCGATCAAAAACATTCCTGTTCCATCAGCCATCGGCTTCTCGAGTTATGATCTCGGTAGAAGTATCTTTTTGTATTTTTTTTTCCCTCAATTTTTGTTTTTACGGTTTTCCCGTGAACATCAATTATATTTTTTATAAACTCACTGAAACATGAATACACAGAAAAAAACCAGAAAAATGCCAACCCCGGGAATCGAACCCGGATCCTCGACACTCCGGGTTGTGTGCTTTTCCCCTACACCACGATTGACATAGAGGAAAAGGCCGAATTTTTTCCATGTATTCAAATCTTAGCTCGATTTTATCACTTTTTGTAGGAAATTGCAACTTATGGAGGAATTCTTAGATGCACGACAACATTTAGATACGCCTCTTGAATGAGTATCCTTATTGCGTATTAAAAAAAATGCTAGCAGCACAGAACACAACTTTAGCATTGTTGGCCAAGCACATGTTTAATTACCGCATTTCAATAAAAAGCTGATATCAATTTTGACTTCGTATCCATTAAAGGGCAAAAGACCTCATTATGTGTCGGGGACTTTGATTAAAAGCAATCGCGACTTCCCTGGCCCGCGCCAGAACTCCTTATTTGTCTACAACCGATAGAGTACAGTTAGCCGCAATATTATCTCGGCACAATAGCTAATCGTGCGACCGGGTCGTGACGTACACTCGGCCGCGTGCTCATTGAAAAATATAGTTTTGTTTTTTGACGGCGTCGTGACGCGATCACGGATGATATCGATAAGGTTTTCGGTAACTGTATAAAATAAGTTTTAAAATGGTGTAACGTGGCCAACCTCTTTGGCGCGCAACTGGCCGCTTACGATTTGAAATAAATTTAAAATTCTAAATTACCGATTGGCTTTTGTTTTTTCCGGGACTTGAAAATTATTTGGCAAGGCGTAAGCCTCTCTTTGGATTTGCTCTGGATATAATTTATCATTTATCAGCGATCTACTTTATATACTATTAGTAAAAAAAGGCTGCCACTCATGCAGGTACTGTGTCTAAAACTTGTAAATATTTATAGTTTGGTTCTGATTGTTTGTATCTTGTACATACGTTTGTGAAACCTAATCCAAGTCTCGTTTAGTTTTCAATCACTGGCCTAAGCACTTAAACGAGGCTTGGATAGGTGCTCGAAGCAATCCATAAAGCAGGGTATTTGCTTTCAGCCTTTCCTTACCCGCTCCACCTTTCACTTCCCTTCCGCCGTCTGAGTTTCCGTCGCCCTACTGCCTCGGAGCAGTCCGCCGCTGAAGACTGAAGCCTACTTGAAGCTCCGAGGCTACCCTAATACCCTGCCCTACCTTCCTACCTATCCTGCTGTGTTAAGGCCAGTGTTTAAGCGTTATTTTCAAGAGCAGTGCTGACTGGAACAATTTGTATATAGTTTTTTTTTATTTTATTTTATATTATATTTCCTAAACAACCTCGCCTTGTTGTTATCATTCTCTCAGACTGGCTAGCCGGTTACAATGGTGGAGCGTTATTTATTGGTTTTCAGATGTTTTTAACCGACTTCAAAAAAAGGAGGAGGTTCTCAATTCGTCGGAATGTTTTTTTTTAATATAGATTATTGACCGAGCGAGCGAAGAGCCTCCGTTTCAGCTTTGACAAAAATGATTTCGCATGTCTGTCTAACCGGCTGTTCTCCTCTACAGGTCGCATTTCTCAACCGATTCTCTTAAATTTTAGGGTTCCGTACCTCAAAAGGAAAAAACGGAACCCTTATAGGATCACTTTGTTGTCTGTCTGTCTGTCTGTCTGTCAAGACCCTTTTTCTCTGGAACGCGTGGAGGTAGCATGCTGAAATTAATATCAAATACACAAGCCTGCGGTCCCTTGAGGCTGTGAAAAAATCAAACTTCTAAGTCAACGCAATCAAAAGATACAGTAATTAAAAAGGCTATTTCCATACAAATTGCCGATTTCCAAAAACCTAAAGGGTACTTCCAGATCTCCTAGAAACTTGAAATTTGGTATGAAGGTAGCTCTTATTGTACAACCACTCCAAAAAGTCTCAAAATCTTAAATTTGTATGTCTGTCTGTAGATTTCGCAGACCAATATAAGTTGACCCCACACTGCGTACATTTTGCTTAAGAGCAGGGCTCTGCTAACACTGGACTTTTTAAAACACTGGGGAAAAGCGTTAAAATCTTTCTACGGAACCCTCGTGCGCGAGTCCGACTCGCACTTGGCCGGTTTTTTTTTAACATTTTGATACCTAAGTACCAGTACATTTAATTTTTTTTGTCGATTTGTCTTTTTGATTTATTTTATACCAAGTTTGATTAAAATCGGTTCAACCTTTCTTTCGAAGTGACTTTTAAATTAAAATGTTCATAAACGGCATAATTATTATGCTACCAATGTCACTATTTCTCTTCCATTATTTAATCGAAAACGGTCCAGTAATTAAGCTGTAAAAGCGAACTTGCCGACAAAGCTATTTTCATTAACGCTATGCACATTCTACAAGTAACCCAGAATGTAACATACTAGTTTAATAAAAACAGGAAAATATAGTATGACCTGAAATGTGAACTATGCTTTTGCTGTTATGCTATAATTACATACATTCCGTTTAAATTTAAAAAAACCTTAACATTTTATGAGTAGGTAGTTTATTGCTTTGGTAATCACTTCATTCTCATAACATAAAACATAATCAACAACATAGAAAAGTTAGTTTCATTTATAAAGTCCAATATCTCAAAAACGGCATAACCGACTTTGACGAAACTTAAGCTAAACTATATCAATTAAACTAGCTTGCGATTAATAAAACCGCGTCCAAATCGGTTCATACGTTTGGGAGGTATGATGCCATATACATAAAGGCACTGGATCATTGTCTGTACTCACGGTTCCTTCCATTGTAGCTTTTGTGAACGTGGGTTATCGGGCGAGGAGTTTAAACGATAGATTTCAATGTTCGAAACTTTTAATCATATCACTTCACATTTTAAGGTTCAACAGTAAGTAATCTCAGAAATATAATCAGCGCTATAATTTGGTAACGACTAAATTCAAATTAGCTCAGACGTTCTGCAGAACACGTGATGCTTGGGCTAGATGCAAACGGATAATGATCTACCGCTATTCGGTCACTGCTGTCAAACAGCATGACAGTTTTATTACTACCTTCCAAAATGCATCAGTGTTCTGCATTACGTCAGAGGGAGTCGGACGTATGTCACATCTTTTCCGTCCTACCCTCTCTAAGAAATGATTTTACAATCGACGCGCCGTCACGGCCTGACTGACACGTTGCACGTCCTCGTGCGACTTCATTTAAGTTGATCAATCTGGAATAAAAATACACGACTTTAGGTTCCTCACTGAACACGCTCGTCCATCACTGATATTTATCTCTGCAAACGTACACACATATTCAAGGTATTTGCTTATGCCTCCCAACCACTCATTGGTTGCACTTATGACAAACTATCCCTCCAACGATCGGACCGGCGACGACTCATTGACGCCCTACGATCAACCGCTTAAATCCACGAGTGACTGGACTACCACTCATTGGCATCCGTCACAGTTAAATCTTTCACTGGTGTGTGATGTGAACGAGACGTAGACCCATGTGAGCCAGTCTTTTCACTCACTTGCAACAGAAAATTGCGCTAACCACGTTAGCCTGTCCCTATTATGAACATACTGTATAAGCATCAAACACTATCGAACATTTAATTACTTACAAATTAAAGTTCATCGTCCTCAGAAGCAGTAAAGGTTTCTGAGCAGGCGGTGTAAGTGCAAGATTCCGTCTCTGAGAGTACCTCATTTTCACCATCACATGAAATCCCTCCAGTCTCTTGACTGTGGACCGCCGTCTCGGCATCCTCGTCATCAATCAAGCTAGAAGTTACTTCAACTAGACCTTCAAAGCCACTAGGTACTGCACGTAGATTTTCATGGGCATATTTATAAAGTCGTTTGTTACCACTCATACTCCTAAGTTCGTACCTGTCATTGTCTAGAACACGATCTATTACGAAAGGACCCTTGAATTTTCTTTGCAGCTTCGTTTGATTGCGCTCACTACATTTAATGAAAACGAAGTCGCCTTTGGAGAAAGTTTTAACGTTAGCTCTACCGCGATTAAACCTTTGTATTTCAGCTGAAGCTGCCTTTTCAATATTTTTAGACGCGTTTTCGCGAATGTCGTCGAGATCTAGACGGGTTTCCGGATTCGAATTAGGAGATATACGCGCTAAGCCTGCGGACCGAGAGTGTATTCCGAACATCAATTCTGATGGCGTGTAACCTGTGACCCTAGATTTAGTGCTATTAAGCGCTAACTGCACATTGTGAAGCTCGTCACGCCACACCCTATTAGGATCGTTCTCAATAATGGTAAGAAGGCTTTTCAACGTACGCATCACGCGTTCTACTTGACCATTGGCTCTACTAGAGCCAGTGGCGATAAGGTGAAGGTCTATATTATGATCTAAACAGAACTGCTTAAATTCTGTACTAACGTAGCATCGTCCCTGGTCGGCTATGATTCTTTTAGGTGCTCCGAACAGACAGACAGCGGACTTTAAGGCTTTTACAGCGCTTGCAGCGTCAAGTGAGGGGGTATGCTCAAGCAGAATAAACTTAGTGAATGCGTCAATTATAACAGATGCGTATTCTTTTCTGTCACTTTTCCCGCTCAATTTCCCGGTTATGTCAATATGGATGGTATCCCAAGGAATTGAAACCTTTGGGATAGGGTGAAGCCTAACTTGCTGTGCCCCTGAACAACCTTTGGATACCTTACATACTATGCAAGAGTTGACAAAAATGCGAACCTGCTTGGACATCTGTGGAAACCAATATTGCTCATAGATTTTATCGAGAGTCTTTTCTGCGCCTAAATGCTGAAGCTCATTGTGGACATGATTAATCAAAGTCCAAATTAAAGAGCGTGGTACGATCGGAAGCCAAGAACTAACTCCGTTTCGTTCAATTTTCCTATAAAGGATATTTTCGCGTACATCATACGTATGAGCGATCTTTTCAGGAAGTTCACCCTTGCTGTGCTTAGCAATAAGGTCCTGAATCTCGCTGTCGCGTTTTTGCTCTACACTAAGCCAACCTTGATGCAGCTCTACAAATTGGACATTTTTACTTGAATGCGCTGTGCTAGTGCTAGGTGATTTAAATGAGGCTCTACTTTGTTCGGGATTAGGAAGGGGGTTCCTCGATAGAAAGTCAGCATGCTCCATACTACTTCCTTGTTTATGAACAATGTCGAAATCATAGGCTTGTAAAAAGGCCCACCAACGGTGGACACGTGGAGTCAAATCGGTTTTAGATTTAGACGCTTTCAATGAGTTGCTGTCTGTAAAAACTGTGAAGTGTTGTCCGTATAAATAATGGCGGAAGTTTTCTACCGCTCGAACCACTGCCATGGTCTCTAATTCGTAGGAATGATACCGCGACTCTGTGTCAGTGGTTCGACGGCTGAAATAAGAAACTACGTGGGGGACGTTGTCTTTTCTCTGAATTAATATGGCTCCATAACCTTCGGCACTCGCGTCTGTGTGGAGCTCTATGGGAGACTTAGGGTCAAAAATAGTCAGAACGGGGGCTGATGTGAGAATGCGCACAATTTTCCTATGAATTTCATTATGAGTCTCAGTCCATTTTATGGGGCCTTTCAGTTTTGTCAGAGGGTAAAGCGGTCCCACAATGCGAGTGAAGCCAGGTATAAATCGCCTAAAATAAGACGCGAGACCTAAGACCTGCCTAACCTGAGTGGCTGTTCGGGGTGTAGGTGCGTCTATCAAAGCTTGCACTTTTCTCGGGTTTGGCGTAACTTCACCTGCCCTGATGACGTATCCTAAATAGTCAATTTGATTTTTCATGAAATTACACTTGCGAATGTTGAATGAAAAACCGGCTTCTGAAAGCGCTTTAAGTGTGAGGTCAAGTCGATGCAGGCCCTCAGTCACATTTTTAGAATAACAAAGAACGTCATCCATGTAAGCTAGAGCTACTACATCTTTTAATGCACCTAGAGCCTTATTAATGCACCTTTGGTAGACAGACGCAGCGTTTCGCAGCCCAAAGGGCATGGCTAAGTACTCATATTGCCCATCGGGCGTTACAAATGCTGTCCGTGCTATGCTATCACCATCGGGGTCAACTAAGATCTGGTGATAGCCCGAAGCCATGTCTAGAGAGGAGAAGTAACATGCGCCATTAAGACGATCTACCTGTTCATCGATCCTAGGTAGTGGGTAGTGTTCGGGTTTCGTGTTCGCGTTTAATTCCCTATAATCAACACATAACCGATCTGTGTTGTCCTTCTTTTTTACTAGTAAGATCGGACTAGCAAAAGGTGACGAACTTTCTCGAATGACACCTGCGTCTAAAAGAGACTGCACTTTTTCTTTGACTATATCCTTTTCAGCAGGAGACAACCTATACGGACGCCTTTGCACGGTTTTATGAGGGTCAATGGGATCAATCTGAAGCACTCCTGTTGTGACACGACGCGTCGGTACGCCGTCAATAAAATAATCGCTATATTTTTTAAGTACCTTAACAAGCGCATCTCTTTCGTTTCCCTCCAAATCAGTATCAATGTCAGCGAAATCAAAAGTATTAATGGTATTTACCTCCTTATGTAATGAAAACGAAATTTGATCTCGGCTAATATTGATATCGATACCTAAGTCTAGCAGGTCTCTTCCTATTAACACCGGCTCCGATATAGCATCGTCAGGGACTATATGGAATAAAATTGATAATTTGATGCCTTGAATATCAACCGAACTTAAAGTTTGGGACACACATTTTATACCTTCATTGCCTATGCCTGTAAGGTGAACCAAATCATTGTGCATGGTACCTAGTAACTTCTCAGATATGCCTTGTTTAACCAGTGAACAAGCAGATCCACTATCAAAAAGAAAGGAAACGGTCTCACCCAGTGATGTAGTTAGAATGCCCTTGGCCGCTCTTCGCTCGCACACTTGTACTTCTTTGGTTGCCGCCGGTGTCCCGCCGCTGCTACTGCCTTTGCGCTCCGAGCACGTAGAGGCGATGTGTCCCGTGCGGCCGCATACAAAGCAGATGACATTCGGAGGTAGCGATTTTTCAGAGGACTTCTGTGTCTTATCAGTTAAATTCTTCGGCGTATTAGATTCATCGCGTCGTTTACGGCAATCGATGGCTTTGTGTCCAGTGATACCACAGCGATGACAAGCTCCTGTGAAATTTGTGAACCGCGGCTCGTTGCCACGTGACCTTTTTATGTCGGGCTCGTTACCGTCGTTTCCATCACTTCTTCTTTTAATAGAAATACTATTAAGTATACGGCACAGCTGTGATCTGGTTTGTATGACGTGAGAATGGAGCTCTCTACGTATAGTGTTGTCTTTTTGCGATAATACAGACGTCACAAGGCCCGTAATCATGTCCTCTTCCATTTGAACCCTCGGTATACGTTCGATGTAGCCCCACAAACGCATAGCAGCCTCGCAAGGCGTTTCTTTTGATCCAATTTGGAAGCGGAAAACTTCGTCGAAATAATCTTGAGGTAGCATAGGCTTCGCGAATTTCGCAATCAGTAATTCCTTAATTATCGGCCACGTTAATTGTGAAAGCTGCAGCTTTGTTAAGCACGTAGCAGCTCTGCCTTGAAGCGCATGAGTGAGGACGAGTAATAATTCTGCACCCTCGAGCCGCCTGCTATTCACAATTATTTCTGTTACATTGCACCAACCTTCTACGTCCGCTTCGGCACTGTCGGGGTCAAATTTGACTAACTGTGTTGCAATTCCACTTGCAGAAGCCGCTTGCGGCTGCGGTGCGGTCAACAAACGGGTTAGCAGCGTCTCCATGTTAAGCAACAAATTTGGGGTAGTTGCCGACGTACTAGTCTTCATAACCTCCTCAGGGAGAGGCCCTTCGGATCCCACATCTGATAAAGGCACTGGATCATTGTCTGTACTCACGGTTCCTTCCATTGTAGCTTTTGTGAACGTGGGTTATCGGGCGAGGAGTTTAAACGATAGATTTCAATGTTCGAAACTTTTAATCATATCACTTCACATTTTAAGGTTCAACAGTAAGTAATCTCAGAAATATAATCAGCGCTATAATTTGGTAACGACTAAATTCAAATTAGCTCAGACGTTCTGCAGAACACGTGATGCTTGGGCTAGATGCAAACGGATAATGATCTACCGCTATTCGGTCACTGCTGTCAAACAGCATGACAGTTTTATTACTACCTTCCAAAATGCATCAGTGTTCTGCATTACGTCAGAGGGAGTCGGACGTATGTCACATCTTTTCCGTCCTACCCTCTCTAAGAAATGATTTTACAATCGACGCGCCGTCATACATACACACCGGTGCACACTTCAAACTTTATAACATCCGTTTTGCATCAGGGGTTAAAATGGAAGTCACATATATAGGTACTTTAGGTAGGTATATTAATGAGCTCTTGGGTGCAATTTCTTCAAATTTCAATAAGTTAATCCTGCCGCTAAGCAGCAGTGCTTGCTCTGTTGTGTTTCGGTATACATACATATAGAGTAAGACAGCCTATGTAATTACGGGCACAAGAGGCATTTCATCTGAGCTCTCTAGGTTGGCAACGCATTTGCAAACCCTCAGGGGTTGCTGGTGTCTATGGGCTCTGGTGATCACTTGCCATCAGGTGACCCACTTGTTCGTTTGCCTTCCTTGTCGTATAAAAAAAGTTTGGATTTTTCTATGTAGCTTAGCCTAATGGTTTAACCTGTGGCCTCTCAAGCAGAAGGTCGTGGGTTCAAACCCAAGCTTGCACCTCCTGAGTTTTTCCGAATTTATGTGCGAAATTACATTTTATTTTTATACATAAATCATGAGCTTTTCGGTGAAAGAAAACATCGTGATAAAACCTGCACACTTCTGCGAAGCAATTCAATGGTGTGTGAAATTTCCTATCCGTACACGGCCCGCATGGGAACTACAGCCCAAGCCCTCTCATTCACCCTGTGCCCAACAGTGGGACGTAAAATAACCTAACCAACTTAGAAAAGTTGAAAAACCCCGGACATTTTCATTTCAAAGTTCAATATATCAAAAACGGATGAACCGATTTAAATGAAACTTAGCTAAGAACCATCTCGATTAAAGTAGCTTTCGATTAAAGAAAACCGTATCGAAATCAGTCCATCCGTTTGAGAGCTAAGTAGGATGCCAAAGACAGATACACACACACAGATACACAGGTCAAACTTATAACACCCCTCTTTTTCGTAGGGGGTTAAAAATAGCTAGTGATGATGAAGATGATGATGATGTAGCTTATCACAAATATCACAATGCATAGGAAGGAAGCCTGTTACACCATATGGCTTGTCCCTGCCCTTAGTTACATAAGTTTCGGAAGCTAAGGTCAACGACCGCAAACAATGGCGCCGAATAGCGCAGCGGCGCGCGCGCTGGGTGTAGTGTGGACTTAAGAAATCTGCCAAAAAACCCATTACACAGTTTACATTACAACTTCAAGTAGTTAATTAGAAAAGTTGAAAAACCACCGACATGGTCATTTCAAAGATTTTCATGAAACTTACCTAATAACCATCTCGATGAAACTAGCTTTCGATTAAAAAAACCGCATCGAAATGGGAGCTATGATGCCACAGACACAGGTCAAACTTATAACACCCCAGTTTTTCGTCGAGGCTTAAAAATTACCAGCAAAACTACCGTGAGATTCAATCTTTTTTTATTTCTATACTTTTTTTATTCGTTACTCATAGTTTTAGGCAAGGAAGGAGGATAGTATACGGAGTGTCAAAGCCCATACTTCGAATCGCTCCCCGCAGTTATCTTAAAATTCAGGCAATTTCTAGATGGCGCCAAGGTCGTAGCCAGCGGGTCAAATAATAACAAAAAAGCGGTTCTAACGTGTCACTCAAGCGAGGTAGATGGCGCTGAATGTAAATAAGAACGATTCAAAGTATGGGCTTTGTCAATCCGTTTACTTTCCATGATCCTTGGTTTTAGGTAATGAGCTAAGGAGGGCTAGTATCGAGTGAGGTCTATCTGTCATTCTCCACCAATGAGAGATAAGCTAGGCCTATGATTGGTGGAAATTGACAGAAAGACCTCACTCGACACACTAGCGACCTTAGCGGATTTTTGACTCGCGACATTAACGCCCTCATTGAGACTTTAACGCGAGCGCGATATCTTTGACGCGATAGAGATGTTTTTTTGTGTCAAAAATGACACAATAGAGTCTGACCAGCCAGTCGTGTCACTAGCATTCGTAACTGGGGAAGTTCACCCATCTCTTTTTTACGCTTAACACTTTTCAGCATTAGAAAGAGATAGTTATAATTTGTTAGTTGGTATTTTATGGCTGGTCAGACTCTAGCAATGATCCACAATAAATAGCAACCAGAGGATCGAGCACGAAGTTTTCGAATCCTGTGTCACGTAAAATCGAATAGTAAACGTTATCGAGTTTGTATGACGTTTGGAACAGCGCCTGCCTGAGAGCGTATTTGGAACTAAAATTTAGTATGAGGTTTCTCGATTTCGATGCTATAACGTAACATTACGCAGGATTCGAAAAGTCGTGCTCGTCCCACTGAGGCCCGAGTACGAACATTCGAAACCTGCGTAACGTAATCGAGTAGTCGTTATCGAGAAATTTGTGCGACGTTTGGAACATCGCCCGCCCGTGAGCGTATTTGGAACTAAAATTTAGGGTTTCTAGATTTCGATACGATAACGTAACGGTACGTAGGATTCGTAAACTTCGTGTGTGAAGCTGCGTGCGCGCAGCGTTTAGCGCCAGCGTTTATGGCGTAACGGTGCTTCGACGGATCGGTTTATACGACTCGGCCAATCAGCAGGCTGTACTGCTACTGTTTATAGCATCTCACAAGCACCTTAAAGTCAAATTTAAAGTCAAACGTTTGGTTTACTAATGTTCGCCAAAAAACTTTTGCTAAACTAATTTGATTCATGTGTTCCCAAATGTTTTTTTTTTTCGAAAAGTATTTCAGGATTTATATGCATAAAGCAAACCTAACCTAACCTACGAAAAAACGGAACATTATGTCCCTTTCTTTCAATTTTATAATGTAAGTAATAATGAATGAGCAGAATTATTTTATTTCTAACATTACAGTGTGCATGTTTTTTTTTCTTTCTTTATGTTATGGTTGTTTTTATACAACCTCCTTTAATATTTGTACAGACAGATGCAGAGAAAATGGGGGTACCTTTTCTCGGCAACTGACCGTACAAATATTTAAGGAGGTTGAAGGTTGTATCAAAAACAACCACAACATAAAGAAAGAAAAAAAACATGCACACTGTAATATTAGAAATAAAATAATTCTGCTCATTCATTATTACGCACGCCTAAAATAAATGTTTGATTGATTGATTGAATAATGTCAGGTAGGTACAGTACGCTCGGCACGTGAGTCTGACTCGCACTTGGCCTATTTACACTATAAACCACCCAAAAGCCGCGCGTGCGCAAGTTTTAGCTCCCGCATTTATGACGTAACGGTTTTCCGATAGATCTGCTTATAGCAAGGCTGTATAGTTATTGCTTACAGCTTGGGTGTACTATAGGGCGTTTGATAGTGTTTTACTTTTAGATCGTCATCATCATCATCATCACCAGTCTTTTTTACGTCCCACTGCTGGATATTGAACTTAAAAAAAGCCGTGATAGCCTAGTGGTTTGACCTATGGTCTCTCAAGCAGAGTGTCGTGGGTTCAAATCCCGGCTCGCACCTCTGAGTTTTTCGGAATTTATGTGCGGAA
Source organism: Clepsis dumicolana (assembly GCA_963691665.1). Lineage (NCBI taxonomy): Eukaryota > Metazoa > Arthropoda > Insecta > Lepidoptera > Tortricidae > Clepsis > Clepsis dumicolana. The sequence continues at coordinate 9,041,054 of OY829527.1, read as the reverse complement.
TTACATTTGTAATTTATCATGAGCTTTTCGGTGAAGGAAAACATCGTGAGGAAACCTGCACACACCTGCGAAGCAATTCAATGATGTGTGTGAAGTTCCCAATCCGCACTGGGCCCGCGTGGGAACTATAGCCCAAGCTCTCTCATTCTGAGAGGAGGCCTGTGCCCAGCAGTGGGACGTAAAAAGGCTGGTGGTGATGATTGAACTTTGAAATAAAATTTTTCAACTTTTCTAAGTTGTTAAATTTATATTAATTATAATTGTCATCTCTACGTCCAGTGACTGCAATGTAAGACTTCATATATTTAACTTTAAAGTGGCTTCAGGTTAAAATTCGTATCAATTCATCTTCACAATCTGTGGTGTAATTACGGGCACAAGAGGCATGTTTCATGTTAGCTCTCTAGGTCGGCAACGCATCTGCAAACCCTCCGGGGTTGCGGGTGTCTATGGGCAGTGGTGATCACTTACCATCAGGTGACCCACTTGCTCGTTTGCCTTAATCGTCGTATAAAAAAAAATCAAACGCTGTGTATTTTACAACCCGTAACTCTACTTTAAAACGCTCTACGATTAGCGAAAGACAATAAACTTTACAATTATTATTATTACGTAACGTTTACTACTTAAGTAAACAACTTAATGGATCATTACTTTAAAAGATAACTCGGATTCGTACCTTACTTTTAAATGCCTTTAGCTTAAATACTTACTTTAATGTCACTCTCTGTGTAATAAAGATTAGGAGAGCAGTAATTTAATAAAATTGACGAAAGCTTATTAATTACCTGTTTATGGCTTGAAAAGAATGCAACTATGTATTAAAAAGAGGCGGTAAGAAAGCAACTGGGCGGAAATAAACAAAAAATTGAAGTAAAATAATGCCTCAATGCTCGACACTGCTCTAATAGTCGACACCTTCAATCTTAAATCGTAGCAATAAAAATGACACACAGAGTGTCAAAAATGTCAAACATTGGGCAGTGTTTACACCTTAAATATAAAGACAAAATTTTACATTTTGTTTTAAGCAGGTCTGGCCCCTATTTCACCAACTTTACAATTGTCAGTTTTCAATGACAGTTCGGTGTCAACTGCTGACTTGAAGAGCTTTTGTTTTAGCGCGCTTCATATTGTCAAAGAAATGTAGTTCGAATTGTCATATAAAGCTGACAATTGTAAAGATGATGAAATAGGGGCCAGAGATCGTTTTAATCGTAAGTTAACGTTAAGCATAAGAAGGTACAATAATAGGGAAATGTAAATAAATAATATTCAAGTTTATTAATCTCATCATCATCATCATGTCAGCCGAAAGACGTCCACTGCTGAACATAGGCCTCCCCCAAGGCTCTCCACTCTGACCGGTCTTGTGCTTTCCGCATCCACCGCGGCACCGCGGAACCTTCTGCCCCATCGGCCATCAGTTCTGCGAGCAATGTGCCCCGCCCACTGCCACTTGAGTTTCGCAATTCTTCGGGCTATGTCGGTAACTTTAGTTCTACTGCGGATATCATCATTTCTGATTCTGTCCCGCAGAGAAACCCCGAGCATAGCCCTCTCCATCGCCCTCTGAGTGACTTTGAGCTTCCTTATGAGGCCCATCGTTAGCGCCCACGTCTCAGATCCGTAAGTCATCACTGGCAACACACACTGGTCAAAGACTTTTGACTTCAAACACTGCGGTAATTTGGACGAAAAGACACTGCGAAGCTTCCCGAAAGCTGCCCAGCCGAGTCGGATTCGACGAGTGACCTCTTTCTCGAAGTTGGACCTATCTAACTGGACCGTTTGTCCTAGGTAGACATAGTCGTCAACAACTTCGAGCGCAGAGCCTCCGATTATTACGGGAGTTGGCACAACATGGACATTGGACATGACTTTCGTCTTGTCCATGTTCATCCTCAGGCCAACTCGGTCGGAAATTCTGCTGAGGTCAGCGAGCATAACACTGAGGTCCTCCATGGTCTCAGCCATGACCACAATATCGTCGGCGAATCGAAGGTGAGTGATGTACTCGCCATTTATGTTGATGCCTCGTCCTTTCCAGTTCAGAACCTTAAAAGCATCCTCCAATGCAGCGGTGAACAACTTCGGAGAGATCACATCTTCTTGTCTGACTCCCCGCTGCAGAGGAATAGGCTTCGTGGTCTGGTCCTGTAGTCGGACGGACACAGTGGCGTTTCCGTACAGACACTTCAACACTTCGATATACCGGTAGTCAACTTGGCACCGCTGGAGAGACTGCAGCACAGCCCAGGTCTCGATCGAATCGAAGGCTTTCTCGTAGTCCACAAATGCAAGGCAAAGGGGCAGGTTATACTCTTCGGTCTTCTGTATAACCTGCCGCAACGCATGTATGTGGTCCGCGGTGCTATAGCCTTTTCGGAAGCCGGCTTGTTCGGGAGGCTGGAAATCGTCAAACCTGCGCGCGAGACGATTCGTGATGACCCTCGAAAACAGCTTGCAAACATGGCTCAGAAGTGAGATGGGTCTATACTTCTTCAGCAAGGTGTTATCACCTTTTTAAGTTTATTAATCTATTATTAGCTAATTACCAAATTCATTAATTACTTCTATTTTTAACGCGTGGAATTTTACCCCATTAATCACAATATTATTGCTTGTTCAAAAAATGTTGGCTTTGGTTTACACGTTGGCATTTGCCTTGGAAAGACACAGACAAAACATTATTTAGCTAAATGAGATACGAAACATTTTTTTAATAAGGGAAGTTAACAGAAAAATCACACAGAAAAAGAGTCTGTATACCTATACAAAACAAGCCACAAATAATAAAAGACAATTTTAGAATTATAATTAAGAAACCATATTAAATGTTTTTTTTTTCTTTTTTCCAGATGTGACTAAAGCCCACGATGGCAGCCACAGACGGCCAAGTCGTGGTCGCAGCCTCCCGGTGGTCCGACGAGGGCAACTACCTCAGAGAATACGTGGCCAAGTACCGGCTGCCAAATGTCGCCAAGATTATCAAAGGCCAATATGGAGGGCTTGGCGTCCCCACCCTGCCAAGCCCTGGCCTGCAGAGTACAGCGCTACTTGTCTCCGCGGGCAAGAGTAAGAAGATAATTGCCCAAGCCATCAAACTTAAGGAAGGAAGAAGGATGGTCAGTGTAGGACCTCGAATCGCCATTCCAGACACTTATAAAGGATACTTTGAGTTGCTAAGCGAAGAGGGAAGAGCTGTGAGATGTATAGAGTCTGTAGCGGAGCTAGCTAGAAGGAGATTAGATGATGGCTGCCTTGTTAGAGAACCTATAAGAGTTATCTGTGGGAAAACAGATTTAGAAGGGACGGTCACAGCGGATGGCGCGAGGAACCTACCAGCTGGCGAAGTCATCATGCCTAGAGGAGAAACATATTTAGGGAAAAATAAATATTTGAAGTGTACGGACTCGAAAGGAGATACTATACTTCTAAGCTTGGACCAGAGAGGGAAGTTTTCAGCTGTAGCGAAGGAAGAGAATATAAGCGGGGTTCACACAGCCAAGACGTTGCTTCAGAAACGACTACCCATCACAGTGAGACTGGTCCACGGCACACCACCTCGAGGCTTGAAGAGTTCGAACCATTTCGTCCCTGAAATACGACTGCTATCGATGTTCGAAGAAGAGCACGTATTTGCTTTACCTTTGCAGAAAGAAGGGAACGCGTTAGTAGCTTTGCCTTTAGCAGCACCGATCAAACTGCAAAGATGCAAAAACGAAGACCAGATCAAAAACTTCATGGAGTTTTCCCGACTTGTAGAGAAATGCAATCGATTGTTAGTAGACGTTGTTGATAGGATACACGTATTGGATGGTAAGCTAGGTGATCCGAAAAGGCTTCTGAATGCTCCCTTACATGCACCACCGTTAGTCAAAACAGGTTACTTTCTAAGAAGAAGCGCTTCCTCAGACACTGCCAACCAATACAAGCATCTGGCGAGACACAGCCATATATACAGCAGCCATAGAGACGGGAACAGTGTCCCAGACGAGTACGACGAAATCGATCAAATATACGACTACGTTAGAGGTTTCGCTCCACTGCCTAAGAACATAAAAGCTTCCTACTCCAACGAGCCGACACCAAGATCTGAATCTGTGCCAGCTTCTCCGGCAGCCACTCCAATCCACATGCCTTTAATAACTGAGATGAAGCCAGAACCACCACCAATAGAAACCATACCATCCAAGAAACCGCTGAACCAGAAAGCTGAAAAGCGAACGCGTCGAACCGCCATAACCGCTAAGGAAACGCCTATCACTGTCTACAAAGAGAAATGCTCCATCGCGCCAGCTCCAAATCTTCCCAAACTGTACATAAAGAACGGCGTCAGTAACAATAAAAGTAGAATGGTTTTTCGGCAGAAAAGCAACTCTCCGACTAAAGAGTCTCCTAGTCCAATTACTAGTCCAATCCGGCCGCTAACGAAAGGCGATTCACCGATCTTTAACATTAGATATAAAAGTCTATCCAACATACACCAAGCTATGGAGTTAGACGGGACTCTAGACTCGAGTCACTCTGGTGGGAGAACGTCTGGCGATTCTAACAACGGACCAAAACTCCCGGAGAAAAGGTCGAGGAAGCTCAGTAGACCGAAGTCTTTGACGAATCTGGTTTGGGAGATGAAGGGAGTGCCCGTGGAGACAGTGGATAAACCGAAAATGAGGAATAAAAATGAGGGTTACAAGAAGATGGGAACGAAGCTGTCTCTCGGCGCGCAGAAGAGGGTGCCCACGCTGTATCTCTAATTTCTCGGTAAGTTTACTTAGTTATGCATTAATCTAGTCTAACGCAAAAGTAGTAACTTTGACCTGGCCATTAATCTTTTGCAAAAAGGAACTCCATTGTAAAGTACAGCTTTGCAAAGCTGCCCAGAGCAAATTGTGAAGATCACACGCCATTAAATTAATTCACATAGGCAGGTTCGCAGGGATCGAACGCAATTTTGTCATTTATCCATAAAGTCATGTAATTTTTTAAGTAAACATTTTTTACAAAAAGCTCTCTAGGTTGGCAACGCATCTGCAAACCCCCTGGATTGCGGATGTCTATGGGCAGTGGTGATCATTTGCCATCAGGTGACCCACTTGCTTGTTTGCCTTCCTTGTTGTATATTAAAAAAATATCACACATAAATTTCCAAAAACTGAGAAGTTAGAGACAATTATTTAACTTCTGGTTGAGCACCGACAGCTCAAACCATTGGCTTGGGAGCAGCGGTTTTTTTTCCACCCTAACGTTTAAAATACACATTATTTGTACCTAATATTTGACGACCGAACAGCCTAGTGGTTAGAGACCTTGACTATGAAGCTTGAGGTCCCGGGTTCGATCCTCGTTCGGGGCTGATGTTTGCAAGATGAATACAAATGTTTGATTTCGGGTCTTGGATGTTTAATATGTATATAAGTATGTACCTATTTATCTATATAAGTATGTTTATCCGTTGTCTATTACCCATAGGACAGGCTTTGCCTAGTTTGGGACTAGGTCAATTGGTGTCAATTGTCCATGATATTTATTTATATATATTTATTTTCTCTACCACTATATCCAGTCACCGATAGCTCAATTGATGTGCAACTAGCATTAGCATAGAGATGCGCCCGCGTCACCTATCACGACGGCTGGCGAAACCGGCAGCCGGCCGCCGTTTCTTGTAATAGTCTGTAAACGCTTGCGGCATTTTGTAAACGTACAACATCTTTGTATGGTTAGCAAAAAATAGTTTGTGCTGAAAATGTTTTTTTAACAAAACTTATCATGCTTAACATATTTAGCTATGGATGGAGCGATACAACGATATACTAATACTAACACACAAGCGAAGATAATTAAAAACTTAGTTCAACTCTAATTATTGAGTTGAACAAATTGTAATTACGAGCGTACCTATAACTACATTAACAATAGTCATCATCATCACCAGCCTTTTTTTCTACGTCCCACTGCTGGGCACATGCATCCTCTCAGGATAAGAGGGCTTGGGCTATATAGATCCCATGCGGGCCCTGTGCGGATTGGGAACTTCACACACACGCACGACATTAACAATAAAATAAAATAAACTTTATGGAACGGAAATAATCCGATATACGTAAAAGTTTCGAGTAATTTCGGATTGGGGCGGAGTCTAAATGACACATAATTAGTGCAGGTTTTTGTTTGTATTTAAGTATATCGACCTAATCTATTTGCATTTCACTTTTACATTTCCTAAATATCTAACATTCGTAACCGAAACTCGGATAAGAAACCGTCGCAACCGTATCTGAAACAGGTATAATGTCCACATCCGAAATTTCAAATCCTTAACACCTATCAAAAACCAGATGCCTCTTACTTGGAAGTAAACATTAATTAATGAAACACAAATTAAAACGTTCGACCGCCGAACGTAAACTCAAGCGTTAACGTTCGATAGTCTCCTAACGCAATAGGCACTTTCGCTTTGATATATCGATTCAGATTCCGATAGTTACGGGTATTATATAACTCAGATCTGGTTACAAAAGGGTAAGGACACGCCATGGCAAACGATGAGCGAGAAATTATAAGTAAAATAAAAAAAGAAAAAAAACAGGCACAAGAGGCATTTTAACTTAACCCTCTAAGTTAACAACGCATCTTCTGCAGTCACTCTCTTTTGCTAAAGGATAATAGGCAGTTCCATACCGTATGGAATGAACTTCTTGAAAGTAAGGCTTTAATCTATAAATCATACAACTGATATTTTACGAACACGGTACCGTACAGTATTGTAGGCAGAAATTTTAAAACAAAGTTTCTTGTGTTTCTTATATTGTAGAATAAATCTCCATACAAGCACGTAGTTGGTTATTTGAGACTCTTAATTTAATCGCTTTCGCTCACCGCTTCAGCTCGTCGCTTCCGCTCTCTCCAACGCCACGGCCTAACAGCTATGTTCTTTGAATCGGTCAGCGGCATTTATAGTCATCTTGATCTTAAACTAATAGAGTTTTAACATGCAATTACATGCGTGCGCTATGCGCGCGCGCAGAATAGTCGGGTTTAGTTTTAGTTTATTTCGTTTAGTTTTAGTGTTGAAGCGTGTTTAGTTTTGAAAACTCTTTTCTTTGGTCAGTCGTGTAATAATTATTGCTAACAACTCTATCGTTATTTGTGAATGATCGAAGCAAACGGTCAATATTAACTGCTGACTCGCACTAGCCGGTTTTTTAACCCCCACGCCGGGGCCCGAAAAGAGATTATAAGTTTGACCTGTGTACCTGTTTATCTGTCTGTGGCATCATAGCTAGTAGCTACATGCATAGCATTATGGATTGTATTATTTCTAAGTTGGTTAGGTTAGTTTATGTTTTTTAACCCCCGACAAAAAAGAGGGGTGTTGTAAGTTTGACATGTGTATCTGTGTATCTGTGTGTCTGTGTATCAGTGTATCTGTCTGTGGCATCATAGCTCCCAAACGGGTGGACCGATTTCAATGCGGTTTTTTTTTAATCGAAAGCTAGTTTAATCGAGCTGGTTCTTAGCTAAGGTTCATTAAAATCGGTTCACCCGTTTTTGAAATATCGTACTTTGAAATGACAATGTCGGGGGTTTTTCAACTTTTCTAAGTTGGTTAGTTGGTACTGTAAAAGTCAACGTTATGTACAATAAACTAGCTTGTATCTCAATCGTCTCCGGCGCAGGTGCATCGCGAAACCGTTGGCATTTGTTGACATTTACCACTGCCATTTGCTGAATTTAAATATATTCCTTTACCTGCAATATTGTTTGTACTTGGGCTAACGCTAATGCAGAGATGCACAAACCGAATACGAATGTTGTGAGAATATTTTAAAATTATGTAAATTCGTAATCGGTTTTGGATCGTAACGAAACGAAATTAAGGAGCAATTTTACGTGTGGCGACAATTAATGTAGAGCCAAATATATGAAATAAAGTTTTTGTGTTATTTCTTTCGTAGCGACTCAATGAAAATAATATATGTAATATTACAAGCAAAGATACGTTATACGGTTCCCGAGGTTGGCATTTTAAAAATATCCTTTTTTTTTGTAAGGGTAGGCACGTAACACGGAATGTCGAGGATCCGGGTTCAATTCCCGGGGTTGGCATTTTTTTGTTTTTTTTCTGTGTATTCATGTTTCAGTGAGTATTTTAAAAGTATAACAAACAGATACTCCTTATCTAAACTAAAACAATAAAATAAATGCTTATCCCAAATTAAAACTTAACTAATAATTGACACCCTGCTTGTAACCTCTATTGCTATGAATAAAGATTGATTGTTCTAACTATTGGGGCAGTGTCGAGCACTAGATAAACACATCAGACGCTATAGCAATGTACACATTAACATTACCTACAAGTCGAGTCGAGTTAAAACTAAACCTGTATGCAGGAAACGCCGTGACATTTGCCGTCGCCTTGATCTCTCGTATCGTATTGTATTGTGTCCGTCTTGAAATCTTTATTCTTAACGTGAACCGACTTAGCAGTCACCGAGACAGGTTTCAGGCGAGTACTGCAGCCGGTGTAATTACGGGCACAAGAGGCATTTCGTCTTAGCTCTCTAGGTTGGCAACGCATCTGCAAATCCTCCAGGGTAGCGCGTGTCTATGGGCAGTGGTGACCACTACCATCAGGTAACCCACTTGCTCGTTTGCCTTCCTCGTCTTTAAAAAAAAAGAAAAAAGTTTAAAATAAATGTCAGGGCTTTTCTAATATTTATGAAGCAGGAATATTTATAGTCAAAGTGCCAATATATGTCGATTTAGAGAAGGATAGTCTTGACTTGCTAAATGCCCCTCAATGTAACAATCATTTTATCCTTTTGCGGTTGGTAGGACCTTGGGTTCACTAATGTTTTGTCGAAACTTGTTTAACAAAAGTTAATTTCACAACCAACGTTTCATATATACTATTCATTTCACAAACATGTTGTTGCAAAAAATGCTCATTTCACAAATAATTACTCGACAACTATACATTTAGAAACTTTGACACTTGAGAAACATATTATTTTTAAAATGTTCATTTCACAAATAAATCGATTATTTTAAAATCGATTATTTTGCAAAACGTGAATTGGTAAACATTGTTCCGTAAAAATTACTTTCTGCGTAACGAAATGCGCCCTGCATAGTATGAAAAGGTAAATGTAGGTATTAAATGTAAACTCGAACTCCGTAAGTTTACTACTCCTTGCTTATTGATTTCTGAATTAGACTTCTAAGCCGGACTTCTAAAATTTTCGAGCAAATGTGTTGAAAAATATTATACTCAACCCCAATTTCTGGACGGTGTCGACGGAGTTCCGCTTCGCGGAGCTCCTGTTCCGCGTACATGAGGCGCTTCGGGCCTTGGCGTAAGTCTAACCTAACCTAAACCTATTGTAAGCCTACTCATTCTCTCCGTCAGTAAGTCTATCTGTCCGCCCGAACGCCCCGAACGTCCTTAAAAGGGCTGAGTCTTTTAAAAGGTAATGGCGATTTAATATATTTTATTTAAATAAAATAAAATCAGTGACAAAGTAATATACCAAACGTTGGTTGACTATTTGATATCGTTATAAAATAACCTATTTGACAAATTATACGAAACGAAATGAAAATTTGTGAAGTTATTATTCGATAAAATAAATTATTTGCGAAATCAGTAGTTGTGTAAAGATAATTTTAGGAATGATGCATTTGTCAATCGTTGGTTGTGAAACGAAAATTTGCTAAATGACTTGTGACAAAGTGATAGGACACCAGGACCTTGTGCGAGGTCCGTCCGGATCGCTGCCACCATCTTACTCGGTAATCCTACCGTTAAGCAGTAGTGCTTGCACTGTTGTGTTCTGGTATGGAGAGTAAGACAGCCGGTGTAACTACGGGCACAAGAGGCATTTCGTTTCCGTGCGTCCATGGTCTCGAAGGGACTGAAGAGGCGGGGTATCAACATTTTCAATTTTAATCTATTTTGTACGTGATTAAGTCCCGTTAATGTGCGAAAATCGCAAAAGTTTCAGTCAATTAAAATAAAAATATTCGAGTAGTTTACTTGCCTTGTCCTTGAATTAAATCCACAATGATTAAATTGAAAGCTTACACAGTCAATTAACGGAACTTATTTTATACGAAAGGACAATATTTGACATTTAAGTTGCATATTTTGCAACATTCAACAGTCGTAGGTCAGATGCATTATACTTTAGGTAAGTAGGTAAGGTAAGTTATTTGTTCATAATACTGGCTGCGTAAAAGCCGTGTACCCTATTGGTTTGACCTATGGCCTCTCAAGCTGAGGGTCGTGGGTTCGAACCCCGGCTCCCATCTGCGACTCTTTCGGAATTAACGTGGAAGTTACATTTCTAATTAATGAGAGAGAGAGGGAGAAACATTTATTCACATACATATCGTATACGATTTATGTACTATACGATACGCGATACGATATCGTTATGATTCATGGTGAAAACTCGTGCCCGAGCTACTGTGCCCCGAGCACGAATATTCGAATCCAAGATACCGTAATTGAGTAGCAACGTTATCGTATCCCCGTCGAGAAAATTCTCGTAAAATTTTAGTACCAAATGCACTCACAGGGGGCTCTGTTGCAAACGTCATGCAATTCTCGATTAGGTAAGTTACTACTCGATTACGTTACGTAGGATTCGAAGATTCGTGCAAACTGCACGTAGTGAAAAACTATTGATTATCCAGATTTCTGACTACGCAGTTATTCACCGACTGCGCAATTTCTCAATTATAGTAACGTCGTATGGTCGCTATCAAATAGCTGGCGTTAAAACCAGGCGTGGCTTTGCTAGGGTTACCAGCGTGGATTTTTTTGAAATCCTGACAGTGCCTAAATATTAAAAAAAAACTTACTTAAAGCTATTGTGCGTCAGAATTGGTGTGTGTTGACAGAGTTGGCTGTAAAATTAATTTTTGTTTATTTAATAATGCTACTATTTGTTCATATTATCTTGACGGTTGGTTACTCTATGTTTAAGTGTCATTTAAGTGATAATGTTAATACGGCCAAAGTTTGTAAGGAACATTTTTAATCACCTGCTTTGAATCCGTAGACCTTCCTCTGGAAGCTTCGACAGTAGCGAAATGCAAACACGTTTAACGACGCCTTTAAAACCCTCTGTGTATTCTCTGGTTTTAAAACAGTTTCGCCATCAGTCAAAATAGCAAAAATTTGTTTAACCGTCTTCTGTTTAGTTGTTCCTATCTGGAAGAGATCGCTCTGTAACGATAAAGCCACCTATATTGCTGTTAGACATTTTCTGTTGTACCTTTGTTAGGTTTTCTGCGAAATCAAATCTATGATTGAATCTCACGCAAGTTTCATGTTAAAAGTAAAACATACAATGACAATGCAAAGAAAAATACAACATACAATGACAATGCAAAGAAAAATCCGTTAAGCAGCTGGACTTGAACCAGCAACCTCAGTAATCTGTACCACGCTCCACCAATTAAGCTATACTTAACGTTGGTGTACTTAACAAATTTTTCAATGCCTTGTGTCATACCTTGCCTTGCCTTGTGCCTGCTTGTGCTTGTGTTGTGCCTTGTGTGTTGTGTGTTCAAGTCCAGCTGCTTAACGGATTTTTCTTTGCATTGTCATTGTATGTTGAATTTCATCCTATGAATGTTTCATAAAAATAAAAACAAAAATAATCAATAAATCGATTATTTTCATTCATGTTAAAAGTGTTGATAATTCTGTATACTTAACCCTCATTCCATTACCTCTTCCGTAATCCTAAAAAAACGTAATCTTAAAGATGCAGCGATGACCTGGTAAAGACCGCGGGATCGCGGTGGATGCGGAAAGCACAAGACGCCGCGGGGGAGGCTGCCGTCCAGCAGTGGACGTTTTTCGACTATATGTTAATGACGAATCTTTCAAAAAACTATGTATAAATGTGTACTGTATTTTACATAGAAAAACTTTGACCCATGATCAGGCTGAAACCCTAGAAACCCTGGCATGTCAGGACAAATTCTGAAGTATGGTGATGGTGACCCTACTCGTTGCGTGGCCTGGGCTAGATGCCATGGGACCGCGCCCTCCATTAGGGATTCGCCACAATTAGCTGCATATCGCGAAAGTAAACGCGATGTTACACGCTGCTATGTTGAACAATAATAAATTGTGTAATAAATAAGAGGTAACAAAAAATTTGCGGTAATTTTTCCGTACAAACATTTTCTACTGTTTATCTCCTGGTTTTGGACCCTAGATTTCAAATAAGATCAATATTATCGGTATCTGTGTCGGACTGTTTTTTTTTTTTGCTGTTTTGATTTTATAAGTGGCAGGTTACTTTAAACAACAGGCAGCAAACAGAAGCCCAGTAAACAAATTTGACAATAATAAGTGCAAAAATCAAAACAGCCTGACACAAAGTATTTCCTTCCCACTCAGTTTCCAAAAGTTCGTTATGATTGATCAAGTTTTGGAGAAGGAAACAGACAAGAACGAAACCTATAGATTTTTGAGTTTTTCGCTTAAGATTTTTAATCGGAGCTTCAGTTGTCCTTATCGCACTGATTCTTGTTGAGCCTACATCAACGCGACAAAAATATTGATTTAGGATTCATTAATCTGAAAGAGGGCTCAACTAATGTACCTCTTAAGGCTCAACTAATGTACCTCTTAAGGATCAACTAATGTACCTCTTAAGGCTCAACTAATGTACCTCTTAAGGCTCAACTAATGTACCTCTTAAGGGCGGTAAGTAAGGAATTACGAACGAGACTCGAGATTGTCCAGTCCAGGTGTGGTTTTTCCTGAACCGCCCGTGGAACATACAATGTTCTTCATCACACTTGCGAGAAAAAAATAAAACGATAGGCAATTAATGATAATGATAGGCAATTAATACAGAAAAAAACCTGATGTTGAACGTGAAATTTTGATTTACTTTATATAAGTATCATTCTACTTGAGGTTTAAATTATACTCCATAAAATTTGTTTTTTTACAAGCGTAGATATAGGAAAAACCTCTAGAAAACGAAAAATACCCAAAAACTAATCTGTGGATAAAATTTAAAACCAAATTTTTTGCTGTCAGTTCGAGAGTGTAAGTATTTTAAGCACAACAAAGTCTTGATTCAATTTGGTTAAGTCCTTGCCAATGTCTAGGTTTCTTTTTGTTTACACTGCTAAATAACTATGTAAACTGTTTGTTTACGCTTGAATAAAAAAAACAGGGAATAATAAAGGAATCAAAGGTGACTTAAATATCTTTTTTCTTTTTAATCGAACAGCTCAGCAACACATACTCGGAGATCTACAAAAACGAAAGCATCAAAAAAGGTCTTGCTCTCTTCGCAATAGAGTAGTTTTTGTATATTTTAGAGCTCTGCCTCCACGTATACATTTGTTGATGACTGTACTGTATCCATAATGGATACAATGATAGTGAACTTAAAACAAAAGTAGTAGAAGTAGTTTTTGCTTTACGATGCAAAGATTATACGGATAGATAGTCAAATCCTTAGAGAATATAGTCATTTTACAGTAATTGAAATAGCAGAAGGTAGTTAGTACTATTATTATGGCTTTCCCGGAGAATGTAATACGAAATACGATGTTATCTAGATCTAGATTATTTTTTTATTAAAAGTGGTAGTAGACGTACCTAAATAATAAACAAACGTACTGTATAACTTTCATGTCACCTTATTTTCACTCTCCAATTTCACTGCTAACGCTCGAAGCAAATTAAAGCAAATTAAAAAAAAAAACAACCAAGTCTGTGCTTTGCTATTTTATGAGACAGAATGAGATGTGATCCCACCCCAGCCTTAAAAAACCAGCCAAGTGCGAGTCGGACTCGCGCACGAGGGTTCCGTAGAAAGATTTTAACACTTTTCCCCAGTGTTTTAAGAAGTCCAGTGTTAGCAGAGCCCTGCTATTAGTAGCAGGGCAGGGCAAAATGTGTGGGGTCAACTTATATTGGTCTGTTAAATCTACAGACAGACACTAACATTTAAGATTTGATACGTTTTGGAGTAGTTGTGCTATAAGAGCTACCTTCATACCAAATTTGAAGTTTCTAGGACAACTGGAAATACCCTTTAGGTATTCAAAGTACAGCAATTTGTATGGAAACTACTTTTTCAATGACTGTATTTTTTGATTGCGTTAACTTAGAAGCTTGATTTTTTCACAGCTTTAAGGGACCGTAGGTTTGAGTATTTGATATTAATTTCGGCATCCTACCTCCACGCGTTCCAGAGAAAAAGCTTCTTGACAAACAGACAGACAGACGGACAACAAAGTGATCCTATTAGGGTTCCGTTTTTCCATTTGAGGTACGGAACCCTGAAAAAACAATATAAGTAAAATGTTGACAGAAAATACTAGCCTTAAAACGCAATGCGTTCCCATAAATTGTTTCCAACGCTATCCCTAAATAATATCATGGGTCAGTCGTAAACGTGAGACTTACGCGCGAAATAGATGGTCCACTCTGACGGTATCGCTTTATTACTCTTATGAATCTAGTTTAGACTTAGGCGCAGAGTAGAACAGCTTGTGCATTGGAATGTCTCACAGGAAAATTTGTTTATTATTGTCTGTCCCACTGCTGAGCAAAGGCCTGCCCCAACAATGTCATTGTTCTCCGCATTATACGATCTTGATTTTAGAAAAATAAACTTTGCACGACTTAAATGGGCCTGAATTTGGCATGCTTGCAAATCATTATGGCTGCAAAGCTGATCATAATCTTATGTATCTCAAGGGGCGCTAGTCCAGCTATCACTGCCAACGCATACACAGGCATTGGCGAGTGCAGTAACCGCATCGTATCAAGCGGAAGTAATGACATAATTTTAATAGTAGGTACAAATGATATGAAATATCCACAGAATGAGATTTCTCATTCCCCTGGCGCCACGTGGCATACCTCAATAAATTTCGTTAAATTACGTCTTAAATACATGAAATCAAAGGCCCGAAAAAAGAATAAAATATTTTTTTGATAAATATGCGTATACCTACATTAAATAAAATTATATATTCCATTATCATTAGCAACGGGCAATAGACCGCAGTATTTTAGGTGTACATTATAACCGATCGTATCAGAAACACGGCACTACGCTCCAAAACTTATGTTACAGACGTGGGGGCCAAGACCGCAAGGCTTAAATGGGACTGGGCTGGTCATGTTTGCCGTATGCATCCGCAACGATGGGCCCATAACGCCACCCATTGGGTTCCGCGGGATGGACATAAATGCAGAGGCCGACCGAAGAGGAGATATCGCGATGACTTGGTCGCATTTACATCGGATTGGCACTATCATGCCGTTGACAGAGAGGAGTGTCGAAGGGAGAGAGAGGCCTTTGCTCAGCAGTGAACACTCTGTTAGGCTAGGAAAAATAGATCGATTATTTTTTGAGATAAGTGGCGCCAGGGTAATGAGAATTACTCCTGCACGGAGTGACGAGGCCGTACTAAGCTGTATTAGCTCCTAGACCAACGTCCTATTGCCTATAAATAAGATTTGAATTATGTATAGCTTTGCCACCGATAGCTTTTTATATCCCTTTTTACGGATTTATTCATTAGATGATACTGGTTAGTTTTAGAAGCTATTTAAACTTTTTTCTTTGATATCGAGTGATAATTTTCACTCGTGATTGATAGGTTTGAAATTAACATTTTGCCACAAAATCTTGCTTTGGCCTTTGATGGACGGATGTGTTTTTAAATTAATCAATTTCTTCCCTCAGCCAGTCTAGTAGGACCTTGTCTCTTTATCCGACAGAAAAAAAATCCGATGGAAAATAACCTAACCAAGTTAGAAAAATCACCGACATCTTCATTTCAATGTTAAATATCTGAAAAACGATTGAACGGATTTTTATAAAACTTAGCTAAGTCTTATCTCCAAATCCGCTCGCCCGTTTAAGAGCTACGATGCCACAGACGGATACACAGATACACCCACATAAAGGTCAAAACTTATAATTGTAACACCCCTTTTTTTGCATAGGGGGATAACAAAAGTGATTGCTCATCTGCCAGATCACCATGTCAGCCTTTTTACGTCCCACTGCTGGGCACAGGCCTCCCCTCAGAATGAGAGGGCTTAGGCTATAGTTCCCACGCGGGCTCAGTGCGGATTGGATCTGTCAGTTAATTAGCAATTTTGGACTCTGCCGGAGCAATGACGTAGATACTCGTATAATGTAATGTGACTTAACAAATTAAGACCGAACATCGCGTGGATAGGAAAATGTAAAAAAAAAGTACCAGTAGTTTTTGGGAACTCCGTCCAAGTCTAGACTAGTCTGAAATCGCATGATGGCATGGTACTTAGTCGGAATTATCTGCCTGCCCCACCCACAGTGAGCAATTAAATTACGACATTAAAAACCGGGCAAGAGCGTGTCGGACACGCCCAGGATATTAAGGGTTTAGGAACCCCTAGGGTTTAGGAGCCATTACTAGAAAGCCCTGGTATAGATACCTAATTTAAAGGTATTTTAATCACACCTATTCGAAACCAGTGTTAGCAGAGCCGTACTCCAAAGCAAACTGTACGCAGTGTGGGGTCAATTTATATCGGTTACTGACATAGACACACATAATTAGCTATTACTCCCAAACCTGTAAAGCCTGCTCATCTCTGATAGTTTTCCTTTTAAATTCACTATATGGACTACTGCTCTGATTTTTTTCACGTTTCCAAATGTAACAGTTTCTCCAAGAATAATAATTTAAGATTTCGAGATTTTTCTGAGTGGTTGTGCTAAGAGTTTCTAGGACAACTGGAAGTACCCTTTAGGTTTCCACAGTACTTACGGCAATAATATGTATGGAAACAACCTTTTTACACGTAACGACTGCCCGAAGAAAGTGTTCATGTAAGTGTATGTAATTAATGACTGTATCAAAATTGCATTGACTTAGAAGCTTGATTTTTTCACAGCTTCAATGATTCTGGATTGAGTATTTGGTATTAATTTCAGCATGCTACCTCCACGCGTTCCAGAGAAAAAGGGGGAACAGATAGACAGACAGACGGACAACAACGTGATCCTATAATGGTTCCGTTATTCCTTTTGAGATACGGAACCCTAAAAATACATCACATTAGACATACCGCTTCAAACTAACAAAATTAACAAACTCCCAACGACACAAAAACAGCTACCGTGCGAAACAATCCTTCGTCACACCAATTACATTTGCATTGTATTAACTGTAAATCGGTGTGTTCGTTCCGGTCCACGCCATTAACTGAGCCGTGAGCGTGCAGTGAACTGATGTTTGCGTTGAGCGGGGACAGATGGCGTTGGTGGACACAAATCCTAACTAATAATACGATAAATGCGAAAGTAACTCTGTCTCTCTGTCTTTCTGTCTGTCTGTCTGTTTGTTACCTCTTCACGGGAAAACCGCTGCACCAATCTAGATGAAATTTGGTAAGAAGATAGTTTGAATATTGAGGAATAACATAGGCTACTTTTTATTCAGGAAAATTGTATAGTTCCCGCGGGATAGCGATAACCGAAATCTACGTGGACGAAGTTGCGGGCAACAGCTAGTATTATTATAAATAATACAGACTGCACTAATTTATGAAACTGTTACATAATGAGTGTTTTAAGGCCTAATTATGTAGAGTTGCATACATTAATTTATCTACACACATGTTAAAAGTACTCTATGATGGGTTCAAAAGCCGACGGCATATCATCCCCATACCTACCTGTCACGAATTTGACTGTTTTTTTTTAATTATAGACAAATATACTGAGCTGACGTTTCGTAACAACTGTTTTTTTTTATCGTAAATTATGTTGGTTTTTGAAGATGTTTCAAATTTGAAACTCTTTACGAGTTACGACATCGAATTCGAATTGCTACGCCAGCAGTAATGAGAAGCTGGGTCATTTTCTACGGTTTCTGAATGTATTATAGAGGACTTATGATACGTGTGTAGATAAGAACAATTATAGTTAAAGTGAGAAAACAGCATGATCGGATTAACCGTTTAAATTTAGTTTCTCAACAATAGGACGTAAGTGCCATGAAGATACGCACTTTTCATATTCGGTACTGCATTTCTTTGTAGTACTTAACGGTTACGAAACCCTACCTTATGCATGGCCGACATTCTCTTGCCCGGTTTTTTTTTTCATTACCCTGTATAGTACCTATCTCACTGCAGGGCAAAGGCCTTGATCTCCGCAACTCCTGGTTTTTTGTACAGAAATTTAAATGTCTTCAAATTATTCTGACTGTCGCGTTGTACTAATTCAAAAAATATCGTTTGCTTCGTTTAACTAGAAAGAAAGAAAGAAGACATTTATTCACTTTCACAAGAAGACACACAAATACAAGAAAATACACACAATTTCACACATTTCTTCTCAAGGGAGTGTGTCCTCGCAAAAGTGAAACGGTCGCTGACTCAGCATTATGCTAAACTAAAAGCCTTTTCGTAAGGAAATGCGTTTCTATCTATTATTAGGTATATTGACTAGGAAATGTATTTACCATTTTAACGACATCGTGTCAAATTATTCAAATCAGTTGGCGGTAGGCGATTCGAATAACGAAGCAATAAATGATTAATTAGGAGAAATCGGCAACCTGTATTGCGGGTTGTTCTATTGTTAGATTAGTTATGCAAAATATTACAAATAAAGACAATAACAAAATAATAAATATAATAATATCACGGGACAATTGACACCAATTGACCTAGTCCCAAAATAGGCAAAGCTTTACTATGGGTACTAGACAACGGATAAACATATTTACTAATGATAATTACATACTTATATGCATATTTAACATCCAAGACTCAAGAACAAACATTAGTTAGTACTCATCAAGCTTCGTGCTCTCTAACCACTAGGCTATCCGGTCGTCCAATCGACAATACTTTGATAAGTAGAGAATTTAATTTATTTTTGAATTTAATATCAGATTCAGTCTTTATCACTGGGCCTCTTTTAACAATAAGTAGGTAACTAAATTATGTTGTGTTTTTGTATTGTAGTGTTTTGCGTAGTATTTTTCAGCGCTTGTCAAGGCGCTCGTCTCTCTCTACTCAAATATTCTAACACCACTTACAACGGTAAAGGCGTAAAACCATTCAACCGAAAACAACATTTTTAAATCAATCAAAGTTACGTGTAAAAACAAGAGACTATGCTGTAATTTATCACGCAATGTTGCCAGCATAAATCAAGATATTATCTGTCAATAAAATAAGGCATGCTCGAAATAGGTCGTCGACCCGAGAGCGGTCTGTTTTTTCTGCGCAAGAGTCTCACGAGAGATCGGAGCCACAGATTAGTTGTAATTTAAATTGTTTTACATTAAACGAGGTAAAGGATCATACGGGTAACGTTGGTGTGGAATATTTTAGCGGGTTTCGCACCTTCAAAGTAAATGAAACAATTTGAGTTTAATTCTCAATGAAACAGTAATCAAAAAGAAGATATTCGAAAATGTGCTTATTATCAAGAACATAATCTAACCTTTTAGTACATACTGTGCTGAAGATTTAGCATGAGTCTTGATTGGTATAATGGCAAAAAACGTCAATAGATGTTTCGTTTTTATTTTATAAGCATTTTATTTCATGTACTTAATGTATCATGACATTCACCATTTCCAGTTGTAATCTCACTATTTGCCGGTAGCTCTATCACTCCAATGTCGTATCTCCAATGTTCGTAACTTGTCTGCATTTCTTTTTTCTGTAGGTACGGTAAAATGTTTACTTAGTTATAACTGTTTTTTTTTTAAGTAAATGAACGACTGCCTCTTAATTAAGTATTATTATAAGATTCATAAAAGTGATTACTGAATTTGGTAATGATAAGTTGTCTCATTAGTTTAAAGTGGATACTGATCTGTTTAATCAGTTAAGTGTGTGTTTAAAGTGATTAAAAGCTGTAGAGAGTAATGAACCTTTCATAAAGTATACTTTTCATCGAATATCTTTAATAAAAATTCCACGTTGAATCTAAATACTTTTATTTCAAATATTATGATATTTAAAAGACTTGTTTATGAAACCTGTACAGTTCAATAAATAAGATAAACATGTATAACGACATATTTTAATAAACAATAATTAAAACAATCATTTGTCTCCTTTCAGATTTTTCCTGTGAAGATCTTCGAAGTCCCTTGCAAGCAGACGAGACGAATCGAAGACTCAAGTTACAACTTTCTTCTGGATATAATATTATCGTAAATTATGCTACTACACTTTTTACCCAAGTTTTCCTAAAACTTTTACCTACACAACATTACCTATAATGTCACAATTTATGAGAAAAATATGTATCGCGCAAAAATCGCGTAGTGGCGTAATTTTTGCTAATGTGGCTCGATCTATTAGATATAGGGTGGACTTTATCTCAACCAACTTATCTGTGCTAGTGACTAAAAGCTGGAACTATAACCTAACCAACATAGAAAAGTTGAAAAACCCCCGACATTGGGTGAATCGATTTTAATGAAACTTAGCTAAGAACCATCCCGATTAAATTAGCTTTCTATTAAAAAAACCGCATCAAAACCGGTGCCTCCGTTTGGGAGCTATGATGCCACAGACAGATACACAGATACACAGACACACAGATACACACGTCAAACTTATAACACCCCTCTTTTTCGTCGGGGTTTAAAAATAGTCGCTTGTAATCTTTACGTTCCAAGTGTTACCACAGCGACTCTGTTAAATGTAAAGATAAGTTGGTTTTGCTTGTGTGCATTGTTGAAGGTGTCTTTTTAAGTTTTAAATGCTCAGAAAAGCGTCTGAGACTCAAAAACCTCAGTTTTCATTTCTTTGTTAAATATAGTAAGTATATGCTAACAAAGTCTTACGAATATCTGCATGGAATGAAGCGTTTTACGAAATAAAACTTGTAGATGGCAGCTGTGTAGCAGTGTTATCGTTCCCAAAACAATGTTTTTTTTTATTTGAAGGAAAACATACTGTGTTCTTAAAGATGTTTTTGCTTTAAAACATGCTGTCATTGCTGATCTTAAAAATATTGTTTAATTTCGTGTAATTTTTGTATTACACGTCCGTAGAACTCAAGTTACCCTTCGATTTTTTTTGGGAATGCACTGTTAGCTCTGTTTTCCGCCATCGTTGCCTGTGTTTTTTGGTTAAAAAAACTTAAGATCAATGTCGATATTTTTGGTATCGAATACGAAATTCATAATAAATGTGTTTGATCTCTTTACGGATAATTAATATTGTTATTTATGAGTATAATGCCATATTACGGTATAATTTTCTCTAGAACTAAGTTAGGGTTAGTTATACGATACATTTTTTATTTTAACCGTCCAATTCTGCTAGTTATAGATACTTTTTTAATGAACCACAATTTACTTTCGTTTGTAAAAAATGTATAACCCCCTTTTTGTTACGTAGTCAATTAACAAGGACACATTACTAGATACGATAAGGGAGTCAGTTTGTTACGCCTGCCCTATAGGCGGCGCCACCTCAGCGTTAATTACGCTAGCGAACTTAAATGGCTTGGTAACTTAAAATATACACTTTTATTGTTTTTTTTTAGTTTTCAATTAATACCCTATCCCAAAATCTTAAAGCTTAGGTAAGAAATTTTTCGTAAATTCAGAACCAAAAACATGAGGTGCCTTAATTTAGTGAAATAATTCGCTTCTTTCAAAAACACTTGTAATTAAAATAAGATAACGTTAAATCAAATGTACCAATCTGCTTGAAAGTGTGTGTTATGACAGCAGACTTTTTACTTAACAATTGCATAAAGAAGAAAGTGAGTGACTCTCATATAAAGGACGCAAGAGTCAACTGTCTAAACGCACATTTCAAGTAAATTGACATAAATTAATAACTACTAATGTTTAAGAGAAACAGTCACAAGTTTGTATGCTAGAAATAAGTTAAGTAATTTTGTATGCATTTATCATTTTTACGTAATAGTTGGTTTAGTTGGTAAGGATGACAACATCCGTACCCTTAATACCAAAACTAAAAAAATGCAAGATCCTAATAATAATCAACCATAATTATGAATCTTGGTTAGATACTAACTTAAATGGAGTCTTAAAAATGAACGTTATAATATTTAAATTTATTTACCGTGTACTTATGCATAAAAAGCACACTCTCTTTTTGATAATTTTCTCGGAGGTTCAAATCTGTTCGAACTTCTATCGTTTTGAATCTTTGATGGAATTATCACTTACCATTTTATTATACTCTTTTCTACATTTTTTATTCCAAATGTCAAACTCTTATAGTTTTAGCTTACTATTTGTCATAGCTTAGGGTATTTTATTATTATTGTCATTAGCTTGTAGCTTTTTTTTTCAATGAATGTTGTCAGTCTCAAGATATTGTAATTCTTACGAATAAATGAAATGATATCGAAAATTATGTTGTTCATTCATGTTAGGAAATCGACAAACTCCTTCCTTCTTTCCACTCCTTTAACGTCATCTATCGGAGCAGGAGAAAACCAAAACTCAAACAGTCTCGAGTGCGCGCGCACCCCCGCCCCTCAGTCGTCAAAGAAGCTTCGCGAACGCGCACACGCCTGTTTTTGGAATTATCATAATCTTGGAAAAACGCATTAAACGGACCGGCCGGTGACTTGTGTTACTCTTGGTACTGTGTGGTGACTATATTGTGGGTGAAAATCTCCAGTAGACCTGCTGCAGGTCAAGAATTCAACTGCAGAGGTCTGCACCTACCGCAAGACCACGAGCTCCAACGCATGTGTCCATCTGTGAGTCCCTAATTCTCCTTGTTTCTTGTCGATTCATTTATTATCTACTAAGTTTACGCAACAATTCATTTCAACTCTTATAACTAAGTATACCACTTTTCCATACTCCAGAAAACTGACTGTCTTTTTTAGTTAGACGTTTTTTGTCCTCTTGCAGCAAAAAATTAGACCAAGTTTTAGGCTAGTTTAGCAGTTTCAAAATGTATAGGGCTATCAGACGTAAACCTCGTTTTAAGCAGCAGTGCTTGCACTGTTGTATTCCGGTGTGGAGAGTAAGACAGCCGGTGTAATTACGGGCACAAAAGGCATTTCATCTTAGCCCTCTAGGTTGGCAACGCATCTGCAAACCCTCCGGAGTTGCGGGTGTCTATGGGCAGTGGTGATCACTTACCATCAGGTGACCCACTTGCTCGCTTGCCTTCCTCGTTGTATAAAAAAAAAAGATTAAAACTAGATTTAAACTTTTGCTACAAGTGGCCCTTAGTAAAGTGAGAAATTGTTAAAAGAGCACAGTTATCCTATAAACCGAAACTTCGTAACATATGAATGAAGTAATAATTTAATTGAGATCATACTGAGATGATAGTAGTGCAGTCTGTAAAAAAAAGAGCATCAGCTGACCACTTATTTTGTGCCACTAGCGCCATCTAGTTACAACATCAGCTCAAACTGAACGAAATGATAGATGTCGCCTTAGCGGCTCTAAGTTGTGGCTCAGCTTCATAGATGGCGCCAAAATATACATGTTTTTGTTACATTACGTGCTACATTTTTACATAATTTTCCAGTTATTAAACACAATACAAACGATGTGAAAATAGTTTTCCTTAGTTGATGTAATAATTTCCTTGTCTTACCCAACCAAGATGGCACTTTGTGGCACCACACTTCGTATTTCGCATCAGCGTACCTACTGTGGAGAACGAACCAACCAACGAACGAACCTTCTTACGACTTTTGATACTGAAAACTGCAATAATTATGGAACTTGGTCACCATGCCATGTCTATTCGTAATCCACGCATCAAATTTACCAAATTTCGAAAACAAAACAAAAGATAATCAGTCAAAACATTTATTCCACTTGGCGCACAAACCTCTCAAAACATGATAATATTTACAAATCAAATTAAGTCAGCGTCAAAAGTCGCTTATCACTGTTGTAACTTGTCGCAATAACACACTTGTCAATCACGTATGGCGCGCTGTATCTGGCCGTAGAGCGAAAAGGTACAAAAGTGATGAGCGACTTTTGACGCGGACCCTACACTAAGAAAACTAAAAACTACGGTAAGAAATAATTCAACCCGCCCAGATGTCCATCGTCCCTTTCCTTCTGCATATGCAGTCTCTGATCTTCGTATCCATCAACACCTAAACCAAGTCTTTCGATCAATTTCTCCCCCTTATCTCCATGTAGGTCAATGAACTGTCGCCTCCTTCTTAAAGCGACATCAGGATCAAACTCCCAGGTTTGGTGGTGGTGTATTACTGGCAACCCCACGAGATTTGTTTGGATGAACGCTCGAATTGGACCGATGGGGTCAGGGGCAGTGACTAGCCGGTAAGAGAGCACGCAGAAGTATACCGTTATCTGTAATTAAAAAATATGAGCTGTCAGATATTGGCGGGAATTTCATAGTCGGGTAACCTTACTGGAGAGCAGTGCTCGGGCAGGTGCAACCTGGGCATCGGTCTATGATTTCCTGGCCAAGATTTTATGGAACGTCATTGGCCGATGGCTAAGAACTCGACAAGGGGATAGGGGTTTATTCAGTTTGGCCTATCCGACATTCTTTTTCAATGTATTTTTTTTTATATTACATTACTCTTGCATAAACGATTGTTATACGTGGTATTTTATATTTACTAACATTGGCACAAGGCCTAGAGGCCGCCATTACGAAGAAAGAAGAAGAACCTTACTGGACTTTCGCTATCTCGGTCCGTTTATCTGTCTTAAGTTCTAATGGTCCTATCTTTTTTGTTGGTACCATTAAGTTGTTGATTAATTATTAGTCACCAGCCTTTTCTACGTCCCACTGCTGAGCACAGGCCTCCTCTCTCAATGAGAGGGCTTGGGCTAATTGAGTGAGAGGGGTTGGTCAATTATTGTAATATTAATATTATTATTGCAAATAGAAAATAGGAGTCTCCATTTCATATGTCTTTATTCATGAATTCCTTTATTTTATTTACTTTTGTATGTCATTGTCATTGTCAGGTATTGATGTCTTACTGTTAATAATTTAGTGACACTATTAATAACTTGTAAATAATTGATTTAATTTGGCGTTACTGTGCGGAACTTCATATTCATGAAAATCATGGATTAAAAAATAATCACACAAGCCAGTAACATATGCGACAAATGTATGTCTTCAACTCTTCATACATGCCTACATTTGTCACACAAAAAGAACATGTGCTTTCTTTTGACACGATTAAACCCATTTTCACACTTTTTTTATTTCCCACCTAGCGTAACTTTTCCCACTTTCATCTAAAAAACCACCATTTATCTAAAAGTAGAGATTTTTTTCACAATACTTAAATCACTTTAAAACAAAACACTCACGAGTAACCGCTTCATGTTGTATCGGCGCCCGCGCACGTACTGCACTCGCTGAGCGAGTTTAATCCAACTTTACATGTAAAGTAGTTTATTCGATTACTTAATACTGTCCTTTATTCCGTTATGCCACTGCACTTCGCGTCCTATTCACACGGCGTCAGAACTCATAACAACAACCATGATGGTTTAAGTTTTGTCACAAAAATATTAATTTCGAGGTAACGTTAACGTTTACGTAAACCGCTGTATTGTTGGGGACGAAAAGATGCATCGCTAATCGGGTATTGGTTAATGGTATTGCGTTACTAAGTACCTATTTAGCTAATGTATTCGTTTTAAAAATCTGCAAGCATTCTTCAAGTTCAACAAGTTAGACACCGAAAACTTTTTTATTATTTTCCCCCCATTGGTAAAGGTGAAGACTTCGTGGTAACAGCATTCGCAACACTTTTAAATGTCTGCGGTTATCTTTTTGTAAGTTTACGACCTTTTAAATTGTTATTAGTTTCTAGGGACTTCGCTAAAACGAGGCCAAGGTATTCGGTTCCGATACAGTTTCCGTTTAAATGCTGCTTTGTTGTTTGTCGGACAATTGATATTCTTAAATATCTACACTGCGACCAAACTGCAACAGAATGGAAAACTAAGCAGATTTTTATTAAAAGAAATGTATTTTTTACATAACAAATCCAACGATTTGTATTTGTTTACAATGACATTAAATCCAAGCTAAAACTAATTAAACTAAACTAAAATTTAAAAATAAATGAAGTCTAATTAAGGCCTCCTAATTATGACGTGGTGCCCAAAAGGCTGGAAGCTTTTCCTCGCTGAATAGCAATGCTGATTCTTTGAGAGAGAAACTGCCAGCCCTTTGGCCACAAGTTGCACGACCAAGTGCTTTTACAAGTCTTTTATTTATATTCAAACTTCACACAATTTAAAATATCAATCTCAGACTATTTATTTAAAAAAATGCGCAAAACTGAACGCATCCATAACTTTCCCGCCATTTTCCCGTCGCTCCTGATTGGCTGAAACATTCCTGCTTCACTGACATGGCCGCACCATGGCCGCACCGCGCAAATACAAACAGAAAAATCAATAACACTGACAAACGGTTTGACATCTAACCACGTATCAATATTCAGTGCTATTTTAGCTGTACTTAATTAGTTAAAATACAATGCAGGAATACGACGACGATTACTTTTTCGAGGAGGACAAAATGTATGTATGTATAGAATAGGCGTAAAGTTAGTGCCGGTTCCTTATCAGTTTGGTTATCTGTACTTCCTTTCGCAGGGTGATATTGTTTGTTTGAGTTCATTTGCATTTTTCGTACAACATGTGGCAGTACAACCAGATATTTCCATTCAATGACCCGAGAATCAACCCTGCTTTGCACGCGTACATAACGCAGAGCATGTTCGAAGACAAAATGTAATTAAAACTTGGTTACTTGTGATTGTTACGTAGTTTGGTGTTACGAGTATATTTCGGTATTTTCCAGTAATTATTGGTAGTTTATTTGAGTATCAGCAGGTAAAGGTTTGGTTGGCAGGTTATTAAAGTAAAATTTATCGATCATTGCATAGTCTCTTACTTACTAAGTATTGATGCGTAGAGAGTTACTGTAGTTGATGGATGCATAAAAGTTATGTTTTAGATGCACACTTTCTCTGTGAAACAAAAAAAAGTTTTTTGTTCGAGTTTAAACAATCCTTTCTAAAATAAAACATTAGGTATAAGTAGTACAAAATTGAGTAACAATGTTAATTTCAGTAAAATATACAGGGAAAATTTATAAATAAGGTATTTGACGATATGTATTCGAAGTGGGTCTTTACGACTTTTACCAGAACTTTACAATTTTTTTGATTATATTTTTCATAATTTATTTTTATGTTTATTTACTAGAATCTCAACGCAGCCCGAAAGAGCTAAACAAACTGTGTCGCAATTTTTAGTTTCTATCGAGGAATGGTAAGAAAAAAATATTAAAATATGCTATTGTTGGAATTCGAAGTCCCAATTAATTCCGTAGGTATTTATTTTAAAAAAATGCGATTTTTGTGTTCAGTGCCAACGTAAGTCAAGAGACAACTGTCGAAGGAAGTGTGACGAAAACCGATGAAAAGTAAGTACTTAGTACCCAACATTTGCATATATTTTTTTTATACGACGAGGAAGGCAAACGAGCAAGTGGGTCACCTGGTGGTAAATGATCACCACTGCCCATAGACACCCGAAACCCCGGAGGGTTTGCAGATGCGTTGCCAACCTAGAGAGCTTAGATAAAATGCCTCTTGTGCCCGTAATTACACCGGCTGTCTTACTCTCCACACCGGAACACAACAGTGCACTGCAGTTTAGCGGCAATATTATAGAGTAAGATGGTGGTAGCGATCCGGACGGACCTCGCACAAAGTCCTACCACTAGCAAATTATAGACAGAATTCAGTCGTAGTCAGCAGTGGCTGAGCGGTGAGGGCTATCACGCACCAAAAATCCGCTAGTGTCGAGTGAGAAACAAACAAGACCAATGAAAGACAAGCTGCTGACCTATGATTGGTGGAAATTGACAGATAGCTTAACCAATGCTAGCGATCCTAGCGGATTTTTGACTCGCGATAACCCTTATTATAACCACTCTACCCACGTCGAATACGGGTCAATTACTGTCAGGATGTAAATAAAAAAATCTGCTATTTAACACTTTAAAGTACAGATGTGCAAGTTGCGGAAAGTTTCCAAAAAGCTGGGAAAGTTCTCGGAAATTTCTTGAAAATTTCATAGAAATATAAGAAACTTTCAAACCCCATACAAAAATGTGAGAAATTTTTGAAACATTCCCATGTGGCAAATTAAGCAATTTTGGAAAATTTCCGACGGCACATCAGTAGGTACTTACAGGGAAAGAAATTTTTCTCCCCTACATTCTCAAAATGTCGTTCCCTTAAACTTTAAACCAGAGAAAAGTTTAAGTAACTGTTTTACGATATTTTCAAGGGAACGGTATTTTTTCACTAATTAGCATCTCTGAGTGGACGAAACGTTTATACATGGCAAGGTGAGGTAACCGATGTAGCACGTATTACCATTTTTTTAAACATTCATGTATTCAGATAACTTGTTTGCGCAGGACACCTAACTGTTTATAAATGCTTTACGTTTAACAAATACACGAGCCCATTTAACGCTTAAACGCAGTCCGTTATTGAAATGAGGATATTAGACCTGCAAGAAAAATCATCCAAGTTGCAATACAATGCGAGGCCGTAGAGCGAACGAGTTTGGAGTGAGCTATCGGACGCCGCAATGTATTGTAACTTGCATGATTTTTCTTGCAGGTCTAAACTTGGCGTTAGAGTTTAAGTTAGATACCCTATACATTGACGTACCATGAGCACTCAATTGTATGTTTAATCTGGTTCAAGAAGAACTCTAGACATGTCGCTGACTTCTCTTTTAATTTTGATTTCTTACTTGTTTCGTTTATCAAAATTCTTTTATGTCCGAGACAAAGGTAGCGTCAGGATTGTAAAGACCCTATTGAATATTGATTCATAATGAGATAGTAGCGAAACTTATTATTACTATGTTAGTTTGCTAGGTTTATTATTAGAATTAAGGAAGGGTGTAGGCTAGCCCAGTAGTGTACTAGGTATACTTACAGTACCTACATAGAGATGTCCAGTCTGCCCACTAAAGCTAAAAGTTTCAATTTATAATCATCTTTTTTTAACAGCCTAATTGAACTTCAAGAACTGGATCAAGATGCAGAATGCATTTTCAACGACTTGAGACGCGAGCGATACTTGATACGGCATCAAGACCTGTTGTGAGTAACAACATTTCGTCAAATTCTTTTACCATCTTCATCATTTCCACCGGAAGACTTCAACTGTTGGCCTCCTCCAAAGATCTCTAGTAATAGCGCTCTGGAACCGCTTGTATCCAACGGCTCCCTTGACCAAGCTGTCTGTCCACCTAGTAGGGGTCGTTCAATACTCCGTCAACCCCAAAGGTTGTCAGTCCTTCGAGCTATTTGGTCTGCCACTTCAATTTGCTGGTCCTCTTAGCTACGAGTATGTCGATGACTTACGTCTTCTTATTTATTACACGTATTGGAATGCCTTATTGATACCTACTTATTTCTTGCGAAACTACACCATTATCGACGCTAGTCCAATTGCTGTAATACATAGTTAGTCCGAGATTGTAGTAAATTAACTAGACCGGGTGCGCTTTGAATGTAGAAAGACAACGGTAATCTGCAGCATACATTGTAACCCAACACGGCAACGTAATGAATATTCGAACGCGTCAGATATATTCAAGGCACGCCTGGTTTCAATAATTCAACCGCCAACTAATCCTATATTTTGTGAATGTAGAAAATCGCTAAATGTTTTAAGTAAACTTTTGTTTTTTTGCAGGTGTGGCTAGTGGCTATAGAAGATTTGCTAGTTTTTTTTTTACTTAAATACAAGATGTTCACAACAACAACGTTTTTAATTTTCACTCCCATTACCCATTTAGTGTAGATTAGACAGTACCTAGCTGGTATTGAAATATTCAAGAGTTTTGTATTAAAATCACGTGACATTTTAAAAACTGATCCTTTGCGTGTGTGATATTTAAAGCTAGTCAAATATTAGCATTAATAGCATTTGTTGTAGATTATGTCACAAGGAAATACTATACAAAAGATGGTCCAGTCTAGATATCCACAGTAGGAAAACTGATAGTATACAAATAAGCCATTCTTTATAATAGTCTTAGCTACATTACAATTTCACACATTTTGCTCTCTCATTGGTAGAGCCTTGATATTAGCGTCTATAGAATTAGGTAATTAAGATATTGCTAGAGTACTTATTTTTTTACGTAGTCCAAATGTTTGCATTATGTAACTCTTCTGAATGTTTATTTTATAACTTTTCAGGGGCATGACAGTGACGTCAGGCAGCGTAGCTTTAGCCAAAGATGAGAAGAATCTTATAGGAATTAGCATCGGTGGGGGCGCACCGTTGTGTCCCTGCTTGTATATTGTGCAGGTAACTAAGCTTTGTAAATAGCTCTTGTAAATAAACTTTGTGAGTGGTTTATTCCCACTGTTCGGGGGGTTCTGAAATGCACTATCTTTCACACGTAATGAACACTGTATTATTGGAAAAACCATTTATATATTATTTTTTTTTACATATTTAGGAAACATAAAAGCTAGGCAGAAATTTTTAAACCTAAAATTTAAGTAAACAGTTTTTTATGGATTTCTTAGAACAAAGTTCGCTTTTCAACTATGAGTATAACTTATTATAAACTTAAAATGAGTATGCAAATATTTTTAACTTTTACATATGGCGAAAAGGTATTACGTTTTCTAGTTTCTAGCACATGGAGTATGTTATTAATTTTTTCTAGGCCATGTCTAACCACTAGGATATCCAGTTGTCAAAAGTATTGTCCTATATTGCAGATCTTCGATAACACCCCGGCCTCCAAAGATTGTACTCTTCAAAGTGGCGACGAGCTGGTCGGAGTCAACGGACAGACGGTCAAAGGAAAGACCAAGGTCGAAGTGGCCAAGATGATACAAGCTGCTAAGGTGGGGATGGAGGCCTCTTTTGCTTCTATTAATTACTCCATTGCTGACACATAGCACATGGTATGAAGGTTTCTGATTATTGACAATGTTAACCATAGGAGAAAAATACTAGACTTGCTGGCAAACACAACACGCTCAGGATTGACTTCATAGCGGCGGGGTACTATAATTGGTCAAACCAGCACATGTAGCACGGCGCGCCATATTTTGTCGCTTGTCGCGCAGTGCGTCCCTTTCATAGTGACGGTATCAGTGAAGGACGCACTGAGCGACAAGCGACAAAATGGCGCGCGTGCTAGCCCCCCACCAACTTTTTTTGAAATGTCAAAACGTTCGCTCAGGACCAAGGATCATGGAAAGTAAACGGATTGACAAAGCCCGTACTTTGAATCGTTCTTATTTACATTCAGCGCCATCTACCTTGCTTGAGTGACACATTCGTACCGCTGTTTCGTTATTATTTGACCCGCTGGCTAGACCTTGGCGCCATCTAGAAATTGCCTGAATTTTAACATGACTGCGGGGAACGATATGAAGTATGGGCTTTGACACTCCGTATACTATCCTCCTTGCTCAGGACGAAGTTTGTACTGAATTACTCAACTATGATGTCATAAAATTAATGAGGCATCAGGTTAAGTGAAATTGTCAAATGATCATATTTGAATCAACCCGATTTCCAGGACGAGGTAACGATAAACTACAACAAGCTCCACGCGGACCCTCGCCAAGGCAAGTCCCTGGACATCATAATGAAGAAGATGAAGCACCGGCTCGTGGAGAACATGTCCTCGGGCGCGGCGGACGCGCTGGGGCTGTCGCGCGCCATCCTCTGCAACGACACGCTCGTGGCCAAGCTGGACGAGCTGCGGGCCACCGAGGCCACGTACAAGCGGCTCGTGGACCACGCCAAGCGGTAACGTGGGCTTCAGGTCGAGAGTTATTAGGGCGAGGCGGACGCACTAGGACTAGGGCTGTCGCGGTAACATTTTTTTTAAAAAGGGAGGTAAACGAGCAAGCTGGTCACTTGGGCCCTGTTTCTCGAAGCTTAGTAGACTAATAATATTGGTGTTTTGTTTCATTTTGTCGTGTAATTAACGAGAGAAAACACTATTATTAGTCTCATAGGATTGAGAAACGGGGTTCTGATGGTAAGCGATCACCGCCACCCATGAGAACCAGCAACCCCAGAGAGTCACTAGTCTATAGAGGAAAGGGGGGGAGGGTCGGGCCTTCGGCACTCTCACTGACCGTACGAAACGCAACAGGGGAGCTGTTACTTCACGCCGATTTTCAGCGAGAATGGTACTTCCCAGGACGAGCCGGCCCATTCGTACGGCAGCAAATAGCTACAACAGAAGAGCAAATACTAGTCAAAGGCTGTATGACTATTTCTGTCATTTTCAGGATGCTAAAGTCTTACTTCGACTTACTCCAAACGTACAAGTCTCTCGGTGACATCTTCTCCGGGATAGGCGTCCGCGAGCCGCAGGCGAGGGCATCGGAGGCGTTCTCCAAGTTCGGCCACTACCACCGCCTGCTGGAGAGGGACGGGATCAAGATGCTGAAGGCGCTGAAACCGGTAAGATCTGCTGACGTTTAGGGTGTTTGGGTGATGCGGAGCCGGGCGGAGCAGAGCGGAGAACAGCAGTGAAAAAAAAATCGGTTTTACTTTTTTGCTAAAAGATTTTTTATTTCACATTTTTAAGTTGAAAAGAGTGGTTCCGGTGGACATTTGTCGTCTCCGTCATCAGTGTCACTTTAGCTAGTGGTGCTTTCCAAAAGCAAATATACGAGTTACTATAAAAAGACCGGACAAGTGCGAGTCGGACAAAGATTCCCCTGCTTTTCCCCAGTGTTTTAAGTTGTCCAGTATTATCAGAGCCCTGTTCCTAAGCAAAATGTACGCAGTGTGGGGTTAAATGTAAGATTTTGTGATTTTTCTGAGTGGTTGTGTCATAAGAGCTACCTTCATACCAAATTTCAAGTTTCTAGGACAACTGGAAGTACCCTTTAGGTTTTCAAAGTACGGCAATTTGTATGGAAACAACGGTTTTAATTAATGTATCTTTTAATGGCGTTGACTTAGAAATTTGGTTTTTTCACAGCTTCAAGGGACTGCCGGCTTGAGTATTTAGTATTCATTTCAGCATGCTACCTCCACGCGTTCCAGAGAAAAAGGGTGTCGACAGACAGACAGAAAGACGGACAACAAAGTGATCCTGTAAGGGTCCCGTTTTCCTATTGAGTTGCGGAACCCTAAAAAAAACTAAACGTAAGCCAATCGAAACGATTTGTAAAATTAAATAATGTTTCTGTTTTCTAGATCTTATCGGACATGGGCACGTACCTAACGAAAGCCATTCCAGACACGAAACTAACCATCCGCAAATACGCAGACACCAAGTTTGAGTATTTGTCGTACTGCCTCAAGGTCAAGGAGATGGATGATGAGGAGTACGGATACAATGCCCTCCAGGAGCCCCTGTATCGGGTGGAGACTGGGAACTACGAATACAGGTAGGCTAGCGCGTAACCAGCTTTTGGCCCAGGGGGGGGGGCAAATTAGCCAGCTTTTGGCCCGGGGGGGGGGGGCAAATTAGCCAGCTTTTGGCCCAGGGGGGGGGGCAAATTAGCCAGCTTTTGGCCCCGGGGGGGGGGGGGGGGGGGCAATTAGCCAGCTTTTGGCACAGGGGGGGAATTAGCCAGCTTTTGGCCCAGGGGAGCAAAATTAGCCAGCTTTTGGCCCAGGGGAGCAAAATTAGCTAGCTTTTGGCCCAGGGGGGGGGGGGCAAATTAGCCAGCTTTTGACCCAGGGGAGCAAAATTAGGCAGCTTTTGGCCCAGGGGGGGGGGCAAATTAGCCAGCTTTTGACCCAGGGGAGCAAAATTAGGCAGCTTTTGGCCCAGGGGGGGGGGCAAATTAGCCAGCTATTGATCCAGAGGAGCAAAATTAGCCAGTTTTTGACCCAGGGGAGCAAAATTAGCCAGCTTTTGGCCCAGGGGAGCAAAATTAGCCAGCTTTTGGCCCAGGGGGGTGGGGGGGCAAATTAGCCAGCTTCAATCAAATCAGCTTCAATCCAAATCAAAATTTTCTTAAGCCGCGATAGTAGAAGATCTTCACGTTCGAATTTCAATTGCTTTTTCCACGGAAAAGTGCTTTTGCGCTAAGATTTCGAATGATAAAAAAAAGCGTTTCGAGCTGGTGAGGTGAAAATATTAATTCATATAATTATTATCGATTTTTTTGAAGTTTGTAAGATCCTAGGGGATCCCGCCAATATTTATCCATGCATCCTTTTTTTAGACTGATCCTAAGATGCCGCCAAGACGCACGCGGCCGCTTCGCGCGCCTGCGCTCCGACGTGCTCGTCAAACTGGAACTGTTGGATAACAAGAAGACCCAAGACGTCGCCTTCCAACTGCGGCGGTTCATACGAGGGCTCGCCGTCTACCACAAGTAAATCATACCGTTAAGTAGTGACTGACAACCAAAGTTGTCAGGAACAACCCTAACATTTTTGACAGGACTGACAAGAATGACAATTTTGACAAAACTATCAGTTTGGACAAGGCTGGCGATTTTGTCAACACGACGTGTCATTTTTGACAAAACTGACAATCTGATGCCATTTCTTTTTCTTCGAAGTAGTTTGTGTAATTAGTGAATTGATTTTCACGCAAAATCCCAAAAGTACCAAACTAATAAGCCTTCTTTGCATAGGACAGCCTATAAAATGTTTTTTTTTCTTTTATAGCGAGACCGTAGAGCATCTGAAGGAAAACGCGACCCTATTTCCTGTAGAGGTGGACTTATCGCAGAATGCCTTCCAATACAAGTCAACTGCTCAGCTAATTCAAGTAAGTATTTTTTTTTAACTACTTCTTTAGCCTTTTCAATATGGTATCCATCCCTATGGATCATAGAAGAGTCAGTTCCATTTTTAATATTCAGTTAAGTCTTTGACTGTATACTGTCTATCAAATCCATTATTTATGTACTTTTTTTTCACAGGACAACCAAGAAGAGGATGAAATCGAATACGCGCGAGAAATACAAGAATACCACGACATTGATGAAAGCGCGATCGTATCCAACAGACGACAGAACAAAGACAAGGATACCACTGACTCTTCCCAACATCTTCTATCCATAGACACCACTGATTATCAGTTTGACACGCCTGACACATTTGACAAAACTGACAATCTGACGCTTTTGACAGAGCTCGGGTTGGCCGATGACTTTGGCGATTTCCAAAACGGTCTGGTTGATGATTTTATGCCAAATAAAAATGACAATGATGATGTGTTTGATAAGTTGTTAAGTGAACTGAATATTGGCAAGTAATGTTACGTTTCTAGGAGATTTGACTGTGTTTGGTAATAATAAACTTGTATATTGATGTTTTGTTGATTGTTTTATTGTATTTCGCGTAAGTTCTATTACTTAGGTATCTATAGGTACTTTCGTGATTTTATGAGTTTTTTTTTTCTAAATCGAGTACCTACTGTGTCAATGCATGATCCGGGTAGCGTATGAATAAAACAATTCTTAGGTGTTTTTAAAATTTTATTAATAGAACTGACTAATCTGAGAACTACTCCCAAGATTTTAAAGCTTTGTTACTTACGCCGTATCGTATAATAATCATACATACATACATTTGCACGCAAAACTGTTGCATTGTCACTTCGCGTTTAAAATGCGTTTAAAATAATGCAGTCTTTGCGCAGTTTCAATACAGTTTTTGACACTAACGATCATGAAATCGTTATGTAAATACCTACTAAAGATCCACCATTTACTTACCTAGAAACGTTGCAAACACGTTTTAGCGACTATCCTATTTATTTTATTATTTACATGACGTGTTTTTGCTGCAAGCTGCAGTTGTTACACCGCGTCCATTCTTCTTAGCATAGGCAGGGGTAACCCCTTACCTAAGGCACTGACCAGCCTCTTCCCTCTGTACCCGTTCTTCTGTTCAAAATAGTGGCTTAATCTCTCTCCCTGATACGGATCAAAGAGCAACGGCTCCGGCTTCTCATGCGCACCTTTTAATAACATGACCAATTTAGTCACTTTGGGTAAAACATGGAATACGTCAAGCTTTTTAACCTCATCTGGGTCAATGTTGTCCACTAGTTTTTGTATTTCTGCAGCGGCTGCCTTATGCAGCAATTGCAATTTGGTTTTAGCGTTTTTCTTCAGTTGGTGAATCGTTTCCAAGTTTGCTGTGGTGTGATGGAGAATTGTGAAGACGGTTATCTGAAATTAAAAGATTAAAGTTGTTTTAGGTGCATTAGACAATGACAACGAAAACGAAAATGAAAACGGGATATTGACCGCGATTACCTTGTAGGCGTGATGAGCTCCCGATATTTCGACGCAGTTACATGCATCATGATCTCGGGTAATATCCCGTTTTCATTATGTGTAATGCAATTAACCGCGAATCATTTAAAACTATTATTGTTTTAGGTGGTTTTTAAACAGGGGATTTGATACGACACCACGATCTGATACAAAAAATTGTAGAAGGAAAGAAAGAAAGGGGAAGACCAAGGATAAAGTATTTAGATTAAATACTTATAAACCTAGGCCTAGCTGTTGGAGCGAGCAGAATGGGTTCCGGCTGAAAAACAGCGCTGCAGTGTCGCACGTGAGTGGCGCTGCCAGCATATGCTGACGCCGAACCGTTTACTACTAATCTTCTCTTTTGTATTAATGTTATGTAAATTTTATGTATGTTGGTAGTAACAAATATTTTTTCTTTCTTTCTTTCTTTCATACCTACATAACTTCAAAAGGTTGAAAACCCCCGACATTGTCATTTCAAAAGTCCAGTATCTCAAAAACGGTTGAACCGATTGTAATGAAACTTAGCTAAAAACTGTGTTGATTAAACTAACTTCTGATTTATACAACTTCCAAATCTCTTCCCTCGGACTTCAGTACCCAGACGTAACATCTGCCTGGAGAGAGATCTCTCTATGTGGTCCTCTCTGAATGTATATCCTTCAGTGAGTATTTAAAGTATA
The DNA here is from genome assembly GCA_963691665.1 of Clepsis dumicolana. Lineage (NCBI taxonomy): Eukaryota > Metazoa > Arthropoda > Insecta > Lepidoptera > Tortricidae > Clepsis > Clepsis dumicolana. The sequence goes on along the minus strand of OY829527.1, from coordinate 9,004,031 downwards.
ATCATTAATTCTCTAATAAACAAAGAGTGAACTTACCAAAACTAGGACCTTCATCGTGCTCGGCGCCCTGCGAACTGCTGTCAAATGGTGGCTGTTTGATAGACTGTTGTATTTAAATAATGGCCCCAGGATCTTAATAAATTCACGCGCGCGCCTATTCTGTGACGATACACCTAACGCGATTTAGTTAAAATTTAGATTGCCGAGTTAAAATTTAACAGAATCCATGTTCAACAGAAGTGCTCTTTTATTATTTGGGACCATTATGAATCCTATATCAGGGAAATTGGAAATTACATGTACGGAGAACACGTTTCAATACCTACCTACAGACGTCTTGTCTTAAGGCAACTATAGTAAGAAATAACAAGGCAAGTAAGTAGCTACCTACGTCGAAGTTTCTACAAATTGCAGGAAATATCTCCTTGAAATGTCTTAATTATCGACAAATCGATTAATAAAAAAGGAAATACCAACCTGTAGAGTAGACCATATTCATGCAGATACGCTTTTAATTGTATTAATTATGAATTTTAATTCGAGTCTTTATTTCCTTCGCTTTGTATCTTATCTCGATCTTTGAGGGCAAGTTATTTTGTTGTTCGTTAAGACGCTTCTCCGAGAGGATGACCTTGAACGCTTTGCGCCTTCCTCACCCCACCTCACTTCTACTAAACAACTTCGTTTTAGTGACGACATCTATTAAATATTGGTCTAACTTTATTTTATACAGTATATTTATTTACATTTCGAAAAAAATTTTTTTAAAACATTCTAAATAAAGGCCTGGTGCCCAGCAGTGGGACGTAAATAGGCCGATGATGATGATAGTGATGATGATGATGATGATTATAAAAAGGTATTTTAATAATGTTAAACGTAGAAATCCTAGCCTATTAAATTCTCTATACATTGGTTTATGTCACAAGTCAAAGTAAATTATGCTTATGATGTAGTAACAGAATGTTACTTGCAACTTGACTTACTTGTGATGCGGATATCATAAGTATTAAATAGGAAAAAAATTATATGAAACATGGCAAAACAAGTTAAGATGTTATAGATACTTAATGTATTTATATATTTTGTTTTTATCGTTTAAATAATTTACAGAAAGGCTCTAAAAAGCAGCCATTTCAGCGTCTGGGTCAGGGAAGCGCCTTAACAACGTAATACCTACTTATTAATTTATCCATATGAGACCAGATGCTGTAGTAGTAATAAATAATAAATAAATAAATAAATATCACGGAACAATTTGACACCAATTGACCTAGACCCAAACTAGGCAAAGCCTGTACTATGGGTACTAAACAACGGATAAACATACTAATATAGATAAATACATACTTATATACATATTAAACATCCAAGACCCGAGAACAAACATTCATATTCATCATACAAACATCTGTCCCGACCGGGATTTGAACCCGGGACCTCAAGCTTCATAGTCAGGGTCTCTAACCACTAGGCTATTCGGTCGTCAAATAGAATAGTTAGTTAGGTACTGATTAATGAGTGACACTTTGACTTCAGTTTTAAAGAGTATTTTTGCAAACTTGACTACCTGAGTGATAAAGTAAAATTATTTCATTTTGAACATTGGCTAACACCATGGACTTTGGGTCTAGTACAAAATTCACGAAAAATGTGTCCCAGTACAACACGGAATTCTTCGATGACAGCCATAGGTACATACAATTTGTATGGTGTACCGAACTATGTGATCACTTTGGTTGTCACCATATATATGACGCTGACTGTACGTCATAGCGCTGTCGTTCGACCTAACTAAGACTTACGTCAGCTCGATTAGTGGTCCTTTTGCGTTAGCAAACCACTAGTTATAGTGGTGGTTTAGTGGTTTTAGCGTTGTTTTCGGTTTACGAAGTAATCGTGACCATCTAAGCTAATGATAATGGTAACCTATGGATGGCGCTAGTCACTGCAAAAAGTGATAAAAACAAACTAAGATTTGAATACATGGAAAAAATTCAGCCTTTCCTTTATGTCCAGCCGTGGTGCAGGGGAAAGCACACGACCCGGAGTGTCGAGGATCCGGGTTCGATTCCCGGGGTTGGCATTTTTCTGGTTTTTTTTAATGTTTCAGTGAGTTTATAAAAATATAATTAATTAGTGGTCTTTTGGTTCGGACGTTTCAAGCGCTAACCCGAAGTCTATGGTGTTGGTAAGTTCATCATCATCATCAGCCTATTGACGTCCCACTTCTGGGCACAGGCCTCCTCTCAGAATGAGAGGGCTTGGGCTATAGTTCCCACGCGGGCCCAGTGCGGATTGGGAACTTCACACACACCATTGAATTGCTTCGCAGGAGTGTGCAGGTTTCCTCACGATGTTTTCCTTCACCGAAAAGCTTATGATAAATTACAAATGTAATTCCGCACATAAATTTCGAAAAACTCAGAGGTGCGAGCCGGGCTTTGAACCCACGACCCTCTGCTTGAGAGGCGATAGGTCAAACCACTAGGCTATCACGGTTAGTAAGTTAATAATTTTGAAATCTGTCGTCACCCCAATTTGTATGGAAGTCAAATAGGATCTCTGCAACTGTAGCCTGTGGAAAAGTCCTACCTACTACTGTGTAGCTTTAATTAAATTAAAGAATACCAGAATACGCCCTCAAGCGAAAGTGTCACTACACCACATTATCAAAATTCAGCTCGCGGCGCACGCGCCGTCTGCGCAAGCCAAGATTTATTACGCCGTCTGATGTAATTATTGGACAATGGCTACACGGTGCCATTTAATTAGGGGGTATTGTTATAAGCGGGAAGCCCCATTGGTGAGTAAGGAACAAATAAATAAATATCATGGGAAACTTTAAGTACACCAATCGATTTAGGTTCTATGATCTTATATTATTAGGAAAATCTAGGTATATTCGCACCTTCAGTATGAAACAGACCCAATTCTAAATATGTCATATTTCTATATTCAACTTTGTAGTATAATACGTGTGTGTTGTTAGGTATAATTTTGAAGTAGGTCATATTTAGAATTGGGTTTTTTTCATTCTGAAGGTGTGATATACAGGATGATGAATCCAAATGGGTCAGTAGGGAGCAGTCTGAACCTATAAGAGATAGGGAAATTTGTTTTTGGAAAACATGACGTCGATTGCAGATTGAATAAAAATGGCGTTCAAATCATAGTGAAATAAATTCATAAACGGGAATCGAACCCGGTCAAAATCTCTGTAAGTCATATTATTATTATCAATTTCGCAAGTTATTTCGTTGTTATTGTTGATGATTATGTACGACAGTTAAAAAAAACGCCCTTAATATTAAATCTGAAATTGACGCCATGGTTCCTAAGAACGTCCCTATCTCTTATAGTTTCTAACTTCTCTCTAAAATATAAAAATTACAATAGACGTAAACATACATTAAACTAAACTAAACTAAACAATAATACCAGTATCTCACACTCAACACTGACCTAAACAAAAACATCATACTAACATCTAAAAACCTGCATACTTCTCTCTACTGATCCATTTGGATTGATCGCCCTGTATATAAAATCGCAAACTGATTAGTCATCTATCAACGCACAGCCCAAAGCTTTGAGACTTGAAATTTTGCAAACAGATACCTTGTACAGTGATACAGTGCAGGCATCCATTGAGGAAGGATTTATGGAAATTCCACCCCTGAAGGGGTGAAAAGGGGATGAAGTTTATACGGGAGCGAAGCCGCCGGCGACAGCTAGTCAAATATAATCAAATAAAAACACCAATGTCTTTAGATAAAATGTATTAAATTATAAACAACATAATATTAGAGCTTAAAAAAACCATACGCTTCCTTCTAGTTCTAGTAGGTACATACAGGCACTAATCTAGATATACATACCTATATGTTAGTTCAGCGAGACAATGTATGTATATGTACTACTTCTTATTTTTACCCGACTGCTGCCAAAAAGGCTTAAAGATAGCTGGCGTTTATAGGTAACGACTTTATAAAATCAGATTCTTAAGGTTCAAAATTGATTCAGCCGATTGGTACCTAACTTTTGCGAATAAGTATAAGTTATTTTATTTATTATTACTGCTTAGTACCTGCTTAAATCAATTTAGCACGTTGTTCCATCGCCTTAAGGTTCAAAATTATCAAAATCCAAGCCTTTAACAAAATTTTCTTATCTAGTGCAAACAAATCGGACTTAAACGAATTAAAATTAATACAAAAATAGTATTTTCTGCGCACAGATTAGAAGTGGAGCAAATAAATATAAATAATATTATACATCATATCATAAACCTCCCGAAATCCGAACAGTTTTCTATCAATATTTGAACTAAACAGTGACATTTCTACTATACTGGACTAGCTTTATTTATAAATTATAATATTTGAGCTACTTTACTCAGTCCGTCTCTGTATCAAAGATAGGGAAGGGGAAATCGATTTTTTTTTTCAATTTCTTTCAAAAAATATTAGATCTGAAAAAAGTTTTAGAATATGCCAAAAATACCCCATTTCACCTGGTCATCCCACATTTAAAATTTTAAAACCCCCTATCAGATTCTGCAAATATTCATAATTATTTCCTATTTGAAAAATACATGGGTAAGCATTATCAAAAATTATTCCAAATTTCAAGCTGTTCAAAAGATACACCAGCTGTGACGGACAGACACAGCTAGCTGGTGGAATAAACGACCAAAAAATACGTCTCGAACGCGTTTGCGTTAAAGAGTCAAATACTATGAGAATAGTTTGTTGTCGATAGGTGCCGCTAGAGGCGCTGCCAATTTACTCATAGTAATTCAGACGTTAACTCGAAAGCGATCGAGACTTTTTCTTGTGTCAAAAATTACACGAGAGACTCAGAATATCTAATAGCACTGCGCACAGAACGCGTTACAGAACGGCCATCAGCCCTGCAGAGGGTTGAGCACGACTTTATGCGAATGCTGCGTAACGTAAAATCGAATAGTAAACGTTGTCGAGTTTGTATGGCGTTTGGAACACCGCCCGCCCGTGAGCGTATTTGGAACTAAAATTTAGTATAAGGTTTCTCGATCTCGATACGATAACCGTAACGTTACAGTGCATTCGTAAAGTCGTAATCGACCCTCAGGCGACGATCGACCGAATTCTGAGGGTTGCTAACCGATTTCGCACACGCATCCAGTACAGTACAAACACCAACAAATATAAGGCAGAAATACATTTTTTCGCATTACAATAAAGCGTGTATTGAACGATTGTTACATACATAATTATTTATATACAAAACGTTTGTATGAAAGTCCGTTTTTGGTTAAATTATGCATTATATTTTCCCTGTAATTATAATTATAAACTCTTAACTAAGGAGAGCGGTTTCCCAAATTGGTACTTGGCGCTTAAGGGTGTTACCACGCCATTCGATCGACCATCGATGGATGTCGTCGATCGACAATTGCGATCGATTTTGACTGATTGACGGATATACTAATCGATTGATGTTGACCGATGGTATCGATCGACATCAATCGATCGGCGCTAGTAGAAACTATTGATCGACGTAGACTGTTCCATTCTACCATCGATCGATTGGTGTGGTAACATCTTAGCGAGTTAAGGCTATACCAGAGTAACGCAAGTTGACCTAAATACTTAGTTAGTAGGTAGCCATTGTATTTGACGAAGAACAGACCTTCATACATACCGCGCCTCACAATATCACTGCACGTCTGAACCCAAGGCTTATGTAGCCCACGACTGCAGTTTTGCGAACTCCTCGTCGTCCTCTGAAACAAAAAATAACCATTAATATATCGTAAGTGTTGTGTTTAAAGCGAGTTATAAGTGAGAATGCGACCGATAGTAGTGGCAGTGTGCGCAGTTCTTTGCCGCTCAAGAATGCGGGTAGACATTAGTATCTACCCGCGTTTCGTCAGTTTGCCCGTGATAATAATATGATAACTTAAAATTGTGAAATAAAAAATCTTTTGACTAAAAGTAAAACCGCCTTCAAACATAAAATAATCCTCTAAAGCAATCAGTTTTATGGCCTACCACAAATATGAAGTCGGTGCTTCATTCAAATAGGTATTCCGCTCGCACTGCACCGACTTCATATTTGTGGTAGGCCATAAAACTGATGGCTTTAGAGGATTATTTTGTTTTTTTTGTTTGAAGGCGGTTTTACTTTTTGGCGGTTTTTTTTTGTTTTTATTATGTCTAGTGCAATTAAATCTGTTAAAACTGTCATTAATATAACCTTAAGCAGCTATTTAGTTTATGAGTCCGTAAGCCGAACAACTATTGATTTTCTGGACGGTGTACACGAACGGATACATCATTTAATAATAAAATTTATAAATTTATACAGCCACAATAGAATCCATAACTATCTCTGACAGATAGGACTTCGAACACGTACTAACTTCCCATCTGCGCCGTGTTTTATAAAGCTACAAGGTACAACTTACAAGCGGAAGTCTCTTTCTAACAAAAGGTGATAGAATGAGACTTCCACTTGTAAATTTTAACTTGCAGCTTTATAAAACACGGCCCTGGCCTCTATTTCCCTAACTTTACAATTGTCAGTTTCCAAAGACAATTCGGTGTCAACTGCTGACTTGAAGAGCTCTTGTTTTAGCGCGCTTCATATTGTCAAAGAAATGTAGTTCGAATTGTCATATAAAACTGGCAGTTGTAAAGATAATTTATTGAATCAGGCGTTACTTTGCGGAGGTCCATATTTATGAACTAAAAAACAATTACTTTGCTCACCCGCGACCACTAATGACAAATAGTTATATCTGTGCGGCAAATGTATGTTTCCATGCAACACCTCCACCTCCACTGCTACACGAATCAACACATGCCACACAGACCCAACTATCACCACCACCACTATACTAAACGCTGACGCGTTTCGGCACTCTCCACGAGGCCATTTACGAAGCACAACAACAACCGCTCAACATGCCACCACTTCCACTACTGACGTATGTAAACCATGTACTCAACTTAGTTAATGACAAAACCAACGTACCCACTAATATTTTATAAATTCCAAACTACCCTTTTATGTAAGTCCTAAACTACCCTTTTTTAAGAAATGAATTCTAAACTACCCTTTTTATTTTTATTTTTAATCTACGCCAGGTACCCCGTTATTTTTAACCGAGTACGGTAAAAAGAGAAGTCATGTTCTCATTATTACTATGACACATTATTAAAATTAGAACCAAGTCGTAACAAAGGCGAAGAAACCAAATTAACTTGTTCATTAATAATAGACCCCATGTTGTTGTACCTAATTATTTCCAATTGTTCTAAAACCGGTAGCCGCAAACCCGATAGTTGTAAAGATGGTAAAATAGGGCCCTGGGCTCCCCGTTCTTTACAGCACTCACCGGTCTGCTTGGAGCGGCTGGGCTTAGGCTTGTCGCGCACCAGCTCGGCGGACGGCACGTCGGGCAGCGTGTCCGTGGGCACGCTGATGCCCAGCATCTCCTTGTCCAGGTCCTCCTGACAAACGAATGGCCGAGTTACTAACTGACACTTTATTACTTCTAAAAAAAATCATTGACCATCAGGTCAAAGCAAAGGCTATCAGCTTAAACCATAAAACATGAAAACAGTAGTCTTAGTAATTGTTATTAAAGTAGACAGTCCGTCCTAGTCACGTCCTGTCAGCTGCTCATTTCGTAAAGCGATAGTGTACTGTACGGCGAGCAGCGGCGGGTACTTGGGGGCAACAAACAGAGGGAATACGCGTTTTCACTTGAATTCTTCATTGGCTAGGCACAATCACGTTAATATGATGTAAAAAAGAAACTATTTTTAATCTACCAAGCAACACTAAGCACAGAAACTATAATTCAAGTGATTGACACGATTCACTCTCACATATATTAGCCATGTTATAATGAACCGTGAGCGGCTGACCTGCTCCAGCTCCTCGAGCTCCTTCTCCAGCTCGTCCTCGTCCACGTCCGAGGGGAAGGCCACGTTGTTGCTGATGGCGTCGGTGATCTCGCGCGAGATGTCGTGTTGTTCCGCTATGTCGTCCATTATGTCATGCACCTTGTCCACATCGCTGCCACCGACAACAAAGTTACAGGTACAGTATAATAAATCATGGAGTTGTAACACTTCCATTTTGGGGTTTATGGTGAGAACCAGCACTCATGTGTGTTAAGGTTCCCAATCCGCACTGGGCCCGCATGGAAACTATAGCCCAAGGCCTCTCCTGCTGAGCCTGTGCCCAGTAGTGCCTAGGAGCTCGAGATTACAAGAGGGGCAGCTAGTTGCAACAAAATTGTAGTTAAAATTTATAATCCAAGACTTAGAGGGATGCCAATGAGGCGCTCTCGAAATTTAGTCCGCCTCTGTCTAAAACTCTCTTAATGACATAATTAGCCTGGATTCATGTCGTCAGGCAGGTTCCATACTATTTCAAACTTTGTGCATGGAACAATAAATAATACTCACATGTCCTTGTGCGCCAGTTTCATGGCGTTGGCGGCATCCTTCATGGTGTTGAGCACCTGTGCGTTGGTGGTGGCGCCCTCCAGCGCCTCCCGCTGCGCCTCAATCTGCGTCAGCGTGCCATCGATCTGTGTCAGCTGTTTTACGTAGCGCTTCTTGCGTTTGAGTGCAGCGATCGCCACTGGAAATAGGATAGGGATAGTTTTACTGAAGATGAGGTTAGAAGACTTGCATTTCAAAATGAGTCACAGAAGAAATGTGTCCAGTTGATATAATCCCAGGTCCTTGTTGGAACTAGTCTGCCTCTCTGCAGTTTAGAAAAATATGTAAGTAGTAGAAGTAAGTTAGTTATATTTAGTGAAATTTTACATGACAATAAAGACAAGAGATATTGTATCCATGTTGCCTTTATCCCGCATAAGTTGATAGAAATAGACCATAATTGGGTTGAAGGGTTTGCAGGAGTTTTGAAATGTAAAAAATGTATACAGACTTTTTTTTGTCAACAGTCAATTGACTCAAGCCTCGTTAAACTATTAAATAAAAAAAAAGACAATTGTTTCAGCTTATCTGGTTTGACCATGCAACCCTTGTATGTGAGTGAGAGCTGGATAATATTAAATTCAAGGTCTCGGGTACCATTGTCATATCAGGTGGCATAACTAGGAAATTTGCCCAGCAGTGGCCCTTTTTGTATCTTTCCCTTTCCATCAGCAATACAGGTAATACATAGTTATGATGTTAAACAGGTTAATGACTCAGCATTGCACACACTCAATGCACTCATTAAGATAAGACATTAATTTTACAATTTTATACTTGAGTTAGTTTGCTTGGATAGTCGAAAGATTTTATTTTAAAATTGTAGGTAGTTTGAGTTGTTAAAGAGAATTTTACCATTATTTTAAGACAGTCATGATACTCAGTTTCAATTTATAATTCTGATCAATTTGGAAGCTGAATGATGCAATTTCAACCAAGCTCAGAAAGTAGTCTCGCATAAAAACGTACAAGGTTTTTTACCAGCTTATATCCCATCTTCGAACATGATTGACTCAGACACTCAATACAGGTACAAAGGATGATTAAGACCAAAATAATAATGAATTCAAATGGTTTGTACCTGGCACTACTACCAATAAAATGTATTGTAATAATCTGCACGTATTACCTCTTTTATTTTTGGTGCCATTTTTTCTGGCTATTTGGATTTCTAACTCGATCTTCTTCTCGAGAAACTCTTGTTTTTTGATCAACAACTCCTCAGTTTCACGTAATTTTTGTATCGCTTCGTGCGTCGTGGGGCCCTTCTCCTCCTTTTTCCCACCGAACATTTTTGTCAGAAAACTCATTTTATTGTTTTAAATCTCTTGATCGACGACGCAAAATCCTCGATTGATCACTAAAACAGTAAATTACGTACGAGGAAACTATTTCCCCTTTTGCAGCAGTCGATGCGTCATCTGTATCGCGTTCTGAATCTACGTTTGGGACTTTTAGTTTTTATTGTGAAATTAAAAGTTGAAAAATAGAGATAATATTTAAAACGACCTATCAAAAATAGCTATAAAGGAAGCCAAAAATATGAAACTTTTGAATGTATCCTTAAGTGAACGGATTGTTCATTAACTAACACGCAATTTTAATAATGCCGGTGATTATTTATATGGTTTTTGAACGCATTTATCTATCATTGCTGCTGACTGCTCTAAAAAACTTTAAAAAGGCATTATATTAGTTACGTTATACGCAAAGTTTTGAACATCCAACTGCTTTTTGTTATAAAACTATAAACAATACGACACTGTAAACTTTCGCTTTCTTCTTTCAAGTAATACTGCTTTAAAAGCATATTTTTACAATCAAAATCTAACCATAATTGCATTTAACTAACGTAACTAGTTGCACTTTTTGACATTTCTGCCAGACCCGACTCGCACAGATGTTTTGAAAATTTACTTTTTAATCTATGAATCATTTGCATTTGCCGTATGCGGTCAAAAATTCAATTTCTTCTATTGAAACTAATATTTTAAATAAATAAAGTGATACCAACACATTCCCGAGCTATAAACATGGTTCGCGTAATAACTCAAGAAACGTACGATGAAGTAGTTCAGGAGAACATCAAGGAATTCGACATGAGTTCGGATGAGGCTATTCAAGACGCTATAGCCCAGTTTGAGGCACAGGTAACAGTTAATATGCCACAAAAAACTTAGACGAAGTTCCTAACTTTACTATCCTTGACATTGATTAAAAAAAAATGCCTTCATAAGTTTATTATAATAAGCTCTATTGCAAGTCAAAAATCCGCTAGGATCGCTAGTGTCGAGTGAGGTCTATCCGTCAATTTCCACCAATTATAGGCCAGAAGCTTGTCTCTTATTGGTGGAGAATGTCAGCTAGACTTCACTACAACTAGGATCACTTTTTAATTTGCTATAGCCCTTATTGAATCATGCTTGTAACTCGAACTTCTTAACTTTCACTTCTACTTTTCAGGGTGTAGACTTGTCCAATATCATTAAAGACTTAGTTCTCTCGTCTGGCGAGGACCATGCAGTTTCAAAAGCAATCACAAAATTGAAAGAACTCAAAAATGAGGGTGATGATGGTGAGATCTTTCAGGAACTCGAAATATTAAAGGTATTTTATCAATTATTACAACATTTTGTTTTCATTATCTGAGTTTGAGGCATGCAGTTTACATCCAGAAATTAAATTTTATGGCTATACTCACATCAGTGGCTTTTTCCATAATATGAAAAGATGATCCTCATGAGCAGCATCTGATGTAGTGTGGCACTTATGCATGTGACTAGTAAAGCAGATATGGGAATGGTAGCTACAACATTATGCCATAGTCTATTAATAATTCCAGACAGAATGTAACAAGGACATAGCCCGTCGGGTCAAAGCAGGCAAAGAGGGGGCCTACACAGTATTACTAGATCTACTACAATCGAGACAGAAGACATACACAGAGCAAGCAAATGACAGAGATGCAAGATTTATCATAAATGTGCTAAACTGCTTAGTATCACTTATGGATGTACAGCCTGATCTACTGGATCAAAGAGGAGTGGATGTTATTAAAAAGTAAGTAGGTATGCTATTTATAAAAAAAAGGAATATTTTAATCAGGCTTGACCACACTAAAAACCGGCCAAGTGCGAGTCGGACTCGCACACAAAGAGTTCCATACCATTATCTATTAAAAAAAACCAAAGTGATTGACAGCACCATCTAGTGGCAAGTAGCAGTGGTACTAGAGTCCACAAATCCTTGCTAAAACAGGAATAAATGTATTACCCATGTATTAATAATATTACCCAGGACTTCTACAATGATTATTTTAGCATTTCGTAAATTTAATTTAGTGATTGTGATGTTTTGTTTCAAAATATGTTATTTAAAACTTATGTGTGCTGTGCCCTACCAGGGTCCATGTGAAACAATGTATGTCATGCTAAAACATCTATACTGTACTATGGTATACAATAAATAAATATGAAATGCATATTTTTTTTTCAATTGAAACCAAAAATATTTTACATGGACAACATTGTAGCGACCCTAGCGCCACACGCGAGTGACATCACTGTTCTACTTCACTGTTCTACATCGCGCTAACGAAGTTTCTCAAGTCGGTTGCATAAATACAACTTCCAACTCTCTTCCTCCGGACTTCGGTCCCCAGGCATAACATCTGCCTGGAGAGAGATCTCTCTATTGGAGTCCTCCCCAAAACATAGAATAGGTTAGATTTGGTTTATTTTAAAACTTTCGTGAAAAGTTGATATTTTCGTTATGATCTTATTGCAATTGTTATACATAATCATGGGACAATTGACACCAATTGACCTAGTCCCAAACTAGGTTAAGCCTGTACTATGTAGTGTAATAATCATTCAACCAAACATTGCATTACAATTGATATGTCTGTGAGACAATGTATACTCAATATGTTACAGTATCCTAGATAACACAGAAGATGAGGACATACTAATGGCAACACTAAAATGGACAAGCACATGCTGTATCAAACACGAGATGAATCGGCAGCGACTGTTCGCCAAAAACATTGCCAGCAATCTGAAGTCCTTACTGCAAGTCCAAAATAATGTTAAGGTAGGATCATCTACAAATGTAACATTTTTTAACCCCCGACGAAAAAGAGGGGTGTTATATCTCGCGCGAGAACAACTGCCCGTCCTTTTCCCTCACTCAGATTGCAACGGGACGGGTAATATAATATCGCGCGACAAACAAAGATACGGTCAGTCGTGCTAGCCCCACTGTGTATCTGCCTGTGGCATCATAGCTCCCACACGGATGGACCGATTTCGACGCGGTTTTTCTTTTAATCGAAAGCCCACTCTGGATCCACTCCGGAACACAACAGTGCAAGCGCTGCTGCTTAGCCTCAGGATTAGCGAGTAAGATGGTGGTAGCGATCCGGACGGACCTCGCACAAGTTCCTACTACCCGCAAATGCGAATATTTTCTGCGATACTTTTTTAAAGTTTTTTTTTTTTTCAGTTACTCTCAGAAGTATTGGCAGTCATACGAAAATTCCCTCTGGACGATGACATTAGAGTTGAATTTGGCAAAGCACACGACCACGCCAAGGAACTAGGTTTCCTGTTGTTGGATTCACTCACTAATTTATTAAAAGGTAAGTACAAAAATATTTGCAGATGCTCTTTTCGCAATCATTCTGTTTTTAGTACCTATTTATTGTTATAGCGGCAACAGAAATACATCATCTGTGAAAATTTCAACTGTCTAACTATCATGGTTCATGAGATACAGCCTGGTGACAGACAGACAGCGGAGTCTTAGTAAATAGTGTCCCGTTGGGTTCGGAACCCTAAAAAGGATTATACTTTTAATAAACTCACTTAAACATGAATCAAACCCAGATCCTCGACACACCAGGCCCTTGAACCAAGATTGGCCTAAAAATGATTGTTTGTCAGAGAACACCGGGCCGCCGCTGGTGTCGGAGCTGATGCAGACCATCTCGGCGCTGCTGGTGCGGCACGAGCTGTGCGCGGCGGCGGCGGCGGGCGCGCCCGCGCTGCTCGGCGTGCTGGCCGACAACGCGGACTGCGCCGCCGTCGTGCAGCAAGCCAGCCGCCTGTGAGTCTGCCGCTGTGCGAGTGTAGAAAGGGGGAAAGTTTTGGGGGTTAATAGCTTAATAAAAAATCTTTATAAAGCGTCGGTGATGGCAAGACACACACACAGTGCTTATAATTTGTAACATTCTAACAAGATAACATGATTCCTAAAACCCGCACATCTTCTCGGCAGACTGAAAGTGCGAGCGCAAGAACAAGCATCTATCGTTATCCAAGAACAGAGACTTCTTCTTCACCGTGATCTCATTCTCCAACCTTCCCCTCTCATGTATCAGTTCTGCTCTCAACTTCTCCGTCTCCAAAGATCTCTTTTGCAACAGACTCATGCTATCGTTCAAGTCTCTTACTTCTTCTATGAGTCCGATCAGAGATCCTTCTCTGCAGTTCTCTATGTTAGGCCTATAATTTTTAGTGTTCAACCTGGTTTGAGCCACTTGTATCCTTTGGTTCACTTTCATCATTTCTTCATGTAAGGTCTCCAAAATATTTTCTGTTTCAACAATCTTCTGCAGTGTCAATCGTAACTGATTCTCCAATTCAGTTTTCACCTGTTCAGTTTTAGCGATCCTCTCAGATAGTTCCTTATTGACCTTAATATCTTGCGAACGGAGGTCTCTGGCAGAGTTTATCAGCGCTGCTTCTACTTTAGCTCTGAGAGCTTTAGATTTTTCCATCGCGATTCTGAATTGCTCCAGAGTTGAAACTGTGTTGTATTCCCAAGATTGTACATTGGATTGCCCTTCAGATAGTCTCGTGGCGCCTGCGGAATCTTTAACATTGACCGCTTTGGTTTCTAACTCTGCGTTCTCGCTTTCATATTTGAATGCCAAGTACTTGTTGCTCCAATCTCTTTCCAAAGCATGTTTCGCCGCCAGATTCATAGCTAGTTGATTCTCGATATCCCTAAGCATTTCACGATGTAATCTTTTGATGTTTTCTATCAATGCTGATTCAGTGAACAATGCTTCTTGTGGCTCGTCGTAAACTAAATCCGACTGCATTCTATTAGCTCTCACATCTAGACATTCCTCGGTTATATATTCGGGTATTTTCAGAACGTCCATCGCGTTCTTGAGTTGCTGCCTCTGCGCTTCTAGAATGATCAACTCTGCGTCGATATCTCGTATCGCTCTTTCTAATTCTGCTTTCCAGTAATTAATATGCCTGGCTCTGTGTTGTAGTTGATCTGTGCTGTCGCTGTAATCGTGGCAGGATGTTTGGTTGACTTTCACGATGCAGTTTTTTGTGATCGATGTGTTTTTATCTGTTGTACCTATAATGTCTCCTTTTAGTACGTCTAGGTTGTGCTCGTGCCACTCTCTTACCGATTTGAAGCCGTAATTCTTATTTCCAAAGGAAAGGAGATCGCCATTTTGGGAAGCTGACATGGTGATGACTTGATGATGAAAGATCAAGTGTGGTTTAAATTTACTTGAAATGATTCAAGCGGAATGGGGATTGATGAACTGAGCTCTCGTATTGATCAAATGCTCGTTGCCATGGCAATTAGTAAAGAGTGAAATCAATGTTATTCCTGTTTACGCTTGTGACCTATTTAATTTAATACACGGAAATCAATAAACTCAATGTTAATACGGTCGAGGAAATAAATTCCTGGTCCACCATGGAACCTTTTCACAGTAAACGTCATAGTGACATCGCTTAGCTTGACAAGGAAAATCATTATGACGTTTTATGACGTTTACTATGAAAATGTTCTATGGTGGGTCATGAATTAATTTCCTCGACTGTACCATAACACATATTTCATAAAAAAACCATGTATGTTAATATTTCCCCGCCCTCTGTAGTCATACTGACTTGAAAGTTATAAGCATGTAAATTCGATAACCACGCAATACTGAAGTATCATCAACAAACAGCTAGGTATTTCTAAAAAAAATTTTTTTTTTTTTTTTTTCAGTGTAACAGCGCTCGCGGGCAACGACGACGTGAAGCGACAACTCGTGAAAAGCGGCATAGTGCCTATCATGGTGCTGATGCTGGCCAGACATTCCGTAAGTGCATTCAATGTATATCGACGGCACTCTGACTCAACCTCGTATATAAACTTTGACGAAATTGGAATAACCACTCTACACCGCGAAGCTAAGGTGGTTATTCCAATTTCGTCAAAGTTTATATACGAGGTTGAGTCAGAGTACCGTCGCTATGGTAACTGGGTTGTCGCCGAGTTATCATTAACATTATGTAAAGTAATCTGCTTCGAGTCAGCTTGCGACAAAGTATCTCAGAGTAAATGGGTATGATATGGTATACACGAGACCATGGAATCTCGGTGCAAGATGACGGTGTCGTTCTGTTTAATATAAGACTTTAATTACTGTGTGATCGGAAATCGGTGCTGGTGAGACATGCCGCTTTGGACTCGCGGTGTAGACGCCCCGTCTGGATCACCTCCGGCTACCAGACACGCCAGGCCCTACGCGTCTCCAGGGTACTCCACTTACCGTGGTGCTTGTCCCGCTTATCAAGCTCGTCAGACACAGCAAGCCCCTATCCAGTCTTTCAATGGGGTGTTATGGGGGACACCCCCCGGATGGACCTCCAACCTCCCCTTATAGTCCTCCCAAGCCTCGCATCTGTGCTTCAACACACTCGAGCTCCCCGAGCGAGTTCCTCGGGGTTCGTAACAAAGAAACATAACGACAGACACATCGTTCAAGCACCAAGACCACACCGTCTTGTTATTGTCGTGAATAACGTCGGGAATCAGGTTATGTTACAATAGGACTCACCCGAATCGCCTTCCATCACGCACTTCTCAGTCTCATCATCTAGGCACACACTCCTCCGGTCTACCTCATATTCCACCCTCTCTTTTCATACTCAAATTCAAAATTGTCAACTGATATTCGGATAAAGAGCTCAGTCCTTCAAACAGGTAGTGTTGCCACTCTATAAAATCATAAGGAGCAGTGTACATTAACTCACCACATACATTAGAATCGCGGTTCGCCGCGACACTCCCCAACAGGAAACACGATGTTATAGCGTCGCTACCAAGTGGCGGGTCCACTCGCCTCGCACTCGGGTCTTTGACGACCGGATAGCCTAGTGGTTAGAGACCCTGACTATGAAGCTTGAGGTCCCGGGTTCAAATCCCGGTCGGGGCAGATGCTTGTATGACGAATACGAACGCTTGCTCTCGGGTCCCGGATGCTCAATATACATATAGCATGTATTATCCATACATGTATGTCCATCCGTTGTCCAGTACCAATAGTACAAGCTTTGCCCAGTTTGGGACCAGGTCAACCGGCGCCAAATCGTCCCGCGATACTTATTTATTTATTTATTTATTTTCTCACGAGCTCGCAAGGCCGCACCCTGTTCTGGCCTCGCGCTAGAGGTTGGGATGAAGCTTTCATCTGGCTCCATCTCTACAATTCAACTACCTCAGTTTCTTGGGGTAACACGTCTCCTACGTGGTCGAGGTCTTGCAATAACCCTTGCTCTACGCTGTTCAGCGTCTCTACGTCTAACGTGACTTCGTTAACCTCTATATCAGTAGGGCAGTCGATGA
This sequence comes from Clepsis dumicolana, assembly GCA_963691665.1. Classification (NCBI taxonomy): domain Eukaryota; kingdom Metazoa; phylum Arthropoda; class Insecta; order Lepidoptera; family Tortricidae; genus Clepsis; species Clepsis dumicolana. The sequence goes on along the minus strand of OY829527.1, from coordinate 8,986,872 downwards.
CTTTAATTACACTAAGTGCAACGGGTTGATCGATCTATAAGTCAGTATCTGTTGCGTCGCCGATGTTCTCTCTCGAATCAGGAGCGCGGTACAAGTTATAACTATCTTGTGAGACAACAGCTAACGGTTCAGTCCTAATTAGGTAGTCATATTCTTCCACCTCTGCTTCGAGTGTGTACAAATTACCGATGGACCGGATGAACTCGGTATCTCCACCCTTTACATTTGCAACTCTATTTTGTTCATCTTGACCTCTTATAAGAGAGTTGTTTTCTGCCAACTTTCCAATTCACTCTTACTGGAGTCATCCTTACTCTGAACAATGTCAACAACAACAGCTAGCTTGGTAGCTGAAGAATGAATTTCCACTTGATGATATTGTCTGTGAACTCAGTCTGCTTTGGGAGTAATATCGGATGCTTCATATCATAAGCCCAGTTTGTGTTGGATAAGCGTCCACGGCATCGCAACAATCCGTCTACATCCAAGTATAAACCTCGATTTCTAGTAAGGTGAGTAACCTTTCCGGTAACTTCTTCGTGAAAATATTTTGTCTGTAACCTTTTAATACTTTCAACATTTCCATTACTATCCTCTGTACCTTTACTAGTCACAGTATCAGCTTGGATCATCTCTGGACCATCTATGATGTCCAGGGCCTCCCCAGCCAAAAGAAGAGTCCTCTGTTCATCATTTAGCACATACCTTGGCCAGAATCGACTTTCTTTGTTGAGGAAATCAGGGCCTGGAAACCATAATCCTTTCTTCTGTTCCCACAGCTCCGGTCGGGTAGCAAGATCAGCTGGGTTTTGGTATTTATTTACATACCGAAATTCGACGTCGTTATTTTGCTTTATCTCATTTACACGGCGCGTAACGAATTACTACTTTTGATCCAGCTAAGACGACGAGACCGTCTGTCCACAGGTACTGTTTCTCTATAGTCAAGTTTAAACTCCCTTTCACGTATTTTAGTAGCCGACTACCAATTAAGAACGCCAAGAGCTCCAGTCTGGGTATTTTTAAGTCGTCTTGGTCTTCTGCTGGAGTAACAGTAACTCTAGCCTTTGACATAAAGACTGCCGTCTTACTTCCATCCTGGCTAACTATGAGTAAATCAGTGACTGCCGAGTAAGCCCCTTTTGACCCGTCTGCAAACGTGTGTAGCTCGTACCTCAAAGTTTGTCTCGTACTTCCTTCCCCTACATATCGTGGTATTTGAACCTCATTGACTGCTTCTAACTGGTCTTATTATGTAGGTAATTATGGTCTGGTTATGTAGGTTCTCTTCAGAGTGGTTTGTATCCCATTTACATTTTGCAATACAGAGCTCTTGAAACAGTAGTTTTGCGGGCAATATTAACGGTGATACAAACCCGCAAGGATCATAAATACGAGCCAATGTACGTAAGACATCCGTTTGGTCACGTGATCACTTCTTACAGTTATGTGATCGGCCGTCTTAAGCTGTAAAGTGTCCTTTACTACGTTCTATACGAGACCCAGTATCTAAACTTTGCCTACGTTTTCGGCTTTCAGTGACTGACTGTGGAATAGTTTCATAAATCTAAATTATTAAAGCTATATTTTTCAGTAAATAGTGCCTTACTGCATTTTGACATGTGGTACCGGATTGTGGCAGTCAACAAAATCGAACTTGAAACTATCCCAAACGGTAAGTACTCTACAGAAACGATACTGGAGAAGATTGTCTTCATCTAGTTCCTTAGTTGAATCCTTTACTCAAACGAATCTTGTCACATCTTTGTCTTCGTCCTGCAATTCAACTTGCAGAAAGGCTTTCTCTATGTCAGCTGTGATCTCTCCACATCAAAATAGCCGTCAGGTCGTCTAGCATTGATGGCCTACAGTACATACATTCGTTTAAGCTCTTTTGGCCTTTCATATCAGCGGACGCATCATTATACAATACGACCTCCTTTACCTTTCTATCGTACTATGTGATGCGGCAGAAAATGTATAGGTTTATCCTGTTGATAGATTGGTACAGTTGTTGGCTCGACTAGTTCAATAATGTGGGCATCCAAATGTTCATTCGGGATTTGAGAATAATCGTTTAGTACTTCTTCATCGGATCTTCGAAGAAGGCTCTGTAATCTGCCCCATGCGAAATTGTAGTTGGTTGGTAGATTTGGTGGAAATTGCACCCATGACCAATTAATTCCGTACCAACCGTCGACATACTTCCCTGTTGTTAAAGTGTTCTACAGCCTCTTCTTTTCTGGTTGTCTTTGGAGAGTCAGTTATAAGTACCAATACCTTCTAGTGCCCATAAAAATGTTACGTCAGTATCACGAAGTGGTAAACCCGGTTCTGTCAAATACAAACAACTAGATTCATGATACTGACAGTAAGTCACTATTGACAAAGCACATCCATCTTCAGTCTCAATATTGCCTGATATGATCCATCCAAAATCTGAATATACCAAATGTAGGTCATCTTTGACAAGTGGGTGGTCATTCTTAATTGATGTGAAATAATAGTCATTTCCAATAAGAAGATCTATATAATCACCTACAGATTCATCATCAGCTAGAATATTCGCAAAGTTGCCGGTTATGTAGCTTCTCTGGCTACCACAGTCAATAAGTAGGTGACATAACGTTGACTGTGGAAGGTCGCAGTCTATTGCAACAGCGGGAGCAGGCTTTATTACCTTTAGCTTCTCCAAACATAACGCTCCGTTGTGATTGCCTTTGCAGAAGAAACATTTTTTGTTAGATTTACAGCTCCTTGCGTTGTGTCCAGGTCTAAGACACATGAAACATTTGCCAGAAAGCCTTTTCTTTCGCTCTTGCATTGATGAAACCGTTCGGGATTGGTCACTAAAATGACTTCCTCAACAAAACGCGCACTCCTTCCTTGGCCGTTTATAGACAGTAGCACGTTCAGCAGTTTCAGTAGCACGTTCAGGCTTTTGCTTGAGCTGGAACTTGGGAGTAGTAGTGGTTGCATGTAGAACTTGGGTTGAAACTATGGCAGCTGAGGATGGAGGTATAGCATACTCCATAGCTTCAACTGCCTTGCTTAGTGATGATCGAAGCTCTTTAACATCATTTGTCTTTGTAAGGAGTTTTACCTGATACATAACTTCACTGGGAAACTTATTGGAGATTGTTACTCTCAGGTGGCCACTGTTGACATCCTTACCGAGTGTTGACAGTATCCTTATGTGTTTCTCTATTTCGTTGAGAGTTTGTCTACATTCTACGGCTATGTTGGATGATGTGCCAATTTTATTTAGAGCATCGTAGTCAGCATTGACAACCCTTTCTTTGAACCCATATCTACTCTTGACAGTATCAATTGCGATCTTATAATTTTCATTGGTTGCGCCTAACCCCTGCATAGTCTCCAGATCTATACCCTCCAGGGAGCCAAGTAGATACGAGAGTTTGTCCACATCCTTAAGATCTCTTGAGTGAACGTTTGCTTCGAACAGTTCCCAGAATTCGGTCCACTTCAGGATGTCACCATTGTATTTGGGTAGTTCGAGTTTAGGCAGCCTTGCTGCCTGCTGTCCACTTTGTTTGACAGAAGAGTTTGCTGCTAATTCCAGCGCTTCGAGACTGGCCATCAACTCTTCGGCTTCCATTTGATCGCCTAAGTATTCTGCAGGGAGACTCTTGCAGCTCTTCTCAATAAAGATGTGGGTTTCCTTTTCAAAGGTGTCTACCGCTCGCTTCAGCTGTAGACGCCTTTTTGTTAGCTCCAACAGGTCTATGCCGCCCAACCGGCCTACGACCGCTCGGTCGACCCAAGTACGCCCTGTTGACGGCTCGATCCTCTCCCAACCTAGGTACCGCTGGAGGGACGAAGTCAATAAAGATCTTTCAGACCTCGGGGTCGATGGCTGGCAAGAGCTGACCCAAGACCGCAAGGTATGGCGAAATCTGGTGTCGGAGGCCAAGATCCACTTCGGGTCACTGCGCCCAGCTAGTAAGTAAGTAAGTAACAGGTCTATGCCGTCTTTTTGACCCAGCATTGCCCCAGCCTCACTTTTAAGCCGTACCATATGTTCATGTCTTTTCTGTACCCGAGCATATAGAGCTTCCTCCATCTTGATCAGGTATCGCCGACACGGTCCCTTTCACGTGCAAGTATATCTGAAAGTTTAACATTATTGGTAATCTGCCCCTATTAGTAAAGCCTCAATAATTTAGCCAAAGTAATAATAAATTTACACAGTCCAACTTACATCTATTCTATTTTCCGACACTTATTCAAGATTGGGTTTTGTTCACTTCTTGTTCTTCCTTATCCAGACAAAATGTGTTGCGTTGCATCAAATATTTAAATGTTATTAAATAGGTAAGTAACACCGATTGTAACTCGCATAAGGCTATTCGCCTTAAGCTACTCCAACTAACGATATCGTTGACGTGTATCTGACACTTGGCAAAGAGTATTTGCTCTCTTTACAAACGTAATTAATTATAATTATAATCTAAATTGATCAACAATTCAACAATTTCAATAAATACAGTTCATTTATCTTCAACTTCAACTTTTTTTGTTTATGGCAACCGGTCGCTTTATAGGTTAGCGACCATTACTGCCAATGACTCCTGACAACAGCATAATGTATGACGTGTTTGACCAGTTTTTAATTTGTTGGTTCCAAGATGGGGGTAGTTACATGTGTTTGTTGTGCACCTGAAATGGACATACACAATATATATAGACAGCACAAAACATTTATACAATTACAGTGATCGGTTCACAATAGGAGAGACAAAAGCGGAAAAAAAGCGCCTAAAGTTCGATTACATAAATGAACTGTACTTCAACTTCGTAGTAATTATTTCAAAGTAGCATGACCGTTCAACACAGAAAAAAATACACGCTTGTGAAAAAAAATTCGTTTGACATTGACACTTCACTTCACAGGGAAGATACAAACCATAGCTATTCTCCTTGTTTAATGACGCCTAGAAGGCTAAAGGGGTAAACACCACACAACCTCTGTTGTAATTGCGTAATGTTGGCGTACTTGAAAATATTATAATAATCTGTCCGTTCGGAAACAAAGCTCACGGAGGTGAAATACGGTATAATAACAATGAACCTCAAAATTACAGCAGTGGGCAAATCAACTTAACAGTAAAATAAAACACCATGCTTATTTATTATTTTTTTCTTTTTTCTGTTACAAAGTCTACCCACATACATAAAGGTGTATGCAGATTGACCAAGTATAAAACTAGGGAATATAAAATAAAGTCCGTGGCATTTTTTTTTCTTTAATTGCAATCTGTTATTGTTATTAATCTAGTCTAGCGATAATCTCACGCTGCCAGGTAGGAACGTCGTCAATTCTAAATATGGCCAATACGTCGGCCTCACAACGCGAAATCTTTTAGCGATTTATAACCGTACAAATGGCCACTGCCTCGGCCTCATATACGGATTTATAGCCGTATCCCAATTATGACCACTGCCTCGGTCTTTTCGGCGTGCTATGCAAATTTAGCGATTTATAGCCGTCTTTCAAACATGACCACTACCTCGGTCTTTACGGTGTGCTAAGTAAATTCAACTTTTTCATTACTATAATTGACTTTCCACCTGACTAACGCTTCGGAGATAGTCTGGATTAGTATTAAAGGTCAGCATCCTCCACCAATTTTGTCGCCGAGTTATCATTAACATTATGTAAAGTAATCTGCTTCGAGTCAGCTTGCGACAAAGTATCTCAGAGTAAATGGGTATGATATGGTATACACGAGACCATGGAATCTCGGTGCAAGATGACGGTGTCGTTCTGTTTAATATAAGACTTTAATTACTGTGTGATCGGAAATCGGTGCTGGTGAGACATGCCGCTTTGGACTCGCGGTGTAGACGCCCCGTCTGGATCACCTCCGGCTACCAGACACGCCAGGCCCTACGCGTCTCCAGGGTACTCCACTTACCGTGGTGCTTGTCCCGCTTATCAAGCTCGTCAGACACAGCAAGCCCCTATCCAGTCTTTCAATGGGGTGTTATGGGGGACACCCCCCGGATGGACCTCCAACCTCCCCTTATAGTCCTCCCAAGCCTCGCATCTGTGCTTCAACACACTCGAGCTCCCCGAGCGAGTTCCTCGGGGTTCGTAACAAAGAAACATAACGACAGACACATCGTTCAAGCACCAAGACCACACCGTCTTGTTATTGTCGTGAATAACGTCGGGAATCAGGTTATGTTACAATAGGACTCACCCGAATCGCCTTCCATCACGCACTTCTCAGTCTCATCATCTAGGCACACACTCCTCCGGTCTACCTCATATTCCACCCTCTCTTTTCATACTCAAATTCAAAATTGTCAACTGATATTCGGATAAAGAGCTCAGTCCTTCAAACAGGTAGTGTTGCCACTCTATAAAATCATAAGGAGCAGTGTACATTAACTCACCACATACATTAGAATCGCGGTTCGCCGCGACATGGGTCAATCAACTTTTAAGTTTTACTCGTTGCCATGGCGACGTCTCTTCGGTCACTCACCTTTTGACCGCCACAGTCATCTAGTCGTGACACAACCAATGAAAAGGCTCACACGCGAACGTCATCAATACATGACCAACATTCCACTCGAAATAAATCCTTCTACGACTTACGATAATATCCCTATTTGTCTACTAGACGGATTGTTCCGTGGCGTACAGAGCACGACAGTTTATTCGTAGTGTAGCGGTCAAGGGCAAAATGTTAAAAATATGATTTTCTAGGGTATAAATCCACTAAAAGTTAGGAGCTGTAACAGTTATAAGTCTATTCCTTCATGCCTTATCTCCCATCTCTTGTCTCACTGTTATCTCCTGAGTGACGGGACAGAATAACAACACTACAAAGTTGATTGACCCAACTGACAAAAATGGCGCGTCCCTTCCCTGTAACCACGCATGCGTAAGTTTTGTTTTTAATTAGATATAATAAAATTATGAGATAAATGGTACTCGAACGTTCAGCCACTGTGAATTTTTCAAATAAATAAAATGTGAAAAACTGTAAAATCTGAGGTAATTAAATACAGTTTATGTTAATTGCAATCAATTTTTCAAATTAATTAAATTTTCTACGCATAAATCGGTATTTGTTTTTGATTTACGGATTCAAAACTCCTTGCTTGCAAACTTTTAAATTAGACTTCTAGTAATTAAAAAAAACTATAAGCAAATCACAGTAGTGCGGTAAAAACTGACGAGCCATGTTGTATACCTTATATGAAAGTGTTTTTTTCTAGAAATTTATGGAAAAACATCGGGCGCTTTCAAACTTTTCTAACTCTATGCGCTGTCATTGCATTGAAGTCATTATTTTATTTAAAAAAAAACCTAAGAACAATAATATGACATGTAAAAAAAGAGGTAGATATGTCATCAGCACGTCAAAAATGAAGCGCAGAAAATTGTAGCCCCTTTGGCCTCAGTCGCTCCCGAATAAGGTCCAAACTTGCACGCAAATGTCAAAATGTTTTTCGATTGTTTTGTGAGCACGTGACGTATCTTTACTTATAATATCATTGCTTTAGAGCAACCCGTTTGCGACGTCGTCGGCTCTGAAGTGCATAGCGGCGCTGACGCTCCGCGAGCCCGAGCACAGCAGGCAGTTCTACGAGTGCGGCGCGCCCGACGCCATAGTGGACTGCCTGAACAGACACCCAGACCACGCCGGGGTGCAGGTCAGTACGCTATAGGGAGTAGTTTTAATTTAATGTTTCTATATTTTCTCACCTTTTAACCCTTAATTTGGTAGTGTGCAGCATGATGGACGTAGACAGTACATAGCACAAACGTCATCAATTATTTTTTCTGCTGTTCAAAATTATGTCACAATCCAGTCACTGAACGTCAAATATCTATAGCAGTAGAAGTTTACTTAAAACGTTTTTGTTTTGAACCATCATCAACATCTATAGCAGTAGAAGTTTACTTAAAACATTTTTGTTTTGAACCATCATCAACATCTATAGCAGTAGAAGTTTACTTAATACATTTTTGTTTTGAACCATCATCAACATCTATAGCAGTAGAAGTTTACTTAAAACATTTTTGTTTTGAACCATCATCAACATCTATAGCAGTAGAAGTTTACTTAATACATTTTTGTTTTGAACCATCATCAACATCTATAGCAGTAGAAGTTTACTTAAAACATTTTTGTTTTGAACCATCATCAACATCTATAGCAGTAGAAGTTTACTTAAAACGTTTTTGTTTTGAACCATCATCAACATCTATAGCAGTAGAAGTTTACTTAAAACATTTTTGTTTTGAACCATCATCAATATCTACAGCAGTAGAAGTTTACTTAAAACATTTTTGTTTTGAACCATCATCAACATCTATAGCAGTAGAAGTTTACTTAAAACATTTTTGTTTTGAACCATCATCAACATCTATAGCAGTCTTTTTGTGTTTTTATTTTATTACACATTTTTAGTAGGTATAAAATCAGAACAGACTAGAATTCAGGTTTTCATTTTTCAGTTCTGCCAAATTAAGTTTAAACCTTCCCTGAACTTCCACAAATATTTCCAGATCAAAATTAGCCCAATCGGTCCAGCCATTCTCGAGTTTTAGCGAGACAAACAAACAGCAACTCATTTTTATTTACATAGATTTATACCGTCGTTACCGTTTCCGGAAAATTTGAAACTTCATCTAAAGGGGCTTTTAAACGGACTATATTTTTTCTGCAATATATGGTCGGCAACTATAGGAGTCTCTGTCTAGCTTTCATAAGAGTCAGACAGCAATAGTTGCCAGCCATATATTGCAGAGAAACGATGCCCGTTTAGAAGCCTCTTTAAAAATTTCTCTTTTTTCTAGAAAAACGGCTGCTGGGCAATCCGCAACATGGTGGCTCGGTGTCGCGACATGAACCCCAAGTTCAAAGAACTGGGCATCGAAGCGATCCTGAACCGCTCTTATGAGAAGTTCTTGACCGACTTTGGGTTCGACGTTAAGTCGGCTTTGCGGGACTTGGAGTGCGACGTTAAGTTTGACGAGCAGTGGACCGGGAAAGGAATCGAATTGAAACAGTAGAGGGGGCGGCAAGCCACCGAAATACCGGTAAAAATAATACGTTTCAAAATAAATACCGGTAAATAAACCAGTAACATTTTAAGGTATAACGGTGTTTTGTGAAGAGGCGAGATTCTCGTAACGTCACGTCTTGTGTGTGTTGAGGGAAGAGGGAACTAGCTAGTGGAATGAGATTGCAACGTCGCTTTTTGTACTGTTATTTATTTCGGTATTTATGGTATCGTTCTGTTACTTTGTGAAAAACCGGTAAAAATAATACCGTTATCGGTCCCTGCCCCCCGACTACGAAATGCAAAATTCGAACTTCGTATCGTGCCGTCCCTCTCAAGCTAATATTATTTAACACTAGAGTGAGCGGGACGATACGATACGAACTTCGATTTTCGAATTTCGTAGCGTGGAGGCTGGCGTGGATTTAGTCGGGGTATAAATAAAATCCGCCTCCACCTTTTCATGTAAGTTGGAAACAAAATTGCGATGTATGTCTTTTTGTGCCTCCCCACCCTTGACGTGTTCCGCTCGGGGCGGTGCGCCCCCCTAGCCTAGTCAGTTTTAGAGCAGAAACAAGCTTTTTTACTGCAGCTAAAAGACAAAAGTAGAAGTCGTATAAAATGAAACATTTTATTATGAAATCTTTACCGATATAAAAAAAAAAAAACAGTTACGAAGAAAGTAACGCTCACGCCTTTTTATTCTCTACTATGTATTGTCGGACTGTACAGTCAGCAGCAGAAGTTGCTAAGCAACCGACACAATGGTCACAATGATCTAAGCACGGCTCTATTGTTATAGACATAAGAGATTGTGCAGATCATTGTGACCGCTTCGGTCGCTTAGCTACTTCTGTTGCTGACTGTACTGTTAGACCATGCGGTTAGACACTGCGTCCGATCCGAATTCGTGAAATGACGGTCCAAAGTAGCGGTAGTTCTATTTCCATCAGATGGCTGAGAGAATTCGGATAATGGAACCCTGATCTAGTGCGGAACCTCGCATACAAATAGTACTACCGCTACTTCGGGCCGTCAAATAATTTTAATTATTTACAACAAAATGACACCTGTATGACACTTATAATTTTATACATTTTGTTACTAACGGATTAATAATTTAGTTAGCGCCTTGTAATTTTTTACATGACTAAAATTTTACAAAGGAATATTTTGTTTTCATTTGAAATACTTACCCTGTATCCTCTACCCTACGTTAGGTATATATAGTTCATCGCTTATCCTATCCCCAAGTCTTATCAGCTTATCACAGTAGCGATTATCGAGCGAGTGCTTCATACTAATATCGCTCGCAGCGAACACGTTGCGTGATCGCCTCAATACAAAACTCGCTACCAAATCGCCATTGTGATAAGGCTGTAAGTGTGCCTTCCACATAGTAAATAAAATCTTTTTTTGTTAAAACATTTATTGATTGTAATCAAATTGTAATTACTGTGTATATGTTACAATGTATCCGTTCAGAAATAATCAACATCACTTATAAATAAAATAATAAACTGGAGTGTTTAAAAGATACATATAAGAGGTGCATAGTGCAGTACTGAAGCAAACACCAAACGGACTAAAATAATTACTACTAATTTGTGACCAAAACACACTTGGGTTTCGACGGTCAAACTTTGACAATTTTTAAGTAAAATTTGGCAAATATTGTACATTAGTTTCTTTGGTTTAGTTTTTCGTTTTGATACTTTCTCCAGTACTAAAAACCTCTATGCAAATATACAATTTGTGTATAATGAATTAGAGACAAAAGACTATAGAAAAACACATGGTGGCGCAAAGGTAACCTATCACAACTCCGAAAAAACGTTTCACCTTTTTTTCGCCTGTACGAATGCATTTTTTTATGAAACTGTAAATATATCAGGACCATCAAGTAAAATCCTTTAGGTTAGGTTAGGTTAGTATATTATAAAAATCCTGAAATATGAATAGTTACAGAAACAAATGCATTCGTACAAACGAATAAAAGGTGAAACGAGATAATGGTGGCGCGAGATATAAGTATTTGGATAAATAAAATACCTGATTGGCGTTAGGCCATTATCGCGAATAGACAACTCTCATGCCGACTGAAACGCAATAACCTATTATCGTAGCTAAAGAAACGTAATTCATCAATCACATTATCAATCATTTATTTTTAGACAAGGTCGATGAGGCTCCGTCTGGCGGAGCTTCTATTCCGCGTTGAGGCGCTGATCACTTGGACGCAACACTAACCTAACCTATATTATTTTAAGTTGATCAAGTTTATGGTCAAGAGGGTAGGTAAGTATCCGATGTGATGATTTTCCGTCATGATCACGTTCTGGCCAAATACGAATCAGGTGAAATGCGAATCCGATGACTTAACTTTGCTGTCAATACTATTAATTCGGTGGCGCCCCGATCTATGCCACAACTGTGTTCAACAATTTTTAATTTATTTTAACCATGCGTTTTTCCTTTCACTTACATAATTGCATAATGAAATGTACTGTATAATTAAAATATTAACAATTATTAAAATAACGGAAACGCATACTTTTTAAACAAAAATATCGGATGAACACAGCCACTTGAATTTCTCGCGTAAAACTAACAATACAAAACGAAATTAATGAAATTTTAAAAAATCCTTAACATACTGTTTATTCGTATCGGTATAGTGAAAAAAGTTTTCCTCAGGTCAGGCAAAAATGAATCTTATTTCGAGGTCATAAACAACATGTAAAAGCATTTCTCAATTCAACATACTTCTTGACTAACCTAATTTAAAACGAAAATTCGCTTTTAATAATGCTGTGTATGAAACTTTTTAATAAATTACCATATGACATGCAACACCTGCCATTTCATAAATTCACAAATAAGTTATGTGTACTGTTAAAACAAAAAACAATTATGATGTGAAAACATTTTTGTTGGATGATCATAATTACTGATTTAATATTTGCATGCTAGTATTTAGTAGGTCAAACCAAATACATATAGCAGAATAAGTTTTTTAAATAATTTGTACCATCTTTTGCATTTATAGATGAATTAGCGAGCGCTTGGAATTGCATTTGTAGCGGTTGTACGGTTCGCATGAAAAGGAAAATTCAAAATAATTTGATTACTTTTACTCTCAATCGGACCAAAATTATTTTTTGCCATAGTTTTTAAAAAGTAACTTACGAGTCGTACGGGCCCAGAGAGAATTATTTTGAAAATTGTGTAAACAATAAAATCAGCCGTTAAATAATATTTAGAATTTGACACTGACATTATTTTGGAATTTTTCTTCTTCAATATAATTATTACAAACCTCTTTTTATAGTACGGGGAAAGGGAAATTTTCAAATATAACTATAATGCCTATAAACAATACCACTACATATGCAATTCCACGGTCTCGGTAATTTATCTCTATACAGATATTCTAGGCAGATGAAAAAATATTACTATTATTTAATCCTACAAGTTTTTTTAAAACATTTTAAAATCTGAATTTGAACAATAAAAATGCACTGGGGAATAAAATTCAGTAATGGTGGCAAATGTGTTTGCCCCGGCCAACCCATTGGTGTTGCTGTACAACAGAGGGCCAACGTCATACCCAAGATCTAATTGACTTACCAACACCATGGAAACGTCCGAACCAAAAGAACACTAATTTGCGAAAAAAACCACTAATCGAGCTTCAGTCAGTCTTATGACGTATGGCTGTCATCGAAAAATGCCATGTTGTACTCTGGGACACGTTTTTCGTGAATTTTGTACTAGACCCAAAGTCCGTGGTGTTAGTAAGCCAATGGCTATAATAACAATAAAATTAGCATATAAGAAAGGTACGAGTATGTCCGAGCGCGGGCGTGGAAAGATATTGTAGTCTCCGACTTATTAGTCGTTACGACTATAATTTCAAACGCATTTTAAACATCGTTATAGTTATAGACAACATTTAGAAATACTCGTACAAAAATATTTTTTCAATTTGAAATGCATCTTAGAGAGTCAAAACTTTTAGTTTTATTATTTTCTAACCCTGTTATTCATAAACCTATATTAACTAAAATGCTGTTAAAATTCATTTGTCCCTTTTTGTCACATTGACATTTCCGTTAGTAAGAAGAAGACAAAACCTATTTTAGCTAATAAGAGCATAACATATTTATTCCGTAACAAATATTTATAATCCATACGAGTCGTTGCCCGCGACTTCGTCTGCGTAGAATATAGTTATGGCTACACTATGAAATAAAGTATGTCCGACTCCGGGTCGTTTATCCATGTGACAATTTTCATTCAAATCCACGAAGGAACCACAAACAAACCAAAAAAGATTTACAAACTTTCAAAAATTTTAATAGTACTTGGATTCAATACTATTTGCTAACTAAACTATCGCTTGTTGTGTTAAAATAACAAAGATCAAGGCTTTATACAACGTGTTACATTAAATTATCAAAGCGAAAAATATTGTCAACCCTAGTAAGCTGTCACGTCACGTTTACCAGGGGAGTAATACCTATTTTTAACAGACTTAAAAAAAGGAGAAAGTTTTCAATTCGTCGGAATATTGTTTTTAATAATTGTCCTTAGGGTTAGGGTTTGCATGTCAATGAAAAATTTAATAAAATTTTTTTGGCGGTAAGTCATACAGTGATACTACGGTTTTCGAATATTGTATATGGACCCTTTACAAGGGATCATTTAACCCCCTTTCCGCTTCACGGGTATTTTTGTAACATCCTGTAAAAAGCAAATCCTGTTCACCTACGGCGAAGAAATTTCAGAATTCCGACTCGAATCCTTCAGAGGTAGATGACGGCCAAACAGTATATTATCAAAATAATGCCGTTTAGAAAATAAATGTCATCAGTTAGAAAAATACATCTCTCACACAAACTATACAGTAATAGTAACACTTAAAAAACATGGTAACTTTATATTTATTAGCTGTTCAACGCTCTGTATGCCTTGGCGTTTTTGAGGAATTCGTGATATTTCCACTCTTTGTAGTTCATGATTTGACGTCCGTTCATAATCGTGTGCACCATTATTTTTGAATTGTATTCTAGATTTGTCAGGAGCTGAAAGGAAAAATACTAGGTTAGTTATTGATTTGATTATAGGTATAGTGAAAAGTTTTTCCACAGATCAGGCCAAAAACAATCTTACGCTAAGGTCATATGACATGTAAAAACTTTTCTCAATTTAACTGTACTTCGTTTAAAACAGTATTTTTGGAATCAAAACCAGAGAGGAAAAAATTGATACTAAACATCTTACCCACAATAATCAGATTTTCGAATTGTTTAATTCCAAAATCAATAAATTCTCTATTAAATTTGTCCACCATTCCCACTTTTGGTAATAGCCGTTTTTTTTGTGCCAGTAGTTACCACGATTTTCTTCTTCATTTTAACCTCTGACACAAAAAGAAGAAGTATGTTGTATAACTCTGCATCTGCCTAGCAGATAGACCGACATTTTTAGCTAAGTTTCGGAGATATTGGACTTGGATGTGAAAAAGTCGGAGGGTTTTGAATTCTAAGCCGTAGTTATTACTTTTTTTTTTATACGACAAGGACGGCAAACGAACAAGTGGGTCACCTTATGGTAAATGATCCCCACCATGATATAAATGATCACCACTGCCCATAGACACCCCGGGGGGTTTGAAGATGCGTTGCCAACATAGGGAGCTAAGATGAAATGCCTCTTGTGCCCGTAATTACACCGGCTGTCTTACCCACCACACCGGAACACAACAGTGCGAGCACTGCTGTTCGTCTAAGGTCCAAAATATGCATAATAAAGAGTGGTACTCACTTTGGGCGTCAGCAGGAAATACTGCGCATTGTCACATTCGGTTGTGACTTTGACTAGCACCTGGAACATTTTCCGTTCGTTGATCGGATCCATGCCTTGGTTGATCTCGTCTACGCATCTGAACAAACGTTATTACCACATTAATATTTTAATAAATAAATAAAAGAGCACGGGTGAGCAAAGTAATTGTTTTTTAGTTCATAAATATGGACCTCCGCAAAGTAACGCCTGATTCAATAAATTAAATAAAAGACATATTATAATCTAGGCCAGGGTTTTTTAATACTTTAGTAAATATCCCTTAAGTTTCAATAAACTGATTGACCCCTACCATATTCAATTACAGGACAGCATTATGTCCGAGACATTTTGAAAAATAACACACGTTTATTTATTAACCACTGTTTAAGAAACCCTGATGTAGGCCATGGACGAATCATCATGTCAGTCTCAAGACGTCCGCTGCTGGCCGGCGGCCTCCCCCGCGGCTCTCCACTCAGCCCGGTCTCGTGCTGTCCGCATCCCCCGCGGTCCCGCGATCTTTACCAGGTCGTCGCTCCATCTTGTTGGAGGCCTACCGACAGATCGTCTCCCGGTCTGCGGCCGCGGACGAATAAAGGACCGCAACATTTATTATAAAAGGTTGCGTTCCGTTATCTTTAAAATAATAAACCTGCCGTATAGTTTCACTATAGTAGTTTCACTCTAGGTATCTGTACCAATCATTTCGTGTGGCACGAAGACCGCTATTGCTGCACACAATAGCACCATTTATAGGAACTAGTCATTGAGATTCAGGACGTTCGTCGTTCGGGACGAAATGGGACTGTTCCCAAATCGTCCTCATTGTCATATAGCTTACTGTTCTGATTCGTCACTTTCCTATCTGGTCCGCTTTAGTACGCGGGCCACAGTACTGGCCGCCGGACTGCGCGTGCCGCGTCAGCCGCTGCCGGCTCGGGCTGCAGGGCTGCAGGGCTGCGGCGCGGGCGTGACGTACCGGAAGGGCACGGTGGTGAGCCGCTGCAGCGCCATGAGGTACACGGCGGTGGTGAGCGCGCGCTCGCCGCCGGACTGCGCGTGCCGCGGCGGCCGCTGCCGGCTCGGGCTGCAGGGCTGCAGGGCTGCGGCGCGGGCGTGACGTACCGGAAGGGCACGGTGGTGAGCCGCTGCAGCGCCATGAGGTACACGGCGGTGGTGAGCGCGCGCTCGCCGCCGGACTGCGCGTGCCGCGGCGGCCGCTGCCGGCTCGGGCTGCAGGGCTGCAGGGCTGCGGCGCGGGCGTGACGTACCGGAAGGGCACGGTGGTGAGCCGCTGCAGCGCCATGAGGTACACGGCGGTGGTGAGCGCGCGCTCGCCGCCGGACTGCGCGTGCCGCGGCGGCCGCTGCCGGCTCGGGCTGCAGGGCTGCAGGGCTGCGGCGCGGGCGTGACGTACCGGAAGGGCACGGTGGTGAGCCGCTGCAGCGCCATGAGGTACACGGCGGTGGTGAGCGCGCGCTCGCCGCCGGACTGCGCGTGCCGCGGCGGCCGCTGCCGGCTCGGGCTGCAGGGCTGCAGGGCTGCGGCGCGGGCGTGACGTACCGGAAGGGCACTGTGGTGAGCCGCTGCAGCGCCATGAGGTACACGGCGGTGGTGAGCGCGCGCTCGCCGCCGGACTGCGCGTGCCGCGGCGGCCGCTGCCGGCTCGGGCTGCAGGGCTGCAGGGCTGCGGCGCGGGCGTGACGTACCGGAAGGGCACGGTGGTGAGCCGCTGCAGCGCCATGAGGTACACGGCGGTGGTGAGCGCGCGCTCGCCGCCGGACTGCGCGTGCCGCGGCGGCCGCTGCCGGCTCGGGCTGCAGGGCTGCAGGGCTGCGGCGCGGGCGTGACGTACCGGAAGGGCACGGTGGTGAGCCGCTGCAGCGCCATGAGGTACACGGCGGTGGTGAGCGCGCGCTCGCCGCCGGACTGCGCGTGCCGCGGCGGCCGCTGCCGGCTCGGGCTGCAGGGCTGCAGGGCTGCGGCGCGGGCGTGACGTACCGGAAGGGCACGGTGGTGAGCCGCTGCAGCGCCATGAGGTACACGGCGGTGGTGAGCGCGCGCTCGCCGCCGGACTGCGCGTGCCGCGGCGGCCGCTGCCGGCTCGGGCTGCAGGGCTGCAGGGCTGCGGCGCGGGCGTGACGTACCGGAAGGGCACGGTGGTGAGCCGCTGCAGCGCCATGAGGTACACGGCGGTGGTGAGCGCGCGCTCGCCGCCGGACTGCGCGTGCCGCGGCGGCCGCTGCCGGCTCGGGCTGCAGGGCTGCAGGGCTGCGGCGCGGGCGTGACGTACCGGAAGGGCACGGTGGTGAGCCGCTGCAGCGCCATGAGGTACACGGCGGTGGTGAGCGCGCGCTCGCCGCCGGACTGCGCGTGCCGCGGCGGCCGCTGCCGGCTCGGGCTGCAGGGCTGCAGGGCTGCGGCGCGGGCGTGACGTACCGGAAGGGCACGGTGGTGAGCCGCTGCAGCGCCATGAGGTACACGGCGGTGGTGAGCGCGCGCTCGCCGCCGGACTGCGCGTGCCGCGGCGGCCGCTGCCGGCTCGGGCTGCAGGGCTGCAGGGCTGCGGCGCGGGCGTGACGTACCGGAAGGGCACGGTGGTGAGCCGCTGCAGCGCCATGAGGTACACGGCGGTGGTGAGCGCGCGCTCGCCGCCGGACTGCGCGTGCCGCGGCGGCCGCTGCCGGCTCGGGCTGCAGGGCTGCAGGGCTGCGGCGCGGGCGTGACGTACCGGAAGGGCACGGTGGTGAGCCGCTGCAGCGCCATGAGGTACACGGCGGTGGTGAGCGCGCGCTCGCCGCCGGACTGCGCGTGCCGCGGCGGCCGCTGCCGGCTCGGGCTGCAGGGCTGCAGGGCTGCGGCGCGGGCGTGACGTACCGGAAGGGCACGGTGGTGAGCCGCTGCAGCGCCATGAGGTACACGGCGGTGGTGAGCGCGCGCTCGCCGCCGGACTGCGCGTGCCGCGGCGGCCGCTGCCGGCTCGGGCTGCAGGGCTGCAGGGCTGCGGCGCGGGCGTGACGTACCGGAAGGGCACGGTGGTGAGCCGCTGCAGCGCCATGAGGTACACGGCGGTGGTGAGCGCGCGCTCGCCGCCGGACTGCGCGTGCCGCGGCGGCCGCTGCCGGCTCGGGCTGCAGGGCTGCAGGGCTGCGGCGCGGGCGTGACGTACCGGAAGGGCACGGTGGTGAGCCGCTGCAGCGCCATGAGGTACACGGCGGTGGTGAGCGCGCGCTCGCCGCCGGACTGCGCGTGCCGCGTCAGCTGCTGCAGCTGCTCCGACGTACGGAACCGCACCAGGATCGACACGCCGTACTTGTCGTAGTCGTCCTGGGAACAAACGTCATCAGTGTCATCACCATCAATCTATTTACGTTCACTATCATCGGGATGTCGCAATGTTGTTTACATTATCATATATTCATTGCAAAGTCATGTACATTATAATAAAGATGTCACATTTGATGTAAGTCAGTCCATGACGCCCTGTAAGGGCACACAATAATGTTAATAGCTATATAGTTACTAACCTTACCATTATTAAGAATACTGTTACTAACAAATTATGGACCCTAAGTTCGAAATAAAAGATTTTTAGTTTAAATTTAAACTTGTGACCAAAGCGGCTAGCAGATTTCTCTCTCAGAGAATCAGCATCGCTATTCAGCGAGGAAACGCTGCCAGCCTTTTGGGCATCACGCCACGGGAGCCTTATTTAGATTTAATTTAGTTACAAGTTTTAGTTAAATTAGTTTTAGCTTGGATTTAATGTCATTGTAAATTGCTTTTGTTATATATTCCACCCAATCTAAGATATTTTCGCTTTCGCACCAGTTTCGCTCCCTGTGCGTGCATTAATAAGGCACCGTGTGCGTTACTCACGTCGTCCCCCGCCTTGTCGAGCCGCACCTCGCCCGCGCAGCCCATTTTCGCGAACATCTCCCCGAAGCTCTTGTCTATGTCCCGCAGCAGGCTCTCCAGGGGCGGCAGCCACTGCGCCCTGGGGAATTACGGACGTCAGTAAGGCCGTACTGGGAAATTACGGATGTTAAGGCCATACTAGGAAATAACGGACGTTAATAAGGCCATACTGGGAAATTACGGACGTTAATAAGGCCATACTGGGAAATTACGGACGTTAATAAGGCCGCACTGGGAAATTACTGACGTTAATAAGGCCATACTGGGAAATTACGGACGTTAAAGGCAGCACTGGGGAATTACGGCCGTTAGGTAAAGCAACACTGGGAACTTACGGATGTTAGTAAGGCCACACTGGGAAATTACTGACGTTAATAAGGCCATACTGGGAAATTACGGACATTAATAGGGCCATACTGGGAAATTACGGACGTTAATAAGGCCATACTGGGAACTTACGGATGTTAGTAAGGCCGCACTGGGAAATTACTGACGTTAATAGGGCCATACTGGGAAATTACGGACGTTAATAAGGCCATACTGGGAACTAACGGATGTTAGTAAGGCCGCACTGGGAAATTACTGACGTTAATAGGGCCATACTGGGAAATTACGGACGTTAATAAGGCCATACTGGGAACTTACGGATGTTAGTAAGGCCGCACTGGGAAATTACTGACGTTAATAAGGCCATACTGGGAAATTACGGACGCTAATAAGGCCATACTGGGAACTTACGGATGTTAGTAAGGCCGCACTGGGAAATTACTGACGTTAATAAGGCCATACTGGGAAATTACGGACGTTAATAAGGTCATACTGGGAAATTACGGACGTTAATAAGGCCATACTGGGGAATTACGGACGTTAATAAGGCCGCACTGGGGAATTACGGACGCTAATAAGGCTACACTGTCAAATTACGGACGTTAGTAAGGCCTTACTAGAAAATTACGAACGCTTAAGGCAAAACTGGAAAATTGCGGACGTTACTAACGCCGCACTGGAAAATTACGGACGTAAGTAAGGCCATACTAGAAAATTACGAAAGTTTAAGGCAGCATTGGGGAATTACAGTTGTTTGTAAGGCCGCGGGTGAACAAATTAATTGTTTTTAATTCGTAAATATGGACATCCGCAAAGCAACGACTGAATAAATAAATTATAAATACGTCGCACTGACGCATCTATCTAGCACGTGTAGTGGTATCGTACCTGATGTGGTTCATCTTGCGCTCGATCTGTTTGTGTCCGTCGCTGTGGTCGTTGACATCCGCCTCTAGTTTTTCTATCTCTTTCTCTCTCTCTTCATACTCTTTTATCACCTGAAATTAAAAAAACAACGGTCAAGAGCGAGTCGTCCTCGCGCACCGAGGGTTCATTCGGGGTGTTATCATGTACTTATTTATTTGTAGTAAAATAAAGGGATCATTCTCGTATATCAGCCGAGTATACCCTCACATGTTTCGGACTAATCCGTAGTCTTCACACATTTCAGCGGTATTCGACTAGCATACGTGAGTGTTCCGTTCATACTAGCTTTCGCCCGCGGCTTAGCCCCCGTGAAATATTTCAAAATGGGCTAATGCTCTATCCCGAGGAAATTTCGAAAAACCTTCTTAGTGCACCTCTAGGATACTCAAGGTATATGTTTGCCAAATTTCAAGTCTCTAGGTCCAGTGGTTTAGGCTGTGCGTTGTCAGTCTATACTGAGAACTGGTATAGACTGAGAAACATACTTATATACAATATTAAACATACCAATATCTGCCCGGGCATCAAGCTTCGTAGTCAGTTTCTCTATTCAGAGGGGCTACTCCGAAGTCTGAAATTCGAAGTCCGTATCCGTCCGTCCCGCTCACGCCAACAGGCTAACACGAAAGCGAGAGGGACAGTCGGATATGAATTTCGGACTTCGGAGTAGGCCAGGGGCTCAGTAGAATAAGGGGTCGGGTGAAGTATCAGTACAGTCGAGTTCTCCAATATTTGTACAGCCAACGGTTCATAAATGTCTAAACACAGGCCTTACGTAACTGGCAATAAGGTCTGTGTATAGATATTTTTGAACTGTTGACTGTATAGATATTGGAGAACTCGACTGTACATGGGGTCGAGTGCAGTATCAAGTTTTGCGAAAAACCCAACGTTCCCCATTCTAGCCTATAAGACACTAACTAAAACATTTTACGGGCTCCTGTCTTGAAATAAACACATTTAATTTTATCTGATACAATACAATACAATACAAATATTCTTTATTGAAAACCACAAAACAGTACAAGGAGATTACAGAAAAACAGGTATGGTAGACAATAGGCGGTCTTATCGCTTAAAAGCTGATCTGATCTTGAAGTGTCAATATTAAAAAAAATACCTGTTCGTCCCCTTTGTCCATGCAGTCGACTCTCGTCTGCAGCTCGTAGTAGTGCTCTTGCAGTTGGGTGAGGCTGGCGGGCAGCCGGTCGAACTGGTCCCGGTAGGGGAACTGCGCGTCGTGCGGCAAGGCCTTGCTGCCGCACGACCGGCGCGCCTCCTGCAGCTTGCCGCGCGCCCTGCCCAGCGCCTGCGACAGGCTGGCCTCTATGCTCTCCAGGGTGGTCTGGGGATGAACACGGCATCGTCTGACAGTCTGACAGAGTCTAGTGGCCTCACGGACCAACCACCCTCTGGACACCGCATCTTCTATAATTTACTTGGAAAGTCATTATGAAAAAAGCCGCGGTGAGCGGGCCGGGGGAATGCGTCGTGATCGGTTAATAGCTTGTTATCTCGCTTGTCATCTGGGGGGCTAGCACGCGAGCCATTTTGTCGCTTGTCGCTCAGTGCGTCCTTCACTGATTCCGTCACTATAAAAGGGACGCACTGCGCGACAAGCGACAAAATGGCGCGCCGTGCTACATGTGCTGGTCGAAAGTGAGCCGCGATTGGTGGCTAATAAGATTTATAGGTGCAAATGAGCATGTGCGTTTCGGAAACGTTCGCCCTGACATTTGGTGTCCAGAGGGTGGTTGGTCTGTGAGTGGCCTTATTCATAAACGTCACTCAAGCCTCCATTAACTAAAATAGGTTTTCTCTTCTTCTCACTAACGGAAATGTCAATGTGACAAAAAAGGACAAACGAACTTTAACGGCATTTTAGTTATTAGGTTTATGAATGACAGGATAGGCCAGCAACGCACCAGTTCCAATGGTGGGCATTTTCAGAAAACTGTGTACCCTTTTTCCCAAAAAAGTCCTAAATTTTTCTATGTAAAATTAATTTGTCAGTTTTGTGACGGTCCTTAGAGAACGTGTGTAAAAACGCGTCATAAAAGTGAGAAAAAAATGCGGGGCACTTTTTTTTTATTATTTAAATGGATAGTCCTCGTGATTCTGAACAGAAATAATCTAAAATTTGTCAGGTTATTCAAAAAAGTAAAGGGTGTACACGGTTTTCTGAAAATGTCCGGGTGTCTATGGGCGGGCGGTGATCAACTATCATCAAGTGAACCCGCCTGCCCGTTTGTCGGCTGTAGTGTAAAAAACCGGCCAAGTGCGAGTCGAACTCGCGCACGAGGGTTCCGTAGAAAGATTTTAACGCTTTTCCCCAGTGTTTTAAGAAGTCCAGTGTTAGCAGAGCCCTGCTCTTAAGCAAAATGTACGCAGTGTGGGGTCAACTTATATTGGTCTTCGAAATCTACAGACAGACATAAAAATTTAAGATTTTAAGACTTTTCGGAGTGGTTGTGCTATAACAGCTACCTTTATAACAAATTTCAAGTTTCTAGGACATCTGGAAGTACCCTTTAGGTTTTTGGAAATCGGCAATTTGTATGGAAATAGATTTTTTAATGACTGTATCTTTTGATTGCGTTGACTTAGAAGGTTGATTTTTTCACGGCTTCAAGGGACCGCAGGCTTGAGTATTCGATATTAATTTCAGCATGCTACCTCCACGCGTTCCAGAGAAAAAGGGTCTTGACAGACAGACAGACGGACAACAAAGTGATCCTATAAGGGTTCCGTTTTTTCCTTTTGAGGTACGGAACCCTAAATAAGAGGCCCGAGTACGAATATTAGAATCCTGCATAACGTAAAGTTATCGTATCAAAATCGAGAGTTCATGTTAAATTTTAGTTCCAAATACGCTGAGCGGACGCTGTACCAAATGTCATAAAGATTTCTCGATAACGTTGCTAGACAAATAAAAAAACCTAAAAACGCTATGTAAATTTCCTTTTTTGGTAAGCGTTTTGGACCTCTTAGGGGAGTCTGAAACTAGGTTTTGCAGAGTTAGGACTCTGCTAGCACTGGTTCCGAATAGGTGTGATAAAAATACCTTTAAAATTAGGTAATTGTTATTATAGTATAAGGCAATATTTGACATGATACAATTGACTTGATTAAAGATAGTGTAATAATATCCATTTGACATTATGATTACCATTGATATTAATTTACTCATTCTTAGTTAGACATTATGTAAATAGGACTTTAAATGTTTGTACACCTGCATGCAGGTTGAATACGCAGGGAATATTAGACAATAAGAACCTTTGTAACCGTATTCTGACAAATAAATTGATTGATTGGTATCTATGCCAGAACTTTTTCGTAATGGCTAAGGAACCCTATCCTGGGCGTGTCCGACACGCTCTTGGCCGGTTTTAACATGTAATAGACCTCATTTAACATACCTTTGCGTTTAGCAAGTCATTATTTAGTGCCCTTAGTTCTGACTCTTGCTGTACGATCGCGTCACTGCTGATTTGTAATTTCACCTGAAAACAATAACAGTTATTTGTGATACGAGGTTGGTGAGAAAAATTCAGTTCCTGCGGGATAGCGTTAAAGCCGTGATAGCCTAGTGGTTTGACCTATGGTCTCTCAAGCAGAGGGTCGTGGGTTCAAATCCCGGCTCGCATCTCTGAGTTTTTCGAAAATTATATGCGGAATTACATTTGTAATTTATCATGAGTTTTTCGGTGAAGGAAAACATCGTGAGGAAACCTGCACACACCTGCGAAGCAATTCAATGATGTGTGTGAAGTTCCCAATCCGCACTGGACCCGCGTGGGAACTACAGCCCAAACCCTCTCATTCTGAGAGGAGGCCTGTGCCCAGCAGTGGGACGTAAAAAAGGCTGATTGGTGGGATAGTGTTAACCGAAATCTACGCGGATGAAGACGCGGGCAACAGCTAGTAATACATATTTTATTATAATTATAATAATATTACAAAGGTTTTACAAATTAGTCGACGAGTGATAAACCCAAGCCGTGGCGAGGGTTTTCGAGTTCGTAAAACCTTGCCAACCCAGAGGGCTAAAATAAAATGCCTCTTGTGCCTGCGATTTCCTCGGCTGTCTTACTCTCCACACCGGAACACAACAGTGCAAGCACAGCTGCTCAGAGGCAGGATTACCGAGTAAGATGGTGGTAGCGAACCGAACGGACCTCGCATAAGGCCTTACCACCGCCCTTATCGTATAAAAAAAAATGTATAGGTACCTTCCAAGTCTCCCCGTTGAGCAGCTTGTTCTGCAGGCCCTTCATGATGCCGGTCAGCTCCTGGTGAAGCCTGCATTGCTTCATCACTACGTTCCTCTGCTGCCGGCGGCATCTGCAAGTAAATAGAATATCTCAGGTGTTCTAAAGTGTCATTCTATGGAACTTGCTGACTATGTAAACAAACCGCCATAGTCAATTCATCATTCAGAGACAATTTCAGTACAAATACAAAACACACATACTTTACCATCAAAATAAAACATATCTAAAACTCATACATATATGTGTATATATCTCAAGAATAACTGGACCGATTTGGCTAATTTTGATCTTGAAATATTTGTGGAAGTTCAGGGAACATATGGAAAAATTGCGACGAAACTACTAAAAAGTACATAAATTGATATGTGCAGATTATTTCAAATGTGGATAATATTTCTTTGTAGGCAACTGGTTTCGTAGCAAGAAAAATAATTCATCGTAACCAGTTGGTTACGTAGCGTTAGTTTCGTAGGCGGCCGAAGGAGTACGTTTATGTGCGAAATTACGTTTGTAATTTATCACGAGCTTTTCCGTGAAGGAAAACATAGTGAGGAAACATGCACACTCCTAAGAAGCAATTCAATGGTGTGTGTAAAGTTCCCAATCAGCACTGGGCCCGCGTGTTAACTATAGCCCAAGCCACGGACCAACCGCCCTCTGGACACCAAATGTCAGGGCGAACGTTTCCGAAACGCATATGCTCATTTGCACATATAAATCTCTCTAGCCTCGAATCGCGGCTCACTTTCGACCAGATGACATGCGGGATGACAAGCTATGAACCAACCACGACGCATTCCCCCGGCCCGCGCCGTTTTTCGTAAAGGCTTCCCGAGTAAATTATAGAAGACTAGCTGTTGCCCGCGACTTAGTCTGCGTAGATTTCGGTAATCGCTATCCCGCGGGAACTATATAATATTTCCGAATAAAAAGTAGCCTAATAACATAGGCTCAATATTCAAACTATCTTCTTACCAAATTTCATCTGGATTGGTGCAGCGGTTTTCCCGTGAAGAGGTCACAAACAGACAGATAGAGAGACAGAGAGGCAGAGTTACTTTCGCATTTAGAATACTAGTTATAGTTACGATGCGGTGTCAAAGATAAGTGTTTCTATAGCTTGAAGGAGTATTTTGACATAAATAAGTAATTTGGAATAATGTTGTAATGTATCGATGTATTGCCATTTAATAGTTCATCGTTTTGCTTGTTAAATAATTTAATTCATATTTGACATACCGCAAATAACATTAATTTTATATAATAACTAATTGTACTGTTTCGTGGTCATTTTACTATAGAATGGATAAAAAAAAAATTTTTTTTGCATGCCGCTACAGTGATGAATTGTGTTGTTCTACTTTGTCAATGTTCAACAGCTTATGTATCATGATTCTTGCAAATAAATAAACTTTAACTTTAACTTGTCCAGAGGGTGGTTGGTCCGTGGCCCAAGCTCTGGCCTGTGGCCAGCGGTGGGCCGTAAACCAAGGCTGGTGATGATGAAACATACTCAGCCCTTTCCTGCTGCATGTTGAAGGCCGGTGTGTTTTCCAATTCCTGGACGTGCTTCACTTGCCTTTGTATTTGAACGCAGATAGCTTTAAACTGAACAAAAAAAAAACACGTAAAAAAAATTGCATCATCGGACAGCGTGAGAGTTTATTTCGTGCCTTTCTTGATTCCAGACCTCTATTTCACCATCTTTACAATTGTCAGCTTTCAATGACAACCCGGTGTCAACTGCTGATTTGAAGAGCTCCTCCGCGAAGTAGTGCAGTATAGTCATGCAAAATAGCCTCGTCTGCGGTGAGTATTTTTTTTTCATGCACTAATTTTCCCGCCCTCCCTCCGCAAATTAAAAATAAAATAATCAACACATACTACACATGGACCTCCGCAAAGTTACGCCTGAATCAATACAATATTTGAAGAGCATTTGTTTTAGCGCGCTTCATATTGACAAAGAAATGTAGTTCGAATTGTCATATAAAACTGACGATTGTAAAGATGGTGAAACAGGGGCCTGGTCAATTTCATATAGGTAATTGATTCAATGAGGGTTATCGCGAGTCGAAAATCCGCTCGAATCTCTAGTGTCGAGCCAGGATTAACTGTCGATCTCCACCAATCATATAGTAGGCAAGTATCGTATTGCTCGCAAGGCTGATGGCCGATGGGGTCAGAAGGTTCTCGAATGGCGTCCGCGGACCGGGACACGAGCTGTCGGTAGGCCTCCAACAAGATGGAGCGACGACCTGGTAAAGATCGCGGGACCGCGGGGGATGCGGACAGCACGAGACCGGGCTGAGTGGAGAGCCGCGGGGGAGGCCGCCGGCCAGCAGCGTCTTTCGGCTGACATGATGATGATATTGCGGGTAGTAGGACCTACCACCACCATCTTACTCGCTAATCCTGCCGCTAAGCAGCAGCGGAAGCACTGTTGTGTTCCGGTGTGGAGAGTAAGACAGCCGGTGTAATTACGGGCACAAGAGGCATTTCATCTTAGCTCTCTAGGTTGGCAACGCATCTGCATATCCTCCGCCGCTGCGGGTGGCTATGAGCAGTGGTGATCACTTACCATCAGGTGGCACACTTGCTCGTTTGCCTTCCTCGTCGTATAAAAAAAAATCGTAGGCCAGTAGCTTCTCTCATAGGCGGAGATTGACAGATAAACCTCATTCTATACTAACGATTCCGGCGGTAATTGACTCGCGACAGCCCCAATGTTAATGACAGCCTGTCAGTCATACATATAGTTGTAAACGAGCGGCTTGTAAGCCGGTTGTTACCGTAACCAGCCGCTAGAAACGAATAACCAGCCGCTTGATACCGGGTAGATACCCGACTTGAGCATCGTAGCAAAAAACGATGTTTATTACATTTTTTATTGTTAAACTCTTATTTTTAACCGACTTCAAAATAAAGGAGGAGGTTCTCAATTCGTCGGAATCTTTTTTTGTTATACAGTAGCACTTTTTACGTTCTGCTATTTTTGTTCTTCTAAAATAAACACCGAAGACACCGTTTATACCTACTAATTTACTTCAGAGACATTCCACTGCTGTGTCACATTTTTTATGAAAATTTCGAGTTTTTATCACTTAATACAATGCAAATGTCATCGGTTATGTCTATTTATGTTAAATATATCCAATAGTAAAAAAAATCAGAAGAAAAACAACAACAAACAATTAAATCATGTGATTATATTAAAAGAAACGGAAGCAGCCGTTTCCAGCCGCTAGTTATCGCTAGAAATGATAATAAGCCAAATCTAAATCTAGCCGCTAGGCTAGAAATGTTAGTAAGCGGCTTCACATCTATAGCCATACCTTCTCAACATTTTCTGTGATATTTTTCCTCTGCGTGTTGAGCTCGTTGAGGTTACTTTCGAGAACGGCGACTTGCCCTTCTAGATCCTGTATCGCCTTGCGACGCGCCGCCGAGTCTCTTTCGAAGTTCGCCAATCTAATAACAAACAGGTCATTGAACGAGCGAGCGCAGCGTCTCTCATCCTAACTAATCCTACCTAATATTATAAATGCGAAAGTAACTCTGTCTCTTTGTCTTTCTGTCTCTCTGTCTGTCTGTTTGTTACCTCTTCACGGGGAAACCGCTGCACCAATCTGGATGAAATTTGGTAAGAAGATAGTTTGAATGTTAAGGAATAACATAGGCAACTTTTTATTCGGGAAAATTATATAGTTCCCGCGGGATAGCGATAACCGAAATCTACGCAGACGAAGTCGCGGGCAGCGGCTAGTCTAATACATAAATGCGAAAAACCAGAACGGGATAAAAAAACGAGACATAAGCGAGATGGAGCTCTACACCACCATTTTGACACGTTTCTCCCAAACAACGCATTATTAACGACCGGATAGCCTAGTGGTTAGAGACCCTGACTATGAAGCTTGAGGTCCCGGGTTCGATACCCGGTCAGGGCAGATGTTTGTATGATGAATACATATATTTGTTCTCGGGTCTTGGATGTTTAATATGTATTTATCTATATAAGTATGTTTATCCGTTGTCTAGTACCCATAGTACAGGCTTTGCCTAGTTTGGGACTAGGTCAATTGGTGTCATTTGTCCCATGATATTCATTTATTTATTATTCAGTATTATTATTTCTCTGGAATTTTAAAGCAATTCCATTCTTTGACTTTGGGAATCGCGAAAAACTTGAGAAAATATGACATTGGGTGTGTAAATTTTGTATATTAAGCAAAATATAATCCCAAGTTCGAATTTCGAGCCAAAAGCGAGCGATCTATCTATGCCAGTCTTGCCGTTCAGGGATAAAGAAATCCATTCATTATCCTGCATTGCAGTCTGGGAAAATTTTTAATAAAATATTCCTTTTTTACACAGAGGACACATTCCTATTGCTAGAGATTCCTGACGTTAATACCGTACCTGCATAATATATTCCACGCGGGCGGAGCCGCGGGTGCTCTCTAGTATACATATATTGTCACTTTTTTTCCAAAATAAACAGCGGCCCGCTAACCAACGAATTAAAAAATCATGGTGGAATAAAACGGATCGCTCACGTATACACATAAGTCGAGTTTAGCCCGACATGTTACAGACTAATTCGTAGGCCTTCCTCTGGGAGCGCCAAGGTAAGTCAATGGCTGTATAAGTAAGTGTTACTGACTGTTCCCTGTAGTTGTCCAGCTGCTCGACGTCGAGCGTGTTGGCGAGCAAGCGCGGCGCGCCGATCTCGACGGTGGAGTTGGACCGCGCGCCGCTGTACGCCGACACGCGGACGGTGAACCGGTGGTTCTCTGTGACCCAACAGTTACCCCATTATTCCCCATTATGTGATAACAAGTAGGTTGGATTGTCCCTTTGCCAAGCATGCATAGGTCGCGCGGCGAATTAAGATCGCTCGTCAAAAGTGGAAGGGGGATGCGCAGAAGTCAATTCTTAGGTCTAACATACAATGACAATGCAAAGAAAAATTCGTCGTTAAGTCCAGCTGCTTAACGAATTTTTCTTTGCATTGTCATTGTATGTTGAATTTCATTCTATGAATGTTTCATAAAAATAAAACAAAAATAATCAATAAATCGATTATTTTCATTAATTCTTAGGTCTATTTGGTTGCGCAGAGGGGTGAGGGGAGGGTGCGCGCTGGCGCCGACACGTTATTGGTAGATCAAGTCGTTCTTCCCCTCCCTCGCTGCGTTCACGCGTCACGTGTCTCTTGAGTACTGTTGCGCACGGATTCTTTTACTGTATTAGTAGTAAGTACGTTATGATGTCGTAGTTAGTGAAAAAAATGCCCAAATATAAAGTTTGAACATGGCAAGCCAGAAAAATGGTTTACGACGTGAATTGTTATGTTAAAAAGGAAACTAATTAAATCATGGGTAATTAAAAGCACGTAAAAAATACTACCAAGATTCTGAATAAACATACTAGCAAAATAAGTCACAAGCAAAAACGAGTGTTATATGTTAGGTTAGGTACAAAAAAATGCTCTCAGAAACACTCAGAAATTAACAATTTTGTGCGCAATTGTACAGATGCGCCAAATTGCCCCCACCAGTTTCGCCGAGCGATCTTAATCCATCGCGCGGCCTATACATAACACTAACTTAGACGAAGTATTAACTAACACATTTCTGTATTGTATGGGTGTTGGATTTTTAAATTTAGTATTTTGTATGGAACCATGTTTTCTGAATTAAATAAATATTATTATTATTATCGTATATTTATTGCAATCTTAGGCTAGGTTTTCACAATATTCATATAAAAAGTAATAAAACAATATTAATACAAAATATAAAAACATTATAAAAACCTAACCTAGGGTGCCACCGGCAGCGAGGCGGGGCCTAAGCTACCGGTGGTCAGGGCGACAGAGAGAGGAACCTCCTGACTATCCGAGCCGTGTCCAGGAGTACCGCCTTCTGTATCTGACCCTTGACCCAACCACCTAGCGAGAGCCTTTTAAGGTGATGGTCAAGGCTCTTCGCTATTAGACCGTTCGCCGAAACGACTATCGGGACAGTGTATTATTATTATTATTCATATTCATAAACCTATTTTAACTAAAAAGCCGTTAGAGTCCGTTTGTCCTTTTTTGTCACATTGACATTTCAGATAGTACGAGGAAGAAAAAACCTTTTTCGGCTACTGGAGGCTTGAGTGACGTTTATGAATAAGTCCCTTAGTCAACGCAAACAAAAGATACAGTCATTAAAAAGGTTGTTCCCATACAAATTGTGAAAACCTAAAGGGTACTTCCAGTTGTCCTACAAACTTGAAATTTGGTATGAAGGTAGCTCTTATAGGGCAACCACTCAAGAAAAATATCAAAATCTTAAATTTTTGCGTCTGTCGCTCACATCAAAATAACAGACATGGCTGTATGAGCTTACTTTCCTTTGCCTTACCCTTATGGGACGAATTTTATAAAATGAAAAACAATAACTTACCCGTAAAGAAGAATTTGATGTTGTCGGGCACTTTCGAGCTGTTCTTGTAGGTGTGGTTGTTCCCGATGGGTATGTTGTGTATGTTGTAGTGTCTGCAGAGGTAGCGGGTGATCGCGTCCGGCGCCGCTATGGTGTCCACCAGGTACGTGTGGAAACCGAGGTAGCTGAAATATTACATAGAAAATTACTAAACTCCAAGTACCAAAATAGCCCTGATAGCCTAGTGGTTTGACATATAGCCTCTCAAGCAGAGTGTCGTGGGTTCAAACTCAGGCTCGTACCTCTGAGTTTTTCGGAATTTATGTGCGAAATTACATTTGTAATTTATCATGAGCATTTCGGTGAAGGAAAACATCGTGAGGAAACCTGCACACTCCTGCGAAGCAATTCAATGGTGTGTGTGAAGTTCCCAATCCGCACTGGGCCCGCGTGGGAACTATAGCCCAAGCCCTCTCATTCTGAGAGGAGGCCTGTGCCCAGCAGTGGGACGTAAATAGGCTGATGATGATGATGATGAAGTACCAAAATTAATGTTTTTGTATGTTGTGACAGTTTTGTTCCGGTATGAGTTTGTAAGAACGGTTTAACAAATTTTGACATGAGTGCAGGCGTGTAGGCCGCTATAGAACCTTGTCGGTTTAACTACTAGATTAGTGAAAGGGTTATCGACTTTCCGACCACAGCATGATATGAAAATGTAAGTTTGACAGACTACTCTAATTTTTAATTCCGTGGAATTCTGACGTTTCTTGTTATTAAGTACTAGCCAAAAAAACGTTCCTCGGATCTACAGTGCGATATGAAAAGAATAAATAATAAATGCCGAACATAATTGTTGTAGTTCAGACAGACACACACGGCACACGCACCTGAGCGGGCTGATGTCGGCGCGCGCGCAGCGGTAGGCGCCGCCCTGGCTGTGCACCGCGTTAACGCGCCGCAGCCCGCCTCCACAGACAGACAGACACACACGGCACACGCACCTGAGCGGGCTGATGTCGGCGCGCGCGCAGCGGTAGGCGCCGCCCTCGCTGTGCACCGCGTTAACGCGCCGTAGCCCGCCTCCACAGACAGACAGACACACACGGCACACGCACCTGAGCGGGCTGATGTCGGCGCGCGCGCAGCGGTAGGCGCCGCCCTCGCTGTGCACCGCGTTAACGCGCCGCAGCCCGCCTCCACAGACAGACAGACACACACGGCACACGCACCTGAGCGGGCTGATGTCGGCGCGCGCGCAGCGGTAGGCGCCGCCCTCGCTGTGCACCGCGTTAACGCGCCGCAGCCCGCCTCCACAGACAGACAGACACACACGGCACACGCACCTGAGCGGGCTGATGTCGGCGCGCGCGCAGCGGTAGGCGCCGCCCTCGCTGTGCACCGCGTTAACGCGCCGCAGCCCGCCTCCACAGACAGACAGACACACACGGCACACGCACCTGAGCGGGCTGATGTCGGCGCGCGCGCAGCGGTAGGCGCCGCCCTCGCTGTGCACCGCGTTAACGCGCCGCAGCCCGCCTCCACAGACAGACAGACACACACGGCACACGCACCTGAGCGGGCTGATGTCGGCGCGCGCGCAGCGGTAGGCGCCGCCCTCGCTGTGCACCGCGTTAACGCGCCGCAGCCCGCCTCCACAGACAGACAGACACACACGGCACACGCACCTGAGCGGGCTGATGTCGGCGCGCGCGCAGCGGTAGGCGCCGCCCTCGCTGTGCACCGCGTTAACGCGCCGCAGCCCCGCCTCCTCGCGCACTTTCCTCAGGAACAGGTTCATGTCCTGACTGTCCTCGAATGTGAACGCCAGCAGGTCGCGCTGCGGGACCCTGCTTTCGAGGTAGCGTGCGAATTTTGGGTCGGTAAAGTTGACCTAAAAAAAAAAACCGAGTTCCTTACCTCAAAAGAAAAAGCTGGACCGGCCCGAGTACGAATATGTAACCTTATAGTATCGAAATGGAGAAACTTTCATTTTTAACTTTAGCACCAAATACGTTCACGGGCGGGCGCTGTTCCAAACGTCATAGAAATTTCTCGAAAACGTTACTACTTAAACGTAATCACGTTACGCAGGATTCGAATATTCGTGCTTGGGTCTCCGTCTCTGAGTCACCAACTTACGTGTGTCTACTAAATTCAATTCAATCGGTCGATCAGTTTCTGTTCATTTGCCGAATAAAATTTTGAATTTTGAATCAGGGATGTTGCGGATGCAGATTTTTTGTCATCCGCGGACATGGATGCGGATATTTTAAGGCAGACATCCGCGGATGCGGATGCAGATACCAGGTTAGAGGCAAATAACTGGGCCGTAAGATCGCGGGACCGCGGTGGACACGGAAGGCACAAGACCAGGTTGGAGTGGAGAGCCTTGGGGGAGGCCTATGTTCAGCAGTGGACGTCTTTCGGCTGATATGATGATGATGATCGAGTGCCCCCCTTAGAAATATTTGTTTTTGTTATTTAACTATCACCACCTGGCCAAGGCTGAAAACAGAAGATAATTAGGACATCAATGTGACTTGGCTGCGTCCCGAAGATATTCGTGTATGGTGTCCGGCTCTGTTGCCGTTGTCCGCTGCGTACTAATTGTAATACAATTGACATAAATAATGTTTTATTTATTTGACATGATGATATGAAATGT
This sequence comes from Clepsis dumicolana, assembly GCA_963691665.1. Lineage (NCBI taxonomy): Eukaryota > Metazoa > Arthropoda > Insecta > Lepidoptera > Tortricidae > Clepsis > Clepsis dumicolana. Next base: position 8,953,420 of record OY829527.1, on the reverse strand, counting down.
ATATTTCATCAATTTTTGTTATTTGACATTTGGAGACCATATACATCTCCAGTTTATGTATATGTATTATTATACTTATTATTTGACCGTGGAGGCGTTTTACACGTCTGCTGATTTTAAATTTAGTTTAAATTGACCCTAGAGACTATACATCTCTAAGGCATTTAGATTAAGTATTATATTATAGTATTAATTCTGGGACCCTATACATCCCTTTGTAATTTAAATTTTCACAGATATTTGACCTGGAGACCCTATACATCTCCTGCTCAATTAAAACGTGCCAGTAAAGTAAAGTGTTCTGGTTTTGCTGTTCTAATAATTACTTTATACACTTGTTTCTAAAATGCGGTATTTTTTTTTCTCTCTTAATCTTTTAATGACAGAGTGAGGTTTCTTTGTGTAGTTTGTCTGTGGTTGCGTATTGTAAGAGCTAATGTAACTTGTTTTTAGAAAAAATGACTTTGTGCCAAGTTTCTTGCGGCGCATTCTTCTTGGCAATCATGGTCTTTCCGAAAGCGCTGGTAGACTCAAAAAAAATGACGTGTAAAAGAGCATTCAACTGCCTATTTGCTGAATAAAATTTTGAATTTGAATTTGAATCAAACTAAGTAGCGGCTTTCACAAGATACCTATACTCCAAATTTCATCAATATACCTCTTATAATATTCGAGTAAAATGCCTGTGACATACGGACGGACCGGGAGACAACCTGTCGGTAGGCCTCCAACAAGATGGAGCGACGACCTAGTAAAGATCGCGGGACCGCGGGGGATGCGGACAGCACGAGACCGGTCTGAGTGGAGAGCCGCGGGGGAGGCCGCAGGCCAGCAGTGGATGTCTTTCGGCTGTTATTTAACTATCAAACTAAGTAGCGACTTTTACAAGACACCCTATACTCCAAAATGTCATCAATATACCTCTTACGGCCGATCCCAATATTCAATCCACCGAGGGTTTTCCTTACCAATAGTTGCATTTTGACACATTTTCTATGGGTAATCTGTCAAAATGTAACTGTTGGTAAGGAAAACTATCCGTGGATTGAATATTGGGAACGACCGTTAAAGCATTCGAGTAAAATGCCTGTCATACGGTTGGACCGGGAGACAAGCTGTCGGCAGGCCTCCAACAAGACGGAGCGACGACCTGGTGAAGATCGCGGGACCGCGGGGGATGCGGACAGCACGAGACCGGGCTGAGTGGAGAGCCGCGGGGGAGGCCACCGGCCAGCAGCGGACGTCTGTCGGCTGACGTGAGGGTCCGTACCTCCAGCATCATGGGCTCGTACACGTTGTGTCGGAACACCCCGCGGTTCTCCCGCAGCCAGGCGACCGCGTTGTAGGTGTCCGGGCTATGATTGTGCAGCACCTCCAGACGCTTCTCGTCCACGTTCTCCAGCGTGCGGATTCTGGAACAAGTTTAACAGGTGTGAACGAACCGACGGCATAAGAATAAATAATAACAGAGTAGAACGGAATCTCTTTTGACCGAGTCCAAAACGCCGCCATTTATCTACCTACTCCCCCCTTCACGTCGTTACACCCTTCTGTCGTCCAGGCGTGTTGCTAGGGTTGCTTGCTGTTAAATAGTACTTACTTAGTTTTTCTTTATTTTGAAATCATTATTTTATTCTAGTTTTACAAAATATGACATTTATAAATCATTACGTACCTACCTACATATTACAGACACTTCTAAATAAGAAGTTATTAGAAGTGACATACCAAATGAAGCCATTTAAGGTGATTTTAGTAAGTATTACTTACCTACAAATGTAAAATAAAATACATACAGGCTCACGTATAACTATTATGACCAAATCATAAACAACCAAACGCGCACGCGGCGACGCCAGCCGTGACAGCCTGACTGAGTAGCTCGTTTAACGAGTACTCTAATATAAAAGACCTTGAGCCCGTCCGGAGCGGGGGTTTCCGTTCTACTATGTTATTATTTATTCTTATGCCAACGGGCGGATGCCGACATAGTTCTAAGTTGATAATGAGAGCATCTAGTGCAGGACGGGCCAACTCCGCGTTTAGGTAAGATTTTACAAGTGCGCGGCGGGTCCGCTCCGGCGGACTAAGTTCAAATGGCCGCCGCGCGCCCAGCCAGTTGCGCGCCGATCGGGTCGCGTTTCGGTTGCTGCTAACTCACGCGCCGCGCGCATCGCTTTGTCCGTGCGAGTGCGAATTACGACGAAGCACAAAATGAAGGCATACTGCGCCGCATTCGGCTGCCTGAACATTATCAAGGATTCAAACCTTAACGTAAACCTATACCTAATTAAGCCAGTACCTACTTCCCTTTGTTATTTTTATTTGTCACCGATATTAATAAAAATAACGATAATTACTACAAGCTTTTATTTTAACTTGGATTGTTTGTACATATGTAGGTATGTATGTATGTACGATCAGGTCAAATCTTGCGAGTTAAATTTCGTATTCGCGTCACATGCCATTTGTTCATAAAATTAGAGTAATAGGCGTAGTGATTATTTTTAAAACAAGTCAACCCTAACGTAAGCAAAACAGATAAGAGATACACGATAGAAAGAGAGGCAACTTGTACGTGAATATGACTGTAGGCAATTAGCGCTGTGCGACGTGAATTGCGCTTTATTGTGTCATAGCAAGAGTCGCTATTTATTTAAATGATTTTGCGGAGTCGGTATTCTGTACTTGTTCTATTATTACGAGCTGTCGGTAGGCCTCCAACAAGATGGAGCGACGACCTGGTAAAGATCGCGGGACCGCGGTGGATGCGGAAAGCACAAGACCGGTCTGAGTGGAGAAGCCTTGAGGGAGGCCTATGTTCAGCAACGGACGTCTTTCGGTTGACATGACGATGATGACTATTATTTATTCTGTGCCACTGCCCAGTACGTACTTGTTCTGGTAGAGCCGTATCTGCGGCATGATGTTGTTCTCGAGGTCGTACTGCGCCTGCAGCCGGCGCTTGTTGACGGCGTCCACGCCGGCGTTGACCTTGGCTACCATCCTCTGCAGTTCCGCTAGGTCCCTTTTAATGGTGCTTTCTGTAAAATAATTAAAAAAAAAACTTACGAAAATAGTAGTTTATGCAACTGTTATGTACATAATGCCCCCTTGAAACACCAGTATTCATAATAGGATGCCACGAGCGTTTTAAGGTCTAATTATGTACAGTTGGGTCAATCAACTTTTCATTGCCACTTGTTGCCATGGATATGTCCGCTGGGAAACTTTTTTTTTATTAAAAGAGACAGGGAAACGAGCAAGCGGGTAGGTAACCCGCTTGCTCGTTTCCCTGTCTCTTTTAATGGTAAGTGATCACCGCCACCCATGAGAACCAGCAACCCCAAGAGAGCCACAGTCCGTTGCCGGAATTTGACGTACTGTTAAAACCTAAAGGGTAATTCCAGTTGTCCTAGAAACTTGAAATTTGGTATGAAGGTAGCTCTTATAGCACAACCACTCAGAAAATTCTCAAAATCTTAAATTTTTATGTCTGTCCGTAGATTTCACAGACCAATGTAAGATGACCCCACAATGCGTACATTTTACTTAGGAGCAGGGCTCTGCTAACACTGGACTTCTTACCATCCCCTGCCTTCTCGGCCACTTGGCCTCGTCCGTGTGCACTTACCATCCCCCGCCTTCTCGGCCACTTGGCCTCGTCCGTGTGCACTTACCATCCCCCGCCTTCTCGGCCACTTGGCCTCGTCCGTGTGCACTTACCATCCCCCGCCTTCTCGGCCACTTGGCCTCGTCCGTGTGCACTTACCATCCCCCGCCTTCTCGGCCACTTGGCCTCGTCCGTGTACACTTACCATCCTCCGCCTTCTCGGCCAGCTTGGACTTGTCTGTGCGCAGTTTGTCGAGCTTCGCTTTGGACTCGACCAGTTCCCGCTCCCTGTTGCTATGCAGCTCAACCTTCTCCATGAACCTCGCTTCGATGTCCTTTATCACGTACTCCTGCGCTTTCACCGAGTCTATGGACTCTTTGAGCTTGTCTTTTAGGTCCCGAACTTCTCTGGCCTAAAAAAAAAGTTTTCCTTTCACACATTAAACTTTATTTAGTACTTATTGTATTTTTTCAAATAGGCACGCGAAGAATTGCGTAACTTAAGTGGCAGAGGGCGGGGCACATTGCTCGCAGGACTGATTGCCGATGGGGTCAGAAGATTCTCGAATGGCTATGGTAGGCCTCCAACAAGATGGAGCGACAGCCTGGTAAAGATCGCGGAACCGCGGTGGATGCGAAAAGCACAAGACCGGTCTGAGTGGAGAACCATGGGGGAGACCTATGTCGAGCAGTGGACGTCTTTCGGCTGGTATGATGATGATGATGCAATCATCAATAGTCTCACGGTAGTTTTATGTTAAAAGGTAACTTACCGCTTTGATCTTCTGCTGCTCCAGCTTGTTAATACCGCTCCTGGCTTTACTGAGCGTCTTCTCCAAGGGGTCCACCTTCCTCTGGTGTATCTGAACCAGCTCCGCAGCCATTTCCTTGTCTTTGGTGTACTGTGACACTTTCTCCCGCAGTTCTTGGTATTCGAGCCAGTATTTTTTTCGCTCGCACATGGCTATCTCTTCCTCGATTTCTTTTCGTTGTTGCATCGCGTCGATTATCACTTTTAATCTGAAATTTGGAAAGCACGGGTTGTGGGTTTTGGTGACCGGATAGGCTGAAGTCAATGACTAGGGTCAACTTTCGATCCCTTCAGCTGAAAATGTACAACAAGCAAAATGTAGCAACTGGCCCCTGTTTCACCATCTTTACAATTGTCAGTTTTATATGACAATTCCAACTACGTTTCTCTGACAATATGAAGGGCGCTAATACAAAAGCTCTTCAAGCCAGCAGTTGACAGCGAACTGTCATTAAAAACTAACAATTGTAAAGTTGGTGAAATAAAAGGCCTGGTGAAATGTACAAATCGCAAAATGTACACTAATTAAGTATGTACACCGTTTTGTACGTTCTGTGTACGTAGTTAGTGTACAATTTTACCAGTTACATTTGCGTGTAGTGCACATTTTGCTTGTTGTATATTTTCAGCCGAAGGGCTTTCGACAGCCAACTCTAAAACCGAAAAATCGTGAAGTTGCAATACATTGCGGCGTCCGATCGCCCACTCCAAACTCTTTAGCTATACGACCCCGCATTGCATTGCAACTTGCGTGATTTTTCTTACAGGTTTTGCGGGTGGTAGGACCTTGTGCGAGGTCCGTCCGGATCGCTACCACCATCTTACTCGCTAATCCTGCCGCTCAGCAGCAGTGCTTGCACTGTTGTGTTCCGGTGTGGAGAGTAAGACAGCCGGTGTAATTACGGGCACAAGAGGCATTCCATCTTAGCTATCTAGGTTGGCAACGCATCTGCGAACCCTCCGGGGTTGTGGATGTCTATGGGCAGTGGTGATCGCTTGCCAACAGGTGACCCACTTGCTAGTAGTAGCTTACCCGTCGTATTAAAAAAAATCGGCCAAGTGCGAGTCGGACTCGCGCACTAAGGGTTCCGTACCATATCTATAAAAATGGGCCAAGTGCGAGTCGGACTCGCGCACGAGAGTTTTAAGAGGTCCAGTGTTAGCAGAGCCCTGTTCCTGAGGAAAATGTACGCAGTGTGGGGTCAACTTATATTGGTCTGAGTAATCTACAGAAAGAAATAAAAAAAAAATTTTTTGAAACTTTTATGAGTGGTTGTGCTATAAGAGCTACCTTCATACCAAATTTCAAGTTTCTAGGACAACTGGAAGTACCCTTTAGGTTTTTGGATTTCGGCAATTTGTATTTAAATAGCCTTTTTAATGACTGTATCTTTTGATTGCATTGACTTAGAAGGTTGATTTTTTCACGGCTTCAAGGGGCCGCAGGCTTGAGTATTTAATATTAATTTCAGCATGCTACCTAAACGCGTTCCAGAGAAAAAGGGTATTGACAGACAGACAGACGGACAACAAAGTGATCCTATAAGGGTGCCGTTTTATCCTTTTGAGGTACGGAACCCTAAAAAATTACTTTGTGCCAAGTTTCTTGCGGCGCATTCTTCTTGACAATCATGGTCTTTCCGAAAGCGCTGGTAGACTCGAAAAAAAAACCACGTGTAAAAGAGCATTCAACTGCCTATTTGCTATAACAGTTTTAAATGATTCGCGGTTAATTGCATTAGACATAATGAAAACGGGATATTGACCGCGATTACCTTACAGGTTTGATGAGCTCCCGATATTTCGATGCAGTTGCATGCATCATGATCACGGGCAAGCCTATAAGGTAATCGCGGTCAATATCCCGTTTTCATTACGTCTAATGCCTATTTGCTGACTAAACTTTTGAATTTAGAATTTTCGGTCTCACCTCTCATTCATCCGTCTCTTTTCCTCCAGCAGCTGCGCATTGTTCTGCAGCCGCGTGGACAGCCCCCGGTGCTCGCTCCGGCAGCTGATGAGGTCGTCCAGCTGCGCCACGCTCTCGCTGCCGCCGACCGCCGCGAGTGTGGACCGCAGCAGCTGCTGGGGGTCCATCTTGGAGAAGTCCTGGACGCGGTCTTGGGGCAACAGCTGGCAGAGGTTGTCGACCTGAGGAGGAAAGGCTACATAAAAAACTAACGTCAAAACCAGTGGCCCTGTGAGCTTAAGTCTCACGACCTCATTTTTGAACATTTTTCGTTTTTTTTTTTTACTAAAAAAAATCGACAAAACCAATCCTGTATGTATACCTAACTATCGAACCAGGCCTTATACTACGAAGTGCAAAATTTGAACGTCGTATAGGGCCGTCCCGCTCACGCTAATATTATCTAATACGAGGGTGAGCGGGACGATACGATACGAACTTCGATTTTCGTAGTAGTCCCCCAGATCTCAAAATTTCACGAAGATTTTTTTTCTATAAAAACAAAAACGAATCAACAAAAAACCTATAAACGTAATTAACAAAACTGCTTACAAAATTTCACAAAAATCGATCGGTTGAGAAATCCGATCTGTAGAGAACAGCCGGACAGACATACAAACGATTTTTTGTCTAAGCTAAAACAGAGACGCTTCGCTCACTTCGTTCGCTCGGACAATAGCTCTAGCTCTAGGCAGCCGTAGTAGCCTAGTAGTTACCTATGACCTACGGCCTCTCAAGCAGAGGGACTACCCTCCGAAATAAAAATAAATTCCGAAAAATTCAGAGGTGCGAGCCGGGGCTTGAACCCACTAGGGTTCAAGCCCCGGCTCGCACCTCTGAATTTTTCGGAATTTATGTGCGAAATTCCATTTGTAATAAAATTTATCAAGAGCTTTTAGATTAATGGAAAACATCGCGAGGAAACCTGCACACTGTTACACACATCACCAGCCTTTTTGTGTCCCACTGCTGGGCACAGGCCTCCTCTCAGAATGAGCACACTCTTACGAAGCAATTTAATGGTGTGTGTGAAGTTCTCGCAGTGCTCGCATGGGTATAGTTCACAGACAAAAGCAATTAATAATATAATATCAGCTAAAGATATTTAAGGTTATACCTGTATGTTCATAGTAGCAATCAGCTCTTGTACTTGTTTCTCCCGAACTGTCTTATAGTCAATCTTCCAAGTTGTATTATCCCGGAGGTTGAATATCCTTGTGATGATGACATTCCGTTCCCCGGGGCCTTGGTATAGCTCTATATCTATGGTGGCTTCTTCGCAGCCGCTGCGCACGTACTCTGATATCTGGAATGGGTTAAGGTAGAAGAATATCATGGGGAAATAAACGCATCACTCACGTAAACATACAAAGTGTTACAAAATAACCCGTAAAACATGTATGGTTAGAGTTTGAAATAGAAATGAAAAATATTTATTCAACATACACAATTGACAAGTATAATAAAAAAACAATTAAAAGAAGTGAACAAAGACGTTGAACAGGATCCCTCTCAGCATTGTGGCGCGGCTGGGGCCACGGCGCTGGTTTTCAGAGGAACCCCGGGTTAAAAACTAAACCTTAATACAAAGACAAAAAACAGTGTAACACGCGACGGTGAAAAAGAAAGAGTTAATTTAACAAATAAACAATAAAGACAATATGTAGACAAAAGACAGCTATACAAGAGAAAAACTAAAAAAATTATAAAACAGATAAAAAAAGTTTCAAGCCATTCAATTGGCTGCATGGCCTCAGTTTGCATATTCATCATCATCATCAAACTTAAGAGTGACACTCTTGTCGGTGGAGTTTCTTCCATCTCTCCTATGAGCCAGCTCCTTGACCCCCTCATACGACACGACACCGGCCTTCCCCTTTATCTGGTCCATGTAGCTTCGCCTAGGTCGACCTCTTCCTCTCTGTCCTTCAATTTTTCCTTCTAAAATGGTCTTAAAGAAGTTGTTGTGTCGTATCAAATCATTTTCCCGCGTCTATGCTCTAATGCAAAAATAGTTATTTGCCATTAAATATATGGCATTAAAAGTAACATAGGAAATTGGAATTTAAATAATTAACGTACGGAACCCTCTCCACGCGAGTGGAACTCGCATTTGCCCCAGTTTTAAATTGCAGTATTTTCGGTAATATTTTTCGTTGAATAATATCGTTTGCTTAATTTTCCTATTGGTCTGGTGCCAATTTAGAAAACTGACTGAGTTAGATAGCAGATAAAATAAATAAATAATGGATATGTGACGCTACAAACCCACGTAGAAGCCACAAAAATAAATTCAATGTTTTATATGTGCACATTTATGAATCAAGTGAATACAAAGTCTGTAGCGACGATAAGTGACTTTGTTCACTGTGATAGTTATTACATTTTTACCATGGAACTACCGTGAGATTCAATCATAGTGAAATACCTATACGGGACTCCCTTGAATTGAATCAACGACAAATGTTTCATAACTGTTTCATTTCATTCAAAGCAATTTTATTATTATTTTTTTTTTTATTATTTGTTTTTTTTTTTTGGAACTTACCTTTTATCCTGTTTTTTTAAATCATAATACAATTACATGTCATTCCAAAATAAATATTTTTTTGTATAGGTTAGGTTAGTTTTTAAATTTTTTTTTTTTTTTTTAATATTTTACAAGCTTTTATTTAAGTTTTTAAATCAAAACTTTAAGAAAATAAGTCAGAAAATAGCTTTCAATGATTTCATGGTTTTGTTCAAAAAACGGTTTTATAAATTTATGGTTTGCGACCTTGAAGTGATTGCATTAAGTATAGGTACTATATCAAGCGTGCAAGCAAATGCTAATCAGATATTAGAAAAATATAAACACATAATGATAAGCACTTATCAAGTGCGGCTGACATCAATAATTATAGAGAACTGCTAATACATTAAAAACGTAAATTTTAACAAGTTTCAAATTACAAATGCGAAAGTAACTCTCTCTGTCTGTGTGTTTGTTACCTCTTCACGGGAAAACCGCTGCACCAATCTAGATGAAATTTGGTAAGAAGACAGTTTGAATATTGAGGAATAGCATAGGCTACTTTTATTCGGGAAAATTATATACTTCCCGCGGGATAGCGATAACCAAAATTTACGCGGACGAAGTCGCGGGCAACAGCTAGTATTTTATACACAATATTTCATCATTGGACAATTGACCTAGTGGGGATCGAACCCAAGACCTCAAGCTTCATAGTCAGGGTCTCTAACCACTAGCCCTGTTATTCACAAACCTATTTTAACTATAAAATGCCGTTTAAGTTCGTTTGTCCTTTTTTGTCATATTGACATTTCCGTTAGTAAGAAGAAGACAAAACATATATTAGAACATATATTATATTTATTATGGAGGCTTGAGTGACGATTATGAATAAGGCGTTAGGTTATTTGGTTGTCAATATGAATGTTATATTTATGCCATAAATAAACATCGGTAAATCGTGGCATTTAGGTAGCACTTGACAGATTAGTGATGAAACAAGTTTTCTAAGTGTCTTTTCAGATAAGATAAAATAATATAATCAATATTACCTACACTTCTACTTCTACACATTACTAATATTCTACTTTTTTTCGAATCTGGAAGTCTTCCTTTACCGCCAAAGTTGTAGAAAATTTTATTAGCTTTCTTTATGCAGTACGACAAAATTTCCTATGACTTATCGTTTCCGAGATGTAAGCAAAAAACCAAAAAACGGGTCCTTCTTTGGGCTCCCCACCCTAGGGCCCACCTCCGAGGAGTGGGGACTTTTAGTATGTTAACCCTCAAACAAGTCTAAACAAAGTCCCGAAGTTGAACTTTCTGCTTTCAACCATTCCCTCCACACTTCCCTTGTCATTCATTTCCCAGGCTAAAATGAAACATGTTACGGATGTGTGGCCATAACTACTCAAAATATGTCTATGTTTTTTGGGTCCCTTCCATGAACCAATCAATCAAATTATTGTAGCTGGCTCATTTACATTTGAATAATACCAAAGAAATAGTATAAAAATATCAAAATTTTCCTACAGATAATACTTCAAGGAACCCCAGATACCTCGGAGCAGCATTGCTAAAAAAGCAGCTTTGTCATAAAACATGTTTTTTAGTATAGTTTCACAAGTAAAACCTGAAAGTTGTGATTAAACAAAACAGAGCAGCTTAAAAAAAAACAACCAAGAGCACTATGTAAAAACAAACATTGTCCAATGTCAGAATCAAAATAGGTAGGTACTGTAAGGAGGTCGCTCTCTGCATGATGATGTGTAGTGTTAATTCGTTATTTAAACCCCCTCAATCCCCGCCAACTACCGCAATCTTTTTTTGTTTTTTCTGTAGTTTTTTGTGTTTTTCACATATTTTTTTAAGATCGGAATTAAATAGAAATCCATACATATCTCAAAGCAATTTCTGGATTTTATTTTTTTTGCATGAAAAAAATGCTGTAAATAAAACAAAAAAAAAAGTTTGACCCGATATGGGTCAACGGGAGACAACGGGTAAGGATGGATGCAAGATGTCTTGGAAGACAGCAAACAAGTGCAACACTCTGACAGAGAGAGAAAAGTTGTGTATTCACTTATTGATAAAAATACAACAAAAACCATTTTAAAACAAGTGTTGTTCCTCCTCTCACACCTCTCGCAACCAAGAAGCAGTCGCTAGAGCTACATCCACCCAAACAGCCATGTCTAGTTAGGCACCGGCTCACAATACCTAACAAATAATTTTATTCTAAAAGTGTTTTAAATATGGAATGACTAATTGACTAGTGATATCGTAAGCTTTCTTTGAATAAGTGTGGTTTTGTATTATAAGAGCTACTGTAACTTGTTTTTAGAAAAAATTACTTTGTGCCAAGTTTCTTGCAGCACATACTTCTTGGCAACCATGGTCTTTCCAAACATGCAGGTAGACTCGAAAAATTATATGTAAAAGCGTGTTGAACTGCCTATTTGATTTTGAATTTTGATTACACATAGTTGTACAGAAAGAGTGTCCAACATGTTCTCAAAGATAAAACCAGCAGTTGTGATAAAATGGAATATTAAAATGGCTACCCGAACTCCTATCTCAGTCACATACTCAGAAAAAACGTTAAAATAAAGTGTTACTACCATTTAGAACAGAATGTAGCATAATTAAACCAGATCAAGTACCATAATTATACAGCACTCACTTTACAAAAATATGCACATTCATTTCTATTAAAATAATCTGAATATGAATGACACTTCCATAAATAGTTATCAAGAAAATTTGGTTGTAAGAGCCTTACTGCTCTTGAATACCTAGCCGAAATAAGACGTGTCAAGGTCAAATTAACCAATAAACCAAAATCATGCTAAGCAAATAAACAATAGGTTTAGTTTGAAGCAGTTATGGGCGTTTATACGTGTACTTTGTGCAAAACATTTTGACGCTACATTATTATTATTATTATTGCCATTAGCCATTACCTTCTTAGCCCTTCCAATAACGCTAGTCTTGCCGCACAAGCCAAGTATGATGGCACACACGAACGTTGATTTGCCAGTACCATTTGGACCGATAATCAGATTCAACGAGTTCCCAGGGAACAATTCTACTTCCTTATAAGTCCTGAAATAGATTTGTTAAACATTAAAGTCGCTATCAATGGCATAACCCGCTTTCGGAAATGGCGCGTAAATATTACACATGAAATAGCACTTACACAAAGTTTTTCAAAGCGATCCTGTATATAGAGCCGGCTTTCAAGCCTGCTGTGTTGACTACTTTTGACATTTTCACTTTTTAACTATCATAACATAATAAATAAATAATTGGAAATTTGTATTCTTTGGCATCTCCTCGATGTCACAAACAAATACCAGACTCGCCTTAGTCGCCTTGCCCGCCCTCTAAAATAATTTTCGGGAATTTACTTTAGATTCGTTTGTCAAAAAGTGACAGTTGTCAGATATTGCCAGTGTTATAAAAATAACCACTTGTTAAAAATATCATTTAAGATAACGGTTTGAGAAATTTTAAAAATATTTTATTACGTTATTAGATGTTATGGTCCTGTGGTCAACACGCTGATGGTCAATTGGCTAGAGAATCAAATCACTTAATTTGTTTATAATCTTGGGACACGGAAAGGTTTATTTTAACAATTTCAGTCATCTTGACATGGAATCATAACAAAAACAGAAGATTGCTCATTCAAGAATGAGCTATGAGCACGGCTGAAACTGCTCAAAAAAGTTCACAATGCCCATATTCAATTGGGTTTGGACAAACAAAGAATTCTAGGAAAATTAATAATGATAAGGAATATTGTTTTTTCCCAGTGCTTAAAACATTTTTTTATAGATAGGTATTGATAGTTATGACGATTGATGTATCATCAACTTCTTCTTTTCTGAAGTGTGCGTTGTTTCCGATGAAGTAATAGCGACAGCTATTTGTTATTATTTAATTAAAAGTTTTACCGATTTGATGACCAATAATGATAAATTTATCATCTATAAATAAATAAAACCAGATCACGGATCAGAGCATAAAGAACGGCACGGCAAATGACGAGCCACTTGCAGTAAGTACGGGATCGTCTTTATGTAACTGCTTAAGAGTGCTGCTTAAATTAATAGTAAACAGACACTCAACGGTGCCATATTTTGACTTCGTTTTTGCTAGTGACGCGTTAAGCATCTAGGTAAAAATACAAATACAATTACAAGTGTTCTTTTTTCAACACCATAGAACAGTACAAGGAGATTAATTACAAACATTAACAAAACTATCAAAAGTAATAATCGTCAGTTACTTACTAACATGTTACCATGATAAGTAAATTTATGAAAAACAAGGGGGCGGAAGTGATTTACACTACAAAAGCAGGAATACGCTAAGGACGAGTATGTAAGATATTAACCTTTTACAACATTATAAGATAAATATGTCCAAAAAAAGTGATTAAATATGTTGTGTTTTATTTCATATTTGTATTTATACCTACCTCATCATCATTATCACTAGCCTTTTTTTTGTCCCACTCCTGGGCACAGGTCTCTTCTAAGAACGAGAGGGCTTGGGTATACTTACCAGCTTATGTTTGAACCTCTACTACAGGAACTCTAAGGAGTTCATAATACCTTACTAATAGCAAGTCTTACACACTTGAGTTGTTAATTCTTTATTCAGTTAACTGCTGTCTGCTGATAATAAAGTAAAAGCAGTATGGAACGTAATAAATTCAGAGACAGGTAAATCAAAGCCCCATAATACCCAATATAAGTTAAAGATAGATGAAAGAATAGTAACTTCAGATTTAGAAGTGGCGAGTGCTTTTGAGGATTTTTTCTCTAATATAGCTATAGATACAACTCGTGACTTAAAGTCATCCACTGCGCTGGCTGGCTCATACTTAAATGTTGTTCAAAAGGATAGTAACTTGAAATTTGATTTTAAACACACAAACTAGGAAGAGATTATAAAAACATTTAAATCTTTGAAAATTAAGAACACAGAGGATCTTTGGGGTATTTCAGTTAAAGAAATGCAATCTGTCATCCATATTGTGGCACCATTTTTTTTTTAATTTATTTATTATCAAAACAATTTCACAGCATTACAGCAAAGCCAATGCGCTATAAAATTTAAATATAAGAAATACATAATACAAAACAAAAGTACATATAAAAATTAAAAAAAAAGCATTACAACTATTTAGGGAGTTTTAAATGTCAGTTTCGCTTCCCTAAAGCGACGGAACACCACACCCTCCGGCCAAAAGTCGGAGCGCAGGAACATCTGCTGGTGCTTGGCAGGCACTTGGAGTCTAAAGGAGCTAAAATTGTTAGCCCTAGTAGACTCGAGCGGATGGATGAACACCCGGGAACCCTGTAACCGGTCCCGTGCTGCCTCGCGGATGTGCTCGAAGACCTTGTCCGATGTTGTCTTCTTATCCAAACGAGACAGATAGATGTCCACCAACGGTTCTGCAGCTTGGATACAGGACGCCGCTGCAGGAATGGTCCCGCGCTGATTGCGATTACGCTTAAGACGGTGTTTCCGGCTCACCGCAGGAGTATAGCCATCTCCGTCCATAACCACTTTCGGCGCTGGTTGATCGGCGGCCACAGGTCGCTCTTGCGTCCCTCTTGCAGCAGCGGCGGAGTTAAAGGGGCGCGGGCGGCGCGGCGGGCGGCGGGACGCCTGCGCGTAGGAATCCTTTTGCACCCGAACCATATCTGACCGTCGTGTTTAACAACTGCGTCGATGAGTGTGTGTTCCCTGACTTAATGAAGTACAGTAAAGTTATTCCTTTATTCAAAGCTGGCAGCTCATCTGAGCCTGGTAACTTTCGACCGGTTTCCGTGCTTCCTGTACTAAGTAAAGTGTTTGAGAAAATTATGCTAAATCAATTGCTTCATCACTTCAATATTAATGAATTATTAGTTATTTACTAATGAATTACAGTTAGCAATTTGGGTTTACGAAGGGCCGCTCGACAACGGATGCGGCTGCAAATCTCATGAAGCACATTTATGACGCATGGGAACAATCGCAAGATGCAATAGGAATATTTTGCGACCTCTCCAAGGCATTTGATTGCGTGGAACACGAGACGCTTATTCGCAAACTTGAACACTACGGACTCACAACTAATGCACTGAACCTTGTTATGTCCTATCTCAGTCAGAGAATCCAGAAAGTAGACATTCATAGAGTGCAGTCATGTGGATCACCGGTGAAGCTTGGAGTACCACAGGGCTCTATTTTGGGTCCGTTTCTCTTCTTGGTGTACATAAATGACTTGCCCCAGCTGCTAGAACACAAATGTGACATAGTACTGTTCGCTGATGATACCTCTCTCATTTTTAAAGTCAGCAGGCAATAGGAAGATCAAAGTCACATCAATGAGACTCTAAGAGATGTGCTGAAATGGTTTACTGCAAACAATTTACTATTGAATGCAGCTAAAACGAAATGTATAAAATTTTCGTTGCCTAATGTAAGACAGGTTGACACTACTATCAGATTAAATGGAGAGAAGCTGAACCTCGTGGATGAGACTGTTTTTCTCGGGCTTACCTTAGATCGCAATTTGCAATGGAGCCCACACCTATCTGGTCTTGCTGGTAGATTGAGCTCTGCTGCTTATGCTGTACGAAGAATCCGGCAATTCACCAATGTAGAAACCGCGCGGTTAGTTTACTTCAGTTATTTTCACAGCATTATGTCTTATGGCATTCTAATTTGGGGCAAGGCGGCCGACATAGAGACAATCTTTATCCTGCAGAAGAGGGCGGTCCGGTCTATTTACAATCTTGGCTCCCGAGATTCACTTAGAGAACGCTTTAAAGAAATCGACATCCTTACAGTAGCTTCTCAGTATATATATGATGTAATATTGTACACAAACAAAAACATCAAATCTTTCAAGAAAGTGTCGGATGTGCATAGTTTCAACACTCGGAATAAGCATAAACTTGCCGTCCCTAAATTTCGTCTACGAAAAGTCAGTAAGTCTTTTTTGGGAAATTGCGTGAGGTTCTACAATAAAGTGCCTTTAGATGCATGGGAATTGCCTCACAATTCATTTAAAAGATACATAAAGACCTGTCCCTTGAAAAAAGCATACTACAAAGTGGATGAATACTTATGTGATGGCACCACCTGGCCAAGGCTGAAAACAGAAGATAATTAGGACATCAATGTGACTTGGCTGCGTCCCGAAGATATTCGTGTATGGTGTCCGGCTCTGTTGCCGTTGTCCGCTGCGTACTAATTGTAATACAATTGACATAAATAATGTTTTATTTATTTGACATGATGACATGAAATGTATATTTCATAAATTTTTGTTATTTGACATTTGGAGACCATATACATCTCCAGTTTATGTATATGTATTATTATACTTATTATTTGACCGTGGAGGCGTTTTACACCTCTGTTGATTTTAAATTTAGTTTAAATTGACCCTAGAGTCTATACATCTCTAAGCCATTTAGATTAAGTATTATATTATAGTATTAATTCTGGGACCCTATACATCCCTTTGTAATTTAAATTTTCACAGATATTTGACCTGGACACCCTATACATCTCCTGCTCAATTAAAACGTGCCAGTAAAGTAGTGTTCTGGTTTTGCTGTTCTAATAATTACTTTTTACACTTGTTTCTAAAATGCGGTTTTTTTTTCTCTCTTAATCTTTTAATGACAGAGTGAGGTTTCTTTGTGTAATTTGTCTGTGGTTACGTATTGTAAAAGCTAATGTAACTTGTTTTTAGAAAAAATGACTTTGTGCCAAGTTTCCTGCGGCGCATTCTTCTTGGCAATCATGGTCTTTCCGAAAGCGCTGGTAGACTCAAAAAAATGACGTGTAAAAGAGCATTCAACTGCCTATTTGCTATATAAAAATTTGAATTTGAATTTGAACTTGAGCTTGTGAACATACTCACAGTGGTTATTGGGGAATAATTTTTTTTTTCAAAGTCAAAGTGATTTTATTGTAAACATGTATAACTGTAATTGTAAATTTCTTTTTAAAGTGTACTGTATGTTTGTGCTTCACCTATTTAATTGTAATTGTTTTTGTTATTATTTTACTTACCGTCCAGTTGTCATTATTGCTTTTTTGCAATACAGACCGTGTTGTAGCTACACAAACCACTTTGTTTTACATTTGTCGCCAATTTTTTATCTTAACTTTCAATAGGCAGAACAGAATCTAGTATTGCTTGGAGAAGCATTTTAATGTCTAGATTGTAGCGTTATCAGCCAGTTTTAACACATCAGTCAATAGCTACTATTGTTAACGGCGGTTATTAACTAATCGTTAAGTGTATGAAAAATTACATGGTAACACTGAGACCAAATTGACGAATCACATCACACAAACTGATTTTGACTGACTTACTCCGACCTAACCGATGTGCTTGTCGCTCCGTTGCGAGGTTCCGCGTCTTGTAAATTTAAATCGTGTGTTTGTGTACGACAATGACACGAAAACCATGTTTCTTGAATGAATGTGCGGTTAATTAGCTCAAATTTAAAACATCGTAATTATTCGCAGCGTTTCCAGTGTAACTTGTGCTGTAACAGTGTTATTTTACCACCCATGTCGAGACACTGAGGGTACATTATTCATGTTTATAAATATTGATTTGTTGCATATCGTTTTCTAAACGTTTCTGTTGTGCCTTGAAACGTGGAGTGAAATGTAGGTAATCGCGTCGTGTGTGCATAATTTAATAATTACGAAAATGCAACAGTTGTCGGGCAATGGCGGGTTTGAAGTGAATCGTTCTAGTGTTTGATCGTGTTTTGTGTGTTTTTGTTGTTATTTTGACAATGGAGGGAACGACGGAGAAGGATTGCTCCCCGTTATGGAACTTGTATCAGCAGGTCGTGTCGGACATGAAGGTAGGTCAGGGTATTTCGTAGTTTTGGATCATTCGTCACAGTGGTCGGATAATTTCTCGAGCCGGTCGCCCCAGATTATAATCTGCTTGTAAACCGTTCGTATCGAACGGCATTATTTTTATCAGCCTGTAATGATACGGCGTGTGGTCATCAATAATTTTACTGGCATACCTGGAGGTTGGCAGAAGAATCAGGGTGAAACATTTGATGTTTGTGCTCAAAAGGATTTAACTACCCTGAATTCTTTAAATTGAAATATTTCTTCTGAACATTTTGAATGAGAACTATTTGATATTGAAACAAATTATTTACTTACAATTCCTGTCAGTCCATTCCGTTCTTTAGGTGTAATTTAATTTTATTAAGTAAACTGAACTAAATGCTAACAATTCATTAAAATAAACCAAACATCCTAATTATTTGGAATAAAATTTTTAAGACCATTTCATGCAAGACCTATTAAATATTATATTATATGTAATAAGTCTAGGGTGGAATTTTTTTAATTGCGTCATGTTTAAATTAAATCCAATAACATAGTTTTCATGCATGAGACAATACTGAGTAGACCACTGTTCATTTATTTATCTAAGATGATGTAAACTTCAACCTGTTGAATGCTAAATAAAGGTAATGTAGTGGAATTTAAATATTTGTCCAATTAGAATATTAATTTATCATTGAACAGAGTCAAATGGAGATTAAAATAAAATGAAGTGGTTTTGATCCCAGAAAACAATGCTTCCTATAGTAATAAACACATTACCCTCCTTTGCATGGCACACTTGGGGAAAAAAGAGGGGTGAAATAAATTTAAATTGTCTAATCCCCAATGTTTGACTGGTTAAAGAAATAAGTCTTATGTAGTTGTATTTAACGAACATACAATTGAAACGGATTGCATACCTATGAGGCACAATGCATATTCAAACGATGTCTTCATGTGATCAACTAAGGCTTCCTAGAAACATAACCTTCATACTCAGAATCTCAAGTAGATTAGAAGATACTCAGCTCATTCCTTTTTTACAAGCTTTTATCTAGTTTCTTCCCACTGTCTGTCCGTACATGCTATCAAATCTTGCAGATTTTTTTTTATTTGACCCACTTCCGTTGGTCAGATTGACTTGAAATTTTATTGGCATGGATATGTCAATTTGATGACGATAAAAGTACAATCAGCAAAAAAACTTGCATCAACATAATTTTATTTAACAAAATCTTGCCTTTGTGTAAATACCTAGGCAACCTTAATGAACAATTGAATATCTTAGCTCTAATAGGTACTGTGATATTTATTTTATGACAACTGGACACTTTAGCAAGGTATAAATAATATTCTTCAGACAAGTTTATCTGCAAAAGGTCAACTATTTTTATCTCAACTAATTTGTTAAGTCTATATCTTGAACTTTATGTTAATGATGTAATGTGACTTTTGTGCCTTATAGCAACAAATTATTGTAGTTTTTCATGTAAAAAATTTGGTATGTACATTTTATCTAAGTGGGAAATGGGGGTAGGACCTTCTTTTGTTTTATGTCTGTCCGGAATGCTAATCATCTAATACATAAAGTCGAAAAACCAGAACGGGATAAAAGAAACAAGACAGAGCGAGATGGCACTCTACAACACCATTTTGTCACATTTCTCCCAACCACCGCATTATTTCTCTGGAATTTTAAAGCAATTCGATTCTATGATCTTGGGAATCGCGATAAACCTGAGAAAATATGATATTGGGTGTGTAAGTTTTATATATTAAGCAAAATAAAATCGCAACTTCGAATTTCGAGCCAAAAGCGAGTGATCTATTGTCTATGCCAGTGTTGCCGTTCAGGGATAAAGAAAGCCATTCATTATCCTGCATTGCAGTCTACGGAAATTTAAAATTATATCTTTGTAAAATTTTATTGATAACATTTAAAGCATAAAATACATGTCCAATATTTTTTTTCCGATAATCTGTCTGACGGACTAATTAGAAATATTACTTTTTTACACAGAGGACACATTCCTATTGCTACACAGATTCCTAACATTCCACGCGGGCGAAGCCGCGGGCACTCTCTAGTCATTTTTAAGTATCATATTTTGATAGGTATTGTACCTATTGCAGATGTCTAATTGTCTAGGGCCTAGACGGTAGGCAATGGTGATGACTTACCATACCCTAACCCACATGCTTATTTGCTATTTTTACTCAAAAAAAAGGAAACATCAAGATTACGTAACCACCAGCATTCTGCGTAACACGATACCTACCTACCAAAAAACTTGTCATACCTATACGATTTAGATGCGACGCCTGTTGATACTTACCTGCCTAAAATAATAAGCTTTAGTTTTTAAGTAATGATAACTTGAAATAACCTATTGCTAATACTTTTAACGTCTCGGTAAACTAGTCAGTTTAAAAATATGTAATTATTTCGTCAAAACCGATACTTTTAACCGCAACAGTTCCCGCGATACGCTCTATTTAAAACAAAAGCATTCGCGCTACGCGGCTAACAATTGGAGGTTTTTAATTAACACTTATAGTTATAGTGGTTTAGCTCGTTTTATAACCTACTTACCTACTTAGTTGGTGCAGTCAACGTCAAAAATAAATTCTCACTTTTGTGTACCATACTGTCACTTTACAACCGCGTAACTTTATAGAAAAATATCTAATAACCAAACCAACTTAGAAAAGTTAAAAAACCCCCGATATTGTCATTTCAAAGTTAAATATTTCAAAAACGGGTGAACCGATGTTCATTGACATCGGTTCACCCGTCAAACTTATAACACCCCTCTTTTTCGTCGGGGGCTAAAAATTTAACTGTAGTAGGTACAGAATGACCACTATACCTATATTAGTATATTATCTACCGTCCACTGATTTCGGCTTCCGCTGTCACGCAAACGACGATTGTCATAATGTTCTTACAGTTTACAGTTACACATTACAGTTCAGGAATGATTTAAAATTTTGACGATTGTAATTTTAGATATTTTTGAGGACCGCTGGCTAGTAGGGCGCATATACACACAGGCACACATTGGAGAGTATGAGTTGCTCCAATTGCAAGAGTACGGCTAGAAACACGATGTGTTGACGATGACGACGTACCTATGATGTTGTAGGTATCTTATTTTGGATACGAACGTGGATTTGACCGTGGAGGCGTTTTACACCTCTGCTGATTTTAAATTTAGTTTAAATTGACCCTTGAGACTATACATCTCTAAGCCATTTAGATTAAGTATCATATTATAGTATTAATTCTGGGACCCTATACATCCCCTTGTAATTCTAAAGATATTTGACCTGGAGACCCTATACATCTCCTGCTCAATTAAAACGTGCCAATAAATTAAAGTGTTCTGGTTTTGCTGTTCTAATATATATTTTTTTACACTTATTTCTAAAATACGGTTTTTATTTTTTCTCTTTATTGTTTTTTAATGATAGAGTGAGCTTTCTTTGTGTAATTTATCTGTGGTTACGTATTGTAAGATCTGATGTAACTTGTTTTTAGAAAAAATGACTTTGTGCCAAGTTTCTTGCGGCGCATTCTTCTTGGCAATCATGGTCTTTCCGAAAGCGCTGGTAGACTCAAAAAATATGACGTGTAAAAGAGCATCATTCAACTGCCTATTTGCTGAATAAAATTTTGAATTTTGAATTTTTACGATTTATTCATCATCATCATCAGCCTATTTACGTCCCACTGCTGGGCTCAGGCGCCCTCTCATTCTGAGATACGATCTATTGTTCTTGTTCTCTTTAAAAATGTACCTATTTGCTAACGATTAGCCTAAATTAGAAATAAATAAGTCTTCGTGCAGAAACATGTCTTATTGAAGTTTGTTTATTTTCTAAAAAAACTGAGATTGTTTATGAAATAGAAATGCGCAACTAGGTTAAACGTTCGGATTTACGCGTCTTAAGTAAACGGAAACGCAAATGCGTACACGTGCGTTTCTAATAATACATTGGGAATTATTAGGGCTGCTGCCGGTTTACACAACTTTGTATTACAACACTTGAATACTTTTTTTATGCGACAAGGAAGGCAAACTAGCAAGTGGGTCACCTGATGGTAATCACCACTGCCCAGAGACACCCGCAACCGCAACCCCGGAGGGTTTGCAGATGCGTTGCCAACCTAGAGAGCTAAGATGAAATGCCTCTTGTGCCCGTAATTACATCGGCTGTCTTACTCTCCATACCGGAACACAACAGTGCATCCGCTGCTGCTTAGCGGCAGGATTAGCGAGTAAGATGGTGGTGGTAGGTCCTACTACCCGCAATATCATCATCATGTCAGCCGAAAGACGCTGCTGGCCGGCGGCCTCCCCCGCGGCTCTCCACTCAGCCCGGTCTCGTGCTTTCAAGCATTGATGCTTAGCGGCAGGATTACCGAGTAAGATGGTTCCGATACCAATTCACAACATTTCATATTTTTCACACCTGGAAATTAATATAGGTATCGAAAGGGCTTTGCCTCCTTATCACACCACTAGAATATAGTGGTAAGTAATATAACATTTTTACAAATATTATTTATAATAATTTAATATTGCTTATCTTTTGAAATACAATAGTATAAAATTTAATTACCAGTTCTACCAAAACTACGCAAGAATGGGTGTAATACTTTTGCCTTTTCACGAAAAAAAAAAATAAGCAACAATCACACGTAGGTTTGACAATGTCAAATAAATTTAACATCTTGGTTTTGTTTTTTGATCGTGACAAGACAAAGACAATTGATCCATCCTAGCGTAGTTTCGGAGTTACGTCCTTTAGGAATAGGTACCTTTTAATAAATTAATTACAAATCCTAATGAAACTTTAAAACCGTAGGTTTGCTCCTTTTTTAAAGTAGAATACAGACAATTAATCAAATTATAGTTTAAAAAATATGAAATGTTGTCAATTGTAAGCTCAACATAATGAACACGATGCTGATTGCGAGCGAGTTACACAATATGCCTGCTCTTTGACAGATTAAATTATTCTTTCCATGACAGATGTAACGAACCTCGAACGTCCTCTAGACAGACTTATCGAATCGGCTGCCCTCGTAAACCTATATTATATAGGTACAGTTAAGCTCTTGAATGAGACTTTCTAGGTGTAGCATTATTAATTACAGTATGCTTTTTCGGATATTTTTTTTGACCTTGCTTCGTACAAATTTCATGATTTTAGGTGGGTAGGTATATGGGAATTCTATCTATGAGTTGTGCTTGTAATTTACTTATTAGGATTGACAGAGGGACAGACGGATGGACAGCAAAGTGATCCTGTAAAGGTCCTTTTTTTTCCTTTTGAGGTAGGTACTATACCCTAAATAAGAGGAATTCGATCTTAGCAGTGCATCTGTTATTATTCCTTTGTCGTTGCTGGCGTCTATGGGTAGCTGTGATAGTGCAGCATCAGGCGGACGGTCGCGCGTTAGTTAACTTTGTTTCATAAAAAAAAGTTGCCATTTAATACTTCAAAAAATTGAAGCTCTGAAAAGTGATCGGAACGAGCAATTTAGGATCGTACCGTCGTCTCTGACTGCAGCATTAGTAAAGTCAAAGGAAAATTGGAATAAAAATGAATGGTTCTTTATAATCCATTCTTCCTATAAAGCTTTAAGCCTCAACAGCTTAATTTACGCTAACCTGTTCAAAGACCCACTTTATGCCACCACACCCCAAACGCCCGAGCCACGGCAAAGCTCACTCTGCCCCAACGCCGTAGACACTTCGACGTGGCACCGTTTTCCTGGTACCTTGTACCGGTTCTTGAAACTGGGACGCCGCAGCCTGCACAATGCAGTGTCCCAGAATTGCATCTTTGTGCACCCGTGACGTGCCGACAATGGACCATAGTGTGGTGGGTTAGTTTAGTTGATCATTGTAGCTTTTTAAGGAGGGATGATTGTGTCAAATTGCGTCTATACTGCACTGTAGAGTGTAGTGAATATAATATGACATTCGATTGAACGGACTTTGGTGTAATACGTGCCGACTTGAGCAAAACATCTGCGTTTGTTTGTCATGTTTTTTTATTATGACAGTACAGTTGCAAACCGCATTTGAATATTGAATCTTTAGACCGTAGCATTTTCAATTTAAAAAAAGAAGCTCTAGGACAGTTTTCTTTAGCGTTATTCAAAGTCCGTAGAATGAATGATAATGATTATGCAGGTTTAAGTCCTGATAATGATTATTGGACCGTTTTTGAATCAGTCAAACTAACTATTCTCCATACACAGACCAATAAGATGGCTCGTTGGTTACAACGTGATGCTGCTGCTATCAACAATTTAAATTGGCTCCACACACATACGTTTATATCAATAAGTCATCGACCGCCTTAACGACTGCGTACCAACACCGATATTTTTTATCGATTAATAAACCGTTCATAATGCCAATTAACAGTAACACCGTTGCGAAATGTCGTGTAACGTTAACGTTCAACAAACCTGCTTAATTGGTAAACACTGAACATGTTTTTGCGCATCCGGTGGATTTTAACCGACGGGTTTCCTAAGAGGCGTTACCACAGAAAGGAGGGTGGGCTCTGAAAATGTAAGTGTCGCGCAGATGGGGCTGTCTTGCACGCGTGCTAATAATAATAATAGCTTTTATTTCCGACCAACATGGATCATTGAGTTAGTAACAATTGAATTAAAAATCTTGATTAAGTAAGTAAAGTAAGTAAGTAATTAATTAAGTAAGTCTAATGGAGTAGCCAGGTTATAATTTCCCTAATAAACCATGCTAGCTTAAGGGCCACTTGTAGCAATAAATTAAATCTATCTTAATTCTTAAAATTCCTATCCCTATTTCACCAAATTTACAATTGTCGGTTTGTCATGACCATTCGAACTACATTTCTTAGCCAGTATGAAGCGCGCTAAAACAAAAGTTCTTCAAGTCAGCAATTGACACCGAATTGTCATTGAAAACTGACAATTGTAAAGTTGGTGAAATAGGGGCCAGATGTAGCGTCTGATAGTGCTATACATTTTGAAACAATTAAACTGGATTTAACATTGTTTTTTTTTTTTGCTTTCCCTGCCCCGTGGGAATTTCTAAAAATCCCTTCTTAGTACACCTCTAGGATACTCACGGTATGTTTGTCAAATTTCAAGTCTCTAGGTCAAATGGTTTATGCTGTGCGTTGTCTGTCAGTCAGTCAGGGTACTGTTTTATAGGTATAGATTACATGTGACCATATTAGAACATGATAGGTATAACTGGAACTGCAAATAAATGTATCAACATCAAAAGTCATATGCTCTCATAACCAACAAAATCGTGTTGGAGTTCGACCAAAAGTCGTGTCGATTGAATAACCGACCCCCTCGGTAATTGGGGTGCCGCCAGGGGTGCGCTATCGATTACCGACTGAAGGTTAGGGTTACATTTGGACATTTGGTATGCGTTGCGTAACGTTATCGAATAAGAGTTGTTGAGAAAGTGGCGTTAAGAGGTTGTAAGGTTTATAGTTGTAGGTTTCTGACCGTTCTATCCGTTTTACAAAACATCTATAACATCCGTTCCAAAATAACAGTTTCTTTAAATGACCGTTGGCCAAAAAAACCTGTTTCTCATAGCATCTGTATGCCAAAAGATCCGTCTGTCATGACATCCCGTATGCCCAAAAGACCCGTTTCTCACCGTAAAACAAGGGTTTCTCATCGTATCAGTTTGTCAAAACACCCGGTTCTCATTGCATCCGTAAGCCGAAATCTTTTATCTAGGATCATTTAGGAAAAGTTAGTGACGGGAACGGATGTTATGGGAAACGGATATCAAGCAAGACAAATGTATCGTTTGGGAGAAGCACGTTTTGGGAAACGGATTATTTAGGAAAATGTAGTAACGGGAACGGATGTTTTGGGATTAGGTCTTTTACGGAAACGGATATCAAGCCAAACGTATCTTTTGGGAGAAGCACATTTTGGGAAACACTTATACCTATCGGGAAAAGGATTATTTGGAAAAAGTTAGTGACGGGAACGGATGTTTTGGGAAACGGATAGAACGGTTCGAAACGGATGTAGTGAAATAATCATTGGCTTGTTTCATTTATAGAAGATGGATTAAGCAGCGTCCATAATGCGTCTCTTGCGCTTGTAAGGCCAAGGCCGATATGGGAGCGACAGCTACGACCGCATACATATCGTAATTGTCAAATAAGTCCAGTCAGTTAGTAAGAGGGAGAGCAGTGCGCTGGTGTTGCAAAGCAAAGCTCTCTTCAAGGACAGTTGGTCAAACCACGCGTTGTCTTGTGTAATATAATCGTACAGTTGTGCATTTTGTGCGAGTAAATCCCTACTTAAAAAGTGTCATACGTCCTCTCTAAACATATAAACAAATTTTTTGTCGCGAAAGAAAAAACTGGCCTGTCACATGCCGAGGTCCTTTCTTTTGTTCGTACACAGATATTATGTTTGCACATCTCACGTTAGTTGCATTGATGCTAGCGTAGCGGTAAACGAGGGTTTCTGTAAAAAAATTCGTTGGAACGCTTTTCTTTATTAATAAAGTGGCATTCGGCATCGCCGCCGACGTGCATCGTGCCCGTGCCCGTGCTCCGTAGCCATTGTCACATTTGAGCCATGCCGCCCGTTCGTGACTCGAAACCTGATCGTTTTACTTTCAATTGGATTAAGGTAACACAACACGACACGACAAATCGGTGTCTAAAGGTCACGGGTCAACGACCGACGCGCATGTCCGCGATTGACTTGTGTCATGGAAATGTCAAAATTATTGCATACAGATTATTATATATTTAAATAACAAAAGCGATTTACAGTGATATTAAATCCAAGCCAAAACTTAAAACTAAATTAAATCTCAATAAGGCCCCCGTGGCATGGTGCCCAAAATGCTGGCAGCGTGGCCTCGATGAATAGCGATGCTGATTCTTTGAGAGAGAAAACTGCCAGCCCTTTGGTCACAAGTTGCATACAGTATATTTATGTATATTTGCCGCACTATTACAAGCTTCGATTGTGGGGGGTTATGTCGTTGTTACACATTTTGCATAGGTACTTTTTTATATAGAGAATAAATTTTGTCCTGATGATACCTATATGTAGAGGCGAAACCGATATGTGCGTATTCAAGCCTATTTTGATGCTATTAGTGTACCTATGAAATTTTTGTTTTTTTGGGGGTTCAATGGTCATGGATGGAATAAGAAACATTGTCAATAATAATGTTATAAATATATTCTTATGTATTTTTTGCTTAATTTCGTACCATGTCAACGTCACGTCAAAATATACAAATTGGACCCGGCAACGGCAACATGAAGGAAAAACACCTCCACAAAAAGAAACGTGCTTCTGCGTATATTAAACCTCAAAGAAAAGAACTTCACAGGAATATGTATAGAGAACATAAGCTTGAGGAAAACCATTTCCCGTCTCCAGGTTAAGTAACAAAATACAATCCCCATACGCACAATGTAAAATTCAAATCCAAAATGTCTGTCTTTCCCGCACAGACTTGCTTCGTCGGTGGACAAATTCTAAACTTAACGTCTCCACATACAGATTCGACGTTCGTCCCTCGACTACAGCGCTGCGGTTAGACGCAAGTGTAACTTTGTACAATGAATGCACCTGAGATCGCGGGTAAAAGTTGAGCCATTTTGAAGCCGACAATGGTTTTGCATTATGCATCACATGTCGTATAAAGTCGTACGTAGTGGATTAGAGGGCCGACCACACCGCCATATATTTGACATATGTTTTGTTGCGTACCTAAACGGTGCGTCAATATGTTGTATGTGCGTCTAGCATATTATGACCGTGACGAAGAGCGCATTTATACACACAATACGCACTTCTATAAAATCTGCGAAGGACAGACTGCGACAGACTTTTTTGGAAACTATACTTTTTATTGTCCCTGTGTTACCTATGCTCTATGGGTGTGAGCTATTGTTTGTCAATTGCAATTCGAATTCCCATTAACCCAAGTATTAGTATTTTTTTACTTTACTCTCACCCATAACATATAACATTTGCTAGAAAGCGCCTATGATCCGAACGTTAAACGTCAACCGCACGCACGGATAATAGCGCATAATGACGGCGTTCTAGAAAAAAACAGAGACGGCTTGTGTTCGATATATGGTGTATTGTTGTGGAGTGGACATAGATGCATTGTCTTTGTTAACCGACTTCAAAAAAGGAGGTTTTTTTTTATGTATGTACATCGATTACTCCGTCAATTGTTGACCGATTTCATATTTTTTTTTAATTTGAAAGTATACTCCTGAGGTGGTCCCATTGTCACCAAGTCATGATCTGGTGATGGGATCCCAGGGAAATCGAGGGCAACCCTCAAATTTTACAGGCACTTACTATGTGTTTCATATATTTTCTAAGGTTATTCAAGTATTTGCGTCTGGTAGTCATCATCTCATGATGATGAGCTGATGATGGAAGGTACAACTCCTTAGCGGTTAGGAATTGGAGGATAATTCTGAAAATGTTAAATCATTGTTCGAAAAGGTATACTCCTGAGGTGGTCCCACTGTCACCAAGTCATGATCTGATGATGGGATCTCAGGGAAATCGAGGGCAACCCTCAAATTTTATAGGCACGTATCATGTGTTTCATATATTTTCTAAGGCTATTCAAGTATTTGCGTCCGGTAGTCATCATCTTATGTTGATGAGCTGATGAAGGTACAACTCCTTAACGGTTAGGAGTTGAAGGATAATTCTGAAAATGTTAAATCAACGTAAAATTGTGAAATAAAAATCTTTTAACAAAATAGTAAAACCGCCTTCAAAAAAAAACCTTAGAAAAAAAACGTAAAATAATCCTCTAAAATAATGATAAATAAATAAAATAAAATAAAATGCGTTTATTTCTGACAACAGAAACTAAAGCCTAAAGTTTTATAGCCTAGCACTAAGCAGCAGAAATATGAAGTCGGTGCTTCATTCAAAGAAATAATATTCCGCTCGCACCGCACCGTCTTCATATTTCTGCTGCTTAGTGCTAGGCCATAAAACTTTAGGCTTTAGTTTCTGTTGTCCGAAATAAACGCATTTTATTTTATTTTATTTATTTTTATTTATGGTTCAGGACAAAAGAGTAGTGGACTTGATGAATATGGGGCACCGAATCGAATAAGTGAAGATAATTGAAAGTTAAACACGCAATTCATGGAAATATTTAATGATTTAATTATTTTCATCTTTAGTACGGATATTATTTGACATAACTCTAAATTTGTCGTATTTGAAAATACGGGTATGCTTAGGGTGTTGGGTGTCATTTTGGAATGGTAAGTATTATTGACAAATGTGTCTGTAACCGTCTAATTCGGCTGTCTGTATCATTCAGATCGCATCTTAGTTGGACTTTTGTTTCCGCGGTGTTAGCGACGTGCTCACTTTTTGATTAGTAATTAAGTTATTATTTTTTTTGTAAAAGATGGTAGTTTGGCGCGATGTCATCGCAGGTGCAAATGTATTAGTACGGGCGCAGCCGCGCAAGTCCGCCGTAGCTATCCGCGAGTGACACCGCGCTTGTTGTTGTCAAAATTTTGAGTTTTTTGTAACGTTTTTGGTTCCGCAAATACAGCTTTGTTTTTTCAAAAGTGTTTTCATCATTATCGCCGCGACGCCCATCTCTTACACGCGGTAAAATAACATGTTTCTGACATTTTAAAATAATTTAAAGAAACTTCATTGGCTATCAGTAAATAAAAGGATGGTTTAGGCTGTCTTTGCCTTTTTCCTGGGAACGAAAAACGGTTAAATTATTTATTATTTATTATCTTGTTGTTTAAAAATGCTATTACTTTTTATTTTCCGTTTCTGTATTGTTTGTGTTGATATCCTCCCTTCCTTCCTAATTAAAAGTTTTCTAATCATTTTGCATTTTGGGCGCTACAAAGGCTTTCTTTTGTTTAAAATTGGTATTTAGAACAGGGGTCGCTTCATCTCGCTCCCTATTGAATTGAAGATTATTAATTTGCCATAATTTTTTTAAAACCGTTTAACGTGATTCTTGCTCACGAGGTACCTGCATATAACAAACACATATCTAAGGCTTCCGAAAAGTTAAATAACACCTCATTGTCAACGGTAACAATGACTTTATGGATCGATTGCCAAAATTTAAAAAGAAAAAATGGCCATAAACAATACAGATAATGGAACAAAAGTGCTTCGTGAAATAAAGGCATACAAAGTTATCTTATAAAGTAAGAGTGGCGCTGTCGTCTACTGTTAACAATAATGTTGTAAGAAAAAGCGTAGTTCCGTTTTTGTCCGCCTCCAAAAAATAACCACGCGTTTTCAGCACGAGCCATAGTTGTTCACCCACTGACATAAAGCTCAATCTCACCTAATTCGACTCTATGTATAGTTTGGGCGTTTTGTGATTCCACGGCCGTCGCAAGATAAACTGCCCGCTGTCATCTTTATACGTTATCTGTGACAGATTGCCGAAACGCAACCTCCATGCGTTACGAACGCTTTCGTTTTTAAATATGGATTCATCATCATCATCATCAGCCTATCTACGTCCCACTGCTGGGCACAGGCCTCCTCTCAGAATGAGAGGGCTTACTGCTGCTGCTGGGCTTACTTAAATATGGATTACTGGCTGACAAACAGGGACAAGTCTTGTAGCGTTAAACATGAAGCCGAGTTTCATAATAGGAAGACACGCGTGTTTTAAGGCCTAGTTATGAAGAGTTACATACCTACATTGCTTTATTACGCACATATTATAAGTACCTACTCTAAGATGGGTTCAGAAGCCGAAGGCATAATAATAAACCTGTCACGAAATTGGCTGTTTTTAGGGTTCCGTACCTCAAAAGGAAAAAACGGAACCCTTATAGGATCACTTTGTTGTCCGTCTGTCTGTCTGTCTGTCTGTCTGTCTGTCTGTCTGTCTGTTTGTTTGTCAAGACCCTTTTTCTCTGGAACGCGTGGAGGTAGCATGCTAAAATTAATATCAAATACTCAAGCCTGCGGTCCCTTGAGGCTGTGAAAAAATCAACCTTCTAAGTCAACGCAATCAAAAGATACAGTAATTAAAAAGACGATCTCCATACAAATTGCCTATTTCCAAAAACCTAAAGGGTACTTCCAGATGTCCTAGAAACTTGAAATTTGATATGAAGGTAGCTCTTATAGCACAACCACTCGAAAAAGTCTCAAAATCTTAAATTTTTATGTCTGTCTGTAGATTTCACAGACCAATATAAGTTGACCCCACACTGCGTACATTTTGCTTAGGAGCAGGGCTCTGCTAACACTGGACTTCCTAAAACACTGGGGAAAAGCGTTAAAATCTTTCTATGGAATTCTCGTGCGTGAGTCCGACTCGCACTTGGCCGGTTTTTTTTAAAATCATGGACAAGCATTTCGAGCTGACGTCTCGTGTCGACTATTCTTTTTAAATTGTACTTATTGGGTTTTGAAGATGAAAACTGACTGTCGTAATGATGGTCATTTCCTACGGTTTCTGAACGCATAACAGATGACTTACGATAATTATGTGTAGATAAAGTTTATTTTTAACTGACTTCAAAAAAAGGAGGAGGTTCTACGTTCCACTGTATGTTTTTCTTTTTTTTTATTATGCATGTTCATCGATTACTCCGTTAATTGTAGACCGATTTTCAAAATTATTTTTTTTATTTGAAAGGGTATACTCCTGAGGTGGTCCCATTGTCACCAAGTCATGATCTGATGATGGGATCCCAGGGAAATCGAGGGCAACCCTCAAATTTTACAGGCACGTACTATGTGTTTCATATATTGTCTAAGGTTATTCAAGTATTTGCTTCTGGTAGTCATCATCTCATGATGATGAGCTGATGATGGAAGGTACAACTCCTTAGCGGTTAGGAGTTGGAGGATAATTCTGAAAATGTTAAATCATTATTCGAAAGGGTATACTCCTGAGGAGGTCCCACTGTCACCAAGTCATGATCTGATGATGGGATCTCAGGGAAATCGAGGGCAACCCTCAAATTTTATAGGCACGTATCATGTGTTTCATATATTTTCTAAAGCTATTCAAGTATTTTCGTCCGGTAGTCATCATCTTATGTTGATGAGCTGATGATGGAAGGTACAACTCCTTAACGGTTAGGAGTTGGAGGATAATTCTGAAAATGTTAAATCAACGTAAAATTGTGAAATAAAAATATTTTAACAAAAATGTAAAACCGCCTTCAAAAAAAACCTTAGAAAAAAAGCGTAAAATAATCCTCTAAAATAATGATAAATAACTAAAATAAAATAAAATGCGTTTATTTCGGACAACAGAAACTAAGGCCTAAAGTTTTATGGCCTAGCACTAAGCAGCAGTAATATGAAGTCGGTGCTTCATTCATAGAATATTCCGCTCGCACCGCACCGACTTCATATTTCTGCTGCTTAGTGCTAGGCCATAAAACTTTAGGCCTTGGTTTCTGTTGTCCGAAATAAACGCATTTTATTTTATTTTATTTATTTATCATTATTTTAGAGGATTATTTTACGTTTTTTTTTTAAAGTTTTTTTTTTGAAGGCGGTATTTTATAATTTAGAACCCGCCGAGTTTGGGCTCATTAGAAGTTATGTCGTTGTTCTGGCCCAACATTGTAAGTATAGTCAAGAAAATATAGTCAGCAAAAAGCTTATTTTGAAAGTGTTTTTCTAGTTTTTTTTTTACATGCACTGCTTTCAACTATGACTAAAACCGTGGCTTGGTCTTTTGAGTATTTCCTATTGTTTTATGTAAAGCGACCCGTGGGATATATGACGAGCCGTTACTTACACAATACATAGCTTAACTAGTTTCCGTGGATTTACTCCGATTCGTAGCTTATTTCTGTTAGTTGACGTTAATTATGAGACTTAAATTTATTATTTAAATCGTTGGCTCGTTGCAGAGTTTATATTCCAGGCCGTTTTTTGATGATGTTAAAGTTTCCTATGTAACATGCTTACTTAATACTAAACGCAACAGTCAAACACAAAAGTCACCTCATCTTGATTTCAGCTTAGAGCTTTCTGAGTTAGGTGACTCTGCTTCACACTGCCCAGCTATATAAACTACTGCCAACTTTGCAGGCATCTGTGAAGTTGTTTCTTTCTTTGATTACTGTATACTTGATTTCGAGTTTACTACCTTTTATTTCCTTAGTTTCGTATACAAAAATTGCATTGATAAAAAAATGTCCGGTTAGCAACAATGTAACATTAGCACTGGGCCTAATAGAGTTAGCGATTTGTATGGTATTAGTTTTTTTCTACCCTTTTAAACAATGGGGACGTATAATTTCACCCTACTGCGATCACTATCACATAATTTATAGAAACATATTTAGTTCGATTCATTACTTAGATAATTCCACTAACAATCACTATTAGAAATCTACCCTGCCACTATCCATTTTAGGTTGCTTTTCCGTGCCAAAAAACTAAAGACTGTAGACAGCAAGTCTATTAAATAACCGGGATTATTGCGTGCGTGGGCGCATACCGTGTCTTATTAGGGTTGCCAACCTTTGTTTTAAGTAGCCTGAACATTGTTCCGCTTTGGGCTGAGGCGTGCTTACCGCTCGTCTCTGGCAACCTGAACCAATCTCAGTGAAATAATAAAAAAAATCCCGCCATCTTTTTGGTCTGCTTTTGTTCCAGGGCCTTTCGTATCGCAGCCAATCAGTCAAATGTCCTATCCAATTTCACGTTACTAGCCAAAATAGGTCACTTTGTGTAGCAATAGCAAGTTCCATTGGTGAATTTTACTTAAAGTGATACAGTAGGGAAGTACTGATTGCTAAGTGAGAAAACGCCCTGCGTGCTTGACTTCTGACGAGAGAATCAAGGTCTCAACCTTGTTTTTAATTTTAATTTCGTCATGTTTTCTCACAGTAAGTTGGTAACCCTGTCTAATTGCTATTAGCACGTGACAGAGAATGCATGGCGCGATGGAAAATGATGCCGTTGGCCTGTAGTTTTTTTAATGTCTGGCCCACACACGACTGTATCAGCATGGCTTCTTTATTTGCGCGGTTTTTAAAACTGTGTTCAAAATTTAAATCCAAGCCAGTGTTCTTTTAGATGTCAACGAAAACTTGAATATCTGGCATCTGTTTCACCATCTTTACAATTGCCAATTTTTAATGACAATTCGAACTACATTTCTTTGACAATATGAAGCGCGCTAAAACAAAAGCTCTTCAAGTCAGCAGTTGACACCGAATTGTCATTGAAAACTGACAATTGTAAAGTTGGTGAAATTAGGGCCTGGCGTACGATGTAATTTACTTATGTACGGTGTAAGTGATATTCAAGAAGGCCACACGTGTTGTTCGCCTACTGAAATATTTATTTTGCGCTCTGCCCGCGCCTCACGATTACTCCGGTTCTCAAGAATGTGATGCGCACTTCTAGCATTGCAAAGAAAGATACACGCTTGATCAAGATACCTTAAATCCCACAAGGAATGATATAATTGTTTCTACGAATAGCAAACGTTCGCGTGACCTGGTGATGCGAAACAAACGTAACTGATTGGTAGGAATAACTTGAAATTGATCTACCGAAAAACCTTTTTTTCGTTGCTTTAGAATAAGTAGTGTATCGACGACGCCTACAGTCCAGATACTTTCTCTTCTTAACATTAAAGGGTACCTAAGCGAAAAGATGACGGATTACAACTAAAACCAACGAACGAAAACTCGCCCGCCAGCTGCACTACTAAACTCATCGAAACTTTAAAAATTAGCGTAGGAAATTAATTGCACAGATACATTTTAATCTTCCTGGAAAACACATGACAGAAAACAAGAACATTTGTCGCTACTGTCACCGCCACGAACGCACTGGTCCAAGAGTCACTCGTACAAATCACTGCGACCTAATCCTGTATTATTACGACATCGTCTTATATCGGCCTTACGTTCGGTTGACGTTTCTAAATCGGGTTTTACGGGATTTGTCGCCATCAACTCGGCTTTTAAACTCGGTCAGCTAATAATAGTGGATTTCTTCGCCAATTCAATATCGAAGTTACTAGAAAGTAATGTGAAGGAATGGTGGCTACCATTCGAATTTGTAGATAGCTAGAAATATTTGTATTATGATGTAAACATGCTGCTTAGATACCTATCGAATTTTATTGATTTCAACGAGTTTTCGAATCCTGCGTAACGTTACTCCGTATAATTTATTAGGTTTTTTACTATGACAGAGCCTGAAAGTGTTTGACGGTTTAGCGAGTCGACGTTACGAGATAAATCTTGATTTTACAAGCAAAGTTGCACGACATATGTATTGCCCTTGACTCTTGACCCTTTATATATTTATATCGGATCGCCCACACAAATTATCGTTAGCTGAGATTACGTAGGTAACTGTAATGTGGAAAAGTTTCGACGAATAATACACAAACTTTGAAACTGCAATTTGA
The DNA here is from genome assembly GCA_963691665.1 of Clepsis dumicolana. Taxonomy (NCBI): domain Eukaryota; kingdom Metazoa; phylum Arthropoda; class Insecta; order Lepidoptera; family Tortricidae; genus Clepsis; species Clepsis dumicolana. Next base: position 8,918,155 of record OY829527.1, on the reverse strand, counting down.
ATACAGCAGTTTGTTTGAAGAGTTACTCCCGCGCGGTTTAATCGAATTATAGCTAGTTAAATTTTTCCACTTTTTTCCTACTGTTGGTTCCTAATTTCATAAAGTTTTTATGACTTTATGATCCTCACAGCAGTATAGAACAAAATGGCTGGATACCTTGCCAAAATGAACACGGTTACTATTTATTTCAACCGTTTTCAAGTACCGTCAATTATTATTAGTATTTCGAGTGGATCTGTTATAAAAAACAGACTCGATTTCCTCATCAACTTATTCAAATAATTGTCCAACGTCTTAGTTACGTAATACCAACATTTGCCAAACTTTAGTGTCCAATTAAGACTTATGAAACCGTTGTCACCACCTGGCGACTCATCCCAAACAAAAGAAACCTAAAGAAAATCTGAATAAGGCACAGATTTAATGTAAGCTTGTTTGAATAAGACCGTACGCTGTGACTTCGTACGGACGTAATCAGCTGACAATGGTACCAACCCTGTCCAACCCTCGACCTATTTGGCGTTCGCCGACCCGCGGTTTTATTGAGCCGCTCGTGACTAGGGCATGTGCTAGTAAGTGGCCTAGTACAATCATACATGACAAGGTTGTGTAGCGTGGAAAGCTTTTGACAGTTGGATGCAGTGTGTATTAGAACGTCATACAATGTGACGTCAGGTCAGGACGTCACGTTGACATAGTATAGTTTCTTGTACTGAGTGTATTGTTGTGTTATTATTGGCAATTGCAGCCATACTCCACTACTTAGGTTCTCCTCTGCACACTTCGATAGTATTTTCGCATTATCTTTGAACTTGAATTACTGGTATTTGCTTCATTGAAGTCTTGCTTTTCATGAGTAAGATGTGGTGTCTGGGACATGAGTGCGAAGGGGTTATCCTATATGTTTTTGGGTCGGTAAGAAACATGTTTCCCATGATTAGTGTATGAGATATTTTTAATTAAACTATTGCCAAAGGGGCAAAGAACATAGTCTTCTAAAACATCTGTATCTAAATAGGTATACTAGCAGCATTATCCCGTTACTCTAATTCGAAACAAAGCCTTACAAATCTGGCCGTCCCCCGGCAGCTCAATTTGCAATTGCCTTATACCTTTGGCTAAAGCTGCCCTATTTAAAGTTCACCTCCCTTAAGCGTGTGAAACATGCACGGATTTAGTGAAGGTGTAGGCACGAGCCTGATGGGCCTGGCTCGTCGTTGTCCTATTGTTTATGTGTAATATGTTTGCTGTTTTTGGGAAATCTGCTTTGACTTTGGCCTTCGATCTTTTGTATCCGCAATTTCTTCCTGGAATGCACTCCTAGAGACGTCATCAACGCACTTGTGCCAACCGTTGGGCACACGCCTCCTACTTTCTTCTACTAATCTGATTCCTAGTCCATCTTCCTCCAAACTAGTCCTACAATCCAGTTGATTTCATTTGAGCATTTTGCGAGGGTCTCTGCCGACTCTTCACGATGGCACAGCTCGTTCTCACATAAAGCTACTTTATTTGAAATATTTGGATTTCACACGAGTATGCTGCAATTATTATTGAAAATATGCCTCTCGCCACGTAGTCCACTATGGTCCATGGAAAGCAGTACGGGTTCCTACCTATGGAACAATCACCGAACTTACCGAACGTACATACTGTAAAGAGATTACTGAATGCCTTTAACGACACGTGTTTTTAACGTAACTAATATTTAACAGGTTTTATTCAAGGCTGAATTATATCGTATAAATTTAGCCTAATGCCATTTGTAATGAAGCTACGCATAATTCTGAATATATTAGCAGTTCCCGTATAACGGGCTTGCAGCGTGGAGCTGAAATTGCTTTATTATTGTGTTAGTTGCGCTGACCGCAGTTTACTGCGGGAGGGGGGGGGGGGATAGTGCTCTGGGATGCTCGGGACTTCTAATGGATGCTGCTCCTAATAACAGAATCAGGTTCGTACTGAAGTAACGAGATGTGTTCCCAAAGTAGCAGATTAAAAAAATGTTAGTAATAGTGGTTTATTTGTCAAACATAGGTATACAATAGTTGCACAAGTTTCATGTGAGTTCCACTATGTTTTGCCTAATGGCGTACAAATAGCATGCACTAATGGCATGCAGCACGGTGAAAATGGGGAAATTAAATTAATATAATGTTAATGAAAGTATACAAATTACAATAAAATTTAAATCAAGATTAAAATGTCATGTTAATGTTTAGTATAATTACAATAATATTTAAATGAAGGTTAAGATGTCAATATTAAAATTAAGAATAGATGTCAATATTAACATTAAGAATCATATCACATTATTCGTCAAACAGTGACTAGCCTAACTAAATATCCATAATTATGGTCTTACACAAAACTTGAGCAATACTAAACATGGTAATACCGGGTTTGACGTTGCTATTTATGATGGGGGTAAGAAAAGGTCCCAGTTATATTTCACTCATCATTACTTATTATTTCTTTTTCATCACACTTGCTCGTAAAGCGTCGTATTGTACGCAGGCATACTGAAGGACAACGGCCTAAATTATTCCTACGGGAGTAATAGGTAATTTGTAATTTTCCCAAGGGAGTAATGAGTTTAGTTTTAAAAAATATGGCGTTCACTCGTAGGTAGGTATAATATGTCATTCCACACTAAGGAGGTTTTAAATCAAACATGGTTTTTTACGTTTTCTACAAATAAGTGTTACTTAATTTAAACGTTATTATTGTGTTTTAAAACTATTTGAGTTTACTATGCAATTATTTCAGTGAATTTTATTTTGAAAACAATAAAAACTGGCTGTAGGATGGGCTTTCGTCTTTCCAGTTTCTAAACGCGTTTTCTATTTTTATCTGTGGAAGTACTGGAAGTCTAAAGTCTCCATTGAAAAAAGTTTACAATCTCAAAACTATTATTTGTTGCCGACTACTGAGTTTATATTTATAATCGTATATACTTAATCTAATATTTACGGAGGTACTGCCTGTACTTAGTAAAATATGTCTTCTGTATGTGAAGACCAAACTTTTAATAAATAGATTTTGCCTTTTGTTGTATGTATTTATTTCCTCTCAAATTTGATGAAAAACATTGTGTGTATCACGGGCAGTAAGGGTATTACCGCCCTTCATGCACAATGTACTATTACCGCATAGATTTTGGGAGGTGTGCGCAGGAATTACACGAACTTATTCCTACACTCCCTTTCACCACCGTACAGTAGGCATGGGGAGCGACTACACTAACTGGTAACTGGCATTTGATACTTTGGCCGATACGATAGTTCATGATCTCAATTGGAAAATCTTTTTGTATTTTTTATTATTTTTCCAATTATTTTTATTTTTACGGTCTTCCCGTGAGTATCAATTATATTTTTAATAAACTTGCCGAAACATGAATACACAGAAAAAACCAGAAAAATACCAACCCCGGGAATCGAACCCGGAGTGTCGAGGTTCCGGGTTCGATTCCCGGGGTTGGTATTTTTCTGGTTTTTTTTCTGTGTATTCATGTTTCGGTGAGTTTATTAAAAATATAATTGATACGATAGTTACCTGAGAGGGTGACGATACGGTGGCTGGATCAACAGTGTCCATTCATTCTTCAGAGAAACGCCAACACATTACTTCGTTCTACTGTTTGGCCATATTAAATGAGTTCTAACTTTTCACTGTAGCTTACAGTCGGTAGGCATGTCACGGAAACCTTGAACGGACAAGGCTCGCAAGCAGAACAATATCAGAATTCCCCTCGGCCCGTTTATATAATTTTAGGTGACTGACTACTTCAGTCACTACCATTAATAAATTGTTTATATTATAAAATACAAGCGTTTAGGCCTGTTTTCTGTTTACGCTGAAATTCCGCAAAACTTTCAGCAATTAATTATAGTAATATGTTGCGGACGGGCTAATTTATTTTGGCCAAAGTTTTCAGCATAATTTATAGGATTCTTCGGGAGTTGAGGTACTTAAGTAACGATTAACGTTACGTGCGGGTGCGTTATTATTGTGGTTTTATTAGTTAAGGGATTTCACTTGTTATTAACGCTCTTTTTGATGAGCAGTCTATTATTGAACTGATTTTTTTTTTATACTTAAGCAAAGCTATCAAGAAATAAACGCAACATCTATTAACTAGAAATTGGGAAAGTTGAAAAACCCCCGACTTGTTTATTTCGAAACGGATCACTCGCGTGTGTCAGTCGAGTCTCAAAACTTGTCGACACCTCCACTTTCTACTTAAAAATAGGCGTAACTACAATATTAAATGATAAGATTAATAAAATGTATGTCCAGATTAAAGAAATCTGGTTAAATTAACGAAGACAAATGAAATTCATTTATAAGTAGTTAAAAATAGATCATTGTACATATAAGTACATATTAACTATACTTTATAAGTAATTGAAACCATAATTGTTTTATTTACTTACAGGTAAGCTTCTGCGCGGTTACAGCGAATCGGAGACGTAAGTCTTCGAATGAAAACAAAGCTATTTTCGTCCGGCTGTTATCGATTAATGTAGAAGAATAAAAATTGTTTAATCAGCTGACAAAACACAGACCAATTGTACACATGCAGGCCCCTATTTCACCAACGTTACAATACAAGTGTCAGTTTTCAGTGACAATTCGATGTCAGTTGCTGACTTGAAGAGCTTTTGTTTTAGCGCGCTTCATATTGGCAAAGAAATGTAGTTCGAATTGTCATTGTAAACTGACAATTGTAAAGATGGTGAAATAGGGGCCAGCTTACATGAGGAAGCTAAAATGGCCGCCACTCAGCTGTGTGCCACAATGAGATCAGAACCTGGGGTCATTTCGTGGCACTGGTTTATGAAAGATGGAAAACATCAGTTTTAGAATTGAATATATATAGTTCAATACTCGGATACTGATAATTCCATGCCTTTCCAAGTTTCGACCTTGTAGGTAATGTAGAGATATCATTGCCCGACACTGCCCTAATAATTGGTAAGTACCTTCCATCTTTATTTGTAGCAATTCTATATAAGTATATGTTGTCTAGTACCCTATATCGCTGTATTCTGTGAAAGAGTACAGCGAAACTATTTGACATTGAAATGTTTTTTTTTTTGTTTTTTTCGGTACCATAGTTTGTACCTTTGTTTTAGTATAATTATAATTATTGACATTCTCACATTCTGTGACTTAATATTATTATTATTATTTTGACATTTAATTACGTTTTATTTTATTTCTAGTTCCGTTATTGACATTGTCCCACTTTGAATTCAATTGTTTTATATTCTATATATTTTTTATTATTATTTAATTGATGACGATCTTTTTGTGAATGAAGTATATTTTGACATGTCAAATAATATGTGTAATTTTCTAATCGTAATAAATGAATCTAATCTAATCTAATCTAAGCTATAACCATAGCAGTGGACGTCTTTTGCTGACATGATGATGATTTATTTAATCAAAGCGACAAGCAGATTGACAATTATTGAAATAAAGTTGTCAAACATTACCTTACGTACCACTACTAAGCATTTCTCTCGGTTGTTTTTTTTTTATTCAGTAAATAGGCTGCTATATGCTCTTTTACGCGTCATGTTTTGAGTCTACCGGAGCTTTCGGAAAGACCATAATTACCAAGAAGAATGCGCCGCAAGAAATTTGGCACAAAGTGTAAGTTTACAATAGTTCTTACAATACATAACGACAAATAAATTATATAAAGAAGGCACACTAAATCATTAGAAAATAAAAATATTACGGAATCATAGGAACAGGTGTATAAAATAAAAATATATTCCGACAAATTGAGAATTAATGACGAGGCTAAGAATAACTCCGTTAAGAATACCTATCGAAGTTATAAAAAGTATTGCTTTCATGTGCTTATTTTCTCACATTAAATTGAAAACGGTCTTATCTACACACATATCATAAGTCCTCTATAATGCGTTCAGAAACCGTAGAAAATGACCAGCATTGCAGTACGACGACGTCTTCTCGCCGACAGCGCCCCAACCACCACGACCAGCAGGTCCAGCAGTAAAGTAATAGTCATGACTTTTTGATATCGAATTCGATTTTTAGAATTTGACAACCAACGTAATTTACAATCATAGTAAATTAAAACGGATCACTCACGTATGTAAGTCGAGTTCAGTCCGACATGTATAATTAATAATAATGTGATATTTTACGAAACGTCAGCTCGGTATGATTGTTTATGATTAAAAAAAAAGCAGTCAAATTCGTGACAGGTATGGGTATGATATATGCCTTCGGCTTTTGAACCCATCTTAGATTACTTATATGTGTGTAGATAAAGTAATGTATGCAACTCCACATAATTAGGCCTTAAAACACTCGTGTGATCCTATTATGAAACTCAGCTTCGCCTCGTTTCATAAAAACACACTCGTGTTTTAAGGACCCTTATTATGTAGCAGTTGCATAAACTACTATTATTGATTCAATAACCTACAAACACGTGAAGCCAATAGTATCGGCTTTATTGAACTTGCCGACGTTAAGTTCCATTTGTATAGAATTTCGCATCATAAATTTGCTTTCTTTGTATAAGTTTTGTTTAATCTTCTTGGGAAATTTAATGTCGGACCGCATTTGGAATACATGAGAATAGGAATATTCTACTCGGAGAAAGATATTGTTTAATAAAGTCAATGAAACAAAGGCAAAAATTAAAAAAGAAGATTGTGGTTAGAGGAACTCATACATGCAAGTACTATAATGTTATATTAAAAAAAATAAGTAATAAAGATCGATTCACATGCAACGAAACTTCAGTAAAAACTTCATCCGCGTATCGTACGTAGGTAGACGATACAACGACTACAGCATGAGTAGCGGAGCTGGCTCAATTCTTCGTGACGTAAGAACCTTAACTTAATTCTGTCTTGTGTTAATAGAATCATTTTTATTTTTACAGTCATTGCTCTTTTGTTTTCAATTAGCTTCATTATTCTAGCCACTGGCTTTCTTCCACCGAGTAACAATTCTACTTTCTCTGCTCCAAGAAGATAATAATTGGCTGCAATTCATTAAATGTCTAATTAGCTATCTTAAGTTCAAGTACTCTTAATCTTATTTAATGCAATGTCAATGGCAGTTCCCAGGTTCCCACGCTGTGAATAGGTCTTACCTCATCTTGTGTCTGTTTCTTGTTGATATCCTAAGATAGGTCATTCTTATAAAATTCTTTGATTGTTTTGCCCGTTAAGTTTATTAAATTGACTTAGCTTAGTGTACCTTTCATTCAAATCGTTTTGTTATCATTCATCTGTGAGATGATTAATGGTCAAATGACTTCGAAGGTTTTAACTTTTTCAAATTGTACCTACAAACAGCCTTTGACTACAGTAGCTGGATACTTAAGTACTAGCGTCTAGCTCTAGATTTTGTTTTCTTATTAGCCTGTATACCTACGCCCACTGCTGGGCACAAGCTTTATCTCAAGATGAAATGTTTGGTCTCGATGTTTTCCTTCACCGAAAAGCTCATGATAAATTACAACTGTCATTGTCATAGTAACCAACAATACCGTCACAGTTTGAAATGTGTCAAGTCAGTAAAAGTGACAATATGTCGAATTAAGAGCAATTTGATAGATGTAATATCCTTGGGAACTGTATATGCCTAATTTTCTAGGATAGAAAAGAAAAAAAAACGCTTGTAGTAACCTACGTGCAGGACCCCGTTTCATGAACGCGACAGGTGACAAATGACAACGACAATTCGATCTACACTTCGAAGTTAATATGAAGTCTGGTAATACAAAAACTTTTCGAGTCAGTAACCTATACCAAACTGTCGTTGTCATTTGTCACGTTTATGAAACGGGGGCCTGCACGTAGGTTACTACAAGCGTTTTTTTTTTCTTTTCTATCCTAGAAAATTAGGCATATACAGTTCCCAAGGGTATTATATCTATTAAATTCCACGGCAAAGTAGGAGTACGTAATCGATAGTTGTTAGTCTTTAAATAACGCTGATTACGGCACCTTTTTTGATCGTCTTGTGGTTCTTCGCGTGGCAATTAGTCGTTTAAAATGTCATTTTCACTTTCTAAGATCATTTGCTATTGTGTTTCAAGACAACTTTGCATCATTATCATAATGTCTTCTTTTTCAGACAGTCTACTGTACAGACATAATGTTTTACAGACAGTCGACTCGTGATCAGTACTTTAAACTACATCCAAATTTCACGCAGACGTTTTTGAAAGATCGTCCTTATTGATTTGTTTCGTATTCCGTCTTAAATTTATTTGGGAAACCACATGCGGCTTGGTTCTAAGGTCTGTTACGGAATTAGCTGTGTGAGTCGTATTATGATATTTTACTATGACTAGGAGACATTTTCTAAGGCCATTATCAGTGCCAATTTGTTTGCATACTGAGCTCTAATCCCATATCTCCCAACCACATAAACGCGAAATCTAACCGCGCGATATATCACAATGTATTTGCAAACTCTCAACACCCTTCTGACGTTACTCTTAAATTTAACCTTATTCGTACCAAGAAAGGTTGGTTTCGCAACAATGGAGCTTAGAAAATATACGAGGTTTCAAAGGGTATCGATATGTCCCCAGACTTTCCACGATTGGTAATTCGATCAGCGTACGAGAAAGTTTCCGTGTGTGGAAGGCAAGCGACAAACGAAGATAAAATTGCCCTAAGTTTTTGAATGGTTACATTTCCTGCTTGGAAGAGTTTTGAATATTAAATTTGGGGGGTAGAAGCAATAAACTTTTCCAAACGGCATTTTATTGAGCCCCTGTGGAACACCGGATGTGGCGGGATGACTGCGTTTTGCAGCCAAATAATACTGTGGCAGCTTCCGCCACTTCGTTTCCTATTGGAATTAGAGTAGGTTGTTCTCCTAGATTTTACGTCTTATGTAGATGTTCTCTCTATGTGGTTTTACAACAAATATTTAGCAAAGCTTATTCTATTTAAAATATAATAGAAATAGAAAAATATGTATTTGACGACCGAATAGCCTAGTGGTTAGAGACCCTGACCATGAAGCTTGAGGTCCCGGGTTCAAATCCCGGTCGGGGCAGATGTTTGTATGATGAATACGAATGTTTGTTCTCGGGTCTTGGATGTTTATAATGTATAAAAGTATGTATTTATCTATATAAGTATGTTTATCCGTTGTCTAGTACCCATAGTACAGGCTTTGCCTAGTTTGGGACTAGGTCAATTGGTGTCAAATTGTCCCGTGATATTTATTTTATTTTTTATTTATTTATTCAACGTACATTGACAAAAAGTATAATAAAAAACAATTAAAAGAAGTGATCATAGACGTTGAACAGGATCCCTCTCAGCATTGTGCCGCGGCTACCTACAAATTAAATAAGAATACAAAACGTATTTCTCAAATAAACTTAAGGATTAGGTACAAAGAAGTAACACAAGAGATTAAGTGAGAAAATGGTCCTTTACTATTGATTGTACGCTTCCGAGCCAAGAATCCTTACCATCTTGATCAACATTCCCTCCTCACAACACCCCGTCAACTTCACAATCAAGACACTCAAAAGTTGAAATAAGATGCCGATTTGACATAATGGTCCCCGAGTTGCCCCTCTGATCTTTTATTGCCGATTACCGAATGAATATTAAAAATCCTCGGGGCCCTGCCAAAGGGGTGGAACACAAACGGGAGCTGGCAAAGTTCCAGACGTTCCGGCGAATAACAACGATTTTACTTATCTTTTGATAGATTTCACATCAATACTTGATTTAGTAAATAAAACATTTCTTCTAACACCACTATCAATATGTAGCATAGTTTTTTTTGGTGTCAGTACGTGCATTGGTATGTTCTTCTGGAAAGTCTCTTTCAAATGCCTGATTCAATAAGTTATTACCACCAAAGTATCTACCGAAAGATCTCCATTTATGGCAAAGTATTCTTGACACTGTGCACAGTTGGTTCCAGTGACCTTCATCCAATTTTTTTTGGCCTAACGGTCATCAGTTCGGCGATCGATGTGACCCGGCCCGCCCACTGCGACTTGAACATTGGTAATCTATGGCGTATCTTATTTGATAGTAGAGAAAAACTCCAAGTATATCCAGTTAAATATTAAACCCATGGAGAGCTAGCAAGACGTAAGTTGGAACTCTCAATGAAACTTTAACATAACCAAATCCTTCAAGGCTCCTGTTTCAGTTACAAATGTCAGTTTTCACTGACAATTCGATCTATATTTTACTGCCAATATACAGCGCACTAAAACAAAAACTCTTCAAAGCATTATTTTTCTAACGTTGGTGAAATAGACCAGCTTCTAAAACAGAAGGCCCGAAAACGGTACACATACACCTGCTAATGTATTACCAGATCAATAAGCAATAAATAATTCAACTAAATTAGCATTACGGCACGGGATTGACTGGTGTCACGTCACAAACGTAACCGTAACCGTTAACCGTTGCGGTCGGAGCCACGTTTAGAGTTACGTGTGTCGAGTTACGATATTAATTAGGATTGGCAGACGGATAAACAATAGCCATAATATAAAGCTTTGTTTAATCAAGGTTTTATTTTGTGTATGTCGTGCATTTGTTTATTCGGAGTAATGTTATGCCATTGTCTGCAGTGAAATTCGTCCTCTATATTTTCGGAGAGTAGAGTGTGCGTGTGTTCGCGGGAAAATGATTGGACAATTGATACGACACGACAACTTCTTTAAGACCGTTCTAGAAGGAAAATTGAAGGAAAGAGGAAGAGGTCGACCTAGGCGAAGCTACATGAACCAGATAAGGGAGAAGGCCGGTGTCATGTCGTATCAGGAGGTCAAGGAGCTGGCTTATAGGAGAGATGATTAGAAGAAACTCCACCAACAAGAGTGTAACTCTTAAGTTTGATGATGTTGAGAGTGTATAAGCTGTTACTGAACCAGGACAACTGAAACATGACTCACCTGCACTTGCCATCTGTTGAGATAGTAATAGGAAGACAGCAATTCAATTGTATTGCAGAAGCATGATTAGTGATTTGATTACGCACTACATGTTTGTACGTGTTGTATAGAATCTATACCAAATGGCGGACCGTGCTCCGAATCCGGAGCGCCGACGTATTTTGTGAGGACTTCGAAAATACGGTAAAGTAAAGCAAATGGATCGCGACAGTGTAATTACATATTTTCATTAAGGGACCTCCACTGATGGTACCTATGTGGGCCATGGTTCAGTTCAGATTCGGACTGAGTTTCATTTAGTCAAACGCTGACTTCGTCGAATACTTCTGATGCCTAGGCTGACTTACACAGACCTGGATTAGTCACTAACCTGGAGTTAACTTGACTTAATGTCTAACTTAGGTCGGTGCAAGTCGGCATTAAATGACGGTAAAACGTACAAAAAAGTCGCCTACAAAACGGCTGTCACATTTGTCCCCTAAAATCTGAAACGTGTAGCTTCTCCGCAGCCTTTTCTTGCGTGCTCCAATTTTTTCAACGTAATCGTAATTCCCGAAAATAATGTGGTAATAGCGGCAGCAGTCACGTATTGTTTGTAGATGAAGCTATAAACGTCCAGAATATATATGGCATAGCGCATGTTTCCTCATGTTTATTGACTCGGCGTGTGGGGTTTCTTGGGCAAGTTTTGATTGGAGATCTCCCGATTAAAATGCCGTAAATCGATGCGGTGGTAGATGAATTACGGAATGTAGGAACCGATCGAAAGAAAAAGGTTGGTAGGTATTGGACGAAATAACAGTAAGAATTTGCTCGAGTAACCCGGTCCTGGCCCCTATTTCACCATCTTTACAATTGTCAGTTTTATATGACAATTCGAACTACATTTCTTTGACAATACGAAGCACGCTAAAACAATAGCTCTTCAAGTCAGCAGTTGACACCGAACTGTCATTGAAAACTGACAATTGTAAAGTTTTTGAAATAGGGGCCTGGACATCCTGTTTGTATATCCAGACACTTGAATACTGTACGTACTTTAGCAGTAATTTGATTTGTGACTTTGTCATAGCATGAACGAGGACTTCTGTACAATGTCGCGTTCCTTTAAAGTAATAAATCTGCTGTAGCTAGTTTCACTAGAGGTCTCTATACATACCATTCATTTCGTATGGCACTTAAACCATCTACTTTTTTCTTTGAGTTTATACATGGCGCTTGGTTTATCGTCCTTGGGTCGTAGTCAATTCGTATTTGCGAGCGAGGCTCTTCTTGCCAATAGTTATCAAGTAGTTTGAACATTGCAGTCAATTTCCGGTAAGTATTTTATAAAGATCGCGGGACCGCGGTGGTTGCGGAAAGCACAAGACCGGTCTGAGCGGAGAGCCTTGCGATCTATACCCAGCAGTGGACGTCTTCCGGCTTACATGATGATGATGATTCTATAAAACCACTTAACGTTAAGTTATAAAACAATAGGAGAGTCCCAGAACCGCCTTCTAATGTTAAATTAAAATAGCAGCTAGTCCATCTATCAGTGATTTGCGTTTTGTAAGACTGTCGTCAATATTATTCAATGTTTTTCCATGGTTCATACTGCTACCTCAAAATTTTGGTTATATAAAATTTCAGTTGTACACTAAAATTGTAGGCCAAGCACGATTAAGAGCAAACTCGCAAAGATTGAACCGTTGTTGACCGCCATAAAACTGCCATTGACGTAGTTTTTTTTTCTATGAAAATAACAGTTGCTTTTTCTCAAAACACATAATGTGGCTTAAAGTCGTGAGGGAGGGTCGAGATTTACAAGTATATTGTTACTATTTATAGGAATTCGATCACTATGCGGTCATAAAACGACTTGATGTCATGGAGCTGTGCCTTTATTCGAGATTGATCGAAGTGCTATAAAGCTGCAACGATACTATGGTATGGTAACGATAGTATGGTATGGTAACGATAGTATGGTAATTATTAGTTTCGGACCGGTTTCTAAATGTCCCATAAAGGCTTTGAAGACACGAAGTAATAACTTCTTTTAAGTTTGAAATTCACTATGAGCCTGCGCTTATGTGACTCTATTTAATGCTTGATGCTGTACCAAATTGTGATGGTTGATTCTTAGCCGTTGTAGCTAGATATTTTTTACTGACATCATATTAAGAAAGAATGGGTTTATCATTTCTTTAGGTACAGTTTTCTTTCGTCAAAAAGTAATGCTACAACCAAGGTTAAGGTTGTATTACATCACTTGACATAGATGACATCTTTGTCATATTTTGTTTGGAGTCAACACTTGAAAGTAAAAGAGCCTGCGTGTCATCTTTCAAACGTCGCATTAGTTTCCTCAACTCTGCCCCCACAATTAACACGTTAACGCCTCAACGACCACAACTTACTCCACCCAGATGACATCTTCATTCTCATATTCATTGTCATCTGTCTTTTCTTTCGAGGAAAGTGATTAGAAAGTATTCCCACGTCATCTTGGAAAACAAAAGCCAGCGATTTGTCAATTTTACCTGGGTCTCATCTGGCCCCCGTTTCACAAACGTGACAGGTGACAAATGACAACGACAGTTTGGTGTAGGTTACTGACTTGAAAAGTTTTTGTATTACCAGACTTCATATTAACTTCGAAGTGTAGATCGAATTGTCGTTGTCATTTGTCACCTGTCACGTTTATGAAACGAGGCCAGAAGTCTTAGAAGTTGCGAGTTATGCTTAGATTTCCGCTATCTTCGCAGAATTTTAAGCTATGGCGCTTTAGCAGAAATGGTGACTTTACGGGTAAGCTCTCAGATGGAACTACTGTGACGGCTGCAAATAAGATTACATTTTGAAAACAGGCAGAAGCTAGAATAGTAGATGTACTAGACAGTGAGGAATCTTGTTTATTTTATCGCAATTGCAACATTGCGTTCTATTTATTTACTTTTGTATGTATATTTTGTATGATTGTATGATTTATGTATGATTGATTGCCCATAGGCTTTTAGTTTAATCGTCAAAACAATATAAGTAAGTAAGTAAGTAAACACTTTATTGTACAAAAAACAGGATAAAACACAAGTTACAACAATAACATTTGAGTACAAAGGCGGACTTATCTTATCTTATATAATACGAGGCAATTGAAAAGATAAGCTATACAAGTCTAAGACGAGTGAAGTGAGGTGACGGATGCAGCATCACATCAGTCGGTTGACAGGAAGCAAAAAGCTGAGCCCAGCGGGGTCAACGCACCCGCCCGGTAGTGCGGGAACTATGTCGTCCATGTCGATATTGATGCGTTTTTCTACTACCTGTTATTTCACCAACTATACAATTGTCAGTTTACAAATGTCAATTCGAACTACATTTCTTTGCCAATATGATGCTCGCTAAAACTAAAGCTCTTCAAACTATCAATTGACACTGAATTGTCATTGAATTGTAAAAAAATGTGTGTTGCATTTTGCATTACACTGCAAGTCAGCGAAGCGAACGAATAAAGTAGTCGATCGAGAGCCGCTATGTAATGTGAGTAATAAAAAAAGTCTTATTAGTGTAACGGTGGGCTTACGACCGAAAACTCCCGTTATTTCTTATTTCGTATCTAGCTTTGGGGCTCGGCATGCAACTCCAATATCACAATAATACAAAGAGCTGAGGATTCTACCCTCAAACAAATTGCCAACACTCGGTGGTTTATTAAGAACTCGAAAGCTTATCGCTATCTGATGATTAACACGGCAAAGGAGGAAGTTTAGCTGCTCAGGAAATTAGCTGGCAGGGCAAATTACTTTTTTTTATACGACAAGGAAGGCAAACGAGCAAGTGGGTACTTGATCACCATTGCCCATAGACACCCGCAACCCCGGGGGTTTGCAAATGCGTTGCCAACCTTGAGAGCTAAGATGAAATGCCTCTTGTGCCCGTACACCGGCTGTATTACTCCACACCGGAACACAACAGTGCAAGCACTGCTGCTTAGCGGTAGGATTAGCGAGTAAGATGGTGATAGCGATCCGGACGGACCTCGCACAAAGTCCTACCACCCGCAAACTTCGCAAACCGTTACTATAAGTAAGACGAGCAAAAAAATGTTTCAATATTTTATCGATATCACCATTCACAGCTCTGTGAGTGCGTGACGGTGCATCTCGCGATCCGCACTAGAGTCATCAAGCTACGAGCTCCGCACGCATCTTCACGCCGGTCGCACAGGGGGTAGCCAGAGAGAACTATCATGATTATGATTATAGTGTGAAATACTAAGGAACAGTAATGGAACTATGACCTATCCTATGGAACAGGTGCTATTTCACCAACTTTACAATTTGAACTACATTTCTTTGCCACTATGAAGCGCGCTAAAACAAAAGCTCTTCAAGTCAAGAATTGGCACGGAGTTGTCATGAAAAACCGCCTTCAAAAAAAACCTTAGAAAAAAAACGTAAAATAATCTTCTAAAATAATGGTAAATAAATAAAATAAAATAAAATGCGTTTATTTCGGACAACATAAACGAAAGCCTAAAGTTTTATGGCCTAGCACTAAGCAGCAGAAATATGAAGTCGGTGCGGTGCGAGCGGAATATTCTTTGAATGAAGCACCGACTTCATATTTCTGCTGCTTAGTGCTAGGCCATAAAACTTTAGGCATTCGTTTCTGTTGTCCGAAATAAACGCATTTTATTTTATTTTATTTATTTAAATTTTTTGTTAAAAGGT
The DNA here is from genome assembly GCA_963691665.1 of Clepsis dumicolana. NCBI lineage: Eukaryota > Metazoa > Arthropoda > Insecta > Lepidoptera > Tortricidae > Clepsis > Clepsis dumicolana. Next base: position 8,902,486 of record OY829527.1, on the reverse strand, counting down.
TTTTATTTCACAATTTTACGTTGATTTAACATTTTCAGAATTATCCTCCAACTCCTAACCGTTAAGGAGTTGTACCTTCCATCATCAGCTCATCAACATAAGATGATGACTACCGGACGCAAATACTTGAATAGCCTTAGAAAATATATGAAACACATGATACGTGCCTATAAAATTTGAGGGTTGCCCTCGATTTCCCTGAGATCCCATCATCAGATCATGACTTGGTGACAGTGTGACCACCTCAGGAGTATACCCTTTCGAATAATGATTTAACAGTTTCAGAATTATCCTCCAACTCCTAACCGCTAAGGAGTTGTATCTTCCATCATCAGCTCATCATCATGAGATGATGACTACCAGACGCAAATACTTCAATAACCTTAGGAAATATATGAAACACATAGTACGTGCCTGTAAAATTTGAGGGTTGCCCTCGATTTCCCTGGGATCCCATCATCAGATCATGACTTGGTGACAATGGGACCACCTCATGAGTATACCCTTTCAAATAAAAAAATAAAATAAAATCGGTCTACAATTAACGGAGTAATCGATGAACATACATAAAAAAAAATACATACAGTGGAACGTAGAACCTCCTCCGTTTTTGAAGTCGGTTAAAAACTGACATTTTTAAAGTTGGTGAAATAGGGGCCTGATGTGAAATAAAAAACGCGTATAGAAGAACGAATGTGCATTGTGCAAGGTATCAAATCGCTGAATATTTGCTTCCTACTGGTATCGGATATTGAGTTTATTATGAGGGTTGCTAGTCGAGCTTTCAACGCGACACACACTTTAACGAGTAACATTTGTATATTAGTGTATATTAAGTATGGCGAGATGGCCAAAACCAGAGACATGTGGAAGGAGTAAGGGGAGGCATTTGCCCAGCAGTGGGACACCGTATAGGCTACTGAAAAAAAAAAGTATGGAGTGTTCGCCCATTGACAAATCCTTACTGTTTTGGTTATAAATGATTAAGTATGTGAAGAAGTTTCTATTTTTGACCCGTAATATACATGGAAACAGGCCGAACGTTATGGGCGCAGCGATACCGAAATTAATAAGCTTCGAATCGAATGCCAAATGCACAAAACTTTAAACAACCCATTGAACACGTGAATTGAATCCTCGAAAAACATACGGATCGAACAAAAAAAGCATTTTTAAACAAAAGGCCTTTACACACCGCTGCCTGTGCACAAAAGACGCACTCCCATGCATGCCGCTTTGTGAGCCCCCCCTTTGATTTTGAAAGTGGGCACTCCTGTATGCCGTGGTTTGGGAAAGCATCGGGTGGTGGGTTGTATGAAGAAATTGGAAAATACTCAACGAGAACCGGGTACGTCACTGTTACAAAACATAACACAACAGAAATAGAGAGATCAAGCTCCTATTTCTTACTACTTAAAACTTCAATGACCAATTTCCCAATCCTTCTCCGTGCAGGCTGTTAGACTGTGGAATCGGTTACCTTGTGACATCAGGCAGTCGCAAACTGTTGCCACCCTGCAGAATCGCTTGAGGAGGTACTGGCTTGACGGTTCCTCTTAATTGGATATTGTGTGTGTGAGTTCGTGTATATATGTATTTTATGTAGTGTATACTTTTTGATATGTATTAATTTATCGTTATGATATTGGAATGTACTAGAGTGTATCTGTATTTCTATGTATGTATATTTTAAATGCTTTAGTTAGGTAATTAGGTTAATTTCAGGTTCCGGATCCTTTTACTTTTATTTGTATGTCTACTCTTTTTTCTGATTTCCTGTCAATCGCCCGAAGGTTAACTGGTAGAGATCCCTTTAAGGGATAAGTTCGCCTTTGTACATTTTCTTTTGTTCTGTTATCTGTATTTTTTTGTTTTATGTGCAATAAAGAGTAATACATACATACATACATTTACATCGAATTGTCATTTTGAACTAACATTTGTAGCGGCAGTGAAATACCCTTATTTAGCGTTCTTGACAAACCTTGCTTCCAATAAGCAACTTCTTGCACAGAAACGTCATTGTTATTTCGGCTTGGAGAGCATAGTTACTCCGACGATGAATTAACTGGCGCTGGCAGCTTACCCACAAAATACAGTCAATCACCGCCAGTGGCATGCCTCATACATACATACAAATTTATTCGCATTTGCTTTTGGCTTTTCTTTAGATAATTTATCCTTCGCTATCGCAAATATTTGAAACAGGAGGTATAGGTATCCTTTGCATAACAAATAAATCAAATCACAAACAAACGTCTGGTTTATGATTGAAATGAGCCCCAGAGCCGTTATTCGAGACAAAGCCTACTTGTCTGCGTTATTAATGAAGTGTTTGTATTCCTCATGCTATTGATCGCGTAGTTGAATTGAACCTTCACTTATAAACTAACTACTCCTACGCGTCTGTATATCTATAAATCATATATTTTAGGTACAGAAGGTATCGCCCCTATAACAAGACTTAGATTTTTTCATTTCACTGGCTAGTGGATACGTGTTAAGGCGCGGAGAAAGAACATTTTTTTTTTCAAGGATAGGCAAAGGAAATGACGTCCATGCAGCCATGTCCGTTATTAAATTTTCTGAAACAGTGCTCATGTGCATTCTGTAAAGCGATAGTGTACTTTAAGGCAAGCTACGGCGAGGAGCGGCAGGCGGCTTCTTGGGAGTAACAAAGGGAATACCCGTTTTCACTTGAATTTTTCATTTGTTGGTTTTTGGAGACTATCTCGTTAAATTGTTGTATGATACACTATCTTTATTATCCACCAAACAACATTAAGTAGGAAAACTAAAGTAAAAAAAAACAGGAAGCTGAGAGAGCAAACGTGACTGTGGACGAACGACATGGTGATCTTGCTTTTCCTGACTCTCAAGGAATTGGGACGCCGGTTTACAGTACCCAGTAACTCGGGTCGCACCCAGACCGTACAACCGTACAATATCATCATTATTATCATCACCAGCCTATTTATGTCCCACTGCTGAGACATTCCTCCTCTCAGTGTGAGAGCACTTGGCTATATTTCCCACGCGGCCTCAGTGCGGATCGGGAACAGGTTTACTCTCGATGTTCTCCTTCACCGAAAAGCTCTTGATAAATTACAAATGAATTTTCTCATATAAATTCCGAAAAACGCCCAAAGGTGCCTTCTGCTTGAGAGTCCATAGGTCAAACATTAAAGCTATCCGAATGACTTGAAGTAGAACTAGGTTCGTAAGTGCAGAGTTTTTAAGCACTGTAGTAACGAGTATGACGTCATAAATTAGTTGGCACCGAGTCAAATGTGGGTGAGCGTGTGCTACAGAGAGCCTCTTGACATACTGTTGGCATTTGTTGCTAGAAATGGGCAATGTACGGACCTCGAGATATACAGAACAAACCGTGTTTAATCATATCCGTACTCCGCGCACTGTCATCGAAAACAATGACTACTTACACTTAATTGTAATCCTATCCTGTATTTTTATTAAGCCCAACGACACAAGACGGCATAGTAATAACTAATGTTGTCATTCGTACAAGACGTCACAATGCGCTGCGTGCATAGGGGAAGGTCGACTGCGCGAAACTACACTATTTTATTTAGTGTAGTATTGGTGGCTTTACATTTAGGCGCGCTCCTGGATTGTTCTGTATTCTGAGGGGTGGACATACCATGCCAAATACGTGCATGTGCACTTGCCAATGCGCGCACGTGTGTGTCGCAGTGTTATTGTCGAAAAACTGGAACTCGACATTCAGTCATTTGTCGCGAAAAAGCCGATACCAGAACATAATTATAGCACGCGTGCCGTTTTCTCCCTGATTCAATCCCTAACAAAGGGATGCACTGAACAACAAGCGAGAAAATTATGCCCGTGCTAGACTATTGGGCGAGGACGAGGAATAGTGGCCATTATGTATGGAGTGGGTAAGAAAAGTATTATGTATTCTGTGAATTGGAGAACCAGCTGAGTTCTCCTAAGCAAAAACGTACACATACATATTGTACAAGAAGTCAAGAAATAAAAAAAATCGTGGCCTGTATTTGGCTTGTTATAGGTATGGCTTAGTATTGTGACAAACCTATAAGACGAGTCGTTTATTATTTCCGTTCCAACAGGTAGAGATTGAAGATCAACGTTAAAACTCAATTTCTTTCAATTCTAATGTGTAAGCATTAGTAATGTACCAGTTTCTAGTAAATCACGCTTAAGACAATAAACGATCACGAACTCGTAAATTATCTTCATAAACACGTTACTCTAACAAGTAGCGAGTAAATAAAATCGTCACAAAAGGAACAACAGCGAGACAATATGGTAATAACCTAATAACTCTGACCTTCCCTCAATAAAGGGTAATGCTACATGGATATGCTCGTAAGCGGCCCGAAGGCCAATTTGCGTCCAGTGTTATGGTCACCCCAATTTAGGAGGCACAGTAGAGTGTGCAGTAAGAATATTCAAACAGCTTGAAAAAATTAAAGAAGGAAAGGTTTGTAATGAATGTAAAGGAAAATCACTATTGAAACATGTTGGGCTAAACTCGACTTATATACTTGAGTGACCCGTTTTATTTCACTGTAATTACTACTGTTTTGAAATTGTTTATTAGTAAGGAGTGAATGGCTTCTTATCATTAGGTATAGGCTAGTAATTTTTTCCGTTCTTGTACCGTTCACTCGATCACTTATTACTTAGGTCAACTCGTCGCCGCTGGCGCCGGCTTTAGTCAAAAGAGGATGGCGCCAAAGCGCAGGCGCCGTCTGCGATGTACGTAAACACATAATCGTCATACCACATCAAGGCGAAATTTTACTCTACGGAAGTACATATTCTCTGCCGATATATTAGTCTAAACTAAGCGAATATCGTAAATAATCATGTTTCAGTGTGATAATCCGCACCAAACTTTCTCCAATAGGAACTATTCTGATTCGCTTACATCCATCAACACCCTTCTACCCTGACCAAGTTGTCTCTCCATCTAAGTCATCCTAGGCCACCTAGGCATCCAACAATATACCTTCAGGTTCGTAGTCACCACTCTGAACCTTTCGTCCCCAGCAGATTATCAGTTCGTCGAACTATATGTTACTTGCTGATCCTCTTGCGTACTCTAACGGATTTTCTGGTTTCCAGAGAGTGTACTGATTGTTATTGTATACTATGCCCAAATCGTCGAGCGACGGCAATGCTATCAATTTTAATGTATATTATTATTCGCCTCACGCTAACCCTTTTGCCCGTTTGTACAACACGACTTTTGGCATTGCGAGGGAAACTTGAAGCCTTTACTGAAAGTGTAAAATTGTTTAGTGCCCCATAAACGTTGTAAAATTATTAAAAATTTCGTTAAGACTTAGTGCTCCTTTTCTTTACGATAATGCGCTATGAAGTTTTAAAGCTTCCAAAGTATTTAGAATAGAAGCTAAATAACCAAATCAACTTTCAAGTGTGATGTTTATTAAAACACGTTATTTATGGCGGTGCACTGATGTCATGGATGACTTGTCGAAGATGATATTTCTAAGTTATGACTTCATAGTTAATGCAAAAATTATACATTGAACTGATTGTAATATGATTAACAAAACAATTCCATAAAAAGTAAAGGATGAGGAGTAAATTCGGAGTCATGGTACGATGACATCAATCCATCATCAAATTGTTAAAAAAAGCCTATATCTGGTCAACAAAAACCAATATGATGTAATCGATTCTGCTGATAAATATGATGTAATGAGTCTTGGCATTGGCACTTTTAATGATTGCGCGAAAGATGATTCAAGTTACAATATTTTGCATGAACTAACATAAAAGATCGGCTTTAGTTGCGTTAGGCTGATGATGATACTTAATCATAATGAAAACGTAACATCAAACGAGTGTTATATTCAGATAGTCGTTGCAGAATATTATTTTGTGGACTAGGTACTGTATTAAATATTTATTACCACCATTTAAAATGCAAGAGGTCGAGGTGAAGCTAACGATACTTCTCGCATCAATGGACGGGACAGGCAGTTTACTTAAACATGATAATCTGACCTAACCTGTCAATGGGGAACCGGTTGCATAACCGTAACCGGACTGTGCCACGCGTTGCGGAGTCGCATGCAGAAAGCGCAGAGCCGGCGCCGGCGCGGCTAGCGTAGCGGTACCCTGACCCTTGGTATGTGGCCTGAGGGACAAACGAGCGGAGATCTTAACGCGCAATGTAGGTATTCTGTGCCCTTAGTGTAATCAAAAATACGTCTCGATCGCGTTTGAGTTAAAGTGTCAAATAGTATGAGAATTGTTAAACGCGAGCGCGATCGTGACGTATTTCTTAGCCGTCGGTTACACTAGAGGCTCTGATGCCAGCAGCCTTTTGTCTAACTCGCTCGGAATCACAATCGCGTTCATTTTGTATGGGCTGGTAATTGGTATCGGAAACAGCTAGCTGTCAAAGTCGTACAAAAACTGACATTTCAATCCGATGACGAGTGTCAAAATAGTTACGCAAATGCCCTGCTGTTCTCGTCTCGTTTCGTTTTCAAATTGAGAGGGCTTGGGCTGCAGTTCCCACACATACACAGTGCGGAAGATTGTAAAGATTGTATAGATCATGAAAAGTAAATGTGAACCTGTGACGTCCATTACTGACCATAGGTCATTCACAAAGGATTCAACAACAAACGGTTGTTTGCCTATTGGGACTACCGACGTACCGACCGGTGTCCATGCGATCTTAATCAGTTCGGTGCCCTTACTACGCTGCCCCCCGACTACGTAGTGCAAAATTCGAACTTCGTATCGTGCCGTCCCTCTCAAGCTAATATTATTTAACACGAGAGTGAGCGGAACGATACGATACGAACTTCGATTTTCGATTTTCTTAGTATGGGGGCTGCATCTTTGGGCTCGTGATCTACAACAGATTCTTCATGCTCGACTACTATGGGTTCTAGTGGTTTTTACAAGCGTAATAAGCGCTACTTAAGCGCAATAAAGCGTGACTTTGTAAATCACTCGAAACTTCTTATAAAGCTGGAAGCCTATGGCATCAGAGGAAATGTTCTTGATTGGATAAGAAGCTATTTGGCCGACTGAGAACAGTGCACAGAAATCTCTAGAATGGTTACAGTGGGGGACAATTTTATAAGAAAAAAGTACAGATCACAGTTTCGTGTCAATGGTTCAGGGGTGCCACAGGGCAGTAATTTGGGTCCTTTATTGTTTTTATTATACATTAATGACCTTCCCCAAGCTACGACACAGAAGTGTATACTTTTTGCAGACGACACGACCTTAATAGTAAAGGGAACTGATAAAACTATGTACGAAACGAATATAAATAAAGCGTTAGCAGACATTTACACTTGGACGAATAATAATAATCTTAATATCAATATTAATAAAACTTCGTTTATGCAATTTCATTCTTATAAATCAAAACCAATAAATAGATCTGAATGTAAACTATAATAACATTCCTGTTCATGAAAGTCATGGTGTAAAATTCTTAGGTTTATTAATCGATGAACATTTAAACTGGAAACATCATATCAGTCAGTTTGTTCAAAATTGGCAAGGTTTGTTTTCGTCTTAAGAAAACTTAGAAATTCTGTTTCCATTGCGGCAGCGCTAACTGCCTATCATGGCTACGTCTCGTCTACTTTAATTACGGTCTCTTGCTGTGGGGAACTCTGTTGACGTTCAGAGGGCATTTTTTCATGCAGAAAAAATGTATACGTGCGGTAGGTGGTGCTCAGTTTGATGACAGTTGTAAACCACTTTTCCAAAAGCTTAAAGTTCTTCATTTAGCCTCTATGCACATTTTGATAGCTTGTCTGTTTACTAAGAGCCATCCAGAATACTTTAAGAAGCGCGAAAAAAAGTTCGCAGGCGAGCTGCGTGCACAGTATAAAAATTTGTTTAATTAGCCTTCTTGTCATTCAGATATGTATAGGAGAAATGCCCATTGCATGTGTATAGTTTTGTTTAATAACCTCCCTAATGACTTAAGAGTGTTGCACGGCAAGGCATTCAAGACACAGCTGACTAAGTGGCTCCATTGCCATTGTTTCTATAGTGTTAAGGAATTTTTAAATTATAATGGGTACTAATAAATTGAAAGGCTACAAGTCACTTATTAATTGTAAATTTTATTAATTCTGTGTAATGTGAAATCTTAAGGACCAATTCCAATACACGCACGTTGACTTTTACGTCGACTGAATACTGCTTCTGATAATTATGTTAAGACCTGTTTGTAACGTATTTTATCAAATAAATATTTCTATAATATAAGCTTTTAAACATCAAATAATTTTTTAAGTGTGTTACTGAAATACGTTATTTTTTTCATCCGCTATAAGTTCTTGCCTTAACTGCCGTAAGTAACATAATGTTACTGAGTCCGGTAATGAGTGCTGTTGATTTTATTTTTCCGGCGAGGCGAAACCGTTTTATCGTTACTTTTACAGATTTAACAGTTACTTACTTTGCATTAGCATTATTATTTGTGTTGACTCCATTTGGACGTGAAATATCATTGAGTCATTTATTACGCCGTTTTACTTTCTATGCGTTTAGCTACAGGTCACGAGGTTTTGGTTACATTTATATTGGCGTGGAACTTAAATGTAACTTGGGGGGTTGGCACGCTAGATTTTGATACAGTCATAATACACAGTCCTTTTTTAATTAGTAGGTATGTGCGAAAGAAATGAATCTTTATGTCCACAATAAATACTATTGACGCTGACCTGATATTAGGACAGTTTAAAAAAAACACCAACGAAGTTATGACAGGATGTGGAAATACAAATTACATACATTTCGCCATCATCACGGACGAACGTATTCTCTTCGGTTAATAATCGATTTCCTTCGCTGCCTCATGCGCAATCGATGGAAACTTCCTTTGGGCTGTTCGAAATTGTTATAGTGATTCTTTAAGTGATCAATCTTAGAGCTGATGACCGTTGGGGCGGCATGAGTCTGTAGTGGCGACGTATTAGATTAAAAGGCAAACAGCTGGGTATCGATTTTACAAAACATATCTGTGAAAATACCACTGTTGGTGCAAATCTGTGTGTTGCTTAGAAATTACCCCGTGAATTACATTTTTGAACAGTTATGAATGTTCCCAAGGTCCACACATGGTCCACAGGTTTTTACTACTCTACACGTAATATCATTCCACGCATTTATTCTGCATTTTCGAATGGTATTTCCACAGGTGAGATCTGTAAAATCGATACCCTGGTAGCGCCCTGAAGATCTAGTGAAATACACGGAAAGCCATTGGCTGCGTTTGGCTCAAATCTGTCCGATACGCAGATCTTTAAAAGGAAAGCTTATGCCCAGCAATGGACGTCTTTCAGCTAAGACGTGACGACGATGGATAATGCAGTATGCAGGCTTTCATTTTGGAAATATAATATTGGTATACCAGGCTCCTATTTCACCAACTTTACAATTATTAGTTTACAGTGACAATTCGAAGTACATTTCTTTGCCAATATGAAGCGCGCTCAAAGAAAAGCTCTTCAAGTCAGCAATTGACAAATTGTCATTGAAAACTGACAATCGTAAAGTTGGTGAAATAGGGCCAATAGGGGCCTGAAGGACAGACTCGCAATTTAATTAAGTCATGCACCCTTATAAGTAGTGACCTAGTTCTAAGATCAAGTGCGTTATATTAGCATAGATCACGCGGTTGTAAAACAATTAGCATATTACGCCGCCCAACAAGACAACCAATTAGGTGACGACACACGACCCACTTCGAGAACCTTCGGATGCACTTTTACTTTGAACAATCGAGATTTTAATCTGGGATACTGCTTGGTTCTATTCAACAATAAAACCTACAAATACGGTGTGTAGCGGAACATACCTAATAAGCAAACGCTAGCCAGGTAAGCCGTAACAGTAGCAAAGAATAACGTTAAAAATAACTCTTGTTTATTTTTTTTGCCAAGCTCTTGTCTTATTAATATTTTTATTACTTACGTCGAACCTTGCCAACCTGGGTTATCCAGTTAGCAAACTAACTTCAAGATTATCATCATCATCATGTCAGCCGAAAGATGTCCATTGCTGGACATAGGCCTCCCCCAAGGCTTCTCCACTCAGACCGGTCCTGTGCTTTCCGCGTCCACCGCGGTCCTGCGATCTTTACTCGCTCCATCTTGCTGCAGGTCTACCGACAGCTCGTCTCCCGACTAAAACTTGAAGATAATTCGACGTATTTGTATAGTCTGAAGTGAAGTTAACGTCTAACCCAGGTTGGCGCAAGTCTGCTTTAGTCCCGTGAATTTTGTCCTCTAATTTCCTATAGACCGCTCCAAGTCGTGTCCAAGTTGGTAATAGTTTGGTAACTTCTATGGAGTACTAAGCGCTTGAATGTATTTAATATGTAGATACGAACTCAGCTAGGAACATAAATATCCGTGGTTGACGACCGAATAGCCTAGTGGTTAGAGACCCTGACTATGAAGCTTGAGGTCCCGGGTTCGAATCCCAGTCGGGGCAGATGTTTGTATGATGAATACGAATATTTGCTCTCGGGTCTTGGATGTTTAATATGTATTTAAGTACCTATGTATTTATCTATATAAGTATGTTTATCCGTTGTCTAGTACCCATAGTACAGGCTTTGCCTAGTTTGGGACTAGGTCAATTGGTGTCAATTTGTCCCATGATATTTATTTATTATTATTATTATTATTACTATTTACCGACGTCTTAAATAATGTTTAGTTTGTTGACAGATACATAGTGGAGAACATCTTTGTCATAATGGTCGTATTGCTATAGAGTCGCACTTACGTATCAATGTTATGTATCTATGTAGGTTCAATACAGTGATCTCACTGTAGGCGATGAAGGATTCAAAGAGACAGTTAACCCCCAATGACACGCAGCTTTATTAACATTCATGGATTAAAATGTCGAGCCGCCGTACATAAATATCATTGTTCTAGCAAAACGGACAAAGACGCAAAGGGCAGGTCTCTTAGCTTAATTATTTACTGTTAATTAAGGAACGGGCGAATTCACAGGGGTATAAGGCAAATGTTAGTTCAGGCTTTCAGCTGCTCACTGAGCAATTCTCTACAGAATGAACTAGAGAGCAGGAAAAAGTTTTTAACGAAAAGCCAGACAATTTTCCATGATGGTAAGTAAGTAAACACTTTATTGTACAAAAAACAGAACAAAAACACAAGTTACAATAATCAAATTCTAGTACAAAGGCGCACTTATGCCTTTAAGGGATCTCTACCAGCCAACCTTTGAGTCATCATCATCATCATTCCAACCGAAAGACGTCCACTGCTGGACATAGGCCTCCCCCAAGGCTGTCCGCTCAGACCGGTCTCGTGCTTTCCGCATCCACCGCGGAAACCTTCAACCTCAACCTTTCAACCTTTGAGTGGTGAACTGCAACGCTCCCTGGTAAATTATGCCAAGTTTCATATTGTTAGAATTGAAGTAGACTGGAATTTTCAAAACAAAATTAACTGTTTTCAAAACGCAGGTTAGATCAGACATGTAAAAAAGCCGCCCCAGTGCCCTACTTTCCTTCCGAAACAAATCTTTTGATTCGTATTTTTCATTCAGTCTACAGTTCAATTTTAGAGTTATTGTTCTTCTTTCGCAAAACACAAAATCGTTTTAATCCTTAATTAAATGTTGGTCTATAAGATTACAATTTTTATCTTAAAACAGAAAAATGATAAGTACCTTAAGTAGGTAATTGTTCCAAAATTTTATTGATTCCTTTCTGTTTCAACTCTTCGTCGATTGATTAAATCGTAACATTTTTGTTAACTTTGTGCTTCATAAAGTACCTAGCACCGATTTTGTGAATGAACTAACTGATCTCTCAGCCACGCCAGCTTTCTACGGCTCTAGAAAACGCAGGGCTATAATTATTCGCCAATAAATAAGTTGATCTATATTTTACAGACCAATTATTCCACCAGTCTTCCTCTTCCCGAATAAAAGACGACGGTTTATTGCTACGGTATTCTTTATGACTGTAGCTGTCACGCGAGAAGCACGTTTGATGTCACGAGGTTAACTTTCGGGACACGAGATGGTTGCGAACAATTTTGGCCACAGCCAAAACTTGTGCGAATTATATTAAGGACGAGAAAGGTATTTCTTTGGGCTAGAACTTCGTGTATTGTAGGACGGAGAAATTTCTGAAATCTGGGAAGATTCTATTATAAGAATGAGAATTGATACCGTAGAGGCGTAGAACCCAACTACAATCAAATTTGCGAATAAAGATCTTGTTACAATTCAGATTAATAAGACAAATGTTTTGGGTCCTAATGGATAGCTACTATTTCACCGATGAGCTTCTAACAACTTATGGACTTTTGGAAACATCTGATATAAAGACACGCAAACTGCTTAGGCCTACGAAATCATCCACCACAATGCAACGGATGCTTACTGTGATAAGCATTCAAATTCGATGCATAATGATGAGGAATGAATCCCGTTTTTCCGCCCAACTACGCCCAAAAAGGCCTATAGCCTGGCAAATAGGGCTGTGATATTCGGGTCGCCCAAATCCGTCCTTCCGGTGGACCTTGTGACCGAAAGGGCTGGCGACGAGCCAAAGTACCCCGATTAGTAACGAAAATATACTGTTACGTAACGTAATATGGGTATTTTGGTGGAGAGATAAATAATAATAATAATAAATAAATATCACGGGACAACTTGACACCAATTTACCTAGTCCCAAACTAGGCAAAGCCTGTACTATGGGTACTAGACAACGGATAAACATACATATATAGATAAACACATACTTATATACATATTAAACATCCAAGACCCGAGAGCAAACATTCGTATTCATCGTTCAAACATCTGCCCCGACCGGGATTTGAACCCGGGACCTCAAGCTTCATAGTCATAGTCTCTAACCACTAGGCTATTCGGTCGTCAGATGAGAAGGTAATGGTATTATTGAGTAGTCTTAGGCTGATGGCTTTCTTGTTGATTTTGGTCGAGAACAACTTAGAGGGAAGCGAACAAATGACTTAATTTTCGTTTTATGAGATCGATTGGAAAGGTTAACTACACCAAAGGAAGGAGCAGAACCTAAGCTTAATTCTTAACATTTGGAAAATGGTCTCATTCCATAAATGCGCAATAAAAAAAGAGCATATTAGAAGTACAATGCGAAGGAAAACATTCCCGATTCGTTTAATTCTCTCAGTATATTTAACAAATGATAACACAAATAAAAGCGGCTAACAGTAAAATTCCGTCTCACTCTACTCTAAGCACGTAAAAGACAAAGCAAGGTAAACAAGGTTCCAGATCCTTCGCAGGTAATATACACAGGGAATCCGTAAACACGCGCAGTCCGCAGGGGACACTGAATCCGAGGCACATGACTCGACTGCTGAATGTCGCTATACTTTCATGTACTGAAAATTTAGCTTTATAAGCATAGCAGAAAAATCTGTATCCGTATACTACAAAGTTAAGTATTATTTTTTATATGTAGATGATATTATTAAAAATTACCAAAATACGTCTCCCATTAGTTTTACTTCTTAAACTGCACTAAAATCCAAATTCAAGTCTACTTAACATTTCTCGAATATTTTCTCTACTAAAAGTTTTTTAGCTGCCATTGTTCAAGTGTAAGACAAGAATGTATGAATATGCAAACACATGTCCTGGCGGCCACATTACAAGACGAAGCTTCTTTACACGATCCGACTACGATCCTCTCTACTAAAACCATGACAGCTCGCAGCATTGTGATAGTTTTCCAAAGTATTATCTTAACTCCTTGCCGAATGGACGTAAAAATTTGCTCTTAAAGGAAATGTATCTGTATGAGTTTTATTATTTTCTGAGTTACAATATATATGAACGCTATATCATTTGCCTCACTTACAGAATCGGAATCTTATTTATTGCATGCAAAATTTTTGTTTTCTTATTATTACATCAAAGTAATAAATGGTAAACTCGCCACAAGTTTTTCTTCGTGACCCGTTATTGATCGAAGTTCAAAAGCAGACCATTTTGTAAAATTTGATTAAATTCAACATGATTTTTTCGTATTAATATCCAAAATAATACAGCCATGTATTTACCAGCTGGTACCCCAGGGGCTACTCCGAAGTCTGAAATTGGAAGTTCGTATCCGACCGTCCCGCTCACGCCAACATAGGTTAACACGAAAGCGCGAGGTACGGTGGCATACGAACTTCGAATTTTGGATTCCGGAGTAGAGCCTCTGGCCATGACAGTGACCACTAGAGTTGTGCCTAGTCGGTCTTTATAGGGAGCGCTCCGATCTCGTTCAATCGGTGAAAGGAACTAGTTCGGACTTTTAGTTCCTTTAGTTCAGTAGTTCAGTGAACGAGTTGGAACTGTTTTGATCTGTGAAGGACACGGAACGGAAAGATAGTTGTTCATCTCGCTCCCACTTGCTCTAGAGACACTTTGAAAGAGCGCTATTTATCTCGCTCCTCGGTTTCGGTCACTCTCACTCGCTCCGTTCCGCTCAAGCGATTTATCCACTCCACTCCTCTACCTTCTGAACTAAAGGAGCGAAGACCGATTCAAATCGTGCGAAAGGATTTAGTTCTTTTCGGTCCGCGACGGGAATTCATTCCTAACAGTTCTTAGTTCCTGACCGACTCAAGCCTAGTGACCGCACTCGTTGAAATACGAACGCAACGAAAGCATATCGTCAACGTAGTCAAGCCTTGTGAACTCCAAGGCATGCAGTCCACGCGCCACGCGATACCTATTGTTTCGATGACATTATCGAACAAAAGATTGCACAAGTGTTGATACAGTTGCTTTTGGAGACGGAGTTGGGAGTATTTAACACCGAGCTGGCCTTAGAAAAGGTTTTGTATTGACGACAAATACCTTCCAAGTGAACACTACTATTGTATTACCTGTCCATCCACAGTTACTCTACGTTTGACGCTATTCGTCATCAATTGGGTTTTTAAACGGTTCATAGTGAATCCAACTTCAAGTCTTGCCGTGCTCAGTTTTTGGAGCATATTTTGTAGTTCTTTATAGATAAAAATATACAACAATAAAACTTGGGTGTTTAGTAGATGGTCTTGTTAGCTATGCAGTGATCTCTTGCAGGGAAATTTTAGAAAGATAATCTGCCAAAGAAACCAACGTAAAGTACACACATTGAAATATAAATCAAAAACTTCACAGAATAAGAATCGAAGCGTCCGACCTTGAACTTCTTAAATTGAAGAGAGTATTAATATGAAAACCGTTGTACACAATTTTATTTCCTGTTAAACGAAACAATTTAGCTGAAAATACTCCGAAACAAAGCAACAAGCATGATACTAATACAACATAATAAAGCTTACAACTAATGCAATAAACTAAGGAAATGTTACTTTCAAAGTTATGAAGCGCGATAATTCTAAAACTATGTGCGAGTTATAACCATTCAAGAATCAAGAACCTTTGGTACGTTTATTAGTTGGGTAACTGTGACTGCTAGTGTTGTGCTAGAACTAGTAAGTGAATATTGATACTAAAGTTACCCAATTACTTTGGTAATGATTGTATTTTGAAATTAGTTACTTAGGTGGATGCTGTTTCATCCGTTTTCTACTCTAATGTCGAATCGAACCGAACAAGCGTCTGACTTTGACGGATTGAATCAACGATACCCAGTTCTTTCTGACTTTATCTTTCTCGTAGTTAATGATGAAACAAATAATTTTAGAAAGATATACACCGCCAATGGTGTAAGTGTGTCCTCAATCCGCGCTAAGCTCGCGTGGGCACTGTGGCGAAATGCGTTACCAAAATGACATAAGGCTTGTTCTGAAGTAGATAATGTATGATGAAACTGTACACCTCTTTGAATAATGAGAGATCAAGAAAACTGAATATAATCGTAAGTCGTAAGCAATTAGTAAAGGCTGACATTGGTTTGGCTCTAAAATAAATGTTGGCTGCAACTAGATTACACAGTTGTGTTGTGTATAGGTAAATGTTTGTACACATGTTTCTGCTTAATGCGTATTACCAATGGCGTGTGCTCTTAAAAGTTTCAGGGTCGTGTCGTGACAACGGTACCGAATACATATATTTTATTTTCTGAATTATGATTAAATACCTAGCCTCAAATCAGTTGAAATAAAAATTAAACAAACTAGGGACAGCCTGTACTGTGCGTACTAGACAAGGGATATAAACACACTTTAAACATCCAAGACTCTAGAACAAACATTAGTATTCATCATACAAATATCTGCTACGACCGGCGACCGAACCCGGGACCTCAAGCTTCATAGTCGGGTTCACTGATCACCAGGCTAGCCTATACGCCGTCAAAGGTCGTTGTTGACAGAGAGACATAATGCCTGGCCCCTGTTTCATCAACTTTACAATTGTCAGTTTTCAATGACATTCGGCGTCAATCGCTGACTTGAAGAGCTTTTGTTTTAGCGCGCTTCGTACTGGCCAAGAAATGTAGTTTGAATTGTCATGACAAACCGACAATTGTAAAGTTGGTGAAATAGGGACCTGTAATGATGAAAAATGTAATGTAATGATGATGGAAAGGATTTATTATAATGCTCACTCATCTTCTAGAAATCAAAGTGAGTTTTACTACAAATTACATGACAGGTGATCCAACGTTTTGGAAAAGTTTGCTAGTTTTCAATAATTGCGATCATAGGGTAGTCCATATTCTATAGAAGTTTAGCAGCTTGTTTAACCTTCAGTTTCAATCTATCAATCAAATCAGCCCACTACCACCCACTGTTGTGATTGGTATTGATTTTCACTTCACTTTTCCACCTCGCGTACCATGCGGATACACAGCTTTCCTGCGGATCCAGCTTTGACTGTCGATGTTATCTGGAAAAACGGGCTGGTCTGCCCACAAACCGTGTATTTACTTTAGAATGTTTTGCTAAACAAAACACCTTATCATGGATCTACCGGAACACTTTTTCCCAATAGTATCTGGCACCTGTTTCACCCAAATGTCAGTTTGCAATGACAACCTATAAAACAGTACCGTGACTGACTGACTCACAGACAACGCACAGCCTTTCACATGTACTTTGAATATCCTAGAGGTGCACTAAGAAGGGATTTTTCGAAATTCCCACGGGATAGGGAACTAGCCCATTTTGAACTATTTCACGGGGGCAAAGCCGCGGGGCATGATTGCCAATAAAACAGAAACTCTTCAAAAGAGCAATTTACACCGAATTGTAATCTACAAAACGTTGGTGAAAATAGGGCCCTGGTACGCCTTGCGAAATCTTATGTGGACAGTGACCTTGTCTGTTTTAGGAAAAAGTTACAGTCATGTTTCGTATTAGCGTGATCCTAATAGCTCCGCCGTCTACGAGCGATTGATATACGAAACTTATTATTTTCTCAATTAATCTTCATAACATCAAAGCGGGAGGTAATATATAGCAGTATTAAACGTTGTGCCATTTCCTAAATAAGGCCTATCGGATCAGGGCTCTGCGAATTTCACAACGCTGCCCACGCCCTGTGAATTTCGGATAAGGATGACTGGTTGTAATAGTTTAGCATCATATCGATAGCAAGCGATGGTTTTGATATTTGAAATATTCTGGTGCACATTTTACAAGACTTCGGTTTTTTTTTATACGACGAGGAAGGCAAACGAGCAAATGGGTCACCTGATGGTAAGTGATCACCACCGCCCATAGACACCCACAACCCCGGGAGGGTTCGCAGATGCGTTGCCAACCTAGAGAGCTAAGATGAAATGCCTCTTGTGCAAAGACTTCGGTAACAACGAAAGCGTGTACTATCGAACCAACTGAATCGTGACCCGCTTTGGAACCTTTTCGTAAAAAATGTCATGGTGACATCGCATTGCCTGACAAGGAAAATCATTATGACACTGTGAGAACGTTCTACGGTGGGTCAGGAATTAAATGGTTCGATTGTACCAATTGATACATGGTACATTTTTGACAGAAAGGTTCGACCTTTCTACACTATGACACAGGAATATAATGAAGTAAGTAAGGAAGGAAGGTCATCGTGACATGTGATCCGTAATTATGTCATTGTATTTTCCATGAAGTCACTGGGATGCGTAAGTAAAAGGAATATTATCAATAAATATAACGTCAATACGTCTCAGAAAATACTGCTGTCATTAACTTATATTTATTTTGCAACTGCATTTAAGATCTTATATTCGTACTTACACTGATACCATACCATACTTGAAATAGTCCTGGCTCATTTTGAATATGACACGCATTTCCTGCCCCAGATCTCGTTTAAATTCAAAATGTATGTTCACCGCGTTGGTGAAATGTAACACACTTTAAACACTGCATTATAGAATCAGGTAAACAAAATTACGTTTTCGATTCAGAACACGAAATACATGCCACGGCCGACGGAATTCCAAATCCGCATCGACATGGTAGTCACGTCCCATCACTAGCGCCATCAACTTACCTTATACAGTCGAAGAAATTGTAACTCAGGTCATTCTGTTTACGGTGGCGCCTGATTAGACTGCAAATATAACTTGGTAAATCCCTCCCACGTGAACGGTGATCGAATTTGAATTTTACGCTTTTGCGATAAGGATATTTTTGGGAAATTGGAACGGCTTTCTATCGCCCACTGTGTTGTTGAAATATTTTGTATATCCGGGGAAATGATATTCGTTTAGATATTTTTTGGTAGGCAAAAAATTTGGAGCTAAGTCCGATTTAGCGACATAGAATTTCTGAGCAAGGATCCACTTTCGAGCGCGCTTGTTTGCTTGAAATTACACACTCAATCCCATACTTATAGTATAAAGTTTACTAGCGAGTTGAGCGACGTTGTAGCAGAAAACAGATGCCAAATCCAAAATAAGTACAGCTTGTATCTGTAGCATACCATAAAGTGATGAGTAAAGTAATGGGACCTTTGTACATTCGCTGCCGTCTCACAAAATAGAGACTTCTTCAGGCGCCTCAAACTCGCAAGTCCATTCAAAAAGTTCCGAAAACGCAATACGCGCGTTTCGTTTTTTTTTAGCATTAGAAAGAAGGTAAACAATCTTGACAATCTTGTCAACAATAAGTCACAGCAAGTAACAATGAAATAACAATGAGATTAAATTATTTATATTATTGTGGTTTTATACATAATGGTTACTTATTTTAAAAAAGCTTTTTTCAATAAAAATACATGTCAAGATTGTTATCAACCAGTTCACGATCCACTTCTTTATTAAGGGCTAAGATACCGAACTTCCTCGGACGCTTGGAAAGATCTAATTAGTTTTAAGACAAAGGGGCGGATACTTGCCGAGTTCGTTGGTTTGTAAATTTTGTTAGATAACTTGGAATTAAAATCCGAAAGGGAAGTTTCGGGTGTTTAGGATGCGTTTATTCGAGAAGCCTCCCAAGGGGCTTCTAAACGGTCAACGTTTTTCTGCAATATGTAGCAGGCAACTATGGCTGTCTGACTCTTATTATGAAAGCTAGACAGAGACTCCTATAGTTGCCGGCCACATATTGCAGCAAAAATATAACCCGTTTAGAAGCCCATGTAATTATTCCAGAGGCCCTATCCAACATGCAGGCTTCATACATTTTCTACTCGCACTAAACAGCGAATGTATGAACTCGCACTAATCAAACTGTAATTCAAAGTTTATGCTTGTAGGCAGATGGGCACAAAGCGGTTACCGGTACCATTTTCTCTGTTATCGCACTGTGCGACCCTTTCCTTTTAAGTTAATCGGACAAGGACACAGCAACAAAGCCGTCCATGATACACGCAAGGATCATCATCATGTCCTGGGTCGTGTTTTATAAAGCTACAAGTTGTAATTTACAAACGGAAGTCTCTTTCTAACAAAAGGTGATAGAATGAGACTTCCGCTTGTAAATTGTAACTTGTAGCTTTATAAAACACAGTCCTGTTATCCCTAATCAGGGACATAGGGCTTTCAGCATTTTCCTCCATTTGGAATGAGCCCGCGCTACCCCCTCTTGCCAGCTCATGCCCAGAGATTGGATCTCCCTTTCAACGGAAAGCTGCCACGTTGTTTTGGGCCGACCTCGTCTTCTCACTCCAGGCAGGTGCTATTGCAAAGCCTGTTTAGGTACATGGTCGTCAGTTCTCCTCAACGTATGCCCTATCCAGCGCCACTTCATATGCCAGATTTCTGTCATAATGGGCTTCTGTTTAGTCAGTCTCTCCACAATTCGGTGTTCCTTATGGTCCGCGGTCAGAAAACTTTTAAGATTTGCCTTAAGCATTTGCACGCACGCAAGGCTACTCCAAGCAAAAATAGTATGGTGAGTGTGTCTAAGAGTTTTCAAACGACCTACATTACCTACTGCTCCTTATTTTACCCATATATTAATAAAGGGTGAGTATATTTATAGGTCGTATCGTCGTCAAATTAAATATTTCGCTACGGCGCATGTAACGCAATTTGCCCTCGCGCCGATCTAAGTGCCTCCGTAAGTTAGTTAGTGCGGGATATTCGCAATAACGTGGCAGGACGAGCACGGTTCCTTACTCCTTGGCTTGTGCGTTGATTCTCGATCGCATCATCGAAAGCTTGTGTCACTTTTTGGTACTATATGACTACAAATTTGACACTTAAGGCATGTTAAGGTGGTTTGGTCACGTGGAGAGGATGAATGAAAGAAAACTGCGTAAAGGTATTTATTTACTGAGCGAATGTGAGTGGTGGTACCGGTAGAGGACGCCCTAGGAGAACTTACGCCGACAATACAATACAATACAATAACTCTTTATTGAACACCACATAACAGGGAAAACAAGAAATAAGGCACAAAGAAAATACAAGGTAACAATGGGCGGCCTTATCGCTAAAATATCGGTGATATTCTCCGTAAAGGTCAGGGTGCGACTTCTATCTCGTGCGAGAACAACTGCCCATACTTTACTGTCACTCAGAATGCAATGGGACGGGTAATATAATCTCGCGCGACTAACAAACTCGCGGCAAGTCGTGCTAGCCAGACTCTGGTATACGCATCCTAAAAATAAGGCGCAAACATATTTAAACTTCCAACACACAAAATACTTCTGCCGATATAATTTTTAGACGGGGAAACAGCCAGTGTCTTCTGCATGATTTATCCAATAAATAGCTCCTGTGAGCATCCTAGCGACGCCTCAGTGATTGCGCGTTTAGCTCGCAAGAATGGATATAGGGCGTGGACTCGCGGTTTTAACAGGTTGTACGATACGTACAGCATATCTATATAAATTGTTAAGGGCGCAAGTTAATAATTATATAAGTAAATAAAAGTATTCTTAAGAAACTCAGCGTATATTATTTAAAACTAAACTTAAAACTAACATAGGCGCCAGGAGGAGTTCGGTAACACAACCGGGATCCTGCCAATCCCTGCACTGCGGCTAGCTCCAGTCGAGCCTTATAAATATTGGGAGTAGATAATGAGTCGTCCTCAACGACTTAGTAGGTATTATCCTCAGTAGAAAGGGCGTTTCGTCAAGCTAGAATGGAAACATAGGTGCAAATTAGGTCAATAGCTATGAAGATAACCGTCATTATTCAAATGGAATTATGTTCCAATCCCGCTTGACGCTTATTTACTAAACTCACCCCTTTCTCTGCTACAAATCACTCACTAGTAATATGCACTTGCTATTGCTACAGATGCCGAAGAAACTAATAATACATTTCCATAATGTCGATAAATTAATTAAGTTCACTTCGACACGTTCACAGACACGTTCGAAGACATTCCTTTCTTTGCTTGTCATGACGTTAATATTTAAAGCTATTCTACTTCTCCGAGTCATCCGACCCGAAACAAACAAACAAAATGCTGCATTGAACACCGGAATCGATCCAGGAACCGCTGCGTTCGAGACTCTTAATTTGCACCTTATGCCACTAGTACTTAGGTGAACACGGTCGAAACTAGTAGACGGTTGTTGCACAATGTACCGCAAGCAAGTTTAACACTTACCCCCATGATAACAATATCATATCATAACAAAATAAATAGACAAGTCCTGACTGACTGACTGGCTGACTGACTGACTGACTGACTTACTTACTTACTGACTGACTGATCAACGTCCAGCCCAAACCCCTGGACCTAGAAAGCTGAAAGACATTGAGGTTCTTTTTATAATGTACGCCCGGGATAAGGCGGGATTTTTCGAAATTCATACGGGATAGTGAGTTCTGCCACGGGAGCGAAGCCACGGGCGAAAGCTAGTAGTATATATTTCGACAGAGTTTGGGCTAATTAGATCTATATTTAAGTCCAATAGTTACAGCTAAACTTTTAACGAGCATACTGTCACTACCTGAAATGACATATGATTGCTTGTATTTGAAATGGAGTTCGAGGCATTCGTATTCGTGTCTTTTTGAAAACAGAAGTTAAATTCACCTGCACGTACAATAGACAAAAGCTTCAATCTCGACAAGGGGATAAAATGGGTTGAAAGAAAAACATATCCAAAAGATATATGTTACGAAATCGTTATGAAAGAAAGGAAATAATACACCGTTACATTAACCTTCAGAAGTTTTGTAAAATCATGGTCAATTACACAAAATTAAACTTGCTGAAACCTTCAAAGTGTCTAAAAGCGCTCGCTCAACCTAATAGTGAAAAAAAGTTATTTTTTAGTACCCCATTTCCCAAAACTGAGTCGGCAAAGTTCGCGCCTTTGTTGCAGGCATTATAATTATGCAAGTGTGATAAAAGAATGTTTGTGTAGTTAATTATTCTTCAAGAAAATAGAGTCGTACCTACTGTTTTCCAACACTTAATTGAACCGATTTTTGTTATTAGCAAATTTTTGGCTGTTTTTGCTTTTTTTATAAGTATAGGAGCTATAATAACTATAGGCTTATCTTTAAGAACACTTTACTGTTAATGATTGTTGCAAGCTATCAGCCGTATCTAAGCCCACGTCTATCCACTGCTGGGTGCACGACACCTTCTATCAGTAGACGTAATCTTACATTAGGTACAGTCATAATCTGCCCACTTTCAGCCCACATATAAGTAGCTTTCTTTTCGCTTTGAAACGCGATGCGGGCTCATTATCGCAATGCGACTATGTTCAGCTCGATATTTTTTTTAACGTTCAATAGTTTCAGGAAACCATTTATCATCTATCAATTTGTATACTACACAAAACAAAATAAGGGCCACTTACATACGACCGATTAGCCTAGTGGTTAGAGACCCTGACTATAAATCTTGACGTTCCGGGTTCGAATCCTGGTCGGGGCAGATGTTTGTATGATGAATACGAATGTTTGTTCTCGGGTCTTGGATGTTTAATATGTATATAAGTATGTATTTATTTATATAAGTATGTTTATCCGTTGTCTGGTACCCATAGTACAGGCTTTGCCTAGTTTGGGACTAGGTCAATTGGTGTCAAATTGTCCCATGATATTTATATTTATACATGTTTCTGTTTATTGTTAATTATGACATACCAAACTAAATGGTAAGTAGTGGCTAATTATGTCCCGCACCCTTCAGTACTTATTCAACTTTTTCATGCTGGTGTTCAAGTCTTAGCTGGCCAGAAATTGAATTTCTGTTTAATCTAATATTCACGTAACGATCAAAACACTTTTTTTTGGGGTAGTATATCTTGAGACGAGGCTTTATCAATGACAGCGTAAACCTACCTTCAAGTATTCTGATTTTACTAGCTTAATTTAAATCGATGCACTTTCCAGTTTAGCGGATAAGTATGTAAAATACTCGAAAATATTATATACTGGTCTTTGATAATTTCCCGTATAAGTTACACAATTAGATAGGGTCAACGTTCGGGAACATTTTATGAAGTCAGTTTTAAGCTTAATCAGAAATTAACAAAATTAATTCACTAGAAAAGTATATAATTCGACTTTTAAACCCTCGCAAAGCCCGTAAACAAACGGAGGTTGTCGCGCTTCGCAATATCCGCCGTTTTCCTGTTTTTATTATGCTTCCGACTCTTTGTTTACTTTTTTATGTTTATTAAAAGGGTACTTAGGCATTGTTTCGCGTGTTTGATCGGAGATGTTTTTAAAGTGTTTATTTTGTTTATCTGAGGGTCGAGCACGACTTTTCGAAACCTGCGTCACGTAAAATCGAATAGTAAACGTTATCGAGTTTGTATATATGACGTATGGAACAGCGTCCGCCCGTGAGCGTATTTGGAACTAAAATTTAGTATGTGGTTTCTCGATCTCGATACGATAACCGTAACGTTACACAGCATTCGTAAAGTCGTGCTCGACCCTCAGAGCACTAGATTCGATGACAGTTTTGTACATTTAAAAATGCCGTCTACAGAAATGTTTTCTCGCGAAGCGGCAGAAGCTAAAAAAATACCGCGTCTATTTTAACATAATTAGTTTTTGTCGGAAGCAATTTCCAGGATGTAGTCAAGACTCGCCTTGAAATAACCGTGTCGCACTGAAATTGATAAGAGGCCACTGAATATTGGAGAGGAGTCAATAAAACGTTTATCATGAAACTACACCTGAGATTGAATCATTATGCTTTTAAAATACTCACTGAAACATGAATACACACAAAAAACAGAAAATGCTAATCCCAGAACCCAGATCCTCTACATTCGGTGGCGCGTGCCATACCCTTACACCGGTTGGATTCCCGAGGTTAGCATTTTCGGTTTTTTTCCGTGTATTCATGTTTCAGTGAGTATTTTAAGTGTAGTTGATATTCACGGGAAAACCGTAAAAATAAAAAATGGGGAAAAAATATAAAAAAAAACAATTGAGATCATAGACTGAATCATAGTGAAATGAACGGATAACTTCACGTATGTAAGTCGAGTTTAGCCTGACATGTTTCGAACTAATTCGTAGCCCTTCCTCTGGCAGCGCACGGCTCAGCAGCAGCGAGACGCATTCTACCTGCCAAGGCCTATATTATACGACTTACAAATGTGAGTGATCCATTTATTTCACTACGAGGAGTAAATAAAAACTTTAAAAATCAATCCGTTTTTAAGCTGGCTTCTGAAATGTTGCAAATGTATTCTGGCATGAAATTTGGTAGTGTATACACGTGCTCACAAGATGATTCGTAAGTCTAGCTATAGATGAACACGCATGGGATTTTTTTTTCGGACAGCAATAATTAAAAAGCCATTTTCCCATACATTAATGTCAATGCTAGTTTGAGACATTATGGAGTCATTTTGTAACACTTGTGTTTTAAGTTAGATGATGATGACAAACCAATGATAAAGTATTGATTTAAACTTTCGCGACTTTCACTCATTATCATGATACTCGGGACTTCCCCCTTCGCTTCCCCTTCCCTCCCTTCGACACCATGGATGTAACGTCGCGTCCGAAACGTCGGTGTATTTAAATATATATTTTACGTGATTAAGTCCCGAGTATCATGACAATGATAAAGTATTGTTAGCAAAAACAATTTGTGGTAAAAATACATCATAGATCACTGAATCTTAAAAAACAAAACCTCTTGCTTAAGAATGGACTCTCAGCAGCAGATGGTCGTTTAAAATCAACTCAAATCCACAGTAAACCAATATTTAACTATTCTTTTTTTTGTTCCAGGTTGGTTTACAACAATTACGACACAGGAAGTATCATCGCTCGAACAAACAAACGGCGCAGATTATTTTTGTACACAAGAGTTACAAGAGAGCAGAAGACAGCTGTTATAGCTCGTGCATAACTTTTTAATTGGTCCACAAGTTTTATGTGACAACTTCGTCATCTGGGTCGTAAAGGTTTTCAAAAACTAGCGGTTATATTTGTCTCATTCTTCTTCTCAGGTTTCATACGTGCATATTGATGATTCATGATATTTCTCAAAACGAAGCAACGGAACGAGCGAAAAATTAAAAATACGAAAAGTTGGTAAAAAAAAAGATTCATGACATGATTGATTGATATACATATAATACATAATGTTGAGTGTATCATATATGTATGTATTTTGTAAAAGGTACTTTTTAATGCGAGCCATAATTGTTCCTTGCTTGCATTAAATTGATTGATTGATTTATCATCATGCTACTCCGCGATTACACGTGCAAAATAGCTACGTCTATTGGACAAGTAAGTTTTTTTTTTTCATTTGATGCCAGTCAAAGACTATCGTCTTTTTCCACTACAATGGCATAAGTCTGGTTTGCAATAAATGCTGGCATTACGATGATAGCAAAAGCACGATGTCTACTTTACTTAATCACTAATTTTAGTGAGCAGACAGACAGATAGACACCATAGATTGGAGTCGTGTTCTTTAATTCGCTTTTTTATTTGTTTTCATAGTGTCAAATTACTTAATTGAAGCAACGACTTGATGTTTATGCGACAATCTGATACTAATTTGTGCTCGATTAAGATCGGGGTTGGCATTTGATATCGTATTTTTATATGTGCATTTTTTTGTATGCTTTTTTGCTGACGTTAGATTCAGGCAGCGACACATAGGAAGCCACTAGGGGTCTATGAGCTCGCGAGCACATTTTTAAACCTCGACGAAAAAAAGGGGTGTTATAAGTTTGACCTGTGTATCTGTGTATCTGTGTATCTGTCTGTGGCATCATAACTCCTAAACGGATATACCGATTTGGACGCGGTTCTTTTTTCGAAAGGCAGTTTAATCGAGATGGTTCATAGTGAAGGTTTATTCAAATCCGTCCAGCATTTTTAAGTTGTAGTTATTTGTTTCCTGCAAGTAACAACCCAGTCTGGCTAGCACGACTGGCCGCGACTTTGTATGTCGCGCGAGATTATATTACCCGTCTCGTTGCATTCTGAGTGACAGAAAAGGTCGGGCAGCTGTTCTCCCGCGAGATAGAAGTCTCACTGTGAGTTGTGCTAGACCTACAGAGAGAGAGAGAGGAGATAGAGGAGGAGGAGGCCAGTGCCCAGCAGTGGGACGTAAAAAGGCTGCTGATGATGATGATGATGAAGTAACAACCCTGTCAGGGCTATTGAACTCTAGAAGTTAGGCGTCCCACAGACGTCTAACTGCTAATTGTGATTGCAATTGCTTTGTCATCTCAAGGGCACTGCGTTAACGAGGTTTTTATTGCTCGCTTATTTGGCTATAGTCTAGTCTAGTGTTTGAGTTAATTAACTAAACATCCAATTGGTAACTTGATTGCTACTCGTAAACTGGTGGCTCTGAGGCCCCACCACGAATAACGTGAAAGCACCAATGTGACACTTCATTCTTAATTGAAAGATCGTATGGTTGAAAATTATTGTCCATTACTGGGTCCTTGTCCATTACTGGTACATTAATCGAATGCTACGTAACGTAATCGAGTGGAGCTTTATCGAGAAAATTGGTATGACGTTTGGAACATAACAGTGTCCCCCTGTGAGCTTATATTGGTATAATTAATTTATTAAAATGTATCTACTTATTTGAAAAGGACGTAACTCCAGTTATACGTCAGGATGGATCCATTGCCTTTACCTTAGTAAAAGTAAAAACGTTTCTGACGATAATGTGACATTGTCAAACTCGAAATTGTTACCTAGAGATTTTTCTTCGTAAAAAAGGTGAAGGTATTTCATCCATTCGTTCGTAGTATTGGTAATATTGCTCTTTCTTTTTCATTGTTATTTAATTTTCAGGTGTCAGAAAACTTAAAATTTGACAATTATGAGCTGTGTCTTATGTCTGACACTGGCAGTTTTTTTTTATACGACAAGGAAGGCAACGAGCAAATGGGTCACCTGATGGTAAGTAATTACCACTGCCCATTGACACCCACGATCCCGGGGGGGTTGCGGATGTGTTGCCAACCTAGAGAGCTAAGAGGAAATGCCTCTTGTGCCCGAAATTACACCGGCTGTCTTACTCTCCACACCGGAACACAACAGTGCAAGCACTGTTGCTTGGCGGTAGGATTAGCGTGTAATATGGTGGTAGCGATCCGGACGGACCTCGCACAAGGTCCTACCACCCGCAGTTATAAATATATGAGCTGTCTATGGTGACAACACACCTATCTTTCTGATGTTGAGTGTGTCTATGCTGACCTTTACTCGTTTAATTATTTATCTGTTACAATACGTCAGGATTCACGGGTAAAATTGTGCGAGGTCGTGTGATGTGCAAAATTTACAACCCTTATAAACGCTCCAAGGCGACGATGTAATAAATTAACTGCCAGTTAAAAATTAAAGCCGATTACCTACCGTCGTGGCGCCGGAAGTGCGTGTGCAGTGTGTACTCGGGCTTATCTCGAGTACCGTAACGATCTTGTAATAGATTGTGTATCTTAACTCTTTAAGAGCTTAGGGCTGCTAATTTTTTATATGAACATGCACAATTTTTAACCCCCGACGAAAAAGCGTGTTATAAGTTTGACCTGTGTATCTGTGTATCTGTCTGTGGCATCATAGCTCCCATACGTATGGACCGATATCGATGCGGTTTTTTTAATAGAAAGCTTGTTTAATTAAGTGTAAAAACTTGAAGACGATCAGGAATGTAGAAGCAAAAGTTCTCTGTTAAAAAAATAATTTTAACACAAGCTTTTTTTGCCAACTTCGAAGGTCCAAGTTTTCGGTTTTTCGCTTATATCTCGGAAACTATGCGTCCTAGCGACATGGCCACTATAAATAAAATAAAGGCTGATTAAATTTGCTACAAGTTATACTCCGTCAAGTTTTTCGATATTGCTTTAAAATTCACTAATGTTTTTTGCGTCACGCAGTTTTTACCGCGTCAAAAAACCTCGCACAACCCTGTTGATAGTTCGAGTTGTTGAAAGACATGTTCCTTAGCGCTAACGGTATTTTTATCTCGCAGGTGAATGAACATTGCGTATGTTTACGTTAAAAAAATCTCAATTTGGGCTTTGATGGAAACTTTCATTATCTTTGCGTTGAGATTTGGATGGTTGGTCTTGAGTAATTTTGGGTGAATGTTTAGGTTGGATGGTGTAGTTGGTAGCGCGTCACCGCGGCATGGTGGAGGTCTGGGTTCGAATACCAGTTCGAAATTACTTTTTTTTTTGTTTGAAATTTGGAAAACAATTTCGAACGGGAGGTCCTTAAAATACAAAAAGTTGGTTCTTAATGTTTACAAGGTTTTGACGCCTGCAGGTTACCGTGAATAGTTATGAACTTGGTATTTGAAAACTTCAGTTGACTGTCGAGAATGTTTGTGTGTAACTTAGGGCAATGGTAGTGACATTTAACTTAGCCAAAGTCAAACACTCGTTTCATATAATGTTTGTGACTTTTAACATATTCAGAGAAACTGCTTTCGTAAGCGTAGTTAGTTGTCCGTGTATACAGATATAGATTTAAAATGGAGCGCTTAACGTCCCGTCCACCGATTACAAAATCGCTACCTGAACTCGAAAATTTATTCCTATGTTTATAAAGTAATAATATGTTTACGATGGGAATAAATTGTGGTTACATAGTAAACGCCAGATGGTCTTCAAAGCTAACCCGGTGAGGTGTTTACAGTAGCCTTGTTTGCTTGAAGCCGAATCTGGTTTCGCAAGTGGAATATCATTTCGATGCTATGGCTTGTAGGCAGCTTTGGTAGGGGTTTTGCTACCGTGGAAAGATAAACAGAAGCCCAGGTAAATTACAACATTGGACAAAATGAGAACTGGAAGAACCGGGCTCAATCCCAGCCCCGCTTTAATTTGTTTGATATTTTCTATTGTGTTCTCGTGTTAGTAGTGATTTCGAATAGAAGCTTAATCTTGGTCCTGTATTTTTTTTTTATCTGACACTTTTCTTAGAAGTTATGTTATCTTTGTTTAAAATTTCATCTAGATCAGAATAATCTCAAGAATCAATCACTGGGTCACGACTTTTCTTTGGCTTTTCCTTTTTTAACCGACTTCAAAAAAAGGAGGAGGTTCTCAAATCGTCGGAATTTTTTTATTTAATTTTTTTATGTTTGTTCCCTGATTACTCGAAGACGGCGGGACCGATTTCAAAAATTCTTCTTTTGTTTTGAAAGGGTATACTTTCTAGTTGGTCCCATTGTCACCAAGTCAGGATCTGATGATGGGATCCCAGGGAAATCGAGGGCAACCCTCAAATTTTATAGGGACGTATCATGTGTTCATTCAAGTACTTGCGTCTGGTAGTCATCATCTCGTGTTGATGAGGTGATGATGGAAGGTACAACTCCTTAACGGTTAGGAGTTATTATTATTATTATTATTATTATTTATGATGCACAGGCAGCTTAATAGCTGGAGGATAATACTTTAAATAATAACGTAATTATTAGTATCAGTTGACTTTTTCTTTTTTTGACATTAACAAATTTTGTTTTTCATCAAAACCTGGCTTCTAAATTGGGCATCAGCTTCGCATCATCTTCAGAATTCTGCTGCTACGCCCATGGATTACACGTTTTCCACCGGCACACTTAGGAATTCTGTTACATCTTAAGACGCTTGACCTTCCAAATCCACCGTCTGTTTAACCGTCACCTCCAATTCCCATTTAAATCTGCAAACGCAAATCCCTTAATTGAGCAGTTTTGGAGGCTCTTCATAAGCCCGCCCTTACGTTTCCCTTGGAAAATGTGGTTTTACGGATTGAAAATGGAGGCTGGCTTTAGATGTTTTTATGGATTTTGGTGCGAGGGTGTGGATTAGGTTCATGTTATTGGAATTATATACATGGGACATATCGTGGAGTGTTTGGAAAAATCTAGAGTTATAGTTAAAATGAGAAAAGCGTTCCCCTCTCATAATGTTTATGTCATAATATTGATTTTTGCTTGGCCCGTGGGAAAGGTTTGTCTACTGTCTGTAATGTAATGTATGAAGTTTTTTTCTTACCCTATTGGAGTGTCCCACTGCTGGGCAAAGGCTTCCTCTTTTTTACGCCACTCATCCCTGTCGAATCGAAGGGGTTGCTTCTGCCCAAGTTGATGCTGTTGCTCCAAGTCGTAAGATAGGGAAAATATTTCTGTCTAAACGAAGAACTGGTACCTTGCCGCGTAAGAGGTCGTATAGAAACTAAATTCACTTGTTCAAGTAGTTCAAAGCGCAGACGAGGTCACAAATGTGTATATATGTATACACCATAAATAAAGGCTCAAAAATATGTATACAGACCTTATTACTTCGGCGATAAGGTTTCTGCAACTCTATTCGGCACATACCTACCTTTATCCTTGACTATACGTTAAGTGACCGAACAAAAAAGTAGTGGACGGAGTTTGCACTTATTGCACATAATTACGTAGGTTCGCGCGCAGATTATTCATTCCACTTTCCATTCCATTGGCGTCCTTCATTTTATCCACTTTTTTTTTAGATAAGAGGATGTTCCAAAAAAAAGGTTAAAGTACTTTTTAACCTCAATCTTTCTCCCATTCCCGATCACTAGACACGCACCTTCGGGCCTTAATTTCGGGACTGTAGCAACCCTTTGTCTATGCCTGGAACAGTTCAGTTGCCTTGCCAGGTCAATGACTTCAGGGGGATTTAGAGGATACGCAACGTTTACGATGGGCGTTGATTGGCGAAAGGATAGATTATAACAGTGTTAAATGATTCGCGGATTAACAAACCTAGTAAATCCCGTTATTGATCATCATCATCTGATTGGCCGACATGATTGTCGGCCGAAAGACGTCCGCTGCTGGCCGGAGGCCTCCCCCGCGGCTCTCTACTCAGACCGATCTTGTGCTTTCCGCATCCACCACAATCCCGCGATTACTAGGCTTCTTTGGAGGCTTACCGACAGTTTGTCTCCCGGTCCGCAGATGCCATTGATTCACTTAAGGATAGCTACTTTAAATGTTGTGCTAGTGGCGCGTTAAGTCCCTCTAACTTAACGATAGTCTTCGACTAGCCGTCTTCTTTCGCATTTGATGCAAAACTGATAACGCTGCCCGACATTGCATAGAGTGCACGTCACCTAGGAGGAATTGAAGACTGCATTGTTAATCTAAATAGCTAGCAGTCGAACAATTTTATACGCTAACGTCAGTGTCGCCGCTGGAATAATAAGATTCCCAACAATACATCAACTTGAAGTAAAACTCGAATCTATGTCCATGTATACAGGTTATTAACATGATAAAGGGTGAGAGACAACCTCTGATCAAACAAAAAATGGCTAAGAATGTTTTAACCTCCATGTTGAATTATGAATTATGACTGTGTAACCGCTAGTAGGTTAGCGATCAAGACTGACCCTAAAGTCTTCAGGCACCCTATTTCACCAACTTTACAAATGTCAGTTTACAATGTCAATTCGGTCTACATATCTACAAGTCGCCA
Organism: Clepsis dumicolana; assembly: GCA_963691665.1. NCBI lineage: Eukaryota > Metazoa > Arthropoda > Insecta > Lepidoptera > Tortricidae > Clepsis > Clepsis dumicolana. The sequence continues at coordinate 8,870,167 of OY829527.1, read as the reverse complement.
ATATTGACACTGAATTGTCACTGTAAACTTGGTGAAATAAACCTGAATGTCATCAAACCGAAAATCGTATAAAGTGTAAATCGATCGTAACCGTATTGCTAACGTGTCGTACAGCAAGAATAATGTGCCCCAAGTTTTCCGCGCGAGCGCTCCCATTGCTCCGGTCTCGGACGTAACAACAAGCTCCTATTAGGATATGGAGTCCTATGAGCCTGTTTAGTACTAAACTGTCGCCTGTATATTATCGTTATTAAGGGCATGTATTAGTAAAACTATAAATAGAATTGCCGTTCTCTTGGTCGGTGCTTAACTCGATCCAGGGAACGAGCAAGGTAATGGATGAGAGAGATTGCCATCTGTTAAAATTTGCGAACGAACACGCTAAACAGAAATCTTTACGTTTTCATGCAGGGTCCAAAATTAAAGTTTAATACTGTACAGTCGGGGTACGAACAAGGACCGGAACCGGTTACCTTAATACCCGGTAGCCCAAGGGTTTTGAACGGGTTTCTTATAACGCTGGGTATTAAAAACCCGTATATTACGGTAGCCCTTTAAACGGCTTACCGGTTAATACATTAACCACTTGCAATGGGTTAACCCGGGCTACCGCATAGCGTATCGAAACCCCAGGATTGGGTAGCCGCTTGAAGCGCTGATTGTGCGTGCAGGTTATTTTGAATCTTACTTCCAGCGCATAAGGCTTATATTGTTTCTCCTATTTAAAAACCCTAACACGGAGGAGGCGGCATTTGTCAAAGACTTTGTAAGTCGCCGACTATTGAAACAAAATAAGACCTCAAGTCAACTGCAAACCTTTTAAAGCTCATTTTTAATAATGTTGTGGTCGGATTGTTAGTTTCGGCGCGAACTAGGTATTTGTTATTAGCTAACTAGGAAAATAACATCCATTTTCAATTCCAAGATGGCGGACATATTTTTTTCTAAAAGTCAACATGGGTGTCATTTTCTATGTTTTCTGGGGTGCTCATTATGAAAATGACATTCATTTTCAAATCCAAGATGGCGGACACATTGCTTTTGTTGAAAATCGATATGGGTGTCATTTTCTATGTTTCCAGGGATGCTGATTATGAAAATGACATCCATTTTCAAATCCAAGATGGCGGACACATTTTTTTGTTGAAATTAGATATGGGTGTCATTTTCTAGTTTTCCGGGGATGCTGATTACGAAAATGACATCCGTTTTCAAACCCAAGATGGCGGACACATTTTTTTGTTGAAAATTGATATGGGTGTTATTTTCTAGTTTTCCGGGGATGCTGATTACGAAAATGATATCCATTTTCAAATCCAAGGTGACGGACATATTTTTTTCTTAAAAATTCATTTTCGTAATCAGCACCCCCGGAAAACTAGAAAATGACACCCATATCGATTTTCAATAACAAAATGTGTTCGCCATCTTGGATTTGAAAATGGATGTCATTTTCAGAATCCGCGCCCCTGAAAACATATAAAATGACACCTAAATCGATTTTAAACAAAAAAATGTGTCTGCCATCTTGGATTTGAAAATGGATGTCATTTTCAGTATCCGCGCCCCTGAAAATATACAAAATGACACCCATATCGATTTTCAACCAAAAAATATGTCCGCCATCTTGGATTTGAAAATGGATGTCGTTTTCGTAATCAACATCCCCGGAAAACTAGAAAATGACACCCATATCTTATAATGAAATAAAAACGGATCCCTCACGTATATAAGTCTAGCTTAGCCCGACATGTTTCGGACTAATTCGTAGTCCTTCCTCTGGGAGCGCATGACCCAGCGGCGGCGATACGCACATTGCGTGCCGCGGCTCAGCACGCGCGACTACTAACCCCAGAGGAAGGACTACGAATTAGTCCGAAACAAGTCGGGCTAAACTCGACTTATATACGTGAGTGATCCGTTTTTATTTATGATTATGATTGAGTCTCATGGTAGTTTCATGTTAAAAAACCGACAAATTGAGAACCTCCTCCTCTTTTTTTGAGGTCGGTTAATAGAAACTTTAAGTAGGTAAGTACTTACCTATATAAGTACGGAAAGATTAAAATATAAATTGATTGTTCTCTTCGTACATAGTTCCTTTCCGTTTTCATACTAATGTACAGTTTCGCTTCGCGAAAACACGGGCGCGCGGCGGAGCTGGGTGAAATTGCTACCCTAAGCCGAAGATAACCGCTTAGCATATGATTAACCCAAACCTAATAAATACGGGTAAGCGTTTACCTCTTGTTACGATTAGGGCTACCCGAATATGTACGGGTTATACGGGTATTAGGGTAGCCCGTTGAAGGGGCTACCGTATCGATGCGGTAGCCCCTTCATCGGGCTACCGTTTCGAACTGCTTAGCCGAATGATAGGGTTTTCCGGTCCCTGGGTACGAAGCGTAGGTCAGCTTTCAAAAACCATTTCTGCACATACGAAGGTCGAATAAAATCTGTAGTGTCTTATGTCAGTGTCACAAATAACGGTTGCAAATGTCGACTTTAAGTTGACAAACTTTTTCTTACCCCGACTCTATAGAAAATGCTTATGAGAGCGTTTCAAAAAACGCTATGGATTAAAGCAGATGACATTGTGCGTGTCCAACGAGTACTTATGGCCGTTGTAGCTTGGAGCAACTTTACTGACCAGTCGTAAGTATACAAAACTACGCATAAGTTGACTGATTATTTAAACGCAAAAGCGCAGAAATTCAGTTAGTGACGTAGAAAAATTGCGGCCATCCGTTCTGTGCCGTATTGGATAAATGGCATCATCCGTCAGGTGTCCGCTGGTGTTGCCAACCGTAACTAGTTTAGAATGGATGCTACCTTTTTAAATTAAGCCTTTAAACTTTGAAATAATTTTCATTTTTTTTTTCGCATTGCTATTTGGCGCTATTAACTAGTACCTAACTATAACTACTAACTAGTAACTAGCAGTGTAACTGGTGGCATGTTGAACGGTTGTTTTGGTGTTTTGACAGTGGCCTCGTAGAGTGCCGAAACCGGTCAACGATACAAACGTTAGGTCTGTGTGGCATGTGTTGATTTATGTAGCAGTGGAGGAGGGGTAGGTGTGTTGCATGGAAACATGCATTTGCCGCACAAACGTAACTGTTTTTCACGTGTGGTCGCGGGTGAGAATAGTAATTGTTTTGAGTTGATAAATATAGACCTCCACAGCAAAGTGACGCCTGTAGGGCTAGCACGACTTGTCGCGACTTTGTTTGTCTCGCGAGATTATATTACCCGTCCCGTTGCATTCTGAGTGACAGAGAAGGACTTGCGATTGTTCTCGCGCGAGATAGAAGTCGCACTGTTAGTTGTGCTAGACGGCTAACCCTGCTGATTCAATAAATCGTTTGAATTGTTAGCTGGCAACACTTCCTCATGTGTCCGCAGTAAGCGGAATAAGAGTGGACGAGTGAATATCGTTTTCGACCTGTCTTTATTATTCTCAGGGCCGAAGACATACATACATTTAGATCCATATGCAATGGTCTATGAAGGTTGGTAAAGAAACGTGTAAATAAACTGTTGTAGAATGAGGGTTGAAGAATTCTATAATAAGTTTGAGTTTATTTATTTTCTCCATCACCAAGTTACAAAAAGAGAAATTAAATATAAGAGGTTACAACAATAATTACATACTTGTGTGTTGGAGACTGGTCCCCGAACTAGGTAGGACCTGTGTGTCAGGTCACCAGGTCTCCGACCCTCAGGTGTCCGCAACAATTGGATTTAGGTACATAATTATTAGTTTACATAAGTTATCGTAGTATAATCAGTAGTATAGTATGGTAGGAGATGTGTGTGTGTGTGTGTGGGCCCATGGGCGTCGCAAACGTATTTGTTTTTATGATACTGTGTGTAGCAGGTTTTCTGTTGCGTTATAATCCAAGGTTTGCAGCCATTTGGATACAGCAATCTTACATCGACTCACGGTTAGGGGGTAATGACTTTAATGCTAATTTTATTGTATAAGAATCCTCCTAGGAAGCAGAAGAATCTGTGGGAAAAACGGGTGCTAAATTTTGGGGGAGGGGGGCATATGTTATGTTTTCTGCGTTTACCCGATAAGGAAATTGGATCATATATCATGAGTAAGTGTTGCTTGAGGATGGTATGAAGGATGAAGAGTTGCCGTACAGTAAGGACTTTGGATTGTTTGTACAGAATGGTTGTTGGGTATAGATAAGGCAGGGATTGGCTAACTTTAAGAATTGCCCTTTGGGCACGCTCAAGTTTCAGGATGTGGGTTTTTTGTGATCCACCCCATGACGTGATACAGTAGGTGAGTAAGGATTGGCATAGTGCGAAGTATACGACTTTGATTATGTTAGGGTTAGCAACATGGCGGAGATTTTTGAAGATAAATATCAACTTGCGTATTCTAGTTGTAAGAAGATCTATGTGGGGTTGGAAAGTAAGCTTATTATCTACTAGGATACCCAGATATTTGATTTGAGATATGTGTATCAGTTTAGGGCATTGGCAATTTGATTCATTTGGGTTGGGGCAAGAATGGGCGATGATGGGATTAGGAGATAGTGAAGGGGTGTCTTTGAGAGAGAAGGTAAGATATTTGGTCTTGTCCACATTTAGGGATAATTTATTATGTTTGAGCCTTTTTGATACGGTATTGAAGCCGGTTTGAGCATATTCTGTAAGTTTTGGGCCGGTGGGTATTGGTAGGATTGACTTGAAAGTTATGCGTATGTCATACGATGTGATTATACAATAATAAATCATTCATCATTTACAGAAAGGAGCTTATGACTGCCATAGGGGTTTTCAACATAAACCATCATATGTCTACAGGGAAAAGAGGCTTTCGAAAAATTTTCTATAGGGAAAGAAGGCGATCGGAAATTTTTATACAAGTAAATAAAAATATCGGAAAAATCATCTAACGAATCCTATATACTTAGTAGGTACCGAAGCTGTCACCTAAGATCAGAGTATAACACCCCCTGTTCTGTTGCTTTCTAGTGTAAGCTACTTTATTTAAAGTCTTACACTCAAACCTGGGCCGCGTTTTATAAAGAGACTTGTATTAGAAAGAGACTTCCGCTTGTAAATTGTAACTTGTAGCTTTATAAAACACGGCCCTGGTTGTATTTTAAAACAGATGATTCACTTAATGAGTAGGTAGGCAAGTACATCTTGATGCTGAGGAGCAAAAAAAATCCAAATGACCTACTAACATCTGTATCTATTTAAGGCACAACCCTTCACCACTTAAGATATCACTATCACTCTCACACTCATTAAATAACCTATTCATTATCCGCTATCTCTGTCTCTCAGCGGTACACATCAAGGGGCGGTATTCTTTGTTCCAAAGTTTGTTGAAGAATTTTAATGACTTTTTTAGAGTTTCGAGCTCGGAATCCGTTCATTATGTTGTATGGGATACTCTGGGGGGCTAGCACGCGCACCGTTTTGTCGCTTGTCGCTCAGTGCGTCCTTCACTGATTCCGTCACTATGAAAGGGAAACTGAGCGACAAGCGACAAAAACTGCCTTCAAAAAAAACCTTAGAAAAAAACACAAAATAAAATGCATTTATTTCGGACAACAGAAACTAAAGCCTAAAGTTTTATGGCCTAGCACTAAGTAGCAGAAATATAAAGTCGGTGCGGTGCGAGCGGAATATTCTTTGAATGAAGCACCGACTTCATATTACTGCTACTTAGTGCTAGGCCATAAAACTTAAGGCTTTAGTTTCTGTTGTCCGAAATAAATGCATTTTATTTAACGTTTTTTTCTAAGGTTTTTTTTAAGGTGGTTTTACTTTTTTGTTAAAAGATTTTTATTTCACAATTTTACGTTGATTTAACATTAATATTTTAAGAATTATCCTCCAACTCCTAACCGTTAAGGAGTTGTACCTTCCATCATCAGCTCATCAACATGAGATGATGACTACCAGACACAAATACTTGAATAGCTTTAGAAAATATATGAAACACATGATACGTGCCTATAAAATTTGAGGGTTGCCCTCGATTTCCCTGGGATCCCATCATCAGATCATGATTTGGTGACAATGGGACCACCTCAGGAGTATACCCTTTCGAATGAAAAAAGAATTTTGAAAATCGGTCCACAATTGGCGGAGTAATCGATGTACATACATAAAAAAAAATACATAGGGTGGAACGTAGAACCTCCTCCTTTTTTTTAAGTCGGTTAAAAAATGGCACGCGTGCTAGCCCCCCAGATGTTTGGTTGCCAATTTTGCGAAATAGAATGTTGTCATTATTCTACTTAACTCATAATAAATAATTAACAAATAATGAAAAACTCCGACATTTTCATTTCAAAGTTCAATATCTCAAAACGTTTTTTATGAAACATAGTTAAGAACCATCTCGATTAAATTAGCTTTCGATTAAAAAAAAAACGCGTCCAAAACCGTTCATCCGCTTAGGAACTACGATGACACAGACAGATACACAAATACACAGATACACCCATACACAGGTGAAACTTATATGACCCCTCTTTTTACGTCGAGAGTTAAAAAAGAAATGAACATCGAAATAATCATCAAAATTTAAATGAGCATAACAAAAACCGTGGGTATGTAAGTAATTTAAATTTTTCCAAAAATAAATGTATTTCAAAGAAATGTCATACCTATTTGGTATTTCTGTAATAAAAATAAAGTTATTTTGCGCCTGGGAAAATTCATAAGTTTGTCAGTTGAATAATAATTTAACATTTTGTACGGAAGCCTCGGTGCGCGAGTCCGAATCGCACATGGCCGGTTTTATGTGAATATAAAGCCACACCACTAACATGTCAGTTGTTCGTACTTAAAACATACGAACAAAAACGGATACTATAAAATATGGACAAAAACGGGTAAGAGATTCCGTGTAATTCATTTCCGCCGTTTGCTCCGTTAGGTACAGTCAAGCCCAAAAATATTAACCTAATGTACTCGATCGGTTCAGAAGTCACGCCTTCCATAACGCCGGTAGGTACACATACATGTGGGCTAAATCCTGAATAGAATAGCTTTTTAACCCACAACATAAGATTTACGTGTCTCTGGCATCGTAAGCCCTAAACAGATAGACCGCTTTGGACGATTTTTTTAAATCGAAAGATACTTTAATCGAGATGGTTCTTAGCCGAGTGAAAATTAAAATGTCCGGATTTTTTAACTTGACCACACGCAATGTATGTATAGCCGCCGTTAAAATAATATCCTCTTTATATTTTGTAGATTGTAAGCAAAGATTGGATTGTCATTTTAATGCTATTCTATTTGTTGTCTAAATACTTATGTTTTAAATAATTTGTTATACTTATGTTTGATTCATAAAGCAGACAGATGGGAGGCGCTTTTGGCTTATCTACGCACTACAATTATTCTGTCACTTTTTGAGGCCACAGCACACGTCGCACGCTTAGAATTAAAGTGACTCAATTCTAAATACATGATAAATCTTAAATGAACTTTATAGGTTTAGATTTTAAATTCAATTTTGCAATATGTCATATTAAGAATTGAGTCACTTTAATTCTAAGCGTGCGACGTCTACGCTCATGTAAAAATTTGTTACAAACTCACACTAAAACACAACTGTCACGGAAAAGCCAAAAACACGCACACAATCAACAGACCCTGAGCATTTTGCACAGACTTATTGTTAGATTATTGGCAGAGGGGAAATCGCGCGTTAACATCTCCATTCCTCTCCTGCTCGAAGGTTTGATTCAATTAATAAATTGTCTAATACGAAAGGTGATGTGCCATTTAAGAAAATTCAGAGTGCTCTTAACGCAGTTGACTGTACTGTGTCTTTAAATCCGTAACCAAATAATGTTATAATAATTACCGCGACAAATGTAATGTAAACAAACAACTCTGCGAGAGGAAATGTTTTTGTATTCCGCTTCCACTCAAGTTAAGCTACTTACAGTACTTACAGTTACACACGCTTGGTATTCTCACATTTTAATAACTGATATAAAACGTACCTACTGTTAGAAGCTCTTAAATTCGGTTTCCTAGCTTAAAAACATCCCCTTTTCCGTACTGAGGCCGATAGCGCAAGCGCACTGCGGTTTGCGGTTGTGTTTAGAAAGGGATAGCGTTATATAATTAGAACAACGAAGAACGAACTTAGAAAAGTGGATACTTAGTACTTACTTATTTTAAGGCAATCTGACCGTTTTGAGCATAATTGTACATTATTCCTAGGCTTAGTAGCAGGCAATTGCTGGTTGTGTATAATAGGAAACATTACAATACAAATATTCTTTATTGAATACCACAAAACAGTACAAGCAGATAACAAAAAAAAACAGGCAAGGTAGATTAGTAGAGGCGGTCTTATCCCTTAAAAGCGAAGCCGTGGCGAATATAGTGTTTTTCCATATTCTAGTCACTTGAACTAACTTTGTACCAGTTGTTAATTTCTACGTAGAACTTACAGCAAAATCTCAATCTGAATTTAGATGTGTATCTTTTGAACCTAAACATCAGGAGCTATTATTGCAAGACACAGATATAAACGTATCAATACTAACTTAAAAAAAAAATGCTGTACGAAGTGTTGAGACTTTCATTTTACATTAGTGTTTCTAACTAGGCACGTTAAAAATAACTACGTAATCTATTAAATGCAATTTGTAAGTATGTAAAATTCATGTACCGACCGTAAACAATGCACTTCATCCTCTTGTATATTATGTAGTTAACAATGACAATGACTTATACGGTAGCTATTGAGAAAATTTATTTCTTTGATCCTTCTTCAAGGCCGCGATACTAGTCTTCGTGCCAATGCCAACAAAACAAATAAATCTTCTAACTTGCTCAGAGGTCATGGTTATGACTACACTACATAACTGGCTCTCGTAACATAACGGCCAGTGACATAGACAAAGGGCATTGACCTATGTAAGTTCTTAAAAACCGTCCAAGAGCGAGTCGGACACGCCCAGGACGAGGTTCAGTAGCCGTTACGAAAAAGTTATTGCCTTTGTAGTTTTATTAACTGTGTAAGTATTGTTATGTGTTGGTCAAATGGTCAACTAATTCAAGTCTTGATAACCTGTAAAGCCTGCTTAGCTGTGATAGTTTACCTTTTAAATTCACTATATTATACATATTCAAAACGGGATATTGACCGCGATTACCTTATCAGGTTTTGATGAGCTCTCGATATTACGATGTAGTTACATGCATCATGATCACGGGTAGAAATATCAGAAGCTGTCTAATGTAATTAACCGCGAATCATTTGAATTGAAACTGTTATTCATTATGCTTATGCACAGTATTTTTTTCACGTTTCCAAGTATATATATATGTACATAGTAGAAAAGCCTTTCCCACGGGCCAGGCAAAAATGAATCTATGACAATGTCATAAACATTTTGTCAGGGGAAAGCTTTTCTCATTTTAACTATATCAATATCCTTTGACTATGTAACATTTTCGCTGGTATTGGAGGGAAGGAGGGCCCAAAAAAAAATTTAAGATATTTAAATGATTATTTTAAATGGTTCCTTTTGCTGCGTTTAAAATAAGAATTTTGAAATGCGTATTGTATATTGTGCACTGTATCCTGTTGTTTTCTGTTTATTTTTTTTATTTTTGTGGCAATGAAACACTTATTTATTTAATTTTACCTATTTAATTAGAAACCTACCATGTGATTCGGACAAATTACTAAACGAATTGTATTACTTATGAATGCAGCAAAGCCTTTGGCCAAACATTGGACTGATGATGATGAGCTGCTAAAAACATCATACACAATAAAATCAATTTGTTCAGTTCCCCAGTTTTTAATTGGACCGTTGAATTCCCAACCTTTTGACCTTATCTGGATATCGGAACGACTGTTGACATTTCACCTGACGCCTGACGCGGTCGCGTGACACCCGTCACGCCCAGGACCTGTACCGAAATATCCGCTTAAAAATAAAACCCAATCTGCGGAATATTGGATCTGTAAAACTGGCAGGGTCTTTATAATGTTGCTGGGCCTGCGTTTTGTTAAGCCGAAGTGTGGGATCGAAAATTCTCCTTTGAAGCCGTCACCCCGTTTAACGTTAGTCAGCTAACTGAACTTGTTAGATCATCATCGTCATCATCGCCAGACTACCAGACTATTGACTGCCTACTGTTGGGCACAGGTCTGTTACTAGTTTAAGAGCTTCGATAGTCCCATTTAATGTTTTGTGTTAGCGTTTCCGGCTGGCGCCACCAACAAACCTGGCTATACCACTTCCGTCCAACCTTAGATCTAAATATTTGCCTTACTTGTATTTGATTATTTATCAATTCAAGGATTATTAATTAATTATAATAGAATTACAATTTAACTTATTGAGGATATGTATTTACTAAATTCTGTTTGTTGTCTTAATTCATACATTAATTTGATCATCGCAGTACTTATTCTTTAGTTTGTGAATTATATAAATGTGGCGGTAGATTCTTTTCACGATTATTACTTTTGGAACGCGAATTGTAAGTGGTCACTCTGCCTGTTAAAGAAATAAAATTTGACTATCCAGAAAGTGAGTTGTTCTTTTCAATTAATATCAGTAATGCCGTAATATTTGTCAAGATCATGAAGAAAAAAAACTGCAGGTTCCCAATTTAAAGCTGATTTTTTAATTTATATATTGATATTGACTACGCAAACGCAAAACCTATCTAACAATTTTGTCTGTTTGTCCACAGAACAGCGCGCCGATGTGGGAGGACTTCATATCGAAAGCGACGAAACTTCACTCAGCTTTAAAGTGAGTACCTATTATTTCGTTACTTTAGATTACCGTTGCCAATAAATTAAAAAAAAAACATACAAAACCGCGCGACCAAAGAATATTATCGTAAAGCGCGACCACGGACCAACCACCCTCGGGACACCAAATGTCAGGGCGAACGTTTCCGAAACGCATATGCCCATTTGCACCTATAGATCTCTATAGCCTCGAATCGCGGCTCGCTTTCAACCATGACAAGCGAGATGACAAGCTATGAACCAATCACGACGCATTCCCCCGACCCGCTCACCGCGGCTTTTTTCGTAATGACTTTCCAAGTAAATTATAGAAGATATACAAAACCGCGCTCGCGCGACTGTGTTGTGTACACGAAGCGGCAACGTCGCCTCAGCGACACTGCATGCTAGCGGCTTGCCGCCAGGCGTAAAATTTGTGTTGTATTGTACAGTCAGCGTCATATATATGGTGACATCCAAAGTGCTCAAATACTTTGGTACACCATACAAATCGTATGGGCTACATCGCATCGCACACCAAGCGTACAATGTCGCTTACGGTACGCGTTTATGTAGCTACGCCACCGTCTGCTTTCACAAATGTACCCAGTTCCAGCAATGAACTATTTTTACGCTAAAGAGTAAACTTTTTAACAAATGCCGCACTCAGAGACATATTTCTTTATCCTTTAACACTTACATTAGGGTACTTTTTCAATTTGAAACAACGCTATAGATACGGCTGTGCATAATCAGCCGTATCTATAGCGTTGTTCCAAATCGTTTCAGTAGTTTTTCTGCTTGAAAATCGAATTCAGTGTCAATAGAATAAATAAAATAAAAGGTTTATTTTGGATCCGGAGAATGGAACGCCTAATCTTTTTGACATGGCAAAGTTTCGCTAAATCTCTTTGAGGAAATAATTTACACAAAGGTCCATTATTAAATTTATTAACTAAAATTTAGTTACAAATCATGTCTCCAGTAACCGAGGGCGTAGTTTATAATGTGCATTGTTATGTAGATTACATCAAGTTTTCTAAAAAAAAAAAAGTTTGTGTAATAAATAACCCGCCGGCCGCACAAAAGCTTATGTCGCCATTTTTATAGCAAACCACATTAAACCTACAGCTAATAAAAAACAAAGTTTAATATCGGCTACAACGTAATCTATTCTGTTTCGCGTAAAAGGAATCAGAGCGGTAAATTGCCGCGATGTCTAAGGAAGTTAATACGCTATTGTTATCTTTCCAAGTTGTGCAAAAGGCGGTTGGTCGAATGTGAACCACCAAAAGTTTGTATACAATTTGCCTTCTTGACTATCTAACGAACTGGTGGAGAACCTTGTAAGGGGTAAGTTCGCCTTTGCACATTTTCTTTTGTTACGTTACCTGATAGGTATTGTCAGCAGCAAAAGTTGCTAAGCAACCGAAGCGGTCACAGTGTCTATTGATATATAGACATATGAGCTTGTGCAGGTCACTGTGACCTCTTCGGTTGCTTAGCAACTATTGCTGCTGACTGTACTTCATGTTTTATATGCAATCAATAAAGAGATGTATACCTACCTGGTACCTACATAGGCTTTACCTTCTGGGAAACTGCACCATCTGAGAAAGTGCACTTTTTGAGACAGTGCACCTTCCGAGAAAGTGATCTTTCTAAACAAGTGCACATTTGGGGAAAGTGGGTGTAATTAGGCCTAAGCCCCCCTACATGCAATACTATCCTTACCCTTAATTTGCACTAGTAAGAAAAATTGTGTAAGTTGGTTAGGTAGTATACATTGCTGGGCCGTGTAGCGAACGAGTTAAAAGAAGTTGATCGATCCCGCAATGTGAACTAGCTATTGCTCGCGGCTTCGTCTGCATAAAATCAGGGATGATAAAACCAAGGGGACTACCAATGGCTATACAATGTCGCGCGTTCCTGTAAAATAATGAGCCTGCTGTAGCTAGTTTCACTATAGAGAGGTCTCTGTACCATTAACTTTGTATGACACTTAGACCTCTGGCTAACACAATAGCGCCATCTATGAACTGAAAGAAAAAACGAATTTAGATGGCGCTATTGTGTTAGCCAATGGTCTAAATGTCATACCAAATGAATGGTACAGAGACCCCTCCGTAGTAAAACTAGCTACAGCAGGCTTATTATTTCAAAGGAACGCGACATGGTATAGACACTGGCAGTCCTCTTTGTTTTATGGTCCTTGATAAAATTTAGTTAGCCCTGAAACAGGCGCCAGCTCTATCACTGGCATGATGCGTTCTAATAAAGATATTCCATACAGTCAAGTTGGATTGAAGCTCTTCAAAGCGCCCTTACGGGAATAGGGGGTAACTTACAAAGTCAGTCTTTGATCAACTGTTTGAGGACTCGAGAGCCTGGAGTGGGGCTTCGAAAACAAGGTCGATGAACACTCACGTGTCATGACAGGTAGTATGTACGATAAATAAGACCCAGTTGGTATTTGCCATAAACATGATTGTATGTTGTTTGTTTATAAACATCAGGATATGCCCTTTGAAACATTTTGTATTACGAGATTCTGTGTATTTTTTTTTAATGGAATACGGAGGATACGGGCAAGCGGGATACCGGATGGTAAGCGTTCACCGCCACCCAGAGTCGCTGGCACTCTTTTCTTGAAAGCCCTGATGTCATCGATCGTTAGTTGGGTACACCGCTGATTCAACAATTTCACTGTACGTGGCAGGAAATGACGACGGAAACCCACAGTAGTAGACCGCCCCTCATCAAGACTATGACAACAGTATTGAGGGTTCTTATCTTATACTAAAATAAAAAAAAAATGTAATTTAAATAATTTAATTTATTTTTCATAAACGTTGTTTACAGATCGGCGCTGACGGCGATCTCTGCGTTTCTGGACGCGTTTCAGAAGATTGCAGACGCTGCTACTAATGCACGAGGTGAGTCCATATTGCCTATCCGAAGTTAGAGTTAGCCTTTTCAGGTTTCTAGTCAGCTATACCTACAGAATTACTACCCTGTATTTAAATTAGTCAGTGTACAATAAAAGCAAATGCAACTTATTCATTTAATATGGCATCTAAGTATAATCAAACCACGCCCAAACGGACTACTACCATCTTTTTTATTTCGTTGTAATGTCAAACGCACTGAGACTGAAAACAGTCTCAATACTCAGCCTCAGATCATCTCCCTTTTAATCCAATCCAAATACCTGTAAACATTAGTATAGACACCCGGGAAGTCTTTCGTACCGCAATGACGATGGCCATAACTAATCACTCCAACCAACTCAAACGTCGCACCAACATCGATCATCAACGGACCTCCGGAATCCCCCTTACATGAGTCCTTCCCCTCTTCCCCACCCGCACATATCTGGTTCTCATGGAGGCGGTTCTTGTATGGTATCTGACAGATGTTCTGAGGGACGTAAGGCAAGGCGACGTGTTGTTTCACGTCGGAGAAATCGGTGCCGTTGGAGCCCCAACCGGCTGCGAAGAAGCGGAGAAACTCGGTCGGTTTAACGACCACGTCTTTTGTGGGCAGGCAGATGGGACGGATGAAGTCTGAAAATAAAATCATGATATCAAAACGAGAGATTCTTTGGGCATGGAAATTTTGAGACACAAAATGGTAATTGGTTGATTGAAAATTACGCATAGACATACCATAAGGAATAAGTGATTTCTCAGGGCAGCACTGAGATTTGCATGTAGGTATGTATACATCATCACTATTGTGACTCAACAGAAATTCCATGAAGATAGCCGGCATTATGACTCATAGCCCAGTCTCTGGCAGTGTTGGTGGGTAATCCAGAGCATTATATACTTTCAGATTTTAGAGCGGTTAAATTAAACACGTTACACATTACATGCCAGGTAACAGTCCATGAGCATTTAGAATAGGATTCGGGTTGGAGTGAATTTATATTACCACCCGTGTCTTTGACATAACATGCGCCATTGACAGCCGAAGTTTTTCTAAAATCCGAATCCGACTACACGAACTTTACTCTTAGTATTTATTATTCTCTCCCGCTGTAGACATATTGTATTGTAGGACCGATTATAATAGTTCCCAGACGCAGATCCAAGTCACCTTATCTATGAGCTTTACAGAGTTTTACCGACCGGTATAAGGCGCGTTCTTGCTCAGCTTAGCGAGGCCTATATCGTGAATGCCGCCGCCAAAGTGACCCTTGTACTCAGGGTGCGGTAGGTGCCGTTCAATGCTGATCACAATCACCTCCAAGATCTCGAAGCCTCCGCCGTTGACTTCGACCGTGTCGGTGGGATACGAGGTGGTGTTGTACTCGCCGAGACGGACTCGCTTCCTGGAATAGAGATAGGCAAAGGTGACATTGGATGGTGTTACAATGCGGGGTCCCGCGAGATAAAAGTGATCGATTTTAATGCTGCGAAGGAATGCTGCTCGCACGATTGTTCTCGTCGTGTCGAACAGGAAATAAGTTGAGGAGTTGAATTGCATGCTGGTACGCCATGCACTCGACAGGCACTGCATAACTAAATAGGTACGCGAAATTTCTATTACATGAGCATCATGATGATGACGTTTGCGCATTCGCCAATAGGTTGCAATGAGGGCTATCGCGAGTCAAAAATCCACCAATGAGAGACAAGCTACTGGCCTATGATTGGTGGAAATTGTCAGATAGACGTCACTTGACACAATGATCCTAGCTTATTTTTGACTCGCGATTGCCCTCATTGTCGCCCCCAAAGGGTGGAAACCTGACACCGGTTAGAGGCGGTTAATGGGCATTCCGTACACAGTATTAGACATAATGAAAACGGGATATTGACCGCGAATCATTTAAAACTGTTATCGTGCACAGTATATTTGCGAGTGGTAGGACTTTGTGCGAGATCCGTCCGGATCGCTACCACCATCTTACTCGCCAATCCTGCCGATAAGCAGCAGTGCTTGCACTGTTGTGTTCCGGTGTGGAGAGTAAGACAGCCGATGTAATTACGGGCACAAGAGGCATTTCATCTTAGCTCTCTAATAGGTTGGCAACGTATCTGCGGACCCCCCGGGTTGCGGGTGTCTGTGGGCAGTGGTGATCAGTTACCATCAGGTGATCCACTTGCTCGTTTGCTTTTCTTGTCATATAAAAAAAAATCTGTGCTTACGGCTCCCCGTGTATGGTGGTTCCCACGCAATGTGCCGCAGTGAGGACGTATCGCGAGCTGATCAGGGTGCCGCCGCAGGCGGTGAACCGTCCTGAATACTCTAGAAGCACGAGCCAGGGGTACTGCTCCACGTTTGCCACGTCGCCACCTGGAAAGATTTAAGTAGGTACAATTGGTTTAACGTGATAAGTTATAGTAGGTTAAGTAGGTATGTATATAACTCTCATTGACTATGCCACTTTTTGTCCCACTCGACCACTCGCACCTTCAGAATGAAAGAGACTCAATTCTGAATATGACATCTTTCAAAATTATACCTAAAATCTTATTACTTACTACACAATTTTGTATACAAATATGAATATATTTAGAATCGGGTCTGTTTCATTCTGAAGGTGCACACTGTCGTCAACTATGAAGACAAAGACAGAACCCAACGTGTCAGCGTTTAGTTTAGTGGTGGTGGTGATAGTTGGGTCTGTGTGGCATGTGTTGATTCGTGCAGTGGAGGCGGAGGTGTTGTAAGGAACCATACATTTGCCGCATTGATATAACTATTTTTCACTTGTGGTCGCGGGTGAGCAAAGTAATTGTTTTAGTTGATAAATATGGACCTCCGCAAAGTAACGCCTGATTCAATAAATCACTGCTGTCAAGTTGGCCGTTATTATCCCTTAACCCTGTTATTCATCAACCTATATTAACTAAAATGCCGTTAAAGTTCGTTTTTCCTTCTTTGTCACATTGACATTTCCGTTAGTAAGGAGAAGACGAAACCTATTTTAGCTAATGGAGCCAGTGCAGGCCTTAGAGAGACGGGGGGACGGGGGACCTGGGCGACCGCCCGGGGCGCCGGGGGGCGCCGCGCGCGCCGATATAAAGTCACCACTGTCTTAAGGCTGCGCCGTGCTTTTGACGCGGGCAAAGATTCGGTATTTAGCGCGGCTGTCACCTATGTGTGCGTTGTCACGCTCACTACTGTCGGCTTACTCGTTAGATCGGTACGGCCGATGCTAAATGTTAGTAACTCATTATTCTGTAATAATGAATCTCAACTACGGACATAAACCCATAGATGGTAATGAATAAAATACATAATGCAATTAAAGTTTTTCTCAAACATGCTCGGAAATTCTCGCTTTCCATTAAATTTGAAAATAGAACCCGGGAAGCATCTGATTATTTCATTAAAAATCTTAAATGAAGAAGTCACTAAAAATGGTCATGGGTGTCGATTTCATGTAATTTGGGTGCGGTGAGCTCGAATTTGGCATTATTTTTTGAATCCAAGATGGCGGATGACCATTTGTCATTTTTGTCACTAAAAATGGTCATGGGTGTCGATTTCATGTAATTTGGGTGCGGTGAGCTCGAATTTGACATTATTTTTTGAATCCAAGATGGCGGATGACCATTCGTTATTTTTGTCACTAAAAATCGTCATGGGTGTTGATTTCATGTAATTTGGGTGCGGTGAGCTCGAATTTGACACTATTTTTGAATCCAAAATGGCGGATGACCATTTGTCATTTTTGCCACTGAAATGGTCATGGGTGTCGATTTCATGTAATTTGGGTGCGGTGAGCTCGAATTTGACATTATTTTTTTAATCCAAGATGGCGGATGACAGTTTGTCAAGCAGCTTTGTTTTGATTGGACCTTGAATTGGACACCATCTTAGGTCGAAGTGCTCGTCAAAACAAACCTTTGATTGCGATTGATGGCGATACATTGTAAACACGTTCTTTGTGATAATGATTACATATATTTTATATTTTTTTGGAAAGAATTGTGAACTCCAGAGATTTAACGGTGACTGCCGTTTTTGCTGATTTTGCTCGGCGCAGTCTTAATCTTAATAAATTGTATCTTAATCTTAATAAAAAATAAATCTTAATAAAAAAATAAATCAATAATAAATTGTAATTTATAAGAATTATGAGTAAGATATCTACAAAAAGGCGCCAAATGCATGACTCGCCCTGAATGGAGGCTTTGTGTGACGTTTATGAATAAGGCCCAACTCCACTTACCACTAATCTTATCACCGCCGATCGTCTCGACACCGCAGCAGCCCGACTCGGGCGCGGGCGCATGCAGCGTCGACGGGCAGTTAAAAGACTCCGCGTACTCCCGCTCGTCGTCAGACACGTCGTCTCCTTTAACCGGGGTGACGGGTGGCGGATTTGGATTAGGGAACGCCACAGGAGTGGGCTCGGTGACGGAATGCCAGTCGGATTCCGGTGGGCAGCATACCTGGAAATTGGAAAAATTACGAACGTTAGGAACAGCAAATTCTGCGTGGACTCTGTAAGACTTCGTTACCTAACCGTTTAACTAATGCCCGTTTTCACCAACGACTCGTAAAATTTAAGGGATCCCTTAGCTCTTTTAGGGGACACCTAAGATCAATTTCCGTTTCACCAACGCTTAAGGAACACCTAACTGCTAAGGGGGCCCCCTAAGTTTAGAGGGTCGAATATTGACCCCCTAGCGCTAAGTGACAGTTTCGCGCCAATTTCTTTATAGGTTATTGTGCATTTGTTCATGCAATAATTAACTTGATTGATAAGATTTATATAATGGAATGGAATTAATATTCA
Source organism: Clepsis dumicolana (assembly GCA_963691665.1). Classification (NCBI taxonomy): domain Eukaryota; kingdom Metazoa; phylum Arthropoda; class Insecta; order Lepidoptera; family Tortricidae; genus Clepsis; species Clepsis dumicolana. The sequence continues at coordinate 8,851,643 of OY829527.1, read as the reverse complement.
CATCAAATTTATTTAGATCAGACTGAAGATCAGATGATTTAACAAAGTATGATAAGTACTAAAGATTTTTCGTACGATATAATTATCTACTCGTAGAATGTCGAAAGAAAGTGTGCTTTTCAGACTTGATTTTTTTTTTACATTACAGGTATTTGGAATATAAGGATAACTCGGAACAGAAGAATAGTTCTGTATAAAGGAAGACCTCATCGCAGCTGGACGAATGCCTAATATTCATCATCAGTCTACATATTAATGACCCTCAGAAAACAAAACAAACCAGAAGCCGCGTTCAATCATAACAGCACGCCGCGCACTGTGTAATTTTTTTATTGATTTCGCTACTCGTTTACACTAAAATTATAATCTTGTTCTGTTTTTTTATAAACCCAACGGCATTTCTGCATGTAAGAACCACACGAGAAGGGATTAATTAACATTGTCATTCGTAAAGGCGCGCTCGCGGGTTCTGGTCTGTTCTGTATTATACGGGTTTCAAAGAAATCGAATAACACAATACTTTGAAAATATGTGCAGTTCATGAATAAATTATCTCATAAATAATCATTCCAGCTTTCAGTCAGTGAATGCTAGCTAATAAACTACAATCATCGCACCGAAGGTTCGAAAAAAAAAATAGATAGTTATAAACTGTCACTGTAAGTACTTATTTTTCTGGATGGCAAAGATAATGCCATACAGTCTAGTCAACATTTAAAAATAAAAAATAAGACGTCAATTTAGTATTAATAATACATTTGTCTAGTATTCCTATGTTTTTAAAATGTTGGTTTAATTTTTTATAGACGGTTTTTGAAGTTATTCCTCTTAAAAAAAATTATCGATACAAAACCGGTATTAGAAATCACTACAGCTAAAACAAACTGTCACTTAGTTAAGTGACGTTTATTAAGGTGTTACCTAGGTTGGTGAAAATTAAATTAGGTTAGGGAGAGATATAAGGGGCCACTTAGGATAGGGGTCCCCTGACTAGGTGATGACTTAGGTGTCGTTGGTGAAAACGGGCATAAGAGTCGGTGACGGTTATGGACAAAAATGGCTTCTTAAATAGGATTAAATAACCTGGTTTAATAAACAATTAAGTAGTCAATATTTAGATTATTTTCGACACAACCAGATGTAAGGCGTTACTTTGCAGAGGTCCATAATATCTTATCTATTCCATGAGCTAAAATAAAAACGGAATCAAGAACACATGCCACACAGACCCAACTATCACCACCACTGCACTATACGCTCTACGTGCCCATTATCTCGAAGCACCAAAACCAAGAATCTAAACATTGATAGATCTAAATATTGATAGTTCTAAATATTGATTCCTTAGTCACCTTAGGTTTAAAGTTGTGACTGAGGCCGCAGGACGACTGTCTGAGGAACACCAAGTCTGCATCAGTCTTTCTAGGGTTCTGATCGATCTCCTTGAGTGGCCGACACTTGTCCAACAGTGTACACTCGCCGGCTCCACCTTGAGGCGTCCGACATGAATTATCTAAAAAAAAGGTATGTGTGAGTCGGACTCGCGCACCTGAGGGATCCGTACCTGAGGGTTTTTCCTTGACTTGCCGCCTTAAAGCAGAAAAGGAATGGAGATGTTAACGCGCGATTTCCCCTCTGCCAAAAAATTTACGTCAAGTCTGTGCAAAATGCACAGGATCTGTTGATTGTGTGCGTGTTTTTGGGATTCGTGTGACATGATCTCAAATGGAGTATCTTTTTGTATTTTAGCCCCAATTATTTTTTATATCACACGACACGGAGTATCGAATGGGTTCGACTCCCGGGGTTGGCATTTTCTGTTTTTTTTTTTCTGTGTATGCATGCTCGCTTTTACCTAAAAGTTTTTTTCTCGTTTACATAATATACAAAGAACTGAATTATCCAATCGCCAGACCAGTAGAGTTCGTCCATAATTGCCGATAATAACATGTTAATTTACTTACGTCCGTTTACAAATCCGAAGCACAGGAGGGCATAAAAAACCAAACACGGACACTTCATCTTTGGGTAATCCCACGCATGAGGAAAACGAAACACGTCTCGCCACAGGTCCGACTTGTTAGCGAGTGTATTTAATTGACAAGAAGCGTCGAACGGTAGATACAGGTTTTTGTAGCCATTATAATAAACACATACCTACTTGTGCACAGTGCCCTAAGCACGACTTGTCGAATCCTGCGTTACGTTACGGTTATCGTATCGAGATCGAGAAATCTCATACTAAATTTTAGTTCCAAATACGCTCACGGGCGGGCGCTGTTCCAAACGTCATACAAACTCGTTATAGTTTACTATTCGATTTTACGTGACGCAGGATTCGACAAGTCGTGCTTAGGGCACTGAACACAAGTTTGTAGTTGTTAACATTATAATTGACAGCGTATCTAATATGAAGTCGGTTAATGATGCATAGGCAGTTCATAGCACAAATGTCATGTGTGAATTTTTCTGCCGTTCAAATTTATTATACCATAAATCGAAAGTAACTGAATGTCAAAAATGATTAGCAATAAAATGTTTACTTACTCAAAACATTTTTGTTTTGAACAATCGTCAATATCTATAGCAGTCTTTTTGTATTTTTATTTCATTACACATTTTTAGTAGATATAAGATCAAATGAGACTAGAATTCTGGTTTTCTCTTTTCAGTTCTGCCAATTATACGACTAAGGCTTGTCCTTTGTAAATGTTTGTGAAATGATTAGTTTTGTAACCATTATGCTACATTACAGGTAATGTTAGAATTTTCCCATCAGTAAAATCAGCATAATCTGCTAGACATGAGATGTCATTTGCATTTCCTCGAAATACATTTGAACAAGAGGAAAGAAGACGAATTCATCTACAGTCACCCCTATTATTCCGCTTGTAACCATGCTACATCTGCATGTATTATCAGAAAATTATGATATAGCTACCTGTTGAACTTGGTTTTCTCACTTTTTTTTAATTTCTTAAAAAAATACCTCGTTTCATGTACATTTCTGAAATAATCCGGCCAAGTTCCTGGGCTCCCCCATTTTAACTTAAGCCCAGGCAGCCTGTTAGCCAGTTAAAAATGATTGAGACAACGTCGCCACGTCGTATGGTAAAGATACGATTGCATGTGTCTAACTGTACATTGGAATTGGGTGAAGTAATTCAAATAAGGGCGTGTGTGGAGTTCCCGTTCCGCACTGGACCCGCGTAGGAACTATAGGCCAAGCCCTCTCACTTTGGGAGGCGGCCTGTGCCCAGCAGTTGGGCGTAAATGGGATGGAGGTGACATGAAGAATTTAAACAATTGTTAGACGTCGACTGCACAAAAAACCGATTTTGGAAATCAAAATAATTCAACCTTATTACTACGTGACTTCAAAAAAAGGAGGAGGTTCTCAATTCGTTGGAATATTTTTTAATTTTTTTTTGAATTACTAGCTGTTGCCCGCGACTTCGTCCGCGTAGATTTCGGTTATCGCTATCCCGCGGGAACTATAAATTTTTCCCGAATAAAAAGTAGCCTATGTTATTCCTCAATATTCAAGCTATCTTCTTACCAAATTTCATCTAGATTAGTGCAGCGGTTTTCCCGTGAAGAGGTAACAAACAGACAGACAGACGGACAGAGAGGCAGAGTTACTTTCGCATTTATAATATTAGTTACGATGAATCTCCGCCTCAATTTTGCCAAACCGCAGGGTAATTGCGTAACTATTTTGAAACTCGTCGTCGGATTGAAATGACAGTTTTTGTATGACTGTTTCAGATGCTAATTATCAGCCCATACAAAATGAGCACGATGGTGATTGCGAGCGAGTTAGACAATAAATGTTCCAGTTTTTTATAAGCCTGCTGATAGTAGCTGTTCAAATATTCACCAAAAGGCGACTATTAATAAGAAAAACGATATTTTGAGAAAGTTCGAATAAATGTGTCGTATTTTTATTTTTATTAATAATTGGTTATATCATAATAAGATTATAAGAGCGAAAATAAAACATTTTTAACTTTTATAATTCTTAGTCATAGAAAGTGCATATCCTTCGCTAATAAGTGTGCTGTGTGTGTGTTAGGAACGGTATCATTTTTCTTTTAGAAATGTTATCTTAAAGCTAATAAATTTATTTAAAATATTCAAAATCAAGGCTGTATGTTTTTGAAGATCCAGGGCATGTAATTAAACACTTTTGTGTATACCCCGGGATAGTTCTTGAGTCCGCAGGGGATAGCTCCAAAACTGACCAAGCCGATGAGCCCTCCGGAGTCTTACAGTAAAGAAAAACTTATATTTTAGAGATATTATCTTTAGACGTAAGTAACATTTAACAGCAACCAACCCTTGCAACACGCCTTGACCACAGAGGGGTGTAACGACGTGAAGGGGTAAATAGGTATATAAATGGCGATATTTTGGACTCGGTCAAAAGAGATTCCGTTCTACTATGTTATTGTTTATTCTTATGGTCTTGAGAAGCTTATTCAGTAAATAATATCCAATACATCAAACTTACTGTCAAGTTCCTATAAGGCAAGCCCACGTGCTGTTTGATGTTGCTGTGATATTGTGTCGCTGGTGGCGCCCCATCCCGCAGCGAACAGCTTCTCGTTTGCGGGAAAGTTGACTGTGATGTCTGTTACGGGAAGACATATAGGCCGGACGAAATCTGAAAGAAAGCTGATGTTTGAGGGAATCTTGAAACTTTCTAACCGCTCTTGCTAATCCTGTTTGAGTAACTATTGCGTAGACACCAAAAGAGAGTTATGATCGTTCATCTTATTTTACTATTTACACCAGTTGAAATGCTTTAAGCCGATTGCTATCAAATATGGATTGTTATTTTTTTATCATTTGTTTTCTTACCGGTGAAGGTTGGAATGGAGGCCAATCTCAACGTCGCGATGTCCTGCCTTCCATTTAAATAATGATACGGTTTGTAGTCCGGATGTGGGATGATCCGCTCGATCGGGATGATGACAGGGTCGAAGGTGCATTCCATTTCGTCACTACCGGGTAGTTCCACGCAGTCTTTCCCTCCATTTGCAGTGTCGTATTCCCCATGGCGAACGTTTGTTTTAAAAGAACGGAATGCGTTGAAAAGGGACTAACAAACCAAAGGAATAGTCTAAAGTGTAACTTTTACGATTTTGATACTCCATAAGAAATAATACGTGTAACAAATTGCTATATCTGGCAATCTTGAGGAGATTTTTTTTAATTATCACCAATACTAATTGCGTTTTGTCTACACTAATATTATAAAGAGGAAAGATTTGTACCTATTTTTGTATGTTTGTATGTTTGTAATGAATAGGCTCAAAAAGTACTGGGCCGATTTAAAAAATTCTTTCACCAATAGAATGCTACATTCTTCCAATTTGACATAGGCTACATTTCATTTTGAAAAAAATTAGGGATCCTTGGTAAAATTTGAACAATGTAACCGAAGGTGTAGAAAAATGAGTCTTAAAATGTCTTTCGTCGAATGCGCTGCCGAAACTATTAGCGATAGAACAAAACAATATTGATAATTGTCTACCCCGTGCGAAGCCGGAACCGGCTGCTAGTGTTTAATAATGAGAAGCTTTACAAATTCGAGAAAAAATAGTTATGTCCAGTAACTACAATGAAACAAATAAGCATTAGATCCCTCCACTCCGCTGCTGGATAAAGGCCTTTTCATTTTATAGCTCCTTTTCCCGGTCCTGTGCTGGTAGGTCACATAAAATAATCTGGCGTACAATACAAGCCAGTAAACTCATGTACTCGTAGGTACTTACGGGTAACCCGCATACAGAATAGAACCTGCCACGCAGTGGCCAGCACTCCTCCACACATCAACTTTGTCTTGTAGTTTTTCTTGTATTCTATGAGTGCCAGCCACGGGTACTGGTAGATCCCTGTTTTGTCGCCACCTGATAGATACATACATTTTTCTGAGCAGGATGGAAATATCCTTCAGGGCAGGCATAAGGACTAACAGATTTGTGTAATGAAAGTCAGAGAAAAGGTACCACCTGAGGGTCGAGCACGACTTTACGAATGCTGCGTAACGTAAAATCGAATAGTAAACGTTGTCGAGTTTGTATGACGTTTGGAACAGCTCCCGCCCGTGAGCTTATTTGGAACTAAAATTTAGTATGAGGTTTCTCGTTCTCGATACGAAAACCGTAACGTTACGCAGCATTCGTAAAGTCGAGCTCGACCCTCTGGACGTGGTTACCGTCGTTACAGGGGGAGTGGAGTACCTTTTCTTTGCAGCTGACTGTGCAGTGGATATATGTCGTTGGTAGTGATGGGAGTCCATGCGAACGGCAACAAGACAATGACAGCATATAAAGACGTGAGTCTTGTTGCTCGGTCTCCCTACTTACCCACTATGCTCGAGCTGTAACCACCACAACCACAGCAGTTGCTTGCGTGATCCGGCGGTTGGGCGCTCAACTCGCAACCATCCTGCCGCCGACAGCTTCTAATTCGGGGTATGGCTGCCCCCTCTGCCCCCGCTGGGGCCCTGAGCGGGGTGCAGCTATGGGCACAAGCACGGGGCCCTGCGGTGGTCCACAGCATACGCTGAAACTTGCGTTCCCTTGGCATCTAGAGACAAGAAGGGAAGGGGATAGGCGGGGGGGAGGTTAGGCGAATAGTAAATTAAGTAGTTTATTTGTGAGCATATTACATGTGGATAAAGAGACGACAAAATTACACTTGACTTGACGAATGTGTAAGTCAAATATTTTATCTGTATGCCCTTTCCGACCGTTCATGTACGACTGATAATTCTAAGATTCGTCATATTATGCCACTCACACACTTATCCTATTATAAAATGTCACTAAACGCTCGCTTATAAATAATTTTTTTTCTTGAAAAAGTTGTAAAATTAATGCAAATCCGCACCTTAAATTGTTCACGTAATCCTTATGCTGTGAATAAGTCAGTCCTTTCTTGATAATATGTTCGCAGTCCAAAATGTTCACACACTGATCCATCTCGTTCTCCGGTGTTTTACAACCCATGTGCGCAACAGAGCAGCATACCTGTAAAGAGGTTTTTTGTCTCTTTAGTGATAAGTTGAAATCTACATCTTGACCCGCTTCTCTTGTAATGTGATTGGCCGATTGGACACGCCTCGGCTCCGCTCCGACCCAATAGATGCCCAGCCTAGGAATGCGTTTGGAATGGACAAATAAACATCTCTCCCTGCTCCCCTTGCAATGTGATATTGTGATCTGTCGATTCTGCACATCTCAGCTTCGCTTTCCCGCAATAAAAACGCACCCTCATGAAGGTTTGAATGAAACAAACAAAAATAACGACTTTCTGATCGAAATTGTCCATTGTCGCCATGCCAAATGTGTTGAAATAATTCACCTTTATTTGACGAGTAGCTGGATCGGATCCACATCTTGACTTGTTAAGGAACTCTAATCGTTCGGGAAACGTTCGTTCTGATTCGCCAACGGACTTGTACAGAGGTTCGCCGGTGTCTATCCTCGTACAAATACCTGTCTTGCCATCAGGAGTGGTGCAAAATAACTCTGCAAATATTTAATTTATTCAATAGCCGAGCTTGCCGATAAAGACAACTTTCTGAAGTCCTTCTAAGAACAATATTACTTCTCATTTCTCTTTTCTGGCATGCTGCATTAAACACTTAATAGAACCATCACATCACATTTAAAATAAACTTCAAATTTAAAATTTTATTCAGCAAATAGGCAGTTGAATGCACGTTTACACGTCATTGTTTGAGTCTGCCAGCGCTTTCGGAAAGACCATGACTGCCAAGAAGAATGTGCTGCAAGAAACTAGGCACAAAGTAGTTTTTTTCTAAAAATAAGTTACATTAGCTGTTACAATACATAACTACAGATGGATTAGTATAGTATAGATAACCGTATTAAAAAAATATATAAAAACGTTACGACTTACCGCCTCGGACGAAACATAAGTAAGTGAGAATAGGGATAACCCCGGTTACTATTAACATTTTATTGATATTTAATTATTGACTGTCTCCCACATACGCTCCACCCAGCCGTTCCCTGCGAGGTATGGGAGGTCTGTTTGTAAAGGCAGCTTTTTATACGAGTATCATTGCAGTCATATTAGTGCTAGTTACTTTATAAACGCCATAAGTCGCTTAGTACACATACTAAATTAGATTAAATGTATTTGCGTAAAGGTATGTTATTAAGCATATTGACATTCTTGTGGTACAGGAAGATATTTTTGGAATATGGTTTTAACAGTCAATTAGGCACTCCATAATACATGTAGCAAAAGTTGATTTTCTAGGGTTCAGTACCTCAAAAGGAAAAAACGGAACCCTTATAGGATCACTTTGTTGTCCATTTGTCTGTATGTCTGTCTGTCAAGACCCTTTTTCTCTAGAACGCGTAGAGGTAACATGCTGAAATTATATCAAATACTCAGGCCTGCGGTCCCTCGAAGCTGTGGAAAAATCAACCTTCTAAGTCAACGCAATCAAAAGATACCTATGTCATTAAAAAGGCTATTTCCATTTCCATACAAATTGCCGAAATCCGAAAACCTAAAGGGTAGGTACTTCCAGTTGTCCTAGAAACTTGAAATTTGGTGTGAAAGTAGCTCTTATAGCACAACCACTCAGAAAGTTCTCAATATCTTAAATTTTTATGTCTGTCTGTAGATTTCGCAGACCAATATAAGTTGACCCCACACTGCGTACATTTTGCTTAGGAGCAGGGCTCTGCTAACACTGGACTTCTTAAAACACCGGGGAAAAGCGTTAAAATCTTTCTACGGAACCCTCGTGCGCGAGTCCGACTCTCACTTGGGCCGGTTTTTTTAAACCAATATCAACGTGTGGCACATAATTCGACAGCTGTTTTAGAAACATTTTAGGTTCCTGTGCAATTTTTTTGGTTAAGCGGATATTTTCGGAAATAATCGCTCCGAAAGTCATAAATTGTGCCCCCCCCCCCCCCTCTGTTGAGAAATGCGACCTGTAGAGGAGAACAGTCGGAGAGACGCCGGACAGACAGACATACAAAATAATTTTTGTCCAAGCTGAAACTAAGATTCTTCGCTCACTTCGTTCGCTCTGTCAATTATACTAGCTGCGTAGAATACGGTTATCGGTAGGTATCCTTTAGGTACTATATATGTTTTCGGGATGAAAAGTAGCCTATTAGGTGTTATTGTGATGTCATAAGCTGTAATATTATTGTAAGTTTTCATCAACATCCGTTCAGTATTTTATACCTATTTATTGCAGTTAGTTGTCTTTTTAAAATTCGGCTGAAAGGAACGTTAAAATGTATCAATGGCTATACCCTACCAGTCCCGTGTTTACTAGAATAAGATAAACGGACATTTTTGTAATTATAGGTAGTCATAGGCGCTCGTTTGGGTCAACTTCGTCCACTCTCCCATTTTGTCAACTTCCTAGCTCGGCAACAGTCCCATTTCGTCCACATTCAATTCCCAAATCGCCCACATTCGTACCTCGTCTATATTCCAAACTCGTCTGCATTCCCGTGTCATCCACATTCCCAAGTGGCCCGTAATCCCAATTCGGCCACACTTCAAACGTAAAAACTAGATAGGTATAATATCGATTATTAGCAGATAAAGTTCCGACAACGGACATGTTGGAAATGTGGACGAGTTGAGAAAACGGACGAGTTGGGAACGTGGACGAATTAGGAATGTAAACGAGTTGGGAATGTAGACGAGTTGGGAAAGTGTCCTAGTTGTTAAAGTGGACGAGTTGAGAAAGTGAGTTGGGATTGTTGACGAGCTAGGAAATTGACAAAATGGTAATGTGTACTAACACACATGTAAGATATGGGCATATGGGCATGTGGAGCAACACAAGATATGGGCACTTTGATAGTGGTTTCGAATAGAAAAACTATTTAATCTCATGATTTTTATTATAATAATATAAGCTTAATCTATGACAGATTCGGTTCCTACTGAGATCTTACATTCACATTTCATACACTGAGCAAGTTATAAATGTTACAATCAGTCAGTGCCATGCAGGAAAAAGTTTGAAGTCATATAATTATGTTATCAAAAGTACAGGACTACTAATGTAATCGTTATGGTGTTCCAAATTAGCTGTATTTTTGATAAACAAATATGTGCTTCGACAACGAAACTTAAAAGTGTATCTTCGAACTTTGAAAAAAAAAACGTAATTTATGGCTGAATGTTGCTGCGAATCCAGGGTATATACTCGAACACTTTTGTGTATACCCCGGGTACGTTCTCCAGGCCGCAGGGAACAGGCCCGAAACTGACGATGCCAATGACCTCGTAATGACTGCCTTCGCTGTACATGAGAGGCCCGCCGGAGTCCCCCTTGCAAGAGTCCTTGCCCAACTCGCCGCCTGCGCACACCTGGCGTTCCCAGAGCTTGACCCGCCGGTTGGGAACCGTGTAGGCTCTTTGGCAGTCCTGCCAATAGAAATAATGCTTTGATACCAGAGTTTCACTTTTGCGAGGACACACTTCCTTGAGAAGAAATGTGTGAAATTGTGTGTAATTTCTTGTGTTTGTGTGTCTTCTTTTGAAAGTGAATAAATGTCTTCTTTCTTTCTTTCTTTATGGTAGGACGGAAATACTGACTGGAATACTGTCTGTGGAACTGTTGCTTAAGTCAATACTTAAGCAACAGTTCCACAGACAGTATTCCTGGTTATGGTTAAATGCTGTGTAGAATGTAAATAAATAAATAAAATTGATATCATGGGGCAATTGAGACCAAGACCAGAGAGAGCTTGTGTTATGGGTACTAGACACCGGATAAACATACTTATATAGATAAATACATAATTCATATATTCGTATTCATCATACAAACATCTGACCCAACCGGGAATCGAACCCGGGACCTCAAGCTTCATAGTCAGGGTCTCTAACCACTACGGTCGTCACACACAAACACACACACACTCGCACGTCACTTCACTTTAATCCGTCATAGTCTTGTTGAGAATTTTTAAGTCTGTATATTTCGTAATGTATAATGTATTAGGTATTTTATGTAAATCCTTTATTGCACCTAATATTACAAAACAATTACAATAAATATACCAAAACAAAAAATGTAGTACAAACAAATGCGAGCTTATCCCTAAAAATGGACCTAATTATCTAATGTCAGTTACATTCAAAACTATTAATACTGTTAATATTGTTATAGTTTTTGTTAAATCCGCCTTTGTACTCGAATTTGATTGTTGTTTTTATACTGTTTTTTTTGTACAATAAAGAGTTTACTTACTTACTTACTTAAACTCGACATTAAACATATTAATTACGGGATATTTGACTGATCACGCGGATCATATGACTAATGTAATTTACCACGAATAATTTTTAACTGTTAAACTCTAAAATTTTTGTGATACGTGACGCGTGGCATGCACATAGCCTTCATGGAACATGAGTACCTATGCAAGTGAAATCGCATACAATTGAACAAGGCCTCTGACCTGATGCGGTGTGTTTTATTCTTGAACATAAAAAAACAACGTGCTTAAAGTAAAGTAAGTAGTGTGATCTGAGCTTCTGACTAATTAAAACTCCATAAATCATAACTCCTTTACTATATCCTCCATTCGTTTGTGGAATTCTCTTCCTTTAGCTTTAAGGCAAGCGAAATCTCTGCATATTTTTAAAAATCTTCTTAAGGCTTACTACTTGTCACTAACTTAGTAACTTAATTCTGTCTTTGGTCCATCTCCATTTTATTCGTCTCTGTTATATCTATTCCTTTGAAATCCTTTTCACCTGTGGCCTTTTGACATTTTCACTCATGTTTTGTATAAGTAGTGTATGTATTGTATGTGTATATGTTTATTTATATATTATATTTATTTGTAGTTATTAATTTAATTTAAACTGGTAGGTTAATTTTAAGTTTCTCCTTTTTGTTCATTTCTGCCACCTAAATTAGTCTCTTCATCTTGGTTTCTGTATTTTGGTTGTCTGTAAGAGACCGCTTTTAAGCGATAAGACCGCCTGTTGTCTACCATACCTGTTTTTCTGTAATTTCCTTGTACTGTTTTTGTGGTTTTCAATAAGGAATATTGGTATTGTATTGTATTGTAAAACGTAACTTTCGATTTACCTCCATATTCTTGTAGGGCAAGCCTACGTGCAGTTTAATGTTACTGCTAGAGATTTTCTCGTTGACTGCGCCCCATCCCGCGGCGAACAGCTGCCCGTTCGCGGGAAACATCGTTGTGACGTCTGCGGTGGGTAGACAGATGGGCCTGACGAAGTCTGGAAAGAAGCTAAATTTTGGGAAACGTCCATCGAATGTCAGGAGTTAGGCCTCGCTACAATTTATATGAAGCTGTTTACATTATGTGGGTGGTAGGACCTTGTGCAAGGTCCATCCGGATCGCTACCACCATTTTACTCGCCAATCCTGCCGCTAAGCAGCAGTGCTTGCACTGTTGTGTTCCGGTGTGGAGAGTAAGACAGCCGGTGTAATTACGGGCACTCGAGGCATTTCAAAACTCGAGGCACAAAAGAAAAACCTTTAAAAATAAGCTAAAATGGTGTCAGTGTAATCAGGAAAAAATAAGTATGGATATAATAGCTTCACACAGAGCAGAAGGCAATTTTGGTCAGTTCTGGAAAAATACTAATAAATTAAAGTACAAACAAAGTAGGCCGGTAACTGTAAATGGCCATCAGAACAAAAAAGATATCGCAAACATGTTTATGACTCAGTTTAGAGTTGAGGATATGTTGAAGAGCCCCTCGCTATCCGGAACTAGTTGTGCTCCTGGCTGTCGTGACCAGGTGACTAAAACAAAATTGCTTTTTACTTCGGAACAGATCTGGAACTGCATACGTAAAATGAAACGTGGTAAGTCACCGGGTCACGACGGTGTCAGTATTGAACACGTGCTTTATGGTGGCCCGTTATTGCATGACTATATGGCTGTGCTATTTAACAGTTATATATCGCACAGCTACTTACCTATGGAGCTCATGCGAACAAATGTGATGCCTATAGTGAAAAACAGGACTGGCGACCTTAGCGATCCCTCTAATTACCGACCTATCTCGCTCGCAACAGTATTCTCGAAAATTCTGGAGCGTCTAATAAATCCATCAATTATAGAATCCGTTAAATTAAGTAGTGCTCAATTTGGATTTCGCTCCGGTCTCTCGACGGACATGGCCATATTCTGCCTAAAAAATACCATTAGGCACTACTTACAAAGAAAAACCACAGTCTATGGTTGCTTTTTAGATCTAAGCCGTGCTTTTGACACCATTAATTACAAACTTCTATGGTCAAAGATGCTTAAAGCTGGGGTACCGTCTGAGGTGATATGCCTGTTGAGATACTGGTATGAGAATCAAACAAATACTGTACGCTGGGATGACACTTGCTCAGAGGCATACAAGTTGAATTGTGGGGTTAGACAGGGGGGACTGACGTCGCCGGTCCTGTTTAATCTTTATGTTAAAGAACTTTTGGAGGAGCTCAGCAATGCTGCAGTCGGCTGCCACATCGCGGGTGTATGCGCCAACAATTATAGTTACGCTGATGATATGGCGCTTCTGAGCCCTTCCATTAGTGCAATGAGAAAATTGGTGGCTGTATGTGAGGTATATGCTGCCTCTCACGGACTCAAGTACAATGTTAGGAAGTCGGAACTCATGGTTTTTAAATTTGATAAGGGGCCGGATATCGTAGCGCCGGTGACTTTGCTTGGAGCAGAATTAAAGGTCGTTTCCTCCTTCAAATACCTAGGTCATATTCTTACGGATAGACTGACGGATGACATGGATCTGGAAAGACAGCGTCGTGCCATCTCTGTGAAGAGCAATATGCTAGCGCGACGTTTTGCTAAATGTTCAGATGAAGTTAAGGTCACTCTGTTCGGGGCGTACTGTCAATCGCTTTACACAAGCCAGTTATGGTACAATTACACCAAGCGATCGTTTAACACATTAAGAGTACAATATAATAACGCGTTTCGTGCCATGCTCAAACTACCCTGGCGGTGTAGTGCGTCGGGCATGTTTGCCTCGAACCGAGTAGACGACTTTTTTGCTCTGTTAAGAAAACGTCACTGGTCTTTCATGGAAAGAGTGAATGGTTCCGGTAATGAACTAGTCAGGAATGTTTGCGATACGTGTCACCTTGCCATGACAGCTCTGAATATTTAATTTAGTGTGATTTGACATATTTTGGATTGATTTTGGATATTTAACTATTGAATTAACTATTGAATTTTTAAATTTAACGATACGAATAATTTTAAATTAATGAATTAATTGATGAGTTGACATGACAGGGTTTGACATTTATTATTATTCCCGTATATTTATTACAATCTTAGGCTAGGTTTTCACAATATTCATATAAAAAGTAATAAAACAATATTAATACAAAATATAAAAACATTATAAAAACCTAACCTAGGGTGCCACCGGCAGCGAGGCGGGGCCTAAGCTACCGGTGGTCAGGGCGACAGAGAGAGGAACCTCCTGACTATCCGAGCCGTGTCCAGGAGTACCGCCTTCTGTATCTGACCCTTGACCCAACCATCTAGCGAGAGCCTTTTAAGGTGATGGTCAAGGCTCTTCGCTATTAGACCGTTCGCCGAAACGACTATCGGGACAGTGATCGTCGAATCAACAGGCCACATGGCGGTAACCTCGTGAGCCAAGTCAAGGTACTTGCTGACTTTGTCCTTCTCGGCTTTCACGAGGTTCACGTCATGGGGGATCGTGATGTCGACGAGCACTGCCTGGCGCTTCGATCGATCTATCAGCACGATATCAGGTTTATTGGCGACAATAGTCCTGTCCGTGATGATAGATCGATCCCAGTAGAGCGTGACACGACCATTTTCAAGAACTGGTGCAGGTGTGTACTTATAGTACGGCACTTCGAAGTCCACAAGACCGAATAAAAGAGCAAGTTGCTGGTGAATAATCCTGGCTACAAGGTTATGTCTGTGCAAGTACTCGCCGTTAGCAAGACTAGAACAACCAGAGATAATATGCCTGAGTGACTCCCCGGGACGGCGGCATGCCCGACAGATGTCGACCGTACCGTCCTTCAGGATATACCTGCGGTAGTTATTAGTCATGATAACTTCGTCCGCAATTGCACAGGCAAAACCTTCGGTTTCCCCGAAGAGGTCCCCGAAGCGTAGCCAGTTCACCGACGCGAGGAGGTCTACATCGGGCCCCATGAGGGCCTTATAGAACCGCCCGTGTAGCTCCTTACTCTCCCATTCAGTCTTGCGGTCCTCGGTGCTCCATACCTTAGGTCTGCGCCAGTTCTCTTTTGCCAAGGCGAGAGGAGTGAAGGATTTGTCCACCGCCACTACATCGCGATGCATCCCACACTCGTTGTTCAGGAAAAATTCCCTAAGACTGCACACCTCACGGTTGTGGAGGTCCTGGGCATTTAAAAAACCACGACCTCCACATTTCCGTGGAATGTACAGTCTCATAACAGACGAGCGCGGGTGTAGCATGCGATGCGCAGTGAGCAATGAACGAACCCTTCGATCTAGGGCATTCAGCTCAGTCTGATTCCATCTTAGTATGCCAAAGGAGTATATGAGCAGGGGCATCACCCAGGCGTTGAAGGCGCGCACCTTGTTGCCACCCGACAAAAGACTATTGAGTACTTTTGCCAGGCGGCCAAAGAATCGCTCCCTCACCGTCTGTTTGATATCCCTACCTTCAATACCCAAGGACTGTGACATACCAAGATATTTATAGGTTTCAGTTTCGGAGATAGATTTGAGGGACATTGTCTCAGAAAGTTGTAAATTCGGTGAATTTACAACTTTTCCCCGCTGTACATGTATGACTGCACACTTGTCTACACCAAATTCCATTTTGATGGCATTACTGAAGACTTCTGTTGTTTTCAGTAACTCCATCAAGTTCTGGTTGTTTGGTGCAAATAGCTTGAGGTCATCCATATAAAGCAGATGAGAGATGACCTCACCCCCTCTCCGGAGCCGGCAACCTAGTCCTGAATCCGTCAGCAGAGTACTGAGCGGATTCAGTGCTAGGCAGAACCATAATGGACTTAGACTGTCACCCTGGAAGATCCCTCGTTCAATCCTTATGGAGTCCTGCGGACCAGAGGGGCCATCGCTACCTCCCGGTTGACGAAGGACTGTGGTCCACTGCCCCATGCACGTGCTTAAGAAGGATCTTAAAGTTGCATCAACTTTATACAGCTCTAAGATCCTCCTCAGCCATGAATGAGGCACCGAATCATAGGCCTTCTTGTAGTCAATCCAGGCAGCAGAGAGGGTCCCTCTATTCTGCCGGATTCGTTGGCAAATGGTCATGTCTATGAGGAGGAGCTCTTTAGTACCACGGGACCCAACCCTGCATCCATTTTGAGCGGGGGCCAAGATGTTGTTTGCAACGATGTGCGCGTTAATTTTTGCTCTCAAAATGGATGTAAGGAGTTTGTACAGTGTGGGCAAACACGTGATGGGTCTGTAGTTTTTCGCTTCCGTGGTACTACCGGACTTATAGAGCAGGAAAGTGATACCAGTTGTTAAAAGAAGTGGCAGGGAACCGAGCTCGAGGGCTTGCTGGAACTGCGTTGCCAAACGTTTGTGTGAACATCGAAACCACTTCAGCCAGAAGTTGTGCAATCCATCCGGACCAGGACTTTTCCAGTTCTGGGCCGTCCGGATAGCACAACTAACGTCCTCGGGGCTGATAGTAACAGCACCCATAGGTTCGATAGACTCGCACTCACGTTCAACAACGCTCATCCATTCGCCCTCGTTGTGTTCGACGGGAGCCGACCAGATACTACGCCAGAAGTTAATCATAGCAGTAGCATACGGCAGTTGTCCGTCAGATACACATTGGTCGGTTCCCTCCCACTTCCGATATACCTTCCTTTGGTCACTCTGGAAAAGGCGATTCTGCTGGAATCGGTACACACGCTCTCTGTAGCGACGAATACGGCTTGCCCACGCATAGACTTTCTGCTTCAGAAAGTCAATGCGCTCGGTGACACAGGTCATATAATCACAGGGCCTGATACCAGTCCCCGCGAAGGCCTGGTTCACAAAGCGCATGACTCGGGGGCGGCTATTGCCCCCCCTGAAGCAGATCAGCTTTGCAATGAGGGTCCGAAACGAACTGGTACGCCGCTCAATCCGCACTTGCCATGTAGGGACACCACCAGCGGTCCTAGGTGCACGATCAGCGTCCGGAAACTTGATACGAGCAACACGGCACGCTGCGATGGCCCCACAGTACATGATTGAGTGTGTATCAGTTAAATCTTCGCTAGCCCGTATGTACGGGTCTAGCAAAGCGTCAAGGGCTCCCATTAGCGCTAGATTACGTCTATTCGTGGGCAAGCGCGGTAATCGTGGCCTAGAATCGCGTGTGAAGCGATACTGCGATATCGCCTCCTCCAAAGCCCTCCTCAGTTGCTCATTGGTCTGGGTACTAACTGTATGATCCGTACAGTCATCCTCGTCGGCACGGGGACCGACCCGCGCCACCCCCGGTGCCAGGTCGAGTGCGGGCACCGGGGCCGGTGATGTGGCGGGAGGGTCCCGCGCCGAGGTGGAAGCCGCACGGGCAGAGAGCACTTCCAGTCGCAGTCTATCAAGTGTTAAGTCATCCAGCATGTTGTTGCGCCGGATGACCCGCACTTGATCCGATAGCCGCTGCGCAGTCACGGTGATGGTCGGTTATTATTATTGTTGCACCAAATTGTAATGTTGTGTATTGTATTCATAATTGTTGTTGTCGTTGTAATTATAAATCTAATTTAATTGAATGGGATTGATGCCTGAATAAATAAGTTTATTATTATTATTATTATTATTATATTTCATTTTAGCTCTCTAGGTTGGCAACGCATCTGCAAACCCTCCGGGGTTGCGGGTGTCTATTGGCAGTGGTGATCACTTACCATCAGCTGACCCACTTGCTCGTTTTTCTTCCTCGTCGTATAAAAAAAATGCCGAGCTTGGTATTTTGCCGGGGCCTTTTCCACTGCGGATTGCCGGTAGAACGCCCGGATCGGAGTAATGTGAACGAGCTCGCTCCAGTATCGGTGTCTCCCGCTCGCCCCGTCCGCTCCCCGCAGTGGTCCGAATTCGACCGAGGTGAGGACTCAGGTCTCCGGGTCTTCTGGGGGATCCGGTGTAATGTGAGCACCTAGTCGGGGTGGCGGTACCCGGCAAATCCACCGGTCCGGCATAGTGGGAACGAGGCCGTTTACTTACACAGAGAAGGTTTATTAAAAAAATGGATGTGGCGGTTTACAGCCAGCAGATCAGTTTTTTCTTATATATACCTACATTAAACGATTTTTTTTTTCGTCCTCTATTCTGATCCAAAAAGGTTAAAATTATTGGAGGTCAGTATGGAAATATTCCAGCATAACTTTTCCATGTTTCGCTTTTTATGTTACACATTATTGAAATGACAGTCAACATAGTTATAGCTTAGGTAGGCACGGTCAATAGCAGTTAATCTAAGCAGATTTTATTAACATGCACATCTATTTAATACTTAACCCTTTCAACGCTAACGACGCATACAAAAGTTGTCACCCACACGCCAAGTTGGCATATCGTCAACGCGGACTGAAACCCTTAACCTTAAGCATACGTTCGTAGGTCGTATTTGCACTGTGCAGCCGGACGCCTATAAGCGTTGGTGGCATCGTCGGCTCATGACGCTTTTGAGCGTCCTTGGCGTTCAAAAGGTTAAGTAGACAGACTATTAGGCTCTTACCAGTATACCGCGCAATGTACGTCAATCTCAGCATTGCGATATCGTTCCTCCTGAGCGTGTTCCGCGGGTTGTACTCCGGGTGCGAGATGACCCGCTCTATCGGTATGATGACGGGGTCGACTGTACAGTCCAAGATCCCCGGTTCACCACCTTCCACTTCCACGCAGTCCTTGCCCGAGTTCGAGGTGTCGTATTCCCCAAGACGGACGTTTGTTCTAGAAATAAATATGGTTTACTTAGGACGAGACGGTATGATAAGATGACCAAAGATTCGGCCTGCCGACGAATCAAAAGAATGTTTAAAATGGAAATTGATTATCACATTATCATGATACTCGGGACTTAATCGCGTAAAAAACTTTTATATTTAAATTTGAATTTAAATACCTCGACGTTTCGGACGCGACGTTGCGTCCATGATCTCGAAAGGATTGAAGAGGCGGGTATCAACATCTCCTAACTGCACGGGTTCCTCGAACTACCCGCACTTGGTCTTTTTTATTAGTTTTTTCACCAGGGAAATTGATTGTCAGTTATTGATCGTATAGTATGGCCATAACCGCTGTGCACTCCCTGAGGTATGCGCGGGGAGGTGGGAGCCGGGGAAAAAAGAGCATGAGTTCACATGAGATCGATACACGTCGGACAAATCTTACGATATCAGTTTACATTTCTAAGGCAAGAAAGACTTCTGGCGGAACGGTGGTCGGAGGCTCTTTAGTAAATAAAAATGTATTAGTTGTATTATCTTATTAGTTGATAAAAATGTAATCTGCATTATACTCGATATTGTATTAAAATACCTAGGCAGTTGATGAATAAGAACTACACTTATAATTCAAATCAGGATTTGTTTTATTGAAAATTTACTATAATTATAAACAAATAGATATTAGTATAAGTAGTAAAGTTATTCCGACATAGATTCTGTTTCAACATCATCTTCCATTTCGTCATCATCTTCATCGTCCGTATCGCCATTGGAACTTGAATCAGAGTCTTGCAAATTTATTATGAATGAATCGATAATATTATGGAACCTACTATCGCGATTCCAGTAATCATTTTAATTTTTCTGGACATGATCATCGCATCTCTGCCATTTTTCTGCCGTGAATTCCGAAAACAATTTAGCCAATATCTTTTCGTCTAGAGAAGAATTAATATAGTTTTGGGCTATATTGTTTTTAACATCAGCCCAGACCAACTCAATAGGATTTAAATCTGGATGGTACGGAGGTAAACGCAGAACAGTGTGTCCACGGGCTTTCAGGAGTTCGTCAATTCTATACACGGGTTCTTTTTGTGTACTTGTGATAAGAAGTAGCAGTTGAGCCTTTGTCATGGTTCCTGAAAATTCTACATTGTGGCGTAGCAACCAATCTTGCATTTCTCTTTTGAGTCTTGATATAGTTGGCTTCTTCTCAACCTGAACGCTATGGTAAGACGCGTTGTCCATTACAACAACAGAATTCGGCAGCACCTTATCTTTTAACTTTTTATCTACCCACTTATAAAAAGTAGGCCCGTTCATATCTCCATGATAGTCGCCAGTTTTAGCATCTGATTTGAATATAGTCAATACGTCATCCACCAAGCCATTTCGACTCCCAGCGTGGAGAATTACCAATCGCCGTCCTTTCCCAATATCAGCATGAATTCCGGATTCTGAAGATGATTGCCAACATTTACTGGCATGGTGACTGGCGTTGATATATGTTTCATCAAGAAAATATACGTTGCGGTTTTGCGTTCTGTAATTTCTGATTTGTGTAAGGTATTTTTTCCGCCACACTGTAATATTAGGCTGCTCTATAAGGAGTAGTCTCTTCGATTTGCATTTTTTGTAACGGTAGCCCATTTTGTGTAAAAGCTGTCTTAAATATTCCCGTCCACAATTCAATATGCCATCCTGCCTCAAACTTGATAGTAACTTACGGACACTTGGTATTTTTTTTTCGACTTCGTAAAACTGATTAATTTTTCTTCTGATAATTCCAAGGTCAAAATCATCCAAAACATGTTTTTTCTTTGTAACTTTTGGTTTTTTCGGCGATTGAAACTTTAAACGGCTTGAATTTTCCATTGATAAATAACCCGCAGAAATTACACTATGCACGGTTCTTTTAGAGTAACCCCGTAGCCTCCGCAACGATTTTGGCAATATTCGCATCACTTTTGAATTCAAAGCTTTCTCTGTCTGCTTTTCTTTTCTTAAAATATTCAGCCACTTTAAAAATTACGGTTTTGACATCACGAGATAACGCAAAACCCATCTTTGAATTTTTATCTCATGTGCGTCTGACATTGACGGTCCGGTACAAATGACACTACCCGCCGCCACGAGCGTTGACGGCGGACTGACAGAGCGCGTCCCCCCCGTCATACCTCAGGGAGTGCACAGCGGTTATGGCCATACTATTACAAAACGAAAATTAAGAAGCAATTTTACGTATGGCGACAAGTAGTGGAGCGAAGTATTAAAAAAAAAGTTTCGGTGTTGTAATTTTTTCGTAGCTTCCCGTCCTCGGCTTGTAGTCTACCTGAGTGGCTTCTGTTCCCTATAAGTCTGTGCATCCCAGGTCTAACCAAGTTGACAAGCTCCATTCTTCAGCAGTCTCTTGTATGTAAAGTGTTCTTACATGCGACACAAGTAAAATCTTTTGTAAGGTCTAAAGACTATCAGCGGCAGGATAGCGGTAGCTGTGTCATGTAAGAGAAGAAAAAATCAAAGATCAGTTCACTTACGGATCTCCTGAGTTGAGCACAGTGCCCAACACGCAGTGGCCAGCAGTCAGCACGTAGCGGCCGCTGATCAGCACTCCTCCACACAACAGCTTTATCTTGTTGTCCTTCTTGTATTCTATGAGCGCTAACCATGGATACTGGTCGATCGATGTTGCCGTGCCGCCTAAAACATCATGTGTCACGTGATAGGCATATTTATAAGGAAGGTGGGCCGTGTCGATGTCGAATTACTTTTTCACGAAGGTGACTTTAAAATGGACGATATATGTTGACAATTTACTTGTTATTGTGATCTGCTTGACCAGCGCGCGAGGATGAAATTTAATTTCAGCTTGAGATTTGTGGATTTGTGACTAACCTTGTTGATAACCTAAGTTTGCGATTACCTGTAATCTTATTGCTAGATCCATCTTGACCGCAGCAATCGCTCGAAGAGTCTACCAAGGCGGCGGTCGCTACGCACTCGCCTTCGATCGCAGGGTCGGGAGTGGGTGTTGGCCCCGGTGTGGGCCTGGGTTCAGGTGTTGGTCCCGGTGGTGGCCCACAGCACACGCTAAACGACACGGGTCCCTGGCATCTGAGAATGAGGAGATCACAACCTCATTAAGTCATTACCGCGCTTCTAACGGTACTTGGAAGTCGGACAAAAATCTACTTAGAGAAAGAATGAAGGGAAGAGAGACATTTACTAACTCAAATTAGACACAGAGAAAAACACAAACATGAACAAAAACAACACAGAGACAAACTGTACCCAGTTAAAAAGGCCCAGGGTTAAAAGGGCCACATTCGGCATGATGCTGCGGCAAGCTGCAGCGCTGATTTGCAGTGTGACTCTTTGATGAGTGCATCTTCCACTGGGGCCTGGTTCTCATTCGTCCCATTTTGACCTACCCCCAGGTAACGCTCTTAGTTTGAAGATCATCAGAAAAAAAAAAACTGTTCGCTATCGTTAACACGAAAAGAACAGAGACTTGTCATTTCTGACACAAGAAAACGTCTCGATCGCGCTCGCGTTAACGTATCAATTAGCGTGGGCAAATCAGCAGCGCCCCTAGCGCCATTTATTGGCAACAAACTATTCTCATAGTATAGTTTGACACTAGTAATGCAAACGCATTCGAGACGCGCAGATGTGAAACTAATTACTTGGACACGATCTTGTTTGCATATTAACCATAACTCATGACATGACATCCGAACATTTTTTTCAGACTTTAACAGGTTCTATACTCGTGAAAATGGTATTTGTTCAAAGGACTTCAAGCTTGATAATACTATGGAATACTTGACTAAGTCAGTCAGCCTTTTCAAACAAGATTATCTTACGATTAATTTTATAACTGTTTAATTTGTAAGGACATACCTCAAGCTGTTCACATAAATTCTGTCTTGTTGCGTGACCGCGGGCGAACTCAGTCTGTTCCTGATGTGGTCACATTTGAATATGTCTATACACTGTCCTGCGTTGTTTTCCGGGGTCAAACAACTCTGCCCGGTCGGGCAGCAGACCTCGAAGAAGAGAATTTAGACTGATGATAATAAGTAAAGTATGTTTTCATTTTTGGATTGAGAGAGAGATACAGCAGACTTTATTGATTGTACTTTATTTATTAAAAATAATCTTTAACGCATTCGCTGCCAGCTGTCAGGCACGAAACTTCTTCAGGTGCCACAAACGCACATGTGCCAATGTATGACAGCGGCACTGGGCGAAAGTCACCAAAACGCATATATGCGTTGCCGGCAGTGAATGCGTTTGCTGTCCGGTCGTCCTTGAATCAGCATTGAAGCAGAGGGCTGCTTGTTGTGAAAAGTCGATGAAGATTTGCTCACCTTTGGTATTGTCTCGTCGAATCCGCACGCTGACCTCTTGAGGAAATCTATCTCGTTCCTGGTGACACCTGGTTTGTTGGCCATGCTACGTAGAGGCTCGCAATTGACAATGCTCCTGCAGTCACCGCTCTTGCCATCGGGAGTGGTGCACGGCGACTCTGTAATAGTGTAGAGCTGACATCTAGCCCGATTGAGCTTACCCTAGGAACCATCTACAAATGCAGACCTCTACGTCATCTGTGTTTAACATGCGGCCTTGTGTGCCACCAAATTACCGATTTGTGCTTACTGGGGTCCATTCAGTTTCTTTCCCCTTGAGTAGTATAAGTATTATATCCTTTAGCTAAGAAGATTTCCGTCTACCCTGAACATAAAGCAGACAGACGGGAGGCACCTTTGGCTTATCCATGCACTGCAATTTTTCTGCCACTTTTTGAGGGGGACGAGGAACACATACGTACATCACACGTCTACGCTCCTGTCAAAATTTGTTACGTTCCTACAAACGCACACTAAAACAAAACTGTCACACAAATGCCAAAAACACGCACACAATCAACAGACCCTGCTCATTTTGATCAGACTTGATGTTAGAGATTTGGCAGAGGGGAAATCGCGCGTTAACATCTCCATTCCTTTCCTGCTCTAAGACCCTGAATCACTTAGAATAAGAATAGGCTATTTCCGCCTGGTAAAGACTACCATGTGCTACCGTGCCACCAGATTAACCAGACTGTGATTGTGATGCATCGTTGTGCAGAGAGAAATTAAAGCCAGTACCCATCTAGAACTTCTATAAATTCTATCTTGCGTTGCAAGCCCTTTAATATAAATGCTATGTTTAATTTAAATGGACTGTTTCAGCATCCAGTCCAGTGAACTTTTTTCTTTTCCCGTCCTCGCGTGGCTATTGACCACGGTGCACCTGCTTTATTTCTTTCTAGTGCAAATTGTTTGACGTTCGTTGTGAAAAATATTTCCAGTGTGCAATCCCCTATTTCCTTCACCACTGTTTTTCTGTTGACTAATATTGAAGTGCATATTAAATGCAACAAGTGCGATCATGGTACCTTTAATAAAATAGAGCATCGTGTGCCGTATGCGGTCTATGACGGTTGGCCTTTGCACCAAATGTTGGACTCTGCAAGCTGAACTTTTGATCAAACATTGGTCGCCAATTCTCGTGGCAAGCAATGAGACGACTGTTACTAAGTTTATTGGTATTTATTCAGAGTTTAAAACGTGGTATTTCCTAAATAGTTCAAGGTTCAAATGAGGTCGAAAAATGTTATCTAACCTGTCTTTTTAGTAAAGGTCAAATACACGAACTTTTTATATGTAGGTATGCTAACTTGTAGAGAGGGTATTTTTTATGGTGCACATTCTTTTTATGTGATTCAGCATCGTTAAAACATGTTAAAGTACTGTCTTTTTTGTTTAATTTTTAACTTGTAGGTTGTTCATACTTACTAATTTGAACAGATAATTTGTGAGACTTGTTATATCCTTACAAGACATCGTTTGGCTATAGTTTCAAACTCCATGCTTTGGGGGCAATTTTTCAAAGACTATCTTGACTAGACCCTTTACACATGTTTTTAAGAAAAACAAAGGCACTATTTAGATGTGTGTAAATTTGTATGATGAAAAGATATATAGCTAACGCTAATACTTAAATGTTATTAAGTATAATGTTGTTTTCCCATTTGTCTTCGAATTGCCGAAAAACGTGTGTGGTAGTTTGATCGTTATTTCAAATGTTAAAATAAACCAAGTGCATAATTGAAGTAACGAATTTCACGTTATGGAAGTACTGGTTTGACGATTCCTCTTAATTGGATAATGTTGTGGAGTTGCGGGTGTCTATGGGCAGTGGTGATCACTTACCATCAGGTGACCCACTGGCTCGCTTGCCTTCCTCGTTGTATAAAAAAAAAAATGTTCTCTAATTCGTGTTTGTATATGTATTTTTATGTAGTAAATATTTTTTGATATGTATTAATTTATCGTTATGCTATTGGTATGTACTAGAGTGTATCTGTATTTCTATATATGTGTATTTTAAATGCTTTAGTTATTTAGGTCAGTTTCAGGTTCCGGTTCCTTTTAATTTTATTTGTATGTCTAGGTACTCTTTTTTCTGATGTCCTGTCAATCGCCCGAAGATTAACTGGTAGAGATCCCTTTAAGGGATAAATTCGCCTTTGTACATTTGCTTTTGTTTTGTTATCTGTTATGTGCAATAAAGAGATATACATACATACCTACATAACCTTTTGACCATAGATACTGCACAAATCGAATTAATCTGTTCGAAATACTGCAATTGACAATGACGTCTCTGGCGCTAAGTTGAGTTTGCTTATCGGTCATGAACATTAACATAACTTGTGTATGGATTTTCCGCTTAGCATTATCTTCTAACATAATACATATAGCGCATTGGCTTTGCTGTAATGCTGTAAAATAGTTTTGATAATAAATAAATAATAATTATATTGTATACTAGCTGTTGCCCGCGACTTCGTCCGCGTAGATTTCGGTTATCGCTATCGCGCGGGAACTATACAATTTTTCAGAATAAAAAATAGCCTGTATTACGAGTATTTCCTCAATATTCAAACTATCTTCTTACCAAATTTCATCTAGATTGGTTTCCCGTGAAGAGGTAACAAACAGACAGAAAGACAGAGTTACTTTCGCATTCATAATATTAGTTAGGATAACTCAGAGCCCGGCAAAACAAAAGACTGTCGCAATCTAGCAAATAAGCTAAAAAAAATCTAACATCAGCTAGATTGCGATAGTCTTCTGTTTTGCCGCTAAAATTCCGAGCTCTGTGTACCTACACATCCTAACTATGCTAATCCTAACTAATATTATAAATGCGAAAGTAACTCTGTCTCTCTGTCTGTCTGTTTGTTACCTCTTCACGAGAAAACCGGTGCACCAATCTAGATGAAATTTGGTAGGAATATAGTTTGAATATTGAGGAATAACATAGGCTACTTTTTATTCGGGAAAATTATATAGTTCCCGCGGAATAGCGATAACCGAAATCTACGCGGACGAAGTCGCGGGCAACAGCTAGTATAACATATAGATAAGGCAGTGGTAAATATTAATATGGGTTGTTAACGACACCCAATGATAAAATACCTACTACAGTATAGGTCACTTTGGAGTCAAACTTGAGTATTTTGTTACCAATCGCTTAATCAATAATTATATCTACGTTTTCTTTTGGGTTAACGAACTATTGCAATATGTGATTATTATAATCACCCGAACATTAACCAACATTGCACCATTGACCACATATTTACCATGCGACATACCTCGCCGCTTAGCACACGATACAAGTTTTATTTAGCATCGGCCTGTTACACGTCCCACTTCTGGGCACAGGTATCTTTGAAATTAATATGAGGTATTATTCATCATTTTATTTAAGAGTGTTACTCTTGTCGATGCAGTTTGCTCCAGTCCGTTCCTTCCAGTGCGAGTTCATTCACCTCCTGATACGACACAACGTCTATCTTCTCCCTTCGGCCTTCCCCTTCCCCTCTTTTCTTCTATAATTTTCATTATCAGATCGTCGTGTCGTATCAAATCTCCTACTCTCCACCACATTGAAAATACTTCTTCCCTCAGCACCACATTTCGAACGCCTCCAGTGTCCCTATGTCTTTGTGTCATGGTCCACGTCTCGCAGCCGTATTATTTATTAAATCAAGCAATTTTTTTTATCGTTTCATGAGAATTAGGTAATTGTATGACAGATAGGTTATACCCATTCGGTTAAATGACTTTTAGTATTGTTATTTAATGATTAGTGATTGCATATCATATATTTATCATGTCCTGTTATTTGGTTTTGAGCCTAGGTTTTTCCTTCTGGTATCCTTATGTTTGGAATATTTTGGACGAGGAAATGTCAACTCGAAAGACTGACTGAGCTTACGAAATCTGTTCGTTCGCTGGCTCTTTGCGTAACTATCCTATTACGAGTATGTAATTTTTTTTAAACCTCGACGAAAAAATATGGTTTTTATAAGTTTGGCCTGTGTATCTGTCCGTGGCATCGTAGCATCTAATCGGATGAACGGATTATACAAAAATACTGCACCCGACTGCAAAAAAGTTAACATAGTTCCTAATTAAAGGACCAGGGGATCGATTTTTGAATATCACTCGATGACTAAATGCTCACCCATGGCATTGATATCACTATTTGCCAAGAGCCTTATTTTTTAATGTCATACCCGTTTACTAACATGCAGCTAATTTGCGTTTCTGTCATAGACAAGCATGTCAACATTGATTGAGGTTCGCTGTCTCTGCCAGTGGTCATGAAGTCACTCGGTGATTTTGTTTATGAGTGGGTGGGGGCATTCATTTTATCATGGGCATGACAATTTAGTCACCGGTGAGATTCAAAAATACGAACTTTTTGAAATCACTGTATTTAGTCACCAGATGAGATTCAAAAATCAACCACCAGGATGTTTTTTTTTACATACATTTACGTACTATGAAACAGTTCCGTGGCATACAGATTGACTGACGACAACCAGACAACGCACATCACAAGCCGTTTGACCTAGACGCTTGAAGTTTTGACAAAATATACTTTGACTAAGTATGCTATTTCACAAATAACACCAGGAAGAGATTTTTTAAGCTATAAAATGAAGTTAGAAGTTCTTTGAATTGGATGTTTGTTGATCAATGTCAATGATGTATAACCGGCTAAGTGGATTTTGCACGAAATTGTGCAGGAGGATGTATAATGTACTATTCTAGATTACCTAATATAAAGCGCATTTTTATAGCATGTGCTTGTACCTATGTTTCTTTATTAACGCGAAGGACAAAACCGCATAGTTTGGCGGATACCATTAAAGTATAAATAATGTAGG
The DNA here is from genome assembly GCA_963691665.1 of Clepsis dumicolana. NCBI lineage: Eukaryota > Metazoa > Arthropoda > Insecta > Lepidoptera > Tortricidae > Clepsis > Clepsis dumicolana. The sequence continues at coordinate 8,823,354 of OY829527.1, read as the reverse complement.
TACCTTTAACAGAAACTAACTATACTTAGTAAATTCACAATTACCAATACCTGGCGAGGCACAAATAGAAAAACACATATGTAAATAAATTAGTAAACAAACAGCTCAAAAACCCAACATAACTCTAGATACATTCAAAAGACTATCAATGCCTTAATCCAATTCTTGTTGCGTATATATTAATTTCAATGTCACAGGGAAAAACATCGCATTTATTATAAGATCTGTATTAAACTTACGGCCTCGAACGAAGCATAGGTAAGCCAGAGCGGGGATCAACCACTTTGCTGCCATTTTCACTTAGTCACTATTCACATAGTTTTACGTTAAATAAAAAAAAAATTGTTTCACACCCGCCGCGTACTTTCCCGACGATATCTGCCAGATGTCTAACCTTAGAATCAGCCCAACTCCAGTGCGTCTCATTTAATTGATATAAGCTGTTTGTTATAACAAAGTCTTTGATGAATCCACTCCTTATGCTATTTGCTACTTAAAACGTACGCGTCAAGGTTGTATACAGATCACACGCTTATAGTACTGTAGTTTAGCATACAGTAGGTTCGGTTTTAAGAAAACGATGTTAGGCGGTAAGTCGATTAGTAACGACAAGTAACGATGACCAAATTAATTACTTTAATTAGAATAACTCCTAGTTTTAGTATTGAAAGGCTTGGGTTTTGTTCTTATTTATGTGAGAGTTGCGCGTATAGATATTTATGGCCTCCCATTTGCCTACATATATTTGACTGACATTGTACATTTATTCATGGCCATGTAATTGTCTAGATCTTTTTGACCAATTAAATTATCACATATTTTTGGCCGGATTACCGGACAGATATTTCTGGCTAGTCAACTGTACAGGTATTTTGACGCCCTTGACTGTAACTGCACCGAAATATCGGGAGCTCATCAAACCTATAAGGTAGTCGCGGTAAATATCCCGTTTTCATTATGTCTAATCCAAATAATGCAATTAACCGCGAATCATTTCAAACTGTTACGTTCCTCACGCAAAATAGGCGCAAACTAGTCGTCGAGTTGCGGAAAATAGCTCGTGCTACAATTACAATTACAACTGTTACGTTATCGTCAGTAAGACGTCAGTAGATTTAATTTAATATTGGGGACGGCGTTACTCTACTGCCATTTTATCAACTATTTGCACGGGTAACCGGCCAAACCGGTGGCTTCACCTCTCGGCATCCCTGTCCACGTCTGACCATCACCTTAAGACGAATGAGTGAGCGGGACGCCGCTATACAAATACGTTATACCGTCTCGTAGGCTTCTTGTCTAAATTCAAATTCAATTCGGATTAATTTATTTGCGTTAAGGGGCTTCCCTGAGCCAGACGCTTTAAATGGCTGCTTTTTAGAGTCATTCTGTACATTATTTAAACGATAAAAACAAAATATGTAAATACATTAGGTATCTATAACGTCTTAACTTGTTTTCTACGTTTCATTTTTTTTCGTATTTAATACTTATGATATCTGCATCACAAGTAAGTCAAGTCGCAATTAATATTCTGTTACTACATCATAAGCATAGCTCTCAGGGAAGCCTCTTAAGTGTGCATTACAATGGTCTTAATTTAAAGGGTTAGTACACACTTAGCCAGTTCTAGCATGCAAATATTATTAGGTATTATTGTAGAATACTGATTAAATGTCCTAATAATGCTTAACTCACTGGGAATCTGTATCATCTGCATCATCGGCATTATGGACGAAAAGGATCGCGATTTCGAGCGGCTCGAAGAAATGCTTTCGTGTGGTTAACATAAGGATTCCGATGTCGATTAACTTCATCATCATCATCATCAGCCTATTTACTTCCCACTGCTGGGCACAGGCCTCCTCTCAGAATGAGAGGGCTTGGGCTATAGTTCCCACGCGGGCCCAGTGCTGATTGGGAACTTCACACTCACCATTGAATTGCTTCGCAGGAGTGTGCAGGTTTCCTCACGATGTTTTCCTTCACCGATTAACGTGTACCATCATTATTCAAGGGTTATTGCGACCACTTCTTACTGAGATACCTAACCGAACTTTGAAATCACTGAAGTGTTACGTGCGTAAGTGTATTTATGTTTATACATATTGTGTTCAATCATTATCATCAGTAGGTCTAGCACAACTCACAGTGCGACTTATATCTCGCGCGAGAACAACTGCCCGTCCTTTTCTGTCATTCAGAATGCAACGGGACGGGTAATTATAATCTCGCGCGACAAACAAACTCGCGGGCAGTCGTGCTAGCCCTACAGTTGCGGTTTGTTTTGTGATACAAAATTGGCTCACGAGTTTATCTAGACTTTATTTATAGCTGTGGTGACAACATAACTTAATTATGAATTTGATACAAATCTTTAGTTGTGATTTTGGCAACTTGAATAAAAGTTTGCCTAGGTATATAGACCCATACCGACCTCTTTATGAACTTTACAAGAAACATGAGGTATAGTTAAAGTGAGAAAAGCTTTCCCCTGTCAAAATGTTTATGACACTGTCATAAGATTGATTTTTGCCTGGCCCGTGGGAAAGGTTTTTTCTACTATGTCAATACAAACTTTCTTTATCTATTGCCTAGTGTACCAAAAGACAGTAAGTACTTGTGCGAATAGTTATTTCGCATTCCGTTTATTTATGTAGGAGATGCGGCGCAATCTTCAGATTCTTCTTGGCAATCATGGTCTTTCCGAAAGCGCTGGTAGACTCAAAAAAATACTTGTAAAAGAGCATTAAACTGCAAACTGCCTATTTTCTGTATAAAATTTTGAATTTTAAATTTACCGTTACGGAAATGACACGTAGGTACATTGTTTTATGTTTTTGGTAAAGTAGGTATTTAATTGTAAACAGGAAACTGATTATTGGGTTACTCGCATGGGAAATCACCAAGTGTCTACCCCACAGATGGATAAGGTATATTAATAGTATTTATTTATGTGTTTTATCGCGGATGTTCTGTACCACTATTACCCAAACAAGATTATAAATTGACCTGATAATTTTATTTTTATAGTTGTATAAATTTAACGTTTGGTATACTCGTAGTTCTCGGCTAAAATTCAACAAAATCGTTTACGACTTTTGGATATTAGATTAAGAAATGAATATTTGTTGGATATTTCAACTTTTTAAATGGTTTCGTACCCAAAGGATGCCAACGAGACCCTATTACTCTCTGTCTCTTTATCGTAATATAATAATATCGTATCGGAAGCGTAAGAGGCAGGCACTAGAATTTTTCATATTATGCATTACTCTGGCCGTTATACTAACAATAGATAAAAATAAATGCCATTATTCATAAACGTCACTCAAGCCTCCATTAGTTAATATAGGTTTTGTTTTCTACTTAATAACGAAAAAGGACAAACGAACTTTAACGGCATTTTAGTTAAAACAGGTTTACGAATAATGTGATGTGTCTCTGACAGTCGCTGATGATTTTGTTTGTTTGTTGCAGGAGCCACAAAAGAGATCGGAACAGCTCTCACCAGGGTATGTCTGCGACACAGGGCCATCGAGACCAGGATGAAAACCTTCATCAGGTAATGTGTACAGTGTAACGCTAATGTCCCGCGACCCTTGGGGTAATCGTTCCCGAAACTGTGTTTCTCAAGGGGTAGCGGGTAGAAATGCTAAAGGACATGTTACTAAAATAATCAGAGCTGCAAGTATTGATCTCAGAATACAGAACAAACCCGAACTCGCGAGCGCTAATGAGTGAGGGCCGCATTTTGCAGCGCTGAACGGGTGCGTGGCCTATCTTTAATGTTTTATATATCGATGGGTGAAAGTAAACTTAAGGTTAGAAACCACTAGGCGTTTTTTTTTTTTTTTTTGGGAGAAATATATCGAATTACATTATTTTTTACAACCTAAGTAGTTTCCATAGTGCTGCTAGCGGCGGGAGCACAAAAAAGTGCCAATAAACATATTTACCGCAATAGTTGATATGTGTGTGTAGATAAAAATTGTTTTAAATGATGATTCATAGCCTGACAGCAATATTATGTCCTTCGTAGCGCTTTGACGGACGCGTTAATCGTGCCGCTGACTACGCGCGCGGAAGAGTGGCGTCGCGGCTGCGCGACCGGCGCGCTTGGTCGCGAGCACGCGCGCGAGTGTAAGCGCGCGCGCGCCGAGCTTAGACGACGCGCGCACGACGCGCAACGACACGCGCGTAAGGCGCGCCGCGCGCCGCCTGACGCCAAGCGACGCGCTGATGTGTGCATGCAGGTAACAATATGTATACGCTGCGCGTTCATACTTTTGATACTTTTACGTGTTCACTTTCATTTAATGAGTATACAATCCTTTTGCAAATAATCAAGCAAACTTTTAAAGGAAAACCAGTCGGTTTTCTAGGGTTCCGTACCCAAAGGGTAAAAAAAAGAACCCCGTCTGTCTGTCTAATTTTTTTTTTCGGGATAGGAAGTAAATAGAGACCTGGTATTTTTTTAAATAGTTTCTATTGATTACAGCAATATTTATGCAAAATTATGTATTTTACCGTTTCATATTTTTGAGAATGAAAATAAAAACGTTTTAGGGTTAAATGGATGCCGTAAGGTTCCAGGGAGCAGTAGAGGGTTAAAAACTGATTTGAAGTATTTTCTCTTCCCGGGGCATCATATGATAATAGTTTCAAACTCAAAGCTTTAGGGGCAATTTTTGAAATTCGATCCTGCTGCACCCTTTCAGCTCAATCAGTTGAAGGTTGTTGCTTTAAAACTCAGTTGCAAAATTTGACCCGAACGTATGTTGCAAGTTCAATAAAAACCTCTAAAAGACCCAGAATTCTTATTCTTTTTTGTGGGCGTTTTCAGGACGTAGCAGAGCGAAAACAGCAGCTCGAAGAGATGGAGGAGAAAGCGGTGAAGGCCGCCCTGATCGAGGAACGCAGCCGCTTCTGCCACTTCGTCACGCTCCTCAACCCCGTCGTGGTGAGTACAATGACTATACTTGGATTCACGAGCACTATCGATTTTAATAGGTGAAAAAAAGTCCAAAAAATTACCATCATACACTTTTTGTACGTCCATTCCACTTCTATTCCTATACTCTCATATTAAGTGTATTTGAAACGGGTAACGGAATGTAATACAATATTTTGGGACACTTTTTTCACGTATTAAAATCAATAGTACCTTTCTATAAATTGGCTCAAGTTGGCAACGCATCTGCAAACCCCCGGGGTTGCGGGTGTCTGTCTATGGGCAGTGGTGATCACTTACCATCAGGCGACCTACTTGCTCGTTTGCCTTTATCGTGTAAAAAAACAAGAATATTAAACTCTTTATTGAACACCGCATGACAACGGAAAAAGGTACACAGAAAATTACTGTTGACAACAGGCGGCCATGTAACTTCAGAACGATCTTTTCCGGGAAACCATAATTCAATGGAGAAAATAACAGAACATAACAGATTGGTGGAATTTAGGAAAACGAACCGAAATATATAACTAATTTATTTAACCAGTCCGTAAGATTAGAAATTTTGGACAATTATCCTGTTTCTCTTGTTGTTTCAACAGGAGTTAATTACTTTGCTCACCCGCGACCACAAAACGCGCGCTTGGTGGTTTTATAGTTCACATAAAAGGACCTCCGCAAAGTAATGCCTGATTCAATAAGTCATTTATTTGATTATGTTATCATGTTTCCATAAAAACATGTTTTGTTTCACATTGTTACCTAATTAATAACGGATGTGAGAGTAACGATATCTATTTCCTGGTAAATTATCCTCAAACACTCGCTGATTGACTTACCTATATAATATGGCACGAGAATGCCTACGTAATGGGCAACCTACCCAATGGTCCAAATTATGATAGTAATCTTTAGCTTTATTTTTAAACCCCGACAAAAAAGAGGGGTGTTAAAAGTTTGACATGTGTATCTGTGTATTTGTCTGTGGCATCACAGCTCCCAAACGGGTGGACCGATTTCGATGCGTTTTTTTTTTCAGTCGAAAGCTATTTTTATTAATCGAGATGGTTCTTAGCTAACTTTCATTAAAATCGGTTCACCTGTTTTTGAAATATTGAACGTTGAAATGACAATGTCGGCGGTTTTTCAACTTTTCTAAGTTGGTTATACATATAAAGTTGGCCGTTTGTATACCACATCATTATAAATTTTGACACAGCTCCTTTTAAAAAGCAAATGTAGGGGAACCGCCAAAATAGATTTATTGTTAAGTTAAATAAGTTATTTTTAAGTTGTTACATTTAGCTATTTCAATTTTTAACGCTTATGTATTACTAGCTGTTGCCCGCGACTTCGTCCGCGTAGATTTCGGTTATCGCTATCCCGCGGGGACTACAATTTTCCCGAATAAAAAATAGCCTATGTTATTCCTCAATATTCAAACTATCTTATACCAAATTTCATCTAGATTGGTGCAGCGGTTTTCCCGTGAAGAAGTAACAGACAAACAGAAAGACAGAGTTACATTCGCATTTATAATATTAGTTAGGAAGTTAGGATAATTACTTTTTAAATTAAATCATTTTAGTATGATATGTTACTTAGTCATTAAAGAGGCACATGTCATGATGTGAGTCAGCAATATCATAATAATGTGAATATATAGTACCTAGTTTATGCAACTGTTACATAATTACGGACCTTAAAACACGAATGTGGTGATCACATGAGCGTTTCAATGTCTAATTATGTATAGTTGCATACATTACTTCATCTACTCTACACACATAAATAGTCTAAGATGGGTTCAGAAGCCGATGTTATAACAAACCTGTCACGAATTTGACATGATTGGCCGACATGATCGACGGTAGGTACTCTGACTCAACCTCGTATATATACTTTGACGAAATTGGCATAACCACTCTAGACCGCGAACCTAAGGTGGTTATGCCAATTTCGTCAAAGTTTATATACGAGGTTGAGTCAGAGTACCCAGACTGACGCTGACCAGACGCTGAAATGGCTGTTTTTTAGAGCCTTTCTGTAAATTATTTAAACGATAAAAACAAAATATATAAATAAATTAAGTATCTATAACACCTTAACTTGTTTTTCTGTTTCATATATTTTTTTTCTATTTAATACTTATGATATCCGCATCACAAGTAAGTCAAGTTGCAAGTAACATTCTGTTACTACATCATAAGCATAATTTACTTTGACTTGTATACACCAATGTTTAGAGAATTTAATAGGCTAAGATTTCTACGTTTAACATTATTAAAATACTTTTTATAATCGTCGTCATCATCATCATCATCACTATCATCATCACCGGCCTATTTACGTCCCACTGCTGGGCACCAGGCCTTTATTTAGAATGTTTTAAAAATTTAAAATAAGTAATTTACGTAATCATTGCGAATTTTGAACAACAATTTTTTTTCGAAATGTAAATAAATATACTGTATAAAATAAAATTAGACCAATATTTAATAGATGTTGTCACTAAAACGAAGTTGTTTAGTAGAAGTGAGGTGGGGTGAGGAAGGCGCGAAGCGTTCAAGGTCATCCTCTCAGGGAAGCGTCTTCAATATACACTGAACGTGCAAGGCAACAAATATTCGTATTTAACATAATAAAATATATGTCCCGTCCCGACGACGGTTTCGTGGTGAGGTTCTCTAGCCAGTGAGCTGGTCCGTCGTCAATGTGGATCGATGGTTGAGGTCAATGTAGTAGGAGATCCATACGTAGCTATTTGCTGCCGTACGAAGGGGCCGGCTCGTTCGGGGAATTACCACCCTCTCGCAGAAATTCGGCGTGAAGCAACAGCACCCCTGTTGTGTTTCGTTCGGTCAGTGAGAGTACCGGAGGCCCGATCCCTCTCCCCCCCTTTCCTCTATAGGGATAGAGGAAAGGGGGGGGGGATCGGAGAGGCCGAGAAGGGTCTCCTCCTTAGAGGCCGGAAACGGACTAGTGACTCTCGGGGTTGCTGATTCTCATGGGTGGCGGTGTTCGCTTTTTTTTTTATACGATGAGGAAGGCAAACAAGCAAGTGGGTCACCTGATGGTACGTGATCACCACTGCCCATAGACACCCGCAACCCCGGAGGGTTCGCAGATGCGTTGCCAACCTAGAGAGCTAAGATGAAATGCCTCTTGTGCCCGTAATTACACCGGCTGTCTTACTCTCCACACCGGAAGACAACAGTGCTAGCACTGCTGCTTAGCGGTAGGATTTGCGAGTAAGATGGTGGTAACGATCCGGACGGACCTCGTACAAGGTCCGACCAACCGCTTACCATCAGGTGCCCCCGCTTGCTCGTTTGTCCCCCTTTTACAATAAAAAATAAAATGATGTCAATAACCTAATCAACTTAGAAAAGTTGAAAAACCCCCGATATTGTCATTTCAAAGTTCAATATTTCAAAAACGGGTGAACCGATTTTAATGAAACTTAGCTAAGAACCATCTCGATTAAACTAGCTTTCAATTAAAAAAAAACCGCATCGAAATCGGCCCATCCGTGTGGGAGCTGTGATACCACAGACAGATACACAGGTCAAACTTATAACACCCCTCTTTTTTGTCGGGGGTTAATAAAACGGTGTTGATGTACGTTGCAGGAGAGTGAAGTGGCAATGCTAGCGGAGGTTGGGCACCTGCAGGAGGGCAGCGAGCAGCTGCTGCGCCACACCACGGAGCCCCGGACGCTGCCGGCGGCCAGCTTACAGGTAACCTACTAGATAATTATTATGACCAGTGGGCTCGGTGAGCTGCCTCGCGACCTAATTTTTCGTTTTTTTTTTTTAATTTTCAAAAATCGAATCGACAGACACTTCTATACATATATACCTACTCGAAATTATCGATCCTGATTGCAAAATTCCACGAAGTTCGGGTGATTTTTCAAAAATGTTTCGTTTTTTTTTTTCTTGAAAAAAAAAATCCTAAAAACGAATCGACAAAGAATAACTACTTTGTTCGCAAAATTTCGTAAGAATCTGTTGAGAAGTGCGACCTGTAGAGGAGAACAGACGGACAGTCGAAAGCATTTTTGTCCAAGCTGTCACTCGCTCACTTCGGACTCATTCACGTTATAAATGTATTATTTAAATACACCGTCATTTCAACCAGTATGTGTAAACGGCATCAAATATCGTCTTATAAATCGCCTGATGTTGTCGTCAGTGTTGTGTGTCGGACTAGTGAAGAAACTAATAATAAAGACCAAGTGCGGGTAGTTAGAGAAACCCGTGCATCTATAAGATGTTGATACCCGCATCTTCAGTCTCTTCGAGACCATGGACGCAACGTCGCGTCCGAAACGTCGGGGTATTTAAATAGTATATTTATTTTTACTTGATTCAAGTCCCGTGCTTATCATAATAATGGGTATAATCGTATTATAGTATTAAAAATGTAAAATTCCGTCAATTGTCCGATTGTAAGTATATGAATTCGATTCGTCAGTAAATCAAAACGAGAGATAGTATAGTCTCATTCTATGGAACTTGCTAACTATGTAATCAAACCGCCATGTTAAAATTGTCTCTGAATAATGAATTGACTATGGCGGTTTGTTTACATAGTTAGCAAGTTCCATAGTTCCAATGACACTTTAGGTATATTTGTTCGAGTCGTCAGTAGACCAAAACGAGATATAGTACAGTAGCTGTTGCCCGCGACTTCTTCCGCGTAGATTTCGGTTGTCGCTATCCCGCGGACCTATACAATTTTCCCGAATAAAAAGTAGCCTATGTTATTCCTCAATATTCAAACTAACTCCTTACCAAATTTCATCTAGATTGGTGCAGCGGTTTTTCCCTGAAGAGGTGACAAACAGACAGACGGAGAGACAGAGTTACTTTCGCATTTATAATATCAGTTAGGATTCTTAGGATCGTGAGCGGCTGTAAGTGGTAGCCATGGGTTTGCAGGTGATCTGCGACGTGAAGTCGTGCTACAGCGGCTGGGCGGAGGGCGGGGCGGCGCCGCCGTCGCCGCCCGCCTCGCGCCTCGGCAGCCGCAAGTCCTCGCTCACCTCCATCTGCTCCTACACCAGCCAGTGCTCCGACCCTCACGGTATGCCACTAGCTGCTATACGAGTATGCGGGCACCTATTTCACCAGCTTTACAATTGACAGTTTTCAATGACAGCTTTTGTTTTAGCGCGCTTGATATTGTCAAAGAAATGTAGTTGGAAATGTCATATAAAACTGACAATTGTAGAGATGGTGAAATAGGGGCCAGGGTGATCAATCCAAATGGGTCAGTAGGGAGAAGTCAGGTACTATAAAAGACTAGCTTATGCCCCGCGGCTTTGCCCCCGTGAAACATTTTAAAAATGGGCGAGTTCCCTATCCCGTGGGAATTTCGAAAAATCCCTTCTTAGTGCACCTCTAGGATACTCAAAGTATAATGTTTGCCAAATTTCAAGTATCTAGGTCCAGTGGTTTAGGCTGTGCGTTGTCTTGAACAAACTTTCGACAATACTAGTAACAAACCAATACTGAGCGGCAAACCAAAGTAGAGAAGTCAGACGAAGGTTTTATGTCAACATTGTATCATGTTGTCATCATTATGACGGGTGTAGACGACTGAAACTCTGCTCCTGAAAAATAAACAAATAGAAATTAAGATTAGGGTAGAATCTATACTTAAATAATATATTTACAAAATGAAGGTACTTACCTGTTTGAACGCCTTTGTATGTGTGAATAAACGGTATGCATGGGCTCAATGCATGTGTGTGTGTGTCGCCTCGCTGCAACGATTTTCAGTTCCCCTCTGACAGCCGAACGCCGCGTACAAGTCCATACGCTCAAAGCACATCACTAGATAGCGACCTAATTTGTTTCCCTATCGTCCTCATAAACCCAGCGCCTGAATCCATCAGCTACAACGGGTTTCTACAATCAAACTAGTCCAACCTTGACCCGGTGCAGAAGCTTTTCATAAAAAAAAATACATTAAGGTTGACTTGTACTGACCTAAGTTAAACATTTCACCCGTGTTTAGCTTGACCTATCTGTGTCGTCAAAAGTTATGCTAACCTCTTGCTAATGTCTAATCCAGGTCGGTCCAAGTCGGCTGTAGGTACTGACAAGATGTTTTTTGGTGGGTCACGATTTAAAAGGTTCGACTATCCTATTCTTGTGCAGGTAAACTGAGGGGCTACTCCGAGTTCGAAGCAGGGACCGGCCCGCTATCACTTTCAAGGGGTTTTGTATGGGTTTTTCGAAAGGCTTAACTTACCAAACCCTTTGCCCTGCGAAACCCATTAAACCTTGTTAAAGCGCTGTTTTCAAATGATAGCCTATTCCATTAAGCGCTAACAAATAATCCTTACAAAACCCTTTAAAAAGCTTAACTATATACACGTAATCTTAACCCTTTTGTTGACTTTATAAAACGCACTTTACATCCCGTTCGAAACAAGTGAACAACAGCTTATTAAATTAACCGCTAACCCAACACTCTTAAAAAAACCATTTTAGTATGGAAGTCCCGTCTCTTAAAACGTAGTGATAATATAGGTTTTATAGCTCTTTAGCTAGTCCACAAGTAGAATAAGAATCCATATTTTGTCCTAGTCGCACATGAATAAGGGAAAGCTTTATAATAAGCGCTAAATCGTTAGGGAAACACTCTCATATGGATATCATATCAAGGTGAATCAGTTACCTTCGGACTTAGAAGTCTGAAATTCGAAGTTCGTATCTTACCTCGATACCTCGAAATTCGGACTTCGGCGCGGGGGCTCTGAACGTTTCCATGATCGCGTGCCTTGCCGGCAGGAGCAGGCTCGACCGTGAGCTGTTCCACGCCGATATCGAACGCGTCTTCCGCCGGCACCATCCCGGCGCCCGCCGACACCACCAGCTTACAGGTACGTTGCCGACCCAGTTAGATTTACCACCCATACAAATATTCTTTATTGAAAACCACAAAACAGTACCAGGAGATTACATAAAAACAGGTAGGTATGGTAGACAATAGGCGATCTTATCGCTTAAAAGCGATCTCTTACAGACAACCCCAATACAGAAACCAAGATAAAGAGGCTAATTTAATCCACAATTTTTGTTTACAAATTTTTTTGTTCGATTCGCGGTTTTCCCCCCTTTTATTATTTTACCAATCGTAGGTTTACATAGCAGTTGATTTTAACATATGCTTACATCCTCAGGCGCTTTTTTCCCAATAATTCGTTTTCAGTTAATCATACACATTATTTTAATGATCTCCTTTATGGACAAAGTCGGCGGAGTCTCGCTACGCGGGGCTCCTGTTTCTGGACTGTTTGCCCTTCGGGTATCTGGAAGCGACGTAACCAACTTAACCTACCTATAATGGTTTAACTAAGGATTTTTGAATATGATAAAATTAACTTCTATGAAAATCCACGATTGGTATAAAATAATAAAATGGAAAAAACGTGAATTGAACAAAAAATATTGGCGAATAAAAATGTTCGGTAGTCCAATCAATAGATCGTTTTTTTGTGAACTTCATATTCCATATTTTTATCCCTTACCTTTGCAATAGATTTTGCGTAGTTTTTTACGGCATTTAGCAAACTTTGCATACTTTTTTTTTTGTTCTACATCACTGTTATATTTTATTGTTATTTCTAGGTGTATTTTATTTTGTGTTTGTTTTGTTTTGTTTCGCTTGTAGTTAGCGTCGCGACTGACGAGCGTAGCCAGTTCGGACTCCGGGTTCCGTTCCCAGGACGCGTTGCTACGTCGCTCGCTCTACGCTGAAAATGTAAATGCTTCTTTATGCTTTGTTTTTTTTTAATCAGCTATATTTGTACCAACGTACCAATTTAAGTTGACAAGAAAATACTATACATTCGCGTTAAGAATGCAGTGAATCCACGTCCTGTTACCAAGCAGATCGCTCAAAATAAGTAAATCAACTTTTCGTTGCCACTTGTTGCCATGGATATGTCCCTCGGATGAGTAACTCGTCTAAAGTAAGATTTTCTAAGACCTCACTCCCCCGAAAGTGAGGATTTCCATGCTAAGGAGATGAAGCATGAAGGGATTGGCATATAGCTGTCGAAACTCCTAACGTTTGATGGTGTGGTGCCTTAGATCTTATTTTAGATGAGTTACCCAGGAGACATCTCCATGGCAACGAGTAGCAATGAAAAGTTGATTGGCCCACACACACCTTTGAATTGAATGCAATGCAGTGTCTTGCATTCAATTCAAAGGTGTGATTTGAGCGAACGTGTTATCATTGTCTTATTAAATACATGTCAAAAGTCGTTCCGAAAACTCTATTTCTGTAACAGTTTTTACTATTCGTTTTCTGTAGTTCTTATGTTTATTTCATTATAAGTTTTGTTTCTTGGTTGTACATTTGTCGAGGCTTAAATTTCGTTTATTTTAGCGTTAAAAAAAAGGTCCACATTCCTTATTAAAAAACGAATTTTAAAAATACTTTAGTAACAGCAAGTAACAATTAAAATAACAATGAGATTTAATTATTTATATTGTTATGGTTTTATACGTAACTGTTACTTATTTTTAAAAAGCGTTATTTTTTTCAAAAAAAAGACTTCGGAATTTATGTGCGGAATTACATTTGTAATCTATCATGAGCTTTTCCGTGAAAATGCACACTCCTGCGAATCAATTCAATGATGTGTGTGAAGTTCCCAATCTGCACTGCCCCCGCGTGGGAACTATAGCCAAACCCTCTCATTGTGAGAGGAGGCCCAGCAGTTGGACGTAGAAAAAGGCTGGGGATGATGATGATAATGATGTAAGTCAATCTCTTTTGTCAGGGTTCAGATAACCAGAGCGTGAGCAGCGAATGTACGACGCCAGCGAAAAGTGCTATCGATGACGCCGACGATGGACGCGAGGCCGTCGGAAACACCGGTGCATATACCTTTATGCCATTATTTATGAACGTCACTGAAGTCGCCATTAGTTAAAACATTTTGTCTTCTTCTTACTAACGGAAATGTCAATGTGACAAAAAAGGACAGACGAACTTTAACGGCATTCGGCATTTTCTTATCTATCCCATACAGGGTGTCCTTGGATAGGTCTTCCTTCCAAAAAGCTGATGGTGAGCGATGTTTATTACGTGTCATTTTTCGATTAAGGGATTCGTTTTAAATTGCTCGTTTTTGTTAAAGTCAGGTCCCCCCTGCCAGCAAGAGTGGTGTAAAATTTGTTATGCAAGGACTTTTTCGTAACGGCTACGGAACCCTGTCCTGGGCGTGTCCGACACGCTCTTGACCGGTTTTTATGTTCCTAATGTTCGCTCTTCACCGTGAAAAAGTATATAGTGGCAAAGGATACATACCTATTAAGGAAGAAAGGAAGGGTGTTTTATGTAATGAATTTAAGTAACGAATCTGAACGTTAAAGGAAATGCCTTATCGAATTAATTAAATATGTTGTATTACAATACTTCATAAATATTGATTTTAATTATGTGGTTTCGTTAACATCATGGTCAAGGAAAGTTGAGCTGTAATAGTAATTTTTGATATAAATGCGGAAAGTATGTTATTATGCACGAATCCCGAGGTGTCTAGCCCCGAACCGCAAGGCGAGGGTCGAGACTCGGGACGAGTGAAAATGCCACTTCCGCACGTGTACCAAACGACGTTTTTTAATACATTTGCGAAAAAATTACAACGAGACGGTCGGCCGGCCACCACCTGCCGCCGGCGCCTTGGAAAAGTAAAAAGCATTAGTACGAAAAATGCAACTTTCACCAGGAAACGTAGCTACAAAACTTTTTGAGCAACTATTAAAAATATATTAAATCACCAAACTATTGTATTAATCGGTATCCTTTCATTTGGCCGAAAAACGTCAGCTGAAATTTATTTAATTTTTTTCAGAAATTGTAAATATTTCAGAAAACTACAGAACCTTGTCATTTTACTTGGTGGAGGATTCGTCATTCATAAAGTGATTTGGCCAAGAGGAGGCATAGTGGCCACTGTATGTAACACTATCTAAAATTCATATAGCGTAACTACCCAGGGAAAACGTGTAATGTTATAGTTGATGTATACAACAACTCTGCCAAGAGTGCCAAGTCTGATGAATAAGAGCATAGGTATCGACTAAAAGCAGTCTACGGATATAATATCTGATGTATTTGCAGCTGAGAATACTTAAAATAGTGGGTTATGCTCTAATTAACTAAAATTTGTATAATTTTTCAACGTTAGTTGCTAATATTAGTAAACTTAAAAAAATGGTAAAAAACGCATTTTTGAAAAACAACTGTTTTTCGGAGCTCATCTAAGACAACGATTGAGAATAGGTAAAAGGTATATATAACCAAGTTGTAGTAAATTTTATCAGCTTTCATTGTTTAGTATAACGAAACTTGGTATGACACATCTTTTTCGAGAAATGAACAAAAAACCAAAAATCGGGACCTTCCTTGGGCCCCCTACCCTAGGGCTCACCTCCGAGGAGTGGGGACTTTTAGTATGTTAACCCTCAAACTAGTCTAAACAAAGTCCCGAAGTCGAACTTTCTGCTTTCGACCATTCCCTCCACACCCCACTTGTGAGCATTCATTTCCCAGGCTATAGGTTAGGTTTGTTTTATAATAATCCTGAAATGTTTACAGTTTCGAAAAAGAAAGCATTTGGGAAATAATTCAGTTTCGCAAAAGTTTTTTGGCAAACATTAGTGAAACATATTAATCTTATATATAAGTAGATAAGCGGTGTAAATCCAAAAATATAACGTTACTATGTAAATAACTACCTACCTTATATGTATAGTCATCATCGATATGAGATGTGAAACATAGTATGGATATTTATTATAGCTGGCAGGAATGCATTAACGAATCTAATACTGTCGTCACAATTTTTTTATATAGTAATTTCATAAGTAATAATTAAGCTTTTAAGTAAGTAAATTGCACAAAAACAAAAAAAAACAAGTTACAAACAATTGAATTCGAGTACAAATACTTGTATTTTATAGGCCTCCGCTTCACACACACATGAAATAAATAACAACTTATTTAATGTGTGTGTGAAGCTTAGGCCTTAGCTATTCAGTTACGTTAATATAAATCCGTCCTCGTCATGCCTGCCGTGTTATCCTCTCAAGCATAGTCGTGGGTTCAACCCCCTGGCTCGCACCTCTTGAGTTTTTCGAAATCTCGGCTTTATCATGATCTTTTCGGTAAAAGAAACATTCTGAAGAAGCGAAGCAATTCAATGGTGTGTGTGAACTGTGAAGTTCCCAGTCCGCACGTGGGAAATATAGCCCAAGCCCTTTCATTCGGAGACCCTGTGCCCAGCAATGAGACGGGAGTAGGACTGAGATAAAGTAAATAAATATCATGGGACAATTGACACCAATTGACCTAGTCGAGAGAACAGGTAATCGTACTCATGTAGATAAATAAATACTTAATATACATCTGTACATTGGTCAATCAACTTTTCTTTGCCACTCGTTGCCATGGAGATGTCCCCCGGGTCACTCGTCTAAAATAAGATTTTCTATGGCACCACCCTATCAAACGTTAGGAGTTTCGACATTTATATACCAATTCCTTCATGCTTCATCTCCTAAGCATGCAAATTCTGACTTTCGGGGGAGTGGGGTCTTAGAAAGTCATATTATTATTTTTCTTGTGTTACCCAGGGGACATCTCCATGGCAACGAGTGGCAACGAAAAGTTGATTTACCTACACATCTACATATGTATACATCTGCCGTCTGTTATGGTGTATGGTGATTGTTCCAGCGTCAGTGACGTGGCCTGACCTGAAGGACACTGCGCAGTTCGAGCGCGCAGCCACCGCCATTATGGGCGGCCGGCCGCACACCATATCAGCTGGTGAGTAAAGACTCATTGGTTGATAACTCGGTCGATATACAGCGTGACACTCCCCGCAGGCGGATTCCGTACCTCAAAAGGAAAAAATCGGAACCCTTATAGGATCACTTTGTTGTCAGTCTGTCTATCTGTCAAGACCCTTTTCCCTGGAACGCGTAGGTAGCGTGCTGAAATTAATATCAAATACTCAAGCCTGCAGTCCCTTGCAGCTGTGAAAAAAACAAACTTGTAAGTCAACGCAATCAAAAGATACAGTCATAAAAAAGGTTATGAACTAAAAACAATTACTTTGCTCACCCGCGACCACCAAAAAGCAAAGTAATTGTTTTTAGTTCATAAATATGGATCTCCGCAAAGTAACGCCTGATTCAATAAATTATAAAAAAGGTTGTTTCCATACAAATTGTCGTATTCTGAAAACCTATAGGGTAGTTCCAGTTGTCCTAGGAACTTGAAATTTGGTATGAAGGTAGCTCTTATAGCACACTATAAGACTAAGACCACTCAGAAAATTCTCAAAATCTTAACTTTTTATGTCTGTCTGTATATTTCACAGACCAATATAAGATGACTCCACACTGCGTACATTTTGCATAGGAGCAGGGCTCTGCTAACACTGGACAACTTAAAACAATGGGGAAAAGCGTTAAAATCTTTGTACGGAACCCTCGTGCGCGAGTGACTCGCACTTGTCCGGTTTTTTGTCTGTGTTTGTATATTTCAGGGAGTATTTTAAAAATAGGTATAATTAAACATTGTATTTACTAATTGCAGCGTACGAGCGCGGGCACGGGCGGCCGGCGCTGACGCCGCAGACCTTCGGGGACGCCGACGGGTCCACGCGGGAGGGCATCTACGCCAGGCCTCCGCTGCCGACCGTAAGTTACTATACTACTCGAAATGAATGTTCCGACGAATTGAAAGCCTCCTCCTTTTCAGGGTACTGTACCCGAAGGGTAGAAAACAGGACCCTATTGTTAAGACTCCGCTGTTCGTCCGTTTGTCTGTCTGTCCGTCTGTCACCAGGCTGTATCTCATGAACCGTGATAGTGAGGTGAAATTTTCACTGATGGTGTATTTATGTTGCCACTACAACAACAAATACTAAAAACAGAATAAAATAAATATTTAAGTGGGGCTCCCATACAACAGTCATGATTTGTTTGGCGTTTTTATAGATAATGGTACGGACGGACCCCTTCGTGTGCGAGTCCGACTCGCACTTGGCCGTTTTTATTTTGAAGTCGGTTAAAAAAAATAGGGGCCACTAAAGTGCCCCGCTTCTATGTAGTCAACTTTTTGTATTTTTATTTTTCCGGTCATCCCGTTCGAAATTTTTCTGGTCTTTCTGTTTATTTACGTTTTCGTTTGAAAGATAAAGAACGGCTACATATCTGTTTCCCAGCCATAGACATATATAGTGTATGGAGGGCCCTTCGGAACTTCGTTTCTGTTACCAATTCACTGAGACTACAAAGTAGTTTAGGCTGTGCGTTGTCTGTCAGTCAGTCACGGTACTGTTTTATAGGTATAGATGTTCCAAAAGGATTCCTGATTTTTTTATTAACGTCCCCAGCGCTGTTCGTCGCTGGAGCGGCCGTCCTTGCCGGCGCGAGGCAACGCCAACACGTCGCAGCAGGGCTTCAAGCCCAACAAGCCCTCCTCGCTGCCCCCGCATCTCACTAAAGGTCAGTGACCGGCTGACCGTTATAATGCAGGGTGGCCAAATAAGAGTACGCGAATAAAATAACAACGCAAAGTTTGAAAATGAAAAGTTTATGAAAATAATATTTCGAACAATTAATTTCCGCCAAGCTGGAAATTGTTTTACTACCTTAATTTAGTCTTGAATGCGTGTTTTCCGAGTTTGCCCACTCTCAGTTGTTTTTTTTTTGTAAAAAAGCTAAAGTTTCGTTATAATTCGTTGCTGACCATAGACATATGTAGCGTATGGACAGGCCCTTCTATACTCCGTGTTTGTTGCAAATTTTGTGGTACTACAAGTGGTATCAGCGATATGAACCCGCGTGCACGCCGCTCGGGGCGCCGCCAGCTGCGCGCCGCTCCCCGCCGGCGTGCTCGCAACACCGTCCCTTTCAAAATGTTCTAAAGGGCATATCCCGATGTTTATATCAATGTTGGTGGCATAATATACTCAGCGGCACAATTAATCGCCCACCCTATTTTTACTATTTATTGTAAAAGTATTCTTTATATAAATAACGTTTTTACATTAATCAAGGAAATAATGAGGCGATTAATTTTGCCTTTACTATATTTATATTGTGTTGAACATTATGATATTTTCCCCCAGAAATGCCGCAAGCCCTGTACGTGAACATGTCCGAACTGGCCACGCTTGCCGCGTCGCGCGCGCAGCAGCAGCACGCCGCCGAACCGCCGCAACAAGAGAAGGTATTACCCATAGACATATAATAGCGTATGGACGGGTCCTTCAGCATTTCGTTTCTGTTTGCAATTCAGTGAGACTACAAAGTAGTGTCAGTGATATGAGCCGCGAGCACGTCCGCGCGGGCGCCGCCGGCCGCGCGCCTCCCGCCGGCGGGCTCGGCAACACCGTTCCTATTTCAAAACCTACCAAAGGGCATAACCTAACTGGCTGTAAAACGAGTTCACTTAAAATATTCGCCAATCGCTCGAAGGTTAACTGGAGGTGATCTCTTTGTACATGTAGCTGTTATTTGTAGGTTTTTCTTGTACTCTAGTTCTCGCCCGCGACCAGCTTTCAAGTCGATGCCATTAACCGTTGAGAGGTCCCTCCTGCGGAGACGATCCTGGCCGCACAAGATCTAACGGTGACTGCCGTTTTTGCTGATTTTGCTCGGCGCAGTCTTAAACACAAGTTTTGTTTTGATAGTTTGTGCCTGAGATGCTATTTAAACACAGTAATTAAAATAGGGATTTATTTCCAATACGAGTACCATACAAAAATACCTTACAGCTTAAATTACGTAAACTAACTTTAAAAATATTTCGTCAATGATATGCAACACCGCATTACCATCTTTTGCTATAAAGTCTTAACTTGAATGTTTTTCATACATTTCGTATTAGTATATAGCTCTGTCAGCTGTAGACCTCATTTTGAGACGTTTTCCGTTTTGTTTTAATATCAAAAAAACTATTCGACAGAAAAAAATCCTATATAATTTTCGAACCAGAACAAAATTTCACAAGAATCGGTCGAGAAATTCGACCTGTAGAGGAGAACAGCCGGCTTGAAATCCGGACAGACGTCGGTCATACGAAAGATATTTTATCCAAGCTGAAACAGACGCTTCGCTCACTGCGCTCGATCGGTCAGTCAAACCATTGATTAGACCTTATAGCAAAACCTGGTTATGCGGTATTGCAGTATCAACGACGTTTTGGGACTTAACATAAGATTACTGGTCACAAACGACAGAATCACGCAAAGATACGGCGATATCTACTTTTATAATATACATGGTGTATATTGATATACTGAAAACCTCAGACACCCTAACTGTATTTTTTATTAATGCGTATATTTACAAATTAAGTAAGTACTTAATTATTTCAAAAGATATTCGTATGTTTTGCCAAGTCCTGGGTTGTGGACACAGAGCTGGATCTATAAAAAACAATTACTTACGAATTGCACTCGTTCTTACAAATTGTATTAAAATAATTCACCGCGACGCTTCTGATGTGTCCTGTGTTCTCGTCTCGGGTTAGGTAGGGTAAACTAACATTAATTAACATTTTAATTTCAATCATTAACATGTAAGTTTTTCACAGGTTTTCACCCTTGTTTCATCTATACATATAATAAAGAGGTTAACTTCGTTTGTAGGAGTAATCGCTGGGAATACTGAATCGACTTTTAAAATCATTGCGCCAATGGAAAGCTAACCTGATTAACATAGGCTGTTTTTTTTTATCCCGAGTGGAAAATTCCCGGCGGACTAACTTGCGGATAACAGATACCTAGTAGATTATAAAATGATTGAAAATGATTGAATATATGCCAACAATAGTAGCTTACCCTCGCTTAGAAAAATGTGATTCCAGTTAAAAAGCAAACATAAAATTAAGAACTAAATATTGACGTTAAAAACTCTCATTTTGGTGTTCTTGTCGAGTCGGTACATAGGCAGCTCTCGCCTCACTCTGGTGGGTCTGAAAAGACAAAGTCGAGAGGAAAAGGCGTTTTGGAGACAACATCTATGTGCTGATCTGACGTCACAACTCTTAAGGGACCCTTTAATTTTAATATAATATCATGAGACAATTGACACCAATGAGGGCTACAGCGAGTCAAAAATCCGCTAGGAGCGAGTGTCGAGCGAGGACTGTCTGTCAAATTCCACCAATCATAGGCCAGTAGATAAATCTCACTCGTCACTAGCGATCCTGGCCCTCATTGACCTAGTCCCAAACTAGGCAAAGCCTGTACTATGGGTAGTAGACAACGGATAAACATACTTATACATTTACCTATAAATGGGTCAATCAACTTTTCATTGCCACTCGCTGCCATAGAGATGTCCCCTGGGCAACTCATCAAAAATATGATTTTCTAAGACCCCGCTCCCCTGAAACTCAGGATTTGCATGCTTAGGAGATGAAGCATGAAGGAATTGGTGTATAACTGTCGAAACTCGTAAAGTTTGATAGAGTGGTGCCTTAGAAAATCTAATTTTAGACGAGTTACACAGGTGACATCTCCATGGCAACGAGTGGCAATAAAAAAATGATTGACCCAAATAAATGAATCTGCACGTTTATTGTCTAACTCGATTTGCATATGTAGTGGTATTGTGTGTTTATAGGCATTCTGAATTTGAAATTTCCCTTTTCCCGTACTATTAGTATAAAATAAAGAGGTTTGTAATAATTATATAAGTTGATTAATCCAAGTACATGCCTATATTTATTAAACATCCAAGAGCCGAGAATAAACATTCGTTTTCATCATACTTACAAACATCTGCCCCGACCGGGGATCGAACCCGGGAACTCAAGTTTCATATTTAGGGCCTCTAACCACTAGGCTATACGATCAATGACATTATCTACGAAAGGGTTCCACAGTGGGTCAATAGTACAGTCAGCAGCAGATACTTCTATGTAACCGAAGCGGTCACGAAGATCTGCACAAGTTCTTATGTCTATAACAATAGAGCCGTGCTTAGATCGTTGTGGACGCGTCGGTTCCTTAGCTACTATTGCTGCTGACTGTACATAGACTTTGAACTCTTCAAGTATAGTAATATTACTACTTATCGTCAGCTATAATCTATGGTTACAACATTCTGAAATAACTTACAGTCAACAGCAGAAGTACTTACCTAAGCAACCGAAGCGGTCACATGATCTGCAAAAGCTTTTATGTCTACAGCTGTGTTTAGATCATTGCGAACGCGTCGGTTGCTTAGCTACTATTGCTGCTGACTGTGCGTCAGCCCTTCAAGCGGCGTGGTTCCGTGGTACTCACAGTTTGTCCCAGTGGAACTTGTCGGCCAGGCTGTCTGACACCTGTCCCTCCTTCAGCTGTTTCTTGACCACGCGCTCCACGAGGCGCAGGGATGCGAACATGCTTTGAACGTTCGAGGGCTGGCGAGTGCGGGATGTCATCTGGAATAAATTAATACAGAAATATTGTCATCATCATGCCGAAAGACTCCGCTGCTGGACATAGGCCTCCCCCAAGGCTCTCCACTCAGACCAGTGTTGTGCTTTCCGCATCCACCGCAAGAAATATTGTAGGATAACAAAATTCGGAATTTTATTCAGCAAAGAGCTAGGCATTTTACGAGTAATTTTTTTGAGTCAAGTCAACCAGCGCTTTCGGAAAGACCGTGATTGCCAAGAAGAATGCGTCGCAATAAACTTGGCACTAAGTTATTTTCTATAAACAAGTTACAATAGCTCTAACAATACGGAACTACAAATGAAAATTATATAAAGAAAACTCAATTAGGGTAAATCGCCTATTACTGCCCCCCCCAGCAAACATTCTTAATTCATCACAAAAATATCTGAGGGTCGAGCACGACTTTACGAATGCTGCCTAACGTTACGGTTATCGTATCGAGATCGAGAAACCTCATGCTAAATTTTACTTCCAAATACGCTCACGGGCGGGCGCTGTTCCAAACGTCATACAAACTTGACAACGTTTGCTATTCGATTTTACGTGACGCAGGTTTCGAAAAGTCGTTCTCGACCCTCTGATCTACCGTATCGAACTTTGCCAATTCCAATGTGCCTCACCATGATCTCAATGGAATCGAACAGCTTGCCCAGCTCTTTCTTCTCCCTCTCGTTCAGCGAGGGGTCCTGGGAGTCGAAGATCCCCGTCTCCCGCAGCTTGGTCTTGACACTCTCCAGCGTGATGGGCGGCGGCATGTCCTGGATCTCTCCGGACTTGTAAACCGCTTTGTTGACTTCGATGTCGGGGTCTCGACTGGATTGGGGGATGGTGAGGTCGGGGCTGGAATGGAGCAAAATAACGTTGTCACTGTTAATCCTTAGAAAAATGTGCGATAGAAAATCTTATTTTAGACGAGTTACCCAGGGGACATCTCCATGGCAACGAGTGGCAATAAAAAGTTGATTGACCCAAATAAATGAATCTGCATGTTTATTGTCTAACTCGATTTGCATATGTAGTGGTATTGTGTGTTTATAGGCATTCTGTATTTGAAATTTCCCTTTTCCCGTACTATTAGTATAAAATAAAGAGGTTTGTAATAATTATATTGATGAAGAAAATTCCAAAATAATGTCACTGTCAAATTCTAAATTTTATTACGTTTTGCATTGATGTACCAAATAGTGACAGCGCGCGGACAAGCAATATAGGTGATTAGGTTACTCGGTGACTTAGTCGCCAACGGCCGCCGCGCGGGTGACATCTCGTTGACTTGTCCAATTACAACAGTTTCAACCGCTCAAAATGACGTCGTGCACATTTTTGAACTGTACAAATAACTCACAAAAGAAAAACAAAGCACAAGGAATCACATTCCACACGTAAGTAACGCACGTAAGAATATTTGTATTGTATTGTATTGTAAGTAAATAATTATACTTTTTATCCAGGTGGTATATTCCCTTGAAGTTTGACATGTCAATGACAGCTAATGAGTGAAGGCCGCATTTTGTCAGCGCTAAAGAGGTGTGTGCCGTGTCTGACAGCCTTATTAATAAAAAAAAACGCTAATAGAGGCTTGATCAGTCTATTAGTTAACAGACTGATTAGGCTTGTTTGACGTTTGTTAAGAGGCATGATTCATAAATGCTTGCTAGCAGTCTGTTAGCTAATGAGCTCTTGATTGGTTGATTAGACGCGTTATGTTGGCAATTTTGTCAAATCATAGACAAAACATGGCCTCCTCGTGAATAAAAAAAAAGAAAATTGACAGCAGTTACAGCAAATTCGAGGTTCGAGGAAAATAAAATCGCAAACTTTACTTAATTAAAGTTACACACGAGGTTAGTTTCCTATTTATAACCGACTTCAAAGAAAAGGAGGAGGTTCTCAATTCATCGGGATGTTTGTAATCTTAAAAAAAAAATGAATACCACCCAAAAAAGGAGTGATAATTGAACAGCGGAGGATAAAGTAAGAACAACAATTCATTTACCTTTGTTTGGTATCATAAATGTAAAGTGATTCTATTGAATCTAATCACTGAAGGTCCTTTTCAGATCCTTCAAGTGGCAGGTGCTAAAAATGGCGAACTAAATGGAACCGTGAGACGGTTTCCGCCACTCGAAGGTACACGATACGAATAAAAACAGCAGCCGCAAGGTTGCTGCGTGCACGTGCCTTCTAAAAAGGTTTGTAGTTAAGTATCAGGTTTTATCCTTTGTGTCAATACAACACGGTCATAATCCTCTTTAACAGCCGTTCTGCTACCTAAATCATGTGAATAATGATTAGATATAAAGTGCATATATTGTAAACATACCTGTCCGAGGTTGATTACCTGTCTAAAAGGTATATTACTTAATCATCATTTTAATACCCGTTTTCTTGTTCAAAGTGCCAAAAATTTCCTGTAGGGAAAACTATACAAGCACTGAACAAAAAAAAATTATGTATTTTAGTTTGCTCTGTTACATTGATTAGATTATGCCCCAAAAGAATATCTATCCCACTTTGTATTTCATAGATATCTGTAAAGTCAATGTCAATCAGTAAATCGGATAAATAATCTTAACTATAAAATCGTACAACCACTACAAATGCAATTCTAAGCTCTCGCTAATTCATCTATACAAAAACTGACATTTCAATCCGATGACAAGTGTCAAAATAGTTACGCAATAGGGCCTCTGGTCAGCCCTAAAGCTACAGCTAACAGCAAGTATAACGTTATTTTGCCCTAGAAACTGCACTGCAAATGGAATTACCATATCAAAGCATGTATTGTACCTGTTATCGATTTCAAATGATTTTTTACGGCTGACAAATGGGTTTTCCCGAAGTTTTATCGCATTATTCTTTAATCTCGAATACTTTGGACTTATTGCATTTGATTGGACCTTGCGGAATTTCCTTTTTTTATTGGAATCTAAATAACACTTTCTCCGTTCTCTGATTGCAATATAATTGCAATAACATGGGACCGTAATATGGATTTCAAAAAACGAAAAAGTAATATTTTAAATAACTTACCATCCCCAAGTTATTTGAGGTAGGTTTACAGCTGCCCTGAAAACAATAATTATGTAACATTTAATAAGCTATTCTTAGAGACTACAGTGACACTCGAGCTTAGCAAAATAACGGACCACTCACTTAAATTATACTTCGTTCTTTTAGCATTAGAAAGAAGGTAAACAATCTTGAATTGTCTTTTTATTGAAAGATGCTTTTTAAAAATAAGTCACAGCAAATAACAATGAGATTCAATTATTTGTTTTGTTATGGTTTTATACGTATCGGTTACTTATTTTTAAAAAGCGGTTTTTAATAAAAATACATTGTCAAGATTGTTTACCTTCTTTCTAATGCTAACGAAGTATAGTCGAGTTTAGGTCAACATGACTGTTTCGAAATAGTTCGTAATTTTTCCTCTGGGAGCGCAGGGCTTACCTAATATACTTGAGTGATGTGATTATTTCACTATCAATGTTAGTATAGTAAGAGTGATAAAAGCTGTTTATGACATTGTCATAAGATTGAGTTTTACCTGGCCCGTGGGAAAGTTTTTCCACTGTGACTGTACCCATATTTAACACACTTTAAGATTTTTTTTTGTCACCCTTATTTTTAAATATAATGCACACATTATTGTTAGGGTTACGTACCTCAAAAGAAAAAAAAACGGAACCCTTATGATCACTTTGTCAGCCACCCGTCTGTCTGCGTCTATTGTCACTCCTAAGTAAATCAAAACCTGTATAAGTCTGTATAACCTGTATAACCTGTAAAAATCATGAAATTTGGCACGAAGCTAAGTTGCACAACACAAGTCAAGAAAAAACCCGAAAACTTTGATACGGAACCCTCGGTGCGCGAGACCGACTCGCACTTTGCCGGTTTTTTTATACTCTTTGTGTAAGTCTCGTGTAAACATAAAAGAGAAACGTGACTGACTGATCTATCAACGCACAGCCTAAACCACTCAAGCTAGAGACTTGAAATTTGGTACACATATACCTTGAGTATCCTAGAAGAAGAAATTTATCCCATGAGGATAGGGAACTAGCCTATTTTGAAATATTTCACGGGGGCATAAGCTAGCTTAATAATAGGCACTTTGTGTATATAACATTCGGCCACGTCAAACAGATTATTGTCTCACAGATTTACAATAGCATCGATAGAGTTGTTTTGTTATACATAATAGGTACGTTATGTATTATTGTTATGATTTGTGTTACGACGTCTGGCAAGTCTATTATACCTATTATAACTTTACCGGCTCGCACCTCTGAGATTATAGCTTTTCGGTGAACGATAACATCACGAGGACACTTGTACACTCCTGCGAAGCAATTCAGTGGTGTGTGTGAAGTTCCCAATCCGAACTGGGCCCGCGTGGGAACTGTAGCCCGAGCCCTCTCATTATCAGCCCCGCAGTGGGACATAAAATAAGGCTGGTGATGATAACTTTTAATCTCAATAAACAAATGATTATAGTGAAATAAACGGATCACTCACGTAGGTATGTAAGTCGAGTTAACTAATCCGTAGTCCGTCCTCTGGGAGCACACTCTTCGGTGGTAGAGAAACGACAAGCGAAACGAACGAACTGTGTGTTTTCGTTACACAAAGGACTACGGTTTAGTCCGAAATATGTCGGGCTGTACTTGATTGACATACGTGAGTGATCCGTTTTTTCACTATGATTGAATCACACGGTAGTTTCATGTTAAAACTCCCTAAATACTACCTAATGTTTTTTTTTTATTGGTGTCAATTTGTCCCATATTTATTCTTATTTATTTTATTTTACCTTGTGTCCATGGGGTCCCGGCGCTTACAAGCTTATTTCAGAGTTAAAAAAAGCGCTTAGTCGATGCAACTTGTGACCAAAATGCTGGCAAATTTCTCTCTCAAAGAATCAGCATCGCTATTCAGCGTGGCAACACTGCCAACCTTTTGGCCACCATGCCACGGGGGCCTTATTTAGATTTAATTTAGTTTTCAAGTTTTAGTTTATTTAGTTTTAGCTTAGATTTGATGTCATTGTGAATTGCTTTTATTATTTTTATACATATTTTTTCATATCTTCTATTTGATATGTGGTTTGAATCAATAAATTTAGGATTTTCCTGTTTCATGGCATCATCAAGTGACTCTATTTTAAGTACCTACCATCATGTGACTTGCATAGTCATACTAGGTAAAACCCCTTTTTTAGATGAATTATCAAGACCGTGGAATTGCATAATTATGTAGTGGTATTGTGTGTTTATAGGCATTCTATATTTGAAATTTCCCTTTCCCCGTACTATCAGTATAAAAAGAGGCTTGTAATAATTATATTGACGAAGAAAATTTCAAAATAAAGTCAGTGTCAAATTCGAAACATTGTTACATTAAAACAGTTTATTTTAACGGCTGATTCTCCTTTTCATGCGAACCGTACAACCGCTACAAATGCAATTCCAAGCTCTCGCTAATTCATCTATACCTACCTTCATCTGTGTTATACTAGGTAAATACCCTTTTGTCTATAAACATATCGTAAGTCCTCTATTAACGACGTTTCGATATCGTTATGAGTTACAAATTTGAGTCATCTTCAAAAACCAACATAATTTACAATAAAAAAAAACGTTCGATACGAAGCGTGCTCGGTATGTTTGTCTTTAATAAATAAAAAGAAAACTAACGTACACAAACACACACACACACACACACTTTTTAACTAATTAATTAGTTAGTACTCGTAGTGCTGTATTTTTATAGGAATTCTTCTTGGTTTTTGTTTCACCTTCGAGTAAGGGAAAAGCGGAACTTTCCGAGCGGAATTTATCTTTAATGGAAGGCTCCAACCTTGTATCTAGTGATATACAAAATGTAAAAAAATCAATAAAAAATTGTTTTTTTTTTTAATTTTTCAATAACATGAAACTTATCGTAACTACTCACAAGAAGGCTATTATAATAGCGCGGTCGGCCATAGTGCAGAGCTGGTAGTCACTGCACTCGACTCGCGCGCACTGCGGGTTATATTATCGCGTATCGCATTTACGGTTCGTCAACTGCGCTGAGATTTCTTGATCGTTGAGACTTTCCAATGAAAATTACAGTGTCGATGGAAACGTCAAAATTAATTTTATATTTAGTTTTCGTTCTGCCACCTTAATTAGACTCTTCATCTTGGTTTCCCTGTATTTTAGTCGTCTGGGAGACATTGCTTTTGAGCGATAAGGCTGCCTACTGTCTGTCTTGTCTGTTTTTTTTTGTAATATCCCTGTGCTGTTTTGTGGTGTTCAAGAGAATATTTGTATTGTATAAAGTCTGTGTATTATGTTATAATAGTGTCGAAATAAATGGAAACAAAAATAATCAATAAATCGATTATTTTCATTGATTCAGAAAATAGCTCCATCTCTTGCCACTAATGCGTAACTGTAGAAGTTCCGTAGTGGGTGAGCAGCTTGATTAAGCTACTCATAGATGGCGCTGAGGAGAGATCTTCCAAATAAAAATATGACACAAGGCATTGAAAAATTCGTTAGGTACACCAACGTTAAGTATAGCTTAATTGGTGGAGCGTGGTACGGATTACCGAGGTTGCTGGTTCAAGTCCAGCTGCTTAACGGATTTTTCTTTGCATTGTCATTGTATATTGAAATAAATGGGTCAATCAACTTTTCTTTGCCACTTGTTGCCATGGAGATGTCCCCTTGTTCACTCGTCTAAAGAAAGATTTCCTAAGGCACCACTCCATCAAACGTTAGGAGTTTTGACAGTAATATGGCAATTCCTTCATGCGTCTCCTAAGCATGCAAATCCTGACTTTCAGGTGAGTCGGGTCCTAAAAAATCATGTCTTCGTTCTGTTACCCAGGGGACATCTCCATGGCAACGAGTGGCAAAGAAAAGTTGATTGACCTAATTGCGGTTTATTTCGTTTCATGCAATGTAAGACTATAGTGGAGTGTGAATGTGTATTTGACTTGACAGATAAGAATAAGGGATCATTCTGCTGGACTAATTCCTTTTCTCTAAGAAATGCCACTGAACCCTACTATCTGCATTAGTCGCTTGAAAACCCTGCCAGCTACTTTGATTAAGTGTCTATGCAGGAATGACCATACATTCCTTAACACTTCCTCCTTATTCCTATTCTTCATTCTTATTCCTTGACACTTAAGGTCCGTCTGGATCGCTACCACCATCTTACTCGCTAATCCTGCCGCTAAGCAGCAATTTTCCCTATTTTGCTAAATATACATGCCAAAAAAATATCGTTATGAGTTCTAAACTTTGTACAGTCAGAGTGTCCAACATCTGTAAAGGGCGGCCGAGGAATGCAATATGGTGACGAAAGCGTAAGATGGATAAGACTTTTATTATAAAATTTTGAGTAATATTTATATATAAAAATATACCCATCAATTGTGGTCATATACCTACGCTCGACATTATTTAGACGTAATTTGCATCTGTCTGCCGTTAACTAAACATCTGTAAAGCCAACCGAACTGGATCTGGAACTGACAGTAAGGTTGTGTAAATATTGACCACATGACCCTTCATGTGGTCAATATTTACCTATTATCCTTATTGTCCTTAGTGTTCCCTAACACGGAAGGACATGACTAGTCACCTTAGCAACTTTTCGAGTTATCGCGATTTGAAAGTTTGGAACGATGTAATTATTTTATCCATATAATTTTCGTACACATCTTTTTTTAACGTGATCAAAAAGACAAGTTGCACAAATATTTGTATCTGTAACCGAGTGGTAACCTTAAGTCTATTGAGTGTTCTACGTTTTGAGATTAAAATCTCTTTAAAAAAAAAGAAGTGAGTAGACGTATTATTTCCGTGTACACACTTCAAATGTACTGTACAAGTATCAAGAAATGTCGCTCGCAGTACACGGATCGTATAAAGTGTATCGAAATGGCCAATCCAAGCAGCCATTGTTCCTTCAATGAAAACTGAAAGTAAACAGCTCGCATAAAAATAATCTCAATTAATATATCAATATGTATTAAACGCACTGTACTTGACATAATATTTAGCGAAACCCGTAACTATTTATCAAGTATCATACCATAATAATACTGACTGCGTCTTCTGTTTGGAATGTACACGAAATATAGTTTAGTACTAAGCAAGTACGTACTATAGTTTGTATATTGGATTGTAATAACCCATTATTATTCATAGAAAAATATGATGCTTACTATGGCATTGCCGAAGGTATACCACTTAATATTATATAAACCTATAGCTAGCAGGTGTTGTAAAATTTGTGATGTATTTTGTTAAACGGAACTGAATTAATTTAAACGCAAAAAGATCGCGTTCGATAATTTAATAAAAATCCTCAATGTATTTACACTTTGTAGGTGACGAGTTTACAAATTCATATGATAAATAAATAGTATTAATACCAAGATTATAATTAGGCATTTCTTGCGTCTTTTGGGGCAAAACATTTATTTGAAGTTAAAAATTGACCACAATTTAAATTATAAATTAATTTGTGACGACCGCAGGTCTGAATCAGCACAACCATAAATGCCACGGTTTGTGGTTACGCATTAGTATAAACATCAGGATAATGCCCTTTGGAACATTTTGACACAGGAACGGTCTTGCGAACGCGGCAGGCGGCGCCTGTGTAGACATGAGCGCGGCTCATATAGCTGGCACTAATTTTAGTACCACAAAATTGGCATCAGAAACGGAGTATCGAAGGGCCCGTCCATACGCTAACGCTATACAGCTTGTAACTTCCATACGAACATATATTATATTTTAACTAACGATAGTTTAAGGTGCTGTGAACGGTTTTATCAGAAACATGTAGCAATTGCCTTGGCTATTGGAGAGTTATTAATATTTTCTCGAGCAGCCAACATTTATTTGGCAACGAAAAGAACATTTATTTAGGAGTAAAATTTTAATGCAGTCAAATGTTAGTGTTAGTTAAGTACTTGTTTTGTTAGCTATGTTATACATTGCATGCTGAATTAATTTGTATGAACAATTTTTTAACTTTAGAGCAAAACAGCTTAGAATATAAGTTCATATTGAAATCACACGCTGTACGTCTTCGGCGGCAATACAGTATTTAAAATTGAAATTGTCGAAGGCATACGTTTACTAAAATGTGCCCAGATACGTATGTAGGCCTACTAACGTTAGTTTCTTGTTCATCTTTCAAGGTGTGCTCAGAGAGCAGCGCCAGCGAGTCGTCCCTCGAGTCCTCGAGCGGGTACGGCAGCCAGGGCGCGTTCGCCGCGGAGGACCACGCCCTCCAGCACCAGATACAGCATCCCGAAGGTCAGTGGCGCGGCTGGTGTGACGGTTGGAGCATGCTGCTCCTGTGTGTGTAATAGGAACCGCCTGATGTATTGGTGGTTCGGTTTTTTATGTTACCTAATAAATGAAGGGTACACGGAAATAACATGACTAGTCACTTTTTTTTAAAACGTGATTTTAATCTCAAGATGTGGAGCACTCAATCTTAGAGCAGGAAAGGAATGGAGATGGTAACGCGCGATTTCCCCTCTGCCAAATCTCTAACATTTAAGTCTGTTCAAAATTATCAGGGTCTGTTGATTGTGTGCGTGTTTTTGGCATTTGTGTGACAGTTTTGTTTTAGTGTGCGTTTGTTCCTACAACAAACGTTACTTACGTGCCTACGTAACAAATTTTGACAGGAGCGTAGGCGTGTGATTTACGTGTGTGTTCCTCGTCACCCTCAGAAAGTGGCAGAAAAATTGTGGTGCATAGATAAACCAAAGGCGTTTCCCCGTCTGTCTGCTTATGCACTCATTAGATTATAAGTTACCACTTAGTTACATATACAAATATTTATGTAACTTGCCTTTTTTATCACTTTAAAAAAATTTTATGCGAAAATTGTATGGATAATTACATCGTTCCAAACTTTCAAATTGCGATAACTCAAAAAGTTGCTAAGGTGACTAGAGATGTTCTTTCCGTGTAGGTACCCTTCAAATACAGTCAAGAATTCAGCCAGGGGATTGATTAAATCTAAGTGGCCGTCCCTGTAAAGTTTTTTTGCCTTATTCATAAACGTCACTCAAGCCTCTATTAGCTAAAATAGGGTTTGTCCTCTTCTCACTAACGGAGATGTCAATGTGACAAAAAGGACAAACGAACTTTAACGGTATTTTAGTTAATATAGGTTTATGAATAACAGGGTAAATCTGGAAAAACCCAATTGCCTCTGCGGGTTGACAATCCATTGTTGATTGAAGAGATTCAATTATAAATATGACATATCAAAATGATACCTGACATTTTCCTACTACAAAATTGAAAAAATTATGACATATTTAGAATTGGATCTGTTGAATGCATGAGAGAATGTTTTTTTTTTCTAATAAAATCTTTACAGGAGCGTTCACTTCGACTAAGTAACTCAACTCAACACCTGCTTGAGGTCTTGACGGGTCATTAAAACGCAACCTTTTTAAAAATGAGAGTCTTCGGATGTTTTTATTCTGAATAGGTATCACCCTGTGGTATCAACTCACGATGATTAAAAAAAATGTTGAATACTATTTTATGGTTTTTAGTACTTGTCTTCACGAATTTTCTTTCATGTTAGTTCCTTGTTTTCTGCATTGTTCTTTAACATTTCTATTTTTTAGTTGTATTATAAAACTCAATGTGTTTAAATGTTACCTACTAGCAAAAGTATTGACTGATCATTCAACCGTCAGCTTTATTCATCATTCGCGTACATTCCATTTTGTCACAATATTTTGAGTATTGGCACTACAATAAACAACTGTATAAAAGCAGTTATTGGTTGAAGTCATGATCTCAATTGAAGTATCTTTTTGTATTTTTTTATTTTTACGGTTTTCCCGTGAATGTCAATTATACTTTTAAAATACTGACTGAAACATGAATACATAGAAAAAAAAAAAGAAAAACATTCCGTGTCGCGTGCCGTACCATTACACCAAGATTAGCATCTAATCAGCAGCTAATCTTGCTTGATTGAAACGTCATTCATCACTTTTGCTTTTTTGTATTTTGTTGTTTTGTTTTAACGCCTTGCACGCCGTTAATTTGCGCCGCACCCAGACTCGGAGATAGTGACGTTACGGCGCGAGAGTGACGCGTCGATCGCGGCCGCGCGCGAGAGCTTCTCGATCTCGCTCGGCAGTCTCGAGGAGGCGGTGAGATCGCTGGACGAGACATGCGAGACGCCCGCTTTCGCTACCATCGGCAAGAAGCCCGCCGTGCCCAAGCGTCGGCCGGTGTCTATGACAGGTTGGTGTTGACAGATGTCGAACTGGTCTAGTGAGATCGCTGGATGAGACTTGTGAGACGCCCGCTTTCGCTACCATCGGCAAGAAGCCCGCCGTGCCCAAGCGTCGGCCGGTGTCTATGACAGGTTGGTGTTGACAGATGTCGAACTGGTCTAGTGAGATCGCTGGACGAGACATGCGAGACGCCCGCTTTCGCTACCATCGGCAAGAAGCCCGCCGTGCCCAAGCGTCGGCCGGTGTCTATGACAGGTTGGTGTTGACAGATGTCGAACTGGTCTAGTGAGATCGCTGGATGAGACTTGTGAGACGCCCGCCTTCGCTACCATCGGCAAGAAGCCCGCCGTGCCCAAGCGTCGGCCGGTGTCTATGACAGGTTGGTGTTGACAGATGTCGAACTGGTCTAGTGAGATCGCTGGATGAGACTTGTGAGACGCCCGCCTTCGCTACCATCGGCAAGAAGCCCGCCGTGCCCAAGCGTCGGCCGGTGTCTATGACAGGTTGGTGTTGACAGATGTCGAACTGGTCTAGTGAGATCGCTGGATGAGACTTGTGAGACGCCCGCTTTCGCTACCATCGGCAAGAAGCCCGCCGTGCCCAAGCGTCGGCCGGTGTCTATGACAGGTTGGTGTTGACAGATGTCGAACTGGTCTAGTGAGATCGCTGGACGAGACATGCGAGACGCCCGCTTTCGCTACCATCGGCAAGAAGCCCGCCGTGCCCAAGCGTCGGCCGGTGTCTATGACAGGTTGGTGTTGACAGATGTCGAACTGGTCTAGTGAGATCGCTGGATGAGACTTGTGAGACGCCCGCCTTCGCTACCATCGGCAAGAAGCCCGCCGTGCCCAAGCGTCGGCCGGTGTCTATGACAGGTTGGTGTTGACAGATGTCGAACTGGTCTAGTGAGATCGCTGGATGAGACTTGTGAGACGCCCGCCTTCGCTACCATCGGCAAGAAGCCCGCCGTGCCCAAGCGTCGGCCGGTGTCTATGACAGGTTGGTGTTGACAGATGTCGAACTGGTCTAGTGAGATCGCTGGATGAGACTTGTGAGACGCCCGCCTTCGCTACCATCGGCAAGAAGCCCGCCGTGCCGTAAGAAGTTTACGATGTCGAAGCGACGACCAATGCAGGTTCATAATACAATGAGAATATTGTGTTTTTATTCGCATGAGCATGACATTCATGTTTTTTAGCTTTGAATTAGTAGGAATGTCTTTTTTTGTGTTTTTGTATGTAGTTATAGAAGATTTTTTTTAAATGTCACCTTTTTTTTCTCAATTTATAATAGTTATTAAACATCTTAATTTTGTGCCTAAATTAGTCGTATAGCAATTACAGGGCATTTTGTGTTTGTCATTATAAAAATCTAAGGAAATATAAGAGTGTATGGCGAATATTATAGCCATAGGCCCTTAGTTATTTTATGTGCGTGGTTATCTAAACATAAGATATTGTTATCGTAGATCCATCCAGATGGACGGAACAGGGTTATGTTTTGAAAATGTCTGGCGTTTGTCCGATCCTTGGTCATTTCATGTATTAATTTTGCGGGTTATAGGACTTTGTGCAAGGTCCTTCCGGATCGCTACCACCATCTTACTCGCTAATACTGCCGCTAAGCAGCAGTGCTTGCACTGTTGTGTTCCGGTGTGGAGAGTAAGGCAGCCGGTGTAATTACGGGCACAAGAGGCATTTCATTTTAGCTCTCTAGGTTGGCGACGCATCTGCAAACCCTCCGGGGTTATGGGTGTCTATGGGCAGTGGTGATCACTTACCATCACGTGACCCACTTGCTCGTTTGCCTTCCTCGTCGTATAAACAAATCTGAAAACACATTAATTGTATTCTAATCGCGGTTTAATAATACCATCTTCAAAATATGTGTTAGTAATAGCAGTGTAAAGAGCTTATCTCTACCAGTGGTCCGACGCCTTTGAGGTTTGCGTAAATGCCGACACCGCAACCGCATGGCCCAAGCACCAAGGAGGGCGAAAGTTCCTAACTAATCGGGCAGTGGCGGCGTATGCAAGGGGGCTCGCCCTGCCCGCCCCGCACCCCGCAACCCCCCGCACGATTGACCTGTCCAGAGGCCTTCGTCGGATGACTGTATGGACTGTGGTAATAGTGTGTGTGTGTGTGTGCAGCGGGCGCGTGGTCGCGGCGCGGCTCGGGCAGCTCGCCGGGCAAGCCGCCGCCGCCCGTGCGCCGCTCGTCGTCCATCTCGCGCCCGCAACGCCCCGCCTACGCGCAGGTACCCACCCACAGATGCATTCACTTACTAACACCATGGACTTTGGGTCCAGTATAAAACTACTGATGTGCCGTCGGGAACTTGACACAATTGCGAAATTGTCCACATGGGAAAGTTTCTGAAATTTCTCACATTTTTGTATGGGGTTTAAAACTTTCCGAAATTGAAAATGGGAATTGCTTATATTTCTATGAAATTTTCAAGAAATTTCCGAGAACTTTTCCAGCTTTTTAAAACTTTCTGCAACTTGCACCTCATTAAGTACAACACGGCTTTTTTCGATGACAGCAATACACCATAGCGCTGTCGTTCGACCAAACTAAGACTGACTGACGCTCGATTAGTGGTATTTTTTGGAAATTAGTGGTCTTTTGGTTAGAACGTTTTCAAACGCTAACCTGAAGTCCATGGTGTTGGTAAGTCAATGTTTACATGCATTAATGCCGACTTACGCCAAACTTTGACGACCAGATAGCCTAGTGGTTAGAGACCCTGATTATGAAACTTGAGGTCCGTGTTCAATCCCCGATCGGGGCAGATGTTTGTATGATGAATACGAATGTTTGTTCTCTTATATTGGATGTATAATTGTGTCATTACTTGTCTGTGTATCTTCATTCATTCATCATCATCATCATCATCATCATTATCATGTCACGCTGGATATGACCTTCCCCAAAGCTTTCCACTCAGACCGGTCTTGTGCTTTCCGCATCCACCGCGGTCCCGCAATCTTTACCAGGTCGTCGCTCCATCTTGTTGGAGGCCTACCGACAGCTCGTGTCCCGGTCCGTGGACGCCATTCGAGAACCTTCTGACCCCATCGGCCATCAGTTCAGGGCATCAGTTCATTGTCTAGTAACTATCCATGCACACTATCTATCTATCATGGCTATCTAGTTTTTGACTAGGTCTATTGGTGTCAATTGACCCATGCTATTTAGAATTTATTTAAATCGGTTAGGGGCGAACACCAGATCAATCTGGGGTTATCTGCTTTAGTGCCGAGATTCAGGTGATGATTGTTAACCTTCTTTGCGGATACATTGATAATACGAATGATCAGCTTTCAAAATAATTTTTTTTGTTAGCGATGAAGACTCCGTTAACTCCATCGTTTTTTTTTATTACGCCTTACGATTTTGTACTACTGATATATTCAGGGCAACAACCTGAATGCGATGAGTGGGAGCGAGACCGAGCACCTACCGCCGCCGCCTGCGTTCTTGCTGCAGCCCGACTCCGAGTCCAACCCAGGTAACTCTACTGCGATAACTGTTGTTTTTTATAGTAATAACTTAGATATACAACGCGTCTATATTGTTAAGATTCCTCTTTCATCCATTGAAACTCCGGTTGGGTGGTATACTTGATTTATTAATTGGTCAACAACATTGTATAACTGAGCTCATTCGATACGACCATCCCGTGGGAAGAACCAGCAAGAAACCTCACGGATACATTATTTTAATAGCACTCACCACTTCATACATCAATACATTACCAGATTACACATATTGTTAATTGCTACGCATAATATTACTTATTTCAATTTATCAGCAGACATAGACACCTCTCAAGCTAAAGCATTTCGCGCTATATTCTGACAGCTGTCAAAGTCATCTCTGGGCGGCCAATCATGGCCGCCCCTAAAAGTGCGTTTTTGCTGAACTAAGTCTGTTTTCCCTAGCCACTATCATCCAATCGCAACGCTGGATTTTAACATATTTAACAATATCTTCTGGACATAGATGAATAGGACGTGTTGATTAGGGTGTTTCTAACCTATATACAAAGTCTCATTCCAAACTCCACAGTATTAAAGTATTAACAGAGAAATTAATTTTCATGTAATCAAATAATTTACCACATTAGAATATTCCTGAGAAGGAACTCTACCCGGGATCTTGTTTAATGTTCAGGAGTAGAGACACGTTGTATACTATAGCGTATGAACAGACCCTTCGGTACTCCGTTTTTGTTGCCAATTTTAAAAGGAACCTCATTTGGGCTCTGCGTTGATCAGTCAGTCAGTCAGGACTTGTCTTTTTATGTACATAGATTTTGATGGATGACACAATGAGCTCTGAAGGGTATTTTTTTTTCATTTTCAACAGGCATAAACGTAGCTGAAACGGTGAAGCAGCTGACCGAGCTAAAGCACATGCCGGCGTCCCCGGGGCTGGCGCGGCGCGGCCCCCCCACCGGCGCGGCGCCCCCCCCGCAGCCCCTCACCACCTTCCAACAAGCCAAGAGCAACTTCTCCTCCACCACCAGTCTGAACAGCACCGGAAACTTGAACCCCATATACGGTCAGACAGGCCATCGGATAATGGCTTATGTGGAACAGAACTCTATTTATGTGAGGAAGAACAGTTTGAACAGTTCGAGCACGGATCTGTATGGGGGGAATGTGGGGTACAGCGACAAGGGATCGCCGCATGGGTCGAGTCCGTCGACCCCTAGCTACGGAGAGAATAATTCGTTCTCGAGTTTTGGACCGCGAGTGGCTAATGAGTCGCACTATGGACAGACTGGTAAGTTTTTTTGCTTTCATTCTAATTGGTGACAGTGCTTTAAAATGTTCCGATTGCAACTATAACAGCCTTATCACACTGGCGATTCGCTAGCGAGTTTGAGGCGATCACGTAACGTGTTCGCCGCGAGCGGTATTAGTATGAAGCACTCGCTTGCAAATCGCTAGTGTGATAAGACTTAGGAAAGTTGATAGTTGTTGTTTCATTTCAAAGTCCAAAAAAACCATGACCAAATCGGTCTACTTGTTTAAGAGCTACGGTGCCACAGACATACACAGATACGCAAATAGACACGTCAAACTTATAACATTCCTCTTGTTTTGCGTCGGGGTTTTAGTTTGCAACAGTTGCAACCATACAAACGCCAATACCCCTTAACTGGTCATTCCTCTCCTTGTGTCACATCCATCATCGTCACCATCCTTTTTGACGTCCCACTGCTGGGCACGGACTCCTCTCAGAATGAGAGGGCTTGGGCTATAGTCCCCACGCGGGACCAGTGCGGATTGGGAACTTTACACACATCATTGAATTGCTTCGCATGAGTTACTATGGCGCTGAGGATTCTATTGACGTGTACCCCTCCCCCAGTCCCCCACGCTGC
Source organism: Clepsis dumicolana (assembly GCA_963691665.1). Classification (NCBI taxonomy): domain Eukaryota; kingdom Metazoa; phylum Arthropoda; class Insecta; order Lepidoptera; family Tortricidae; genus Clepsis; species Clepsis dumicolana. The sequence goes on along the minus strand of OY829527.1, from coordinate 8,784,195 downwards.
GTTATGCCAGTGTCTAAACACGGACGCATAAATAAACCTTTTCTCGGACTTCGGACCTCATTCATAACAATCACAACACTGACCTGGAGTGAGACCTCTATCCTCTGCTGCAGTTTCTCCCCTCACAACGCCTGTTTACTATAAAATGTGTGTTTATGGGGTTGCGTGGCTTGCAAGCTTCAGGATCAGGAGGCCTCTTCAATGAATGCGTTTTATTTTAAACTTTTAAAGGATGATTTATTGTAGTCCTTTAAGTACGTACAATTTGAATTCAAAGCTAATACGCGTCCAAAATCAATAAATTAAGTAAAAGAGATGTGCACTATAAACGTGGCGTGTAGTGAAGTAACGTCAGTTGTCGATAAAAAAACCGACAGTCGCTGCGCCCCCGTGCGGCCAGCGCCGTTAAACTTTCGTCTTCTCGCGCCACCGGTAGATGGCGTTGAAAGCATAAACAACGAACAAAACATGTTTTTTACACATTGAGTAAGCTGATATTTTGTTATTTTTCCTTAGGGTATACAATACTTATTAACAGGTTTATTCATAAACCAATAACAAAACAAATTAGTAAGCAGGTAACATTTGTTTTGATGCCATACGTGTTTGTTATTGTCGTGTGGTTTGGTTTTTACAGTTTACTAGGAATGCAAAGACAGTGACGTAGAATGGAAGAACTATTTTTTTTATTTTTTATTTATTAATTGAGCTTTGGCTACCAGGCCATCAGCTTAAAAAAAGAATAACAGATGAAACACGAAACAACAAAAATTTAGGTAAATTTTATCTTATCATGGTAATTAAATTATACCTAAGTAGACAGGATTGATTGATTCAAACCTTTTTTAATTGAATAGAAATAGAAATAAATATTTTTTTGCTGGAATACGTTACAAATAGGTCTTAACATAAATATCAGAAACAGTCTTCAGTCGACGTAAAAGACAACGTGCAAAATGTATTGGAATTGGTCCTCACGATTTCACATCACACAATAATTTACAATATGACTAGCCCATTATAATTTTAAAATTCCTTAACACTATAAAAACAATGGTACCTAATATTAAAAAAAATTTTCAACTACTACATGTATGAAGGGATATACTTAAGTTTTCTACGTATAGCAGCGATGATTCAATACAGACTATAATTGAAAATAGATATTCAGCGTATTTTACAATTGCGATGAAAAAACCAATGACAGTAAATATCAAAGTTTGCGAAAACCGTGTTTACATTCATTCATAAACAACAATTTCCTCCTTTTATGCTTATTGTTTTTGTTTGAAGTTTGTATTGTTGATTTCCTCCTGATTACGTCAGCGGTGAAACTTTGTTTATTCCGGGGGTGACAGCGAATAATTGAAGATGGCTGACTTGTTTTTGTACAGTTTATATAGTGAAGTGTCTTAATATTATGAGGACCTATAATTATTATGTATAATCGGCTAGTCTTTGCACTATAGTGTCATTCTACGGAACTTGCTATCTATGTAAACAAACCGCCATATTGAAATTGTCTCTGAATGATGAATTTATTATGGCGGTTTGTTTACATAGTTAGCAAATTTCATAGAATGACACTTTTACGTATTTTCTACCAGTCTTCGATGGACTAGGTACACACGTACAGCACACGTCTACACTCATATCAATATTTGTTAGGTTCTTACAAACTCACACCAGAACAAAACTCACACAAATGCCTAAACACGCACACTGTCAAAGTTTCATTGACAGTTAATAGTCAGCTTAATATAAATTTTTGACAGAAGGGAATACGCGGTAACATTTCCTTTAGGTTATCCCGTCCGTTATAACACAATTGGGGTTGTCTATTTTTTTGCAATGTATTGTAAATCGGAAACCATTTCGAGATTAATGCTTTTTTTTTTTGCTTCTGGTATTTTTTTCATTTTAATATGATGTAATTAATTTAATATATACAGAATAAACAATTACCTCCATTTGCCCTTCACGCCATTCACAACTACGACATAGCGGTCCGAATTGTACTTTATTAACGTGAGTACAAGAATTCATCACTATTTACCCGCGTTTTATGCTACTATATTCGATTTGGACTGGTTAATTAACAGTTTAGTGACAGTGACAATGACAGTTTAACGATTCACCACAGATTAAAACTGAACTAAAGCAGGGTCTCAACATACGCTTACTGGTAAATTTATTGAATAAGCAGCTGTGTGGATGAGCTAGACATAACTCTGACGTCATCAGACAAAATAATTTCAATAAATAATTTAAAAATAAGGAGTCATTTATATGAGGACATAGCGAAATTAGTTTATTATAGTTGACTTTTCTGTACAATAAAAATATAAAAAAGCATTGGTATTTTTTTTTTGACAACCCCAATTGCAGTTATCCATCACTACGCTGATGAACGGTCACACTCAGCCATCACACATGCACATTCATACGTAATAAGTAATTGATGATTATGTTTGATTTAAGTGCTATTTTACTTTCATCTACCTAAAATTTTGGCTCAAGTACTTACCAAATGTGATATGGTATTGTCATAGTTCTCAATGCTCTGCATCTGCATATATAAAATATTACTCGAGAACTGTATAATAATCCTTAGGTTCTGCCTCGAAAATTTCGGTTTACTTCGGTATAAACTTCTATATGGTGTAAGCCGTAGTAGGCTTATAGTTTGACGTAACTAAGGCCTGTCAAGCAGAGGGTCGTGGGTTCAGACCCTGGCTCGTGGCTCATGAGTTTTTCGGGGCAGGAAACTCGTACACTCCTGTGAAGCCATGCAATGGTGTGTCTGAAGTTCCCAATCCACACTGATCTCGCGTGGGAACTGTAGCCCAAGCCCTCGTAGACTGAGAGGAGGCTTGTACCCAGCAGTGGGACGTAAATAGGCTGGTAATAATGATGATTAGTATTGATTTAAACTTTCGCGATTTTCACACATTATCAATGATACTCATCATCATTATCATTATAATGAATGATGATTAGCTTTTCATAATCTCACTTGTTTATTCAGGTTTCAAGCTCCAGCAAGAGAAGAAGTATGCTCAAAGCACTATCTACGCGCAGCCTTCACATATCATAGCCGGCTACAACAGTATGGCGCGCCACGACTCGCTCAGCCCGCTGGCGCTGCGCAGGAACATCGCGGCGCGCGCGCACAGCGCCGACAGACACCATTCAGATCGTAAGTAACAGCTCGCAGACACAGATCAAGATCACCAAATTTCACGAAGGTCCAGTGGAACGTAGAACCCCCTCCTTTTTTGAAGTCGGTTAATAAAAGGAAAAGTCCTGACCGACTGACTGATCAACGCCCAACCCAAACACTTGGACCTAGAAAGCTGAAATATGCCATACGTGTTCCTTTTATAATGTACGCTAGGGATAAGGCAGGATTTTTCGAAATTCCACCCCTAAGGGGGTGAAAAGGGGGTGAAAGTTTGTATGGGAAATCGTTATTTTTCAAGTTACGATTATGAACTTAGTGAAATACCCACGGGATAGAGAGTTCTGCCACGGGAGCGAAGCCGCGGGCGAAAGGTAGTGTTTAAAATAAGACGTAATAACAGAAAGTATATTAGAGTACCTATGCAACTTGTAAAATGTGCGAACACTATTTTAATTGCACATGTCCGTTTGCCTGTGTAGCTATACTGCCAACCCGACGGCAGTGACGCGTCTGTGCCCGAACGTAGCATAGCGACGTGTATTGTTAACCACTAGCTACGTATGAAATTGTAATACTGTTCATAAACGTATTTCTCATACTTATAAATAATAATGACCACCGTTAGTTTTCCCCAGATAGAGCTCAAAAACACTGATAGGTATCTTTTAAAATTTAGGTAAGAAAAAACATTGTACATGTAACACTTTACGTATGTAGGTACTGTTCATGCAGTGGGCTCTCGGACCAACTTGCGTCAATGGCTTTGCAAGTATAGAATCATTCAGGTAGCATGTAGAATGGGCATGTAACAGTAAAAATTTTCCTTCCGTGATCTTTGTAACTATCGAAATGTGTAGATGTTGTATATGCTAGCAATGTTTTTATCAGATTCGTGTTATTTTTTTATTGGTCTAAGAAAGTATTGTCTACTGGGAACTGCGCAATTTTCTGGGATAAGAAGTAGCTTATGTGTTATTCTGAGGTATAGCCTATATGACTTTGAAGTTTAATCAATGATAGTTTTTGCGTGAAAGAGTAACAAACATCCATATTATGTATTGTATAAGATAGCCGTGATAGCCTAGTGGTTTGACCTATCGCCTCTCAAGCAGAGGGTCGTGGGTTCAAACCCCGGCTCGCACCTCTGAGTTTTTCGGAATTTATGTGTGAAAATACATTTGTAATTTATCACGAGCTTTTCGGTGAAGGAAAAACATCGTGAGGAAACCTGCATACTCCTGCGAAGCAATTCAATGGTGTGTGTGAAGTTCCCAATCCGCACTGGGCCCGCGTGGGAACTATGTAGCCCAAGCCCTCTCATTCTGAGAGGAGGCCTGTGCCCAGCAGTGGGACGTAAATAGGCTGATGATGATGATAATGATGATGTATTGTATGGTTTGTATTACTCAGCCGTAATCAGAATTGGATTCAAAAGTAGGTACCGTTAGCACAATAGTGCTTCAAATTATGCATGACGAATAACATTTATATGCATTCTGAGAGGAGGCATGTCCCTAGTAGTGGGACGAAAATATAGTAATGAAGAAAATATTCATTAGTCAATCAATGACATTTTCACGTAATGAAAGTTCACAGTATTTGCAAAATATGGTTCTTTTTAGAGTTATTCTGTACATTATTTAAACGATAAAAACAAGATATATAAATACGTTAAGTGTCTATAACATCTGGACTTCTTTTTCTACGTTTCGTTTTTTTCGTATCTAATACTTATCTGCGTCGCAAATAAGTCAAATCGCAATTAATATTCTGTCACTACATCGTCATAATAAGCATAATTTACTTTGACTTGTGACATACACTAATGTATAGAGAATTTAATAGGCTAGGATTTCTACGTTTAACATTATTATAATACTTTTTTATGATCATCATCATCATCATCATCATTGGCCTATTTATGTCCCACTGCTGAGCACCAGGTCTCTGTTTATAATATAAAAAAAAAAAGTAATTTACGTATTCGGTGCGAATTTTAAACGATTTTATTTCCAAAAGACGCGTTATTTGTGATAAAACGGTGTAAAATGAAGTTAAGCTGATATTAAATAGATGTCGTCACTAAAACGAAGTTGTTTAGTAGAAGTGAGGTGGGGTGAGGAAGGCGCGAAACGTTCAAGGTCATCCTCTAAATTAACGTGCGTGTTCTGTTTGTTCCACAGAGAGCGGTTTGATAGCGAGTCTCAGCGCGAAGCTCGCTCCTCAGCTGTCGCCGCGGACCTCCCGGCGCGCCATCTCAACGATAACCCCGTCCGATTCGCCGCCCAAGGGCAAAGGTCAGTCTACCATGCAGCCTACACTATGACGGCCGGATAGCCTAGTGGTTAGAGACCCTGACTGTGAAGCTTGGGGTCCCGGCCTCGATCCCCGGTCGGGGCAGATGTTTGTATTGATGAATACGAATGTTTGTTTTCGGGACCTGTTTAATATGTATATTAAGTATCCGTTGTCTAGTGTTCATAGCAGAACCCATAGTACAGGTTTTGCCTAGTTTGGGACTAGTGACCTAACATTGGTGACAATTTTATTGTCCCATGATATATATATTTTTTAATTTATTTATGAGTATCTGAGTATAAAAATAGAATCTGAAAAACTCAAGTTGCGAGCTGAAGCTCGAACCCACGACCCTCTGTTTGAGAGGCCGTAGGTCAAACCACTGGCGCGCGGTATTCGTTTCGCTACCTCTGAAGCGTGTGCTCCCAGAGAAAGGACTACGGATGAGTCCGAAACATGTCTGGCTATACTTACTCGTCTGACATACGTGAGTGATCCGTTTATTCACTACGATTGAATCTCGCTATAGTTTAATGTTTAAAGCAAAATCCTAATCCTAACTTCCTAACTAATATTATAAATGCGAAAGTAACTCTGTCTCTCTGTCCCTCTGTCTCTCTGTCTGTCTGTCTGTCTGTCTGTCTGTCTGTCTGTTTGTTACCTCTTCACGGGAAAACCGCTGCAGCAATCTAGATGAAATTTGTTAAGAACATAGTTTTATATATATAAGAACATAGTAGGGAGAATTGTACATTTCCCGCGGGATAGCGATTACCGAAATCTACGCGGACGAAGTCGCGGGCAACAGCTAGTACACTTATAAAGCTTAACATGAACATGACTCAAAATTTGTAATAATCATAACCACAATTAATAATATTAAAATCACGGAACTTAATTGTGTAAAAATTTACGTGACTGACGGATAACCTACAGCCTAAAGCATTAGAACTAAATGATAGAGTAGGTAGAGTATCATAGACGCCTCTGTGATTAATAAGTTATGATTAATTATTGTGATCACTACCCGTGATCATGATGCATGTATGCATGATCATCCAAACCTTATAAGGCAATCGCGGTCAATATGCCGTTTTGAATATCTCTTATGTAAATTAACTACGCATCATTTAAAATTGTTATAGTCGTCCCACGATAACTCTGCAACGAACTGACAACAGTAGAAATCTAAAGTTTGTTTATGGCAACACTGATTTATAGTCAAACAACACGTTTTGAACTTTTGATTAGATTAAACATTAAACAGGTCATCGTTCATTCACCATCCACCATTAAAATACCTCTCATATTTCGTTTTCTAGATTTTTTTTTTTACCTTACAACGGCAAAATCTACTAAACACTAGGAAAATTGTCCTCCAACCATAAACAGCCTACACTATGACGGCAGGATAGCCTAGTGGTTAGAGACCCTGACTATGAAGCTTGAGGTCCCGGGTTCGAATCCCGGTCGGGGCAGATGTTTGTATGATGAATATGAATGTTTGTTCTCGGGTCTTGGATGTTTAATATGCATATAAGTATGTATTTATCTATATAAGTATGTTTATCCGTTGTCTAGTACCCATAGTACAGTCTTTGCCTAGTTTGGGACTAGGTCAATTGGTGTCAATTTGTCCCATGGTATTATTTTATTTATTTACAGCTGAGGACAATTACGTTCCCTTTAACAAACGATTTACTAAATGACTCTACAATAGGATTAAATAGCCCACAATCAACAAGAAGCATGCCTTATATCTCTGTATCAGTTCTGGAATCTATTGAATCAGGCGTTGGAATATTTCATTACATGTTTGATAAAATGTCTATTATGGCTTTTCTTCTTAGAATATACTTGGTTTGAGTAATCCCCATGGTTTCTACGCTTGGCTTTTTCCTTAAAAAATATTTGTTGAAGTATATTGCATGACAAATATAGTGTTGTGGTTTAATGAATTGCTTTCATGGATTTAGTAAAGGATAATATTTGATTTGACGTCAGTGTTAAAATGCGGTTTACATCGAATGCTACTTTTAACCCCTGACGAGGGAAGGGGTGTTATAAGTTTGACCTGTGTATTTGTCCGTGGAATCGTAGCTCCTAAACGAATGAATGGATTTGGACGCGGCTTTTTTTTTAATCGAAAGCTAGTTTAATCGAGATGGTTTTTAGCTAAATTTCATAATAATCGATTCAGCCGCTTTTAAGATATTACATTTTGAAATGAAAATGTCGGTGGGTTTTTGTCAAGTTCAGATCCCAAATTAATGTGCGAGCCCGTTGATTTTTTCAGTATGGCTAAATTCCGGGAACCAAAATCCGGCAGCCCGTCGATATCTTGGAAAGTGAACGTAAAAAGTGTCAATAAAATTAGTAAAAATGTAATAAACCGCCGACATGAAAAAACCTGTAAAATGTAAAAAAATATAGTTTCTGGATTAATTAGGAACTATTTGTAAGCCCTCCGTACGGCACCCGACTGCGAAAATGTTGACATAGTTCTCAATTAGAGGACCAGGTCCTGAAATTAGATTTTTTACTTTTTAGAGTTTTATTATGTCGGGGGGGTTTTTAATCTTTTCATAGTTATCTAAATTAATACATATGTATTGAGACGTGATTTGTGGGATTTTATATGAATGAAATTTACTATATAAATTATGTTAAGGAATAAAAATCCCTTGGACTATTTAAAGACGTTTCCGCCTTTGTACCCGAATTTGATTGTTGTAATTTGTGTTTTTATCCTGTTTTTTTATACATTAAAGTGTTTACTTACTTCCTTACGTTTTCTTGGTTATTCTAAATCAAATACTTCTCTAGCAATTGCCTACAAACTTCCTGGCCTAGGCAATAATACTATTAATTTTAGTGTAAAGCCCTTTGGCCCTCACCAAACTAAAGGGTTGCAGAAGGAACGTTTTTTTTATAAATACTAAAAACTAACATACAATGACTATGCAAAGAAAAATCCGTTAAGCAGCTGGACTTGAACCAGCAACCTCGGTAATCCGTCCGGTGGTACGGATTACCGAGGTTGCTGGTTCAAGTCCAGCTGCTTAACGGATTTTTCTTTGCATAGTCATTGTATGTTGAATTTCATTCTATGAATGTTTCATAAAAATAAAAACAAAAATAATCAAAAAAATCGATTATTTTCACTAAAAACTAAGTTAGGTACTTAGTTTTTAGTATATATAAAAAACGTTAGGTTGTTTCGAAGTTACTTTAGTACGGTTTTGGATAAAGATGTTTAGGGCTATAGTATAGGCTCTCGTTACGGATGCTGTTTTATAAGAAACTAGTTGCCCACGACTTTGTCCACGTAGACATAGGTTATCGCTATCCCGCGGGAACTACACAATTTTCCCGAATAAAAAGTAGCCTATGTTATTCCTCAATATTCAAACTATCTTCGTGCCAAATTTCATCTAGATTGCCGTGAAGAGGTAACAATCAGACAGACAGAGAGACAGAGTTACTTTCGCATGTATAATAGTAATTAGGATAATAATAACTAATAATTTTATTTCACTGATGAATGCATTACCATTACCTACCTAAGTAATTACAATTCGTTATAAATGTTATAATAGTAATAAAATTTTGCAACCGACATTGAAAACATGTTTTTTCTGTGACGTAGGTAAATAATTGACATGTGAAAATTACCCGTTTGCGTCTAAATAAACATTCAATGATGAATGAATCTATGACTTCCTGAATCTATACTTCATTCAAAGAATATTCCGCTCGCACCGCACCGACTTCATATTTCTGCTGCTTAGTGCTAGGCCATAAAACTTTAGGCTTTAGTTTGTGTTGTCCGAAATAAACGCATTTTATTTTATTTTATTTATTTATCATTATTTTAGAGGATTATTTTACGTTTTCTTTCTAAGGTTTTTTTTTTGAAGGCGTTTTTACTTTTTTGTTGAAAGATTTTTATTTCACAATTCAACAATATGTTTTAATATTACAAAAAAATACATAATTCACAATGAGAGGGAAAAATTTGAGGGTTGCCCTCAATTCCCCTGGGATCCCACCATCACATCATGACTTGGTGACAATGGGACCACCTCAGTACCATTTCAAATAAAAAAAAATATTGAAAATCGGTCTACAATTGACGGAGTAATCGATGTACATACATAAAAAGAAATACATACAGTGGAACGTAGAACCTCCTCCTTTTTTTGAAGTCGGTTAAAAATGACCCTCTCATTGTGAATTATGTATTTTTTGTAATTTTAAAATTCAAAACAATGAATTTATTTACGAAAATAGACGAAAATTTACAATGGACAAAGGGAATGCCCCTCTTTAACTCCGAAACTACGGACTGGGCCGAAAATTTTGAGAAAAATACGAAATTAGTTCTTTACCTGTACCTGTAGATTACAAGAAAACCTGTAAGAAATATATGTTATTAAAAGTGACATAGGAAATTGGAATTTCAATAACTAACGTACATACCCCTCTCCACGCGAGTCGAACTCGCACTTGTTATTTGGAGATGTTATAATTTTTTTTTTTTACTATAAACTGACCAGTGATTGTCCCCTATCTCACTTGACCCAGGCTTCCCTTCCTATCAGATATGGTGGGCTAGGTATCCGCAAAATTTCTAGTGTTGCTTTACCAGCGTTCCTATCATCTGTCCACAGCACGTCCACCCTCGTAGGTAAAATCCTAAAGGATTGTCCTTCAAACTACGAGACGACGGGTTTGGTCGATGCTAGGAATGCTTGGCTAATGGCTTGTCCGGGTGAAAATCCTCCCGCTTATCCAAATTTCCAACGGAGCTGGGATGACACACTATCCAAATTAACTTATTCTAATATTCTCAGTTCCAGTTCAGGCCCAGACCGCGCAAGGCTTTTGGCTGTGGCAAGAAAGGAATCCGGTGACTGGCTTCATGCTTATCCTTCCGTTAACACCGGAACCTTTCTTGAGCCTGAAACACTGAGAATTGCAGTCGGGCTAAGACTGGGTGTTGCGCTGTGTTCACCACACCGTTGCCTCTGTGGCACCAATGTGGACGAAACGGGACACCATGGTCTTTCCTGTCAAAAGAGCGCCGGCCGTTTCTCCCGTCATGCCGCGCTCAATGACATAATCCGCCGGGCTCTTGCCTCTGCGAACGTGCCGGCCATTTTGGAGCCAAGCGGCATTGCCCGCGACGATGGCAAAAGGCCGGACGGTATGTCTCTGATTCCCTGGAGAATGGGTAGGTTTCTGGTTTGGGATGCGACCTGTGTCGATACAGTAGCACCCTCACATCTCCAGGGAACCACACAAAAAGCTGGTGCGGCGGCAGAAACGGCCGAAAATAGAAAAAATTCTAAGTATCAATCTCTCGGTCCGAATTATAATTTTGTTCCTGTCGGGTTTGAAACTTTGGGTCCATGGGGTCCCAGCGCTTACAAGCTTATTTCTGAGTTACAAAAGCGCTTAGTTGATGCAACTTGTGACCAAAGGGCTAGCAGTTTTCTCTCTCAAAGAATCAGCATCGCTATTCAGCGAGGCAACGCTGCCAGCCTTTTGGGCACTATGCCACGGGGGCCTTATTTAGATTTAATTTAGTTTTAAGTTGTAGTTTATTTAGTTTAAGCTTAGATTTAATGTCATTGTAAATTGCTTTTATTATGTTAATTAAATTTAAATTCACTTGATGGCAGGTGCAGATGAGGCCTAAGGTGTAATTCACTGGTTCAGGAACAGCCTATTCACTCTTGCCTTGAAGAGCCCTAGATTGTATCCGTCCGGAAATGCAGACGGTGGGAGCGAATTTCATTCCTTAGCAGTTCGCATTAGGAAGGATGAAGGATAATTATGTTGTTTGTGTGGTCGCGCAGGCGCGAAGCCGTCCCTGCAGCCGGCGTTTCTGGACAAACTGTCGGCCACCATCCAGCAGCAGCGGCGCCAGCTGGACTCGGCGCGCGCGGCGCACGTGCGCGACCGGATCAACACTCACGCGCAGGTAACCACCACTGTTGTTATGACCGAGCGAGCGGATCTTACAGCTTGGACAAACATGCTTTCGTAATGCAACTGAAACTTATTCATACCGCTCTTGTAAGAAGTAAGCTCGAAGCTGCCTCGGTAGCGTGGAACCCTCATGAGGTAACTTACATCTTACTTCTGGAAAAAGTTCAGAAAGCTTTTCTCCGTTTTCTATACAAAAAAAAAAAGTTATGGTTTTACTAAATTTCCTCTGGTTACATTAGGATTTCACTCTTTTTAAGTGAGGCGGAACTATGGGCTATTAGCGGCTTCTAGTAGTGTCTTGCGTTGGAACTCGGGTTGTCCTGAACTGGTAGCTAAGTTGGGTAAAATGGAGCTACCTTCTACAACGTGTTTTTTTTGATTCGCTTTAATTTTAAGGGGATATTCTCCAGGTCTAATAAAGTTAATTTCTCGAAGACACTAGTATCCTAACTCGTTCTGATTAAAAGATAATCAAAGATTAAATTTAATCACTAATGCATGGTAAACCGATGTAAAGGGTTCTTAATTTGTGACGTAATACTAGCTTTTTAAATTTCTGAAGTACGGTGTTTTTTATTTACGGCTTTGTAGCAAAAGAAGGTTAAATAAGTAAGTTTGTTTTATGTTAGGTTTGTTTTGCTTTTATGTGTCACGTCAATGTCACAATGGTTTGTGAAATTCAGTGATAATTACGCAGTGCATTAGTTTTAAGCTGTAATACCAGTTATACTGTGTAATGTTTTTGAATAAATAAATTATTAAATGGAAGTCTGCCCGCCGCGTGTCCAGCTGCTCTCCTGTACGGGACGCATTTCTCAACTGATTCTCGTGTGCCCCGCGGCTTTGCCCAGGTGCAATATTTTTAAAATGGGCTAGTTTCCTATCCCGTGGGAATTTCGAAAAATCCTTTCTTAGTGCACCTCTATGACTTTTAAGGTATATGTATACCAAATTTCAAGTATCTAGCTTTAGTGGTTTAGGCTGCGCGTTGATAGATCAGTGAGTCAGTCACGTTTCTGTTTTATAATTGTGTTTAGATGATAATAAGTAGATTTTTTAATACAGTTGCTCACATAGTGGTAGGTACTTTTTGTGGCTACGTATCATGCGGAGAGTTGTATTTTTCGTACTAGTGATTTTTACTTTTCCAAGGAGTCGGTGGAGGACGACGTTTTTAATAAAAAGGCATGTCAAGATTGTTACCTTCTGTGTAATCTATACATATAATAAAAAGACAAGTCCTGACTGACTGACTGATCTACGCACAGCCCAAACCCCTGGACCTAGAAAACTGAAATTTGGCATAGAGGTTCCTTTTATAATGTAGGCCCTGGACAAGGAGGAATTTTTATAAATTCCCACGGGATAGAGAGTTCTGCCGCGGGAGCGAAGCCGCGGGCGATAGCTAGTGTTAAAATACAAGAAGTTGAGAATCCTAGACAAGAAACTCATAACCACTCACTTGCTTTGAATTTTGAGTTGAACCCTATTTATAACAAAATATGAGCGTTGACAGGCAACTCTAGTTGCCAAACGCAATTGAGTGGCTAAGGACGCAGTTATCGTCGTTTGAGTCGAGGTGCTTGAGGTGATTGACTATTATGTCTCAATTTACACATTCGACGTCACCGTAGCACTAAAAATATGAGCGTTGACAGGCAACTCTAGTTGCCAAAAGCAATTGAGTGGCTAAGGACGCAGTTATCGTCGTTTGAGTCGAGGTGCTTGAGGTGATTGACCATTATGTCTCAATTTACACATTCGACGTCACCGTAGCACTAAAAATATGAGCGTTGACAGGCAACTCTAGTTGCCCAAAGCAATTGAGTGGCTAAGGACGCAGTTATCGTCGTTTGAGTCGAGGTGCTTGAGGTGATTGACCATTATGTCTCAATTTACACATTCGACGTCACCGTAGCACTAAAAATATGAGCGTTGACAGGCAACTCTAGTTGCCAAAAGCAATTGAGTGGCTAAGGACGCAGTTATCGTCGTTTGAGTCGAGGTGCTTGAGGTGATTGACCATTATGTCTCAATTTACACATTCGACGTCACCGTAGCACTAAAAATATGAGCGTTGACAGGCAACTCTAGTTGCCAAAAGCAATTGAGTGGCTAAGGACGCAGTTATCGTCGTTTGAGTCGAGGTGCTTGAGGTGATTGACCATTATGTCTCAATTTACACATTCGACGTCACCGTAGCACTAAAAATATGAGCGTTGACAGGCAACTCTAGTTGCCAAAAGCAATTGAGTGGCTAAGGACGCAGTTATCGTCGTTTGAGTCGAGGTGCTTGAGGTGATTGACCATTATGTCTCAATTTACACATTCGACGTCACCGTAGCACTAAAAATATGAGCGTTGACAGGCAACTCTAGTTGCCAAAAGCAATTGAGTGGCTAAGGACGCAGTTATCGTCGTTTGAGTCGAGGTGCTTGAGGTGATTGACCATTATGTCTCAATTTACACATTCGACGTCACCGTAGCACTAAAAATATGAGCGTTGACAGGCAACTCTAGTTGCCAAAAGCAATTGAGTGGCTAAGGACGCAGTTATCGTCGTTTGAGTCGAGGTGCTTGAGGTGATTGACCATTATGTCTCAATTTACACATTCGACGTCACCGTAGCACTAAAAATATGAGCGTTGACAGGCAACTCTAGTTGCCCAAAGCAATTGAGTGGCTAAGGACGCAGTTATCGTCGTTTGAGTCGAGGTGCTTGAGGTGATTGACCATTATGTCTCAATTTACACATTCGACGTCACCGTAGCACTAAAAATATGAGCGTTGACAGGCAACTCTAGTTGCCAAAAGCAATTGAGTGGCTAAGGACGCAGTTATCGTCGTTTGAGTCGAGGTGCTTGAGGTGATTGACCATTATGTCTCAATTTACACATTCGACGTCACCGTAGCACTAAAAATATGAGCGTTGACAGGCAACTCTAGTTGCCCAAAGCAATTGAGTGGCTAAGGACGCAGTTATCGTCGTTTGAGTCGAGGTGCTTGAGGTGATTGACCATTATGTCTCAATTTACACATTCGACGTCACCGTAGCACTAAAAATATGAGCGTTGACAGGCAACTCTAGTTGCCAAAAGCAATTGAGTGGCTAAGGACGCAGTTATCGTCGTTTGAGTCGAGGTGCTTGAGGTGATTGACCATTATGTCTCAATTTACACATTCGACGTCACCGTAGCACTAAAAATATGAGCGTTGACAGGCAACTCTAGTTGCCAAAAGCAATTGAGTGGCTAAGGACGCAGTTATCGTCGTTTGAGTCGAGGTGCTTGAGGTGATTGACCATTATGTCTCAATTTACACATTCGACGTCACCGTAGCACTAAAAATATGAGCGTTGACAGGCAACTCTAGTTGCCAAAAGCAATTGAGTGGCTAAGGACGCAGTTATCGTCGTTTGAGTCGAGGTGCTTGAGGTGATTGACCATTATGTCTCAATTTACACATTCGACGTCACCGTAGCACTAAAAATATGAGCGTTGACAGGCAACTCTAGTTGCCAAAAGCAATTGAGTGGCTAAGGACGCAGTTATCGTCGTTTGAGTCGAGGTGCTTGAGGTGATTGACCATTATGTCTCAATTTACACATTCGACGTCACCGTAGCACTAAAAATATGAGCGTTGACAGGCAACTCTAGTTGCCAAAAGCAATTGAGTGGCTAAGGACGCAGTTATCGTCGTTTGAGTCGAGGTGCTTGAGGTGATTGACCATTATGTCTCAATTTACACATTCGACGTCACCGTAGCACTAAAAATATGAGCGTTGACAGGCAACTCTAGTTGCCCAAAGCAATTGAGTGGCTAAGGACGCAGTTATCGTCGTTTGAGTCGAGGTGCTTGAGGTGTCATTGACCATTATGTCTCAATTTACACATTCGACGTCACCGTAGCACTAAAAATCTATCGTCACCGATTAAGTATTTCATTTTGCGGTTTTTGTAGTGCGCGCGGGTTAGCTTGGGAAGTACCCTCCGCATGTTGTAATGCAAATAGGTCACTTGGTTTTTAATATACACGGTACATCTAGAACACTGGTTCTTCACCTTGATGCGGGGGTCTATATTAATACGCAGCATAATTTTTTACTCATGATTACGCATTTTTTTGTACGATGTAGAAGGAAAACGAGCAAGTGGGGTCACCTGATGGTAAGTGATCACCACTGCCCATAGACACCCGCAACCCCGGAGGGTTTGCAGATGCGTTGCCAATATAGAGAGCTAAGATGAAATGCCTCTTGTGCCCGTAATTACACCGGCTGTCTTACTCTCCATACCGGAACACAACAGTGCAAGCTCTATCACTCAATCAATCAATCAAACATTTATTTGTTAAAAGTAGGTCTACTCAATCTTAACTTCGCATAATTGTTCGAAAACGATATTCCACCAAGTTTTCAAAACACTTATAAATTAAGACATGTTCTAACCTAACCTGACCAACCTATGCTATAGTTAGGTATTCTGAAAAATAAAATTCTGTGACTTTGTTTTTAGAAACACAGACTTACCCATATTAACCATTACGTTGGACGTCAAAGTGACATAAAATGATATCGGTTGTCGATCATTAGTGATATCACCCTCACCACTAAAACTAAGTTACATTAGTCACATCAAAGCAGTGGTTGAGTGAGTGACTTCTACAGCCATTAACTCAAATAGATAACTTCAAAGGAGATTTTTGTCGTGGTTTTCCTTTGTGTCCTTTTGCAGCAAATAATTAAATCCGGTTTTAGTGCCAAGTCCAGTTTAGTTCTGTCAAAATCGGCGACCGGATAGCCTAGTGGTTAGAGACCCTGACTATGAAGCTTGAGGTCCCGGGCTCGATCCCCGGTCGGGGCAGATGTTTGTATGATGAATACGAATGTTTGTTCTCGGGTCTTGGATGTTTAATATGTATATAAGTATGTATTTATCTGTATAAGTATGTTTATCCGTTGTCTAGTACCCATAGTACAGGCTTTGCCTACTTTGGGACTAGGTCAATTGGTGTTAATTGTCCCATGAAATTAATTAATTTAAAATATATACTGTCAGGCTTAAACCTGGATTTAGGCAATTTCTTTTAACTTGTGCTGTCAAGCGTTACTCAAGTTGTGTTTAAGTCACGTCTTGATGGTCAGTTTTGTGACGAAATGTATGTGTCTGACATTGACCGTTAGTTTTGTGACGACTGCTAACCATAGTTAATTAATTAATGATTCACTGATTAAAAGCTACTAATTGTTGACTCCGGAGTATGGCAACGCGCATTTGCTTTAAGTTTTCAAACCATTTACCGTTAGCCGCTAAATTGTAAAAATCGAAACACTTCGGACCATTTATTGACACTTCTGTAGATACACAAAGCTGTATAAAATTTGGCCGATTTCACTGCTTTCGAGTAGTCGTTTCGCCAAGCAAGTCATGACACCGGTCAGGAAATCCTTACGTTGCGTGACGCGGTATATACACTCAAGAGCAATAAAAACGGGTCACTTTGTATGGAATTGTTCATACAAAGTGACCCGTTTTTATTGCTCTTGAGTATAGATCATTGAGTAACAAGTGACGTTTTAGTGATTTATGTTACTGACCATGATCTATTTAGATGTTCTAAAGAGAATTGTATAACATTCGGCCGATTTAACTGCTTTCGAGTGTAGTCGTTTCACTGAGCAAGTTATGACGCCGGCCCAGGAAATCCCTGCGTTACGTGACTCTGTACATAGATGGTTGAGCAACAAATGACGTTACTCCAGAAACGGTTACGTAGCACTCGTAACTAACTGCAATTTTTGCCTAGCGACTAAACCGCAAAAGTGCCGGTTTATAGTGTAAAACACGCTGTGGAATTATGACAGGGCTTCTGAATTATTGATATTACCCATCCCGTGTATGTGTGTGTGCGCTGAGCGCTGTAAAAAAGCCTTTACTTTTTACTTATTTTTATTAGATAACAGGTTCTTGTTCTTGTACATGGAAATCGTACCAAACAAGAAATGTTGCCTTACATCAAATGAGGTCGTTCTGATTTTTTAATGAGTTGGTAGTGATGAAATGGGTAATGACAAATCTAAGTTTTCCACCTCGGAAGTCCTTCGGATCATAGTTAAATACATGAAAATTCATTAAAATTTTGGACTTTTTGCCCTTATTGAAAATTTTTGCTACGGCAAAAGTCACTTGTTTTTAAACTTGTTCATAAACTTGTTTTATTTTATTTTTATAGTTAGGTAGTTTAAAAACTGTATAAAAATATAATAATTCAGTAATCTTTATTTATTTTTCAGCCCGATCCCCGCGTCTGTCACACGTCTCTAATGGAACAGATAAAGCGCGGCGCAACGCTGCGTCGCAACAAGCACTGCAACGACCGATCCGCGCCGAAGATACGCTAGACAGAGCGCAACGCGTTACACGCAACGTTGCACGGTAACTAGTGAGCCTGCTGAGATAAGGTATGCTTCTTATCTGTATAATTATAGGAACAACAACTCACGTAAAGCTGTCGGCGAAAGAATGTTTCTACTTATACTTTCGGCGTAGGAGCCGAAGGAAAGGGAAATTAAGATGGGATCTGAAGTTTTTTAGCATAGTTCATGGCATGTACAGTTAGCAGCAGAGCGCAAGCTCATATGTCTATAACGATAGAGCCGTGCTCAGATCATTGTGAACGCGTCGGCTGCTTAGTTGTTTTTGCTGCTGACTGTATCAGGATTGCCTGCTCAAGGTGATGTAAAAATATTGAAATCGCCAAAATAAAACCGTTCAAAATCTACAGATCTCTCCTCGTCTAAATAGGCCTTGCATATAGCGCTATGTTGCGTGCAACACCAATTGCAACGTTTTCTAAACACTACAGATTCATTTGTAATATAATTAACATGCAAGTCATGTTGCACGCAACATGCGTCGTAACAAATAGTTGAGTTGAGGCATTGAAAACTGAAATGGACTAAGTGTTTATAATTGTAATTTAGAAGTGTGAAGATTGTATTGGTCGAAACATCATTTAGATTTTAGTCCGGTTTTGCTCTCACTGCCTCTTATATCTTTGATTGTAGGTCTATGCGATAATAATTAAATAACAGCTGTGATGTTGCGCGTAGCATGTCTTGCAATAGGTAACAGTATACACATTGTAACAATCGCTTTCTACGTCTCCAACAACATTGCCATGCACCCGTGTAACGAACGTCGCAACTGTTGCGTGCAACATAGGTTGCAACTGACTCAACGAGTAGTGAAAGAATATGATTTTAACGAAATGTATAAGTGTATATTTCATGTCCAAGATTGCGTTTTTTATATTACTGAATTATATAGATAAGTTGGTGTTTTGACTGGTACACTTTATTATTTAATACGACTTCCAACTGACCTATATTTATGAACCTGACATAGTATGATACATTTAATTTGAATGTACAATATTGACAAAGGGTCAAGGTAAAATACTGTATTTTATGATTTATGATATCCAGTGACGACAAATAATTATATTAAAAGTTAAATACAGATGTAATTCTAAACATTTTGATACATATATCAAGTTTAACCAAGCAGCAATTTCATAAAAAGACATCTACTAACAATATTACATAACAGGATGCTTGTATCTTTGCATTAGGTAGTTTGCATCTTTACTTGGTACCTAAAATTAAAAGACGGAGAATTCTAGAGTAATTGACCACCGAAACCTACCTAAACCACTTGTATCGTCAATAACGATCGTCGTGTTTGTTGGACAGCTTTCTTGCAAAATGTCAGGTTGGACAAGTGTTTAAGTTGGATATAAAAAACTGAACGATTTGCATGAATTAAATTAGGTAAGTACTCAAAAGAAAGTTACAATGATCGTTTCGTGAAAATTGTATTAAATAGTAACATCTCTTGTCTACTCCTCTTCCTCCTCCTCCTCCTCCTCCTCCTCCTCCTCCTCATCATCATCATCATCATCATCATCATCATATCAGCTGGAAGGCGTGTCCGCGTCCATTGCTGGCGATAGGTCCCCGCGGATCTCCGCGGCGATCGGTTTTGTGCTACCCGCAGCCAACGTCTTCAACTTCAAACCATCTTTACCAGGCCCCCGTTCCATAAACGTGACAGGTGACAAATGACAACGACAGTTTGGTGTTGATTACTGACTTTGAAAGTTTTTGTATTACCAGACTAACTTCTACCCTTAATTTGGCAGAACTGAAAAGTGAAAACCTGAATTCTAGTCTCTTCTGATTTTATACCTACTAAAAATGTGTAATAAAATAAAAACACAAAAGACTGCTATAGATGTTGATGATGGTTCAAAACAAAAACGTTTTAAGTAAACTTCTACTGCTATAGATGTTTGACGTTCAGTGACTTTGGATTGTGACATAATTTTGAACAGCAGAAAAATTAATTGATGACGTTTGTGCTATGTACTGTCTATGTCCATCATGCTGTACACTACCAAATTAAGGGTTAAGATATTAACTTCGTAATGTAGATCGAATTGTCGTTGTTACCTGTCGCCTGTCATGTTTATGGAATAGAGGTCAGATCGTCGGAACCTCTTATGTGATCTCTGCAAATAAAAATCAAAATACCTAAGCCCACGGCTTCCTTCCTCATTAATTTATCAAACAGTATGAAGTTAAATTTCAAGCGCTACGTTTTTCCTGTTAAATTCAGTGTCCGTTAATTCATTCAATAAATGCAAGGCAATGCGATTAAGTTAATTAATGACTGAACTTAATAACGTCAGCCGCTGTTGCTAAGTATGGCGAGGAAACAGTAACCACTTGATGCATTGCATGTCAGTAATTATAAAATACTGTACCATTTTTAAATGCAGATTGAGAGGAAGGAAGTCACAATTCGTCGCTGGACGCATTTGTACAGATAACGCGAGAGGAAACTGAAACAATTGTTAATTAATTAATTTTCAATGCAAGCTTTTTTTGCTGTCTGTAACTGCATTGTCGTTCAATGTTATCCATACTAAGTTTGAAGGTAACTCGATTGCTGGATCCATATCCCACCCATGTACGAACAAACATTGGAAGTTAACAAGAAAGCGTTTTTTAATACAGTTGCTCAAAAAGTGGCACTTTTGTACCTATGTCTATGTCTTGCGGAAAGTTGGATTTTTCGTACTAGTGCTTTTTACTTTACCGAAGAGCCTGTGGAGGAGGACGGAGCCGGGCCCCTGCGGGTGGAGGTTGGGCTGTCGACCCTCTTTGTCTTGTTTTCGCAAATGTATTAAAAAAACGTCGTTTGGTACTCGTGCGGAAGGGTCATTTTCGCTCGTCCGTCCATTTTCGGAACTCGTGCAAAATGACATACCTTCCGCACTAATGTCAAATAGAAGATACTAGTATAAATTCATCGTGAGAAGTAGCTGGTCACATTTGCTTTTTGTCACTCTACAGCCTAATTTCACGTCACAACAGTCGACAATAATTGAAAATAATCGATTTATTGAATATTTTTTTTTTATTTTTATGAAACATTCATAGTATGAAATTCAACATACAATGACAATGCAAAGATAAATCAGATAAGCAGCTGGTCGTTGCCCATACGTGCCGCTAGAGGCGCTGCCGAGTTTTCCATAGTAATTAAGACGTTAACGCGAACGCGATCGAGACGTTTTCTTGTATCAAAAATTACACTAGAGGCTCTCATACAATAATACGTCACATCGCCCGAAAGTAATTCTTAATGAATGCACTATTCACAATTTACACCAATTCGCAATCCATCCAATTATTTCCAAATCAATTGCAGTAATGTTTAATAAAAACAAATCCAATCGGACCGTCCGATCACCAAAATCGAGTAGACTGCCGGCCGCCTAAGACCGAACCTTTCTTTTTCGACCAGCAGTGCGGGCAGAGGCGTAGTGTCATTCAGCCACCAACAGCCGAAAAGTACTTCAAAAAATCTTACATTGTTGTCTTTTGTATTTTTGCACAATAACTCGAACGTATTTTCGCGAAGACCACTTCGCTGTATGTACTTCACTTACTGAATTAGTAATTTAATATGGAATTTTTAGTTTTATTATTAAATCTGGGTTCAATGCTAAGAATTTACCAACTCGTATAAATTTGTCGATTCTTGGCAGAATAGTGGTTATTGATTTTTGATGTCTCATACTTACTGATGTGAATGTGATGTCTAGTTGTGTCATTTCGGTAGTATCGTAATTTTATCGTCATGCATTTAAGGGTCAAGTTGTTTTGGTTGTTAGCTCACTCAACCACTACCTGATTGTTGAATGACTCTTTTTGTTTGACGATTCATACGTATGTAAACCGCAGGCACAGGAATACTATTTCTATTGTCTAGCGCGTTCATCTACCACGTTCGTATTTGTCATTTCTAACTGTCAAACGATGACCTAAACTGGTGCGAGACAATATATTTAGCTTCGGAGCAGACAGGTGGTTAAGCTGGGGGAAAAGTATAACAATACACTTGACGTACATCGGCATTCGTGAAGAGTGGTAGGTCCTGTTAGTATCCACGAGGTGCGTGTAGGCATTATCTCGGGCGATAGCGTGAACTGTAAAAACATGTCGTTACGGAGTATTTGAAACTACACAGCTCTAAACGTCTAGGCTACAAAATAAGCGTGTATTAGAAGTTATACTCGATTGATGATTAGACACTTTTACAATACAATACAATACGATACAAAATATTCTTTATTGATCACCACAGAACATTGCAATGAGAATTTAAAAATAATATGATCGGGGACAGAGGTGGCCTTAAATCGCTTCAAAGCGACATAATTCAAAAAAAAAGAAGAAATCAAGTAAGTGTAATTGTACCTACTAACAATTACACGGGTCATCTGGCCTGAAATAAAGGATTTATTATTATAATGATGTTTGGAAAAAAAATTAGGTACACGAAAAATCTTAGCAATGTACGAAATTAACTCCATGGGCTGCTTATGTCATATTCGGATAAATACAGTTTAGTCATAAGCGATGCCGCATGACATAATTGGGTAGCTTTTACTTGGAATATAATTATATCAGTTCCTTCATGAATATTAATAATTATCGGAATGAATGATATTTAAAGACCGGTATCGGGAATATTCCGAACATACCTCGATTTTATAAAATCTTGAGTTAACATATTACTGATATTATAAGTTATAAGGGAATGTTTGTAAAGATGGGTGTTACTCTTTCGCGCACTCATTTTAGAGTAGATTTTTTACAGGGTGTGATGTGTAAAATCGATACCCGGTTTTTTACAGCAAGTTCTAGCCGACAATAAAATATAATATCCTTCGTTATAAATGGGAATTGCTTGACTAAATGTCTTAATTCTCTCTGAATATTTACTCAAATGGTTTTCTCCGTATGTAGACAAAGAAGTATTTGGTGAAAATGCTGCTTTAAAACTATATTATAACTTTACAACGTTATCGCGCTTTCGAAAATGTTGATGATTTTTAATTTAGCAAAACTAAAGTTCTTTGATCATTTAAAAATTATGACGTCACAATGCAAATACACAATCGTTTTGACGTATCAAAAAGAAAAGTGACTGATTCGTTTGTAGTTTTATGTTGTCTTCCTCAATTTGTCGATACACTCTCCATATATAAATAAAGTGACATATATATCCGGTGACTGATTCGTTTGAAGTTTTATGTTGTCTTCCTCAATTTGTCGATACACTCTCCATATATAAATAAAGTGACATATATATCCGTAACGAAGACCACACTGTAGCCATGTGTATCACAACTTTCTGTAAAATTTATAAATATTAAAGATGATGTGATTTTTTTCTACTTACATAGAGAACCTGCGTGTCAAGTAGATATAAAAACATTGACAAATATTGTGTAATCTACTTAATTACCAGTAAAATGTTTACTCAAAGTATAACAATCACGGGTTTTGGACAATAGCATGTAAGTTGATTTCTCGGAAATTAGTTTTAAGTAAAAATTATATTCGATACGATACCTATGCTTGGAATTATGATTTTACATTGTATTATGTTTCTTCGAATGGTGTCTGATAAATTAGAATAAGTAGTTTGTGTAACAGATGTACTCAGATCAGTATAAATGTTAAAAAATACATAATCAATATGAATAACAATAATATACAAATTAAAACATATCTTTGACTTCAGACAAACTTTTCAAACGCACATTGTGAGCGTCACGACAGGCTATTTTGTAAACATCCGCCATTTTGAAAATCTGTGACGCGCACTCGAATTTTTAATAAATGTCGAATATATGTATTGTGTAATGTTTATATGATTATTATATTTATAGGTATCACTTGAATCTTTTATAAGAATGGTAGGTAGTTAATGTGGCGAAGTAAATGAGGCTAACTTATTTTTTTTAATACGCAAGCTTATATCGAAATAGTAGATATATAATAACTATGTTTTTGTAGATATGCTCGTTTCTGTACATTTAAATATCATGTCTATGTAACGAATAATTTGTAAGACTAACTTTTAATTTCTGTTATTTTGATCTGGTAACGAGCTGTACTGATATTTTGTAGTTTGAGTAAGTGTGTTTCTAATAAAAATTAGCTGTGTAGGGTAGCCGACATATCTGTTAAAATACAATACATATAATTAAACGTCCATAAGTCCTGTTGTCGATTTTATGACCTTGCTTTTTGGTGGAGTGGGATACGTAGCGAAAGGATTATAAATAAATAAATAAACCTGTCACACTTTTACTTATAACAATCGTGAGTAAACAAAAATGTGTTTACGAAGAAAATAGTATTTTATTTACAGATTATTAAAGACGCCAACAATGCGCATAGTACTTAAATAAAAAAAAATACTAATGACCGTGGTGCGTGTCACTTACAATCTGACAAGAAAAGGTAGTCTAAAATAATCACCGTAAGGGTTCGATGAGGCACAACATCTCACTAGTACGGGTTACAAATATTTTGAATTGGTGCCGGAAAATAGTGAAAATAAACAAGCGGTGTCGTCGTTATTTCCTAATTAATCATTCGTTTTTGCCCTCGTCGTGCCTCAAAAACATAGGATGGAAACATAGGGGAATGAGCACATTTTCATGATTTCTAATTTCTGTAAACTTTCCATGTATTATACCTATCGTAATACAAGGAAGTCATAACTCACCACCAAATAAGCCAAATTTGAAGTAAGTGCTTAAAATAATTTCTGAAATTAATGTCGAAGGCGTTACAGCTCGTTTGAATATATTTGAGCATTTTAACAAATAGTAGTTTTATTTCGGCCGTACTTTTCCAGTGAGCAACAGATGTGTAGGTACTCTATGCACTGATGGACCAAAAGTTACAAAGCTTTATTGTCAAGCTAGTAAGAGCGAGGTTAGAACTTTATCAGCTCCCCGTCCGTGTAGGTCTTTTGCTGACTACGATTGAACTGGTTCTTAGTAAAATATTGTAAGTGACTTAGCACTGACCCAGCTTTAATTTTGAAAACAATGTATATTTTTACTTAATAGTTAAAAAATATATATGTTCAACTAGGTACATCCCGAATTTTTATGTTTGCAGGCAAACAGATACAGCATAATCTTCAAGTTAACACTAAATATACAGTACGATAAAATACAAATTATTTATTGAAAATCGCAAAGCAGGTACAAGGAGATTATAAAAAAACAGGTATGGTAGACAACGGGCGGTCATATCGCTTAAAAGCGTTCTCTATAATATAGTAGGTATTATAATTTGTTTTTTTTTTATTACCTTTGCAGCTGACTTAAGTACCTCTTATATTGACGGCTGTCAAGCTGTCAACCCAGGACGATTTTACTGCCTCAGACGCTAATTTTGTACTGAGTTACTCAATTAATTATATAAAATCTTCAATGCTAACACTATGTAAGTAATTGTGAAATTATAGGGAATGTTTTAAATTTTAACTAGATCTGTTTAAAGACGCTTGTTTTCGCTGCGTGTCCCGTTTCGCCAATGTGAGTGACTTTTTGTCGCATGTAACAGTAAGTAAAAAATGTATTGATTATAATTGGTGAATTAAAATGATTATTGTCCCCTATTGTGCTTGTTTTATTTTTTTATCTACACATCATAAGTCCTCTATAATGCGTTCAGAAATCGTAGAAAATAATCGGCCTTTCATTACTGCTGTCGCCAGCAGAGCAATAAAATCATTGCGACTTTTCTATATCGAATTCGATGTCGTTAAGAGTTTCAAATTTGAAATGTCTACAAAAACCAACATATTTTACAATAAAAAAAGCAGTCGATAGGAAACGTCAGCTCGGTAAGTTTGTCCATGATTTAAAAAATAAAGTCAAATTCGTGACGGTTATCCATGGATCGTTCGGCTTCTGAACCCATCTTAGAGTATTTGTAATGTGTGTAGATAAAGTAATGTGTGCAACTCTACATAATTAGGCCTTATTATGTAACAGTTGCATAAACGACTATTATCTGTCTCCTCCTTTATCGGCTGGTTAACCTTTTTTTATTATTATTGTAGTTTTATTAAATATCCCGGAATATATATTAATAGCGCGAAACTCCGCGAAGCGATTTAGTTTGTATGAGCAAAGTTGTAAACAAATAAAAGTATTGTAGGTACAGGTGGCACATTCATTCTTAGTCAATCAATTCATTCGGAAGTAATTGAAAGATTATGCCGTTGAAAATTGACTGTTCTAAAATACATGACTGTCCTTTGTTTTCTATTAAATTAGACTTATTGTCCATTACTAGGTTCTTTGTCCATTACTGGTGCCAACACGTTATGTAAAACGAATAAAATGCATTGGAAAAGCAGCCGTGGAGTCAATTTTAACACAAATTCACCACCTAAAGATACAAAAAGCAATAGAAATAAACGAGTTGAATGTTGCGTTGAAAAAAAAAAAAAACGGTCGTAATTTCGAACATCTACCTACTTAATTAAATGAAAGGATATGAAATACAGTGCATTTTATTCGTTTTAGATATCACGTTTCGTTACTGTGAATTTAATTATGAATATGACCTACACAATCGATATCCAAATAGAAATAACGTAAGTTTTAGTTTTCAATGCGACCGGGTTCGATTCCCGAACTGAGTAAGTACAAGTTTATTTTAAACTGTAATATGCAGTTTTTCTTGTCACTAAAATCGATGACATGGTTCCTAAGAACAGATCTTTGTAGTATGTCTTATAGTTACAAATATGCCCATACTGACCGATCTAAAGTTATTTATATATTTACCACATCATAACAGTAAATGTGCCACCCTGTGGATATAATTCAATAACATTTCCTTTTACCGATTTCCCTGTATACGTAAAAATCGTAAAATACTTTGAAATTGACGTTGCGCGGACTCACACCGCAACATTCACAAGCCTTATAAGTAATTTGACTAGCTTGTATCGTCCATTGCGATCTGTCCTCCAAGTTGCTATATGTTGTGTATATGTTGTGCTATATGTTCCATATAGGATTTAGTAAAGTGCGACTGTACTTTTCCAGAGTTACCTAGCTTTTGCCACTGGTGACGTATAGTGTGCGCAAGGCACTCCTGCCTGTTTAATTCGTGAATTGTGCCATACTATTGAAGTGGATTTTAAAATCAGATTTTAAGGTAAGTGCAATAAATTTTTCTCAAACATGCAATGATACTTGTAAACTTGCTGATTATGAAGCTTGAGGTCCCGAGTTCGATCCCCGGTCGGGGCAGATGTTTGTGTGATGAATACGAATGTTTGATCTCGGGTCTTGGAGATCTTTTATGTATAAAAATTATGTGTTTATCTATGTAAGTATGTTTATCCGTTGTCTATAGTACCCATAGTACAGGCTTTGCCTCGTTTTGGACTAAGTAAATTTTTGTCAATTTGTCCCACGATATTTATTTATTATTTTGTATCTTTAAATAAGCCAATAATGATAATTTAATCAATAACATCAACATAAAAACAAACACAAACATGTTAAAACTTAAACTAAAGGTAAAAAAACCTTAGAAAAAAAACGTAAAATAATCCTCTAAAATAATGATAAATAAATAAAATAAAATAAAATGCGTTTATTTCGGACAACAGAAATTAAAGCCTAAAGTTTTATGGCCTAGCACTAAGCAGCAGAAATATGAAGTCGGTGCGGTGCGAGTGGAATATTCTTTGAATGAAGCACCGACTTCATATTTCTGCTGCTTAGTTCTAGGCCATAAAACACTAGGCTTTAGTTTCTGTTGTCCGAAATAAACGCATTTTATTTTATTTATTTATTTTAGAGGATTATTTTACGTTTTTTTTCTAAGGTTTTTTTTGGAGGCGGTTTTACTTTTTTGTTAAAAGATTTTTATTTCACAATTTTACGTTGATTTAACATTTTCAGAATTATCCTCCAACTCCTAACCGTTAAGGAGTTGTACTTTCCATCATCAGCTCATCAACATGAGATGATGACTACCGGACGCAAATACTTGAATAGCCTTAGAAAATATATGAAACACATAGTACATGCCTGCAAAATTTGAGGGTTGCCCTCGATTTCCCTGGGATCCCATCATCAGATCATGACTTGGTGACAATGGGACCACCTCAGGAGTATACCCTTTCGAATAAAAAAAGAATTTTGAAAATCGGTTTACAATTGACGGAGTAATGTGCACATACATAAAAAAAAATACATACAGTGGAACGTAGAACCTCCTCCTTTTTTGAAGTCGGTTAAAAACTTGGCCTAAATCGCCGTCAATGGGCAAGGTGCCCAGAAGGCTGGCCGTATTTCCCCGCTGTATAGCGATGCTGATACGTTGTGCGAAATAATGGCCAGCCCTCTGGTCACCTGAGGCCTCTATTAGGCGCGTCGCCAAATCTTTATATAGGCGACGCGCACTTGGCTCCCATGGCCCAAAGGTTTCGACGCCAAACGCCGCAAACATGTAGCTGGATCCTAGGGCAGCATATTTGCGGCGTTTCGTTTATATCTTTAAATATTGACCTAACGTTCCAAATTGTTGCCAGTACTTAATGGAATTTAATACAAAATAAAAACTTTACAGGGATGTTCATTTAGACTTACTCAACCCCTGGCTGAATTCTTGACTGTTCATTAAAACACCCTGTACAATAAATAAATAATAAATATCATGGGATAATTTAATACCAATTGACCTAGCCCAAACTAGGCTAAGCCTGTACTATGGGTACTAGACAACGGATACACATAGTTACGTAGATAAATACATACTTATGTACATAATAAACATCCAAGACCCGAGAACAAACATTCATATTCATCATACAAACAGATGCCCCGACCGGAGATCGAACACGGAACCTCAAGCTTCATAGTCAGGGTCTCTAACCACGGTCGTGAAACTTTCGAATTTCAGTACTCTATTAAGCTACATTAAAATCATGCATTAAATACCGCTAAGCTTAATTAAAACCGGTTCACCCGTTTTCGAAATATTGAACTTTGAAATGACAATGTCGGGGGTTTTTTAACTTTTCTGAGTTGGTTAGGTTGTTATCCAAACAGTGGGCCGGTCCTTTGCCAACCCTTTTTCATGCCGGATCCCTCTGCGATCTGACTGGTTGCCTACGGATCAACTTTAAAAAAAATCAAGCGCTTGTAATTCTGCCGCTGGGTCGTGCTCTCCCAGAGGAAGGACTACGAATTAGTTCGAAATATGTCGGGCGTTTTCATTGCATTGTGATTGAGTCTCACGGTAGTTTTATGTTAAAATACATGGTATGATATATAGGATTAATTAAGCGAGAGAGATAGAAAGCAAATTTATCCTGGTCATGTGAAGAAATATCACGAGAATTTGCGTAAGCGCGCATTCTGCAGCACACCGCCAAGCTAGATGTACAAAAAAGATTATTAAGAACTAAAAATTTAAAAACCGATGTTTTTAAGCTTTCACAGTAGGTATTCAGTTTTCATTTATTTATTGAAAAATTTTACAAGCTATGTATAAAATTTCTGGTTTTAGCGCAGCAAGTATGGAGTTTTTATTATAACTATTGGGTACCTCAACTTTAGTTGGATAAATAATTAATTATCCGAAAGTAAAGTCCAAGTGTCCATTGTAGGTGACTACGCAATGAGGATAAAATTATATTAAAGTATAATAACGGGAATGTACATGCACTGGTCAGTTCACGGACAGCAGTCAGATTGACTGGACAACAATATGGTTTTGCCTTAACAGTTTGTCCGTCAATAATTAATAAGTAAACTTTATCCTATACCTTCTAGGGTTTGGAAACACAATGGATTTGTTCAAGATATTAATCCTGTCCTCGGTCGCGCTCAGCGCGGCGATAGCTGTGGAAGGACTGAATTTACTGGGAGCTGAAGGTTAGTAACAACTTCGATATTAATTATTAACTTTATTTTGGACAAGCTCATGCCCCGCGGATTTGCTCCCGTGAAATATTTCAAAATGAGCTAGTTCCCTATCCCGTGGGAATTTCGAAAAACCCCTTCTTAGTGCACCTCTGGGATACTCAAGGTATATGTTTGCCAAATTTCAAGTCTCTAGGTCCAGTGGTTTAGGCTGTGCGCTGTCTGTAAGTCGGTCAGTCTGTTAGTCAGTCAGTCACGGTACTATTTTATAGGTATAGATTAGTTCGTGGCCCATTTTCAAGGAGTGTATTAGTAAACGCGTTCGGGGCGAGTGTGGATTGATTCGATACATGACAGGTTTAAACCGGGTTAATATAAGTGGTATTTTTATTTTATTATCTCAATCTCAGAGTATTTAACCCGCCATTAACTGTATGAGAAACGACTTGCAACTATCTACAATAATAACATGTCGTGTCAATTCGAACACCGTCTTCTCTAGAGGTGTATTTGATTCATTCTAGTTTCGGAAATTTAACTCCGCTCAAATTATTTTCAAAACGCACATTGCGGCAGCTAAATTGGACTAAGAATACGGTGAAATTGTCATAGCCGATTCAATTTATACACAGCGCAAAAATGTCTAGGGATACCAGAAAAGTATAGCATAGCCCGGGACTCGCACCCAGCGCTTTGCCACTTGACGACAAAATAAAATAAAAAATGTAATGCTACGATTTTTCTTTATAATTCCAGAGCAACCATGCGGCGTGGAAGCGAGCTCCAATCTGATCCACCACAACCCCTGGCTAGTGCTCCTGGAGTACTATAGGCGAGGGTCGCAGGTGGACATCAGGTGTGGAGGCACCCTTATAAGCAAGAGGCATGTGATTACGGCAGCACATTGTATTAAGATTAAGGCTGATATGTAAGTACCTTTATGAGTGTACAATTAAGTTAATCAGGCGTTAGTTAAGTCCAGTATGAACGATATAAAACTCAGAGAAATAATAAACCGGTGGACAGAAAAACTAAACTTATTTGCTATAACCTAACAAACTCAGAAAAGTTGAAAAACCCCCGACATTGTCATTTCAAAGTTCAATATTTCAAAAACGGGTGAACCGATTTTAATTAAACTTAGCTAAGAACCATCTCGATTAAACTAGCTTTCGATTGAAAAAAAACCGCAACGAAATCGGTCCATCCATTTGGGAGCTATGATGCCATAGACAGATACACATGTCAAACTTATAACATCCCACTTTTTCGTCGGGGGTTAAAAATCCTAAACTTCCGAATGAATCGAACTTAAGACTTTTCGCACGTTTAGTATTATAGTCAGTACGATTTAGTATTAGGTTAGGTTATTATTTTTCGGAGGTTTTATTGATGATGCTGATGATGATGTGTTCCTGTAGTCCCTCAGCAGGGACCTAGGGCTCGCAGTAGGGACTTCCATGCATCACGGTCCTGTGCTGGGGCTTTAAGGTCCTGTCAGTGACACCCGACTTGGGAGATTTCTTTCTCAACCGACCGTCTCCAGGTTGAGGTTTTATTACTACCCTAAAACTAATAACCTTGTAATCAGTGATACTAGAGAGTAGAGATACGTTAAGTTTCTATTAAATTTCGTTTGAAAATAGTCGCGGTAATATTGCGGTTGTTACATCACTCTTTTACAGTTGTTTGAAGTGAACTGAGTGTGTGAAGGGATAAGTCCGAATTTATACTCTTTGATTGTTGTAACTTGTGTTTTATCCTGTTTTTTGTACAATAAAGTGTTTACTTACTTACTTTTTAGGAAGAGTGGTCAATTGGATCGGTTTTAAATCTTCAACTCGGTCGCGGTAGAAACATTACTACCTGTTCATATGTAATATCATGCGAACACGTGCAAAACAGCTTTTAATTGAGTGCCTAACAAGCCGAGACTGACCTGACTCTGATTAAAATGAGTGTCAACGTTGCTACTGAATTTAGTAAAAAGTTTTCAACAACGTTACGAGGCCCTTGTGGGTTTTGTTACGTTACTGACCGAATCTTATTAACTTATGCAAAATCGAAAAATGGCGGTATGAAATTAATATATTAAATTTTTCTCTAAATAATTTTCTATGTAACATGATTTAGAAAGTATTATTTATGATTAATCTCTTATCGCCGCTGCGAGTAAAGGAAGTAACTTAAAAAGGAATTTATCCTGTTTGAGCGGAACCGAAACTGGAATACAGTCTATATATGGCAATGTGTTATTGTATTTGTATATAAATAACAAGCCTGTTCAACTAAGTCTTTAATACATATTTTTTAACACGTTCGCCGGCGGTATGTGGCTATAGCCGGTATAACAATAGAAATTCTATTGTGTCTGGTTTACCGCCGGCGAAAGTATTAACTGTTTCGTAACCTAGGTTAAGCAGTTTGCTTCACGTTAGAGTCACTTTTTGTAACTATGTGACAACTGATTTAAGATAAGATAAGATAAGATTTTTTTGCCAACAATAACAATAAAAGATACAACTAAATACAGACCACATTTAAAATTAAAAACATAGCGAGTATTCTATAGCTAAAAACATAGCCTTGACACTTGACACTTGAACGCTGAAACAATTCTACCTATGATTAGTCTTTAGATAATCTGAACTTAAAACAAGTAACTCCTTCCCGACCATACGTACATGAAAAATCTTTCAAATCGATCTTTACTTTGTACTTTTCAATCAAACTTGACTGGTAGATATCCCTTAAATTAAAAGGATA
The DNA here is from genome assembly GCA_963691665.1 of Clepsis dumicolana. NCBI lineage: Eukaryota > Metazoa > Arthropoda > Insecta > Lepidoptera > Tortricidae > Clepsis > Clepsis dumicolana. Next base: position 8,751,611 of record OY829527.1, on the reverse strand, counting down.
AGTCCGGCTTTGTATTTGCATCTCATTGTTTGCGACTAGTTTTTATTTATTTATTTTCTGTACATTAAAATGTTTACTTAATTTCTTTTTTTAACCCCCGACGAAAAAGAGGGGTGTCATAAGTTTGACCTGTGTATCTGTCTGTGGCATCATAGCTCCCAAACGGATTGACCGATTTCAATGCGGCTTTTTTAATCGAAAGCTAGTTTAGTCGGGAAAGTTCTTAGCTAAGTTTCATTAAAATCGGTTCACCAGTTTCTGAAATATTGAACTTTGAAATGACTGTCGGGGGTTTTTCAACTTTTTTTTTTCAAGGTTTTTCAACAAGTTGGTTTTTCCTTTATTTTCCAGGTACAAAGTACGCTTAGGTGAATACGACTTGAGGACCGAGGAGGATTGCGTGGACGGCGCATGCGCGGTGGCCAGCAGCATCGAGGTAGTGGACGTGGCCGTACACCCCGAGTACGACGGCGCGAGCCATGACATCGCGGTTCTCACTCTAGGCAGCGACGCCCCATACACCGGTAAGACGCAAGTACCAACCTTAAAATTCTCCGACACTAAGAACCAAAAATCTAGATACTTTTAAAACTGGGCTTTAATTTGATAGTTTTCAAAGTGTAAAACTACTTGCTAGTGCCAACGAATGAGAGCTACAGTGAGTCAAAAATCCGCTGCGATCGAGTGAGGTATTCTGTTATTCTCCACCAATGAGAGACAAGCTACTGGCCTATGATTGGTAGAAATTGACAGATAGACCTCCACCCCTAATCTTCCGCGTAGAGTTCGTTTAATGCTATCCCGCGGGACTGTGCAATTTTCAGGAATAAAAGATGGTCCGATGTTTTAATCTAGGGTATAAGCTATTTCCGATCTAAATTTGATCCAAATCCCCTCAGCTGTTTTATGTGATCTATTAACAAACAGTCAAACTTACAAACATACAAAATTTAACATACAATGACAAATGCACAGAAAATTAGTGAAACAGCTGGATTTGAACCAGAAACCTCGGTAATCCGTACCACGCTCCATCAATTAAGCCATGCTTAACTGGTTGAATTTAACGATCACATAGAAAAAGTGGTTGCAGTATTTCAAGTTTAATAATTATTGACGTCATTTTAAGACCCATACGACGACTTTAATTCAGCTTCGGATTTCCTCATATCTTTCCTTAAAGTACGACAGCGGAAATGAGACTTTGAAACAACCATTCAAGAGTCGAATTGCCATGTTCGGCAGTTTAACCAGGATAAGTTTTAACTTGCACTTGGTTTGTTTGTAGTCTGACGTGCCTGGGTTTTTCAGACGTGGCTTTCCATTTAGTATTATGTAAGGGATGCATAGAGTACCCTTTACTTGGCAATATTACTCAGGTCATACAATAGTTGCTAAGCAACTGAAGCGCTTACAATGATCTAAGCACGGCTCTATTGTTACAGACATAAGAGCTTGTGCAGATCATTGTGACCGCTTCGGTTGCTTAACAACTATTGCTGCTGACTGAACATAGCATAAACATTCTTTATCTACACACATATAAGTCTTCTATAATGCGTTCAGAAACCGTAGGAATTGGTAATGAGTTCGGTATATTTGTCTATGATTAAAAAAACAGTCAAATTCGTGACTGGTTTGTTTGGTTGGTTTGTTATGCCTTCGGCTTCTGAACCCATCTTAGAGTACTTGTAATATGTGTGTTAGATAATGTGTGTGCAACTCTACATAATTAGGCATTACATTTATTTTTTTTTGCAAATTGGTCCACAATAGACTGAAAAATATAAACACACCAGTGGAACATAGAACCTCCTCTTATTTTGAAGTCTTACTTACAACTGTTTCGAAAATTCGTACCAAAAGATGTAATATTTGTGTCTAGTTAAATTATTAAACCAAATTGAAACCTTGAGGATTCTTTTACAAGATAGCTCGAAGGAATAAGGACTGGAGTCGATTTTGCAGACAAAGGTAAAAATCGGATGCCAGCACAAACACGTAATACACTAAGTACCTATTGTAAAATGACCAATTACTTACCTACTTAATTATTATAATTAATGGTTTGTGGTCGGCTACGAATACAGGACGTAATATTGGATTTTCTAAAGAATTTATAAATTTTTTCACGCAACAACCGGAATCTGAAAAAAACCCACCCACACCACAACGGCCACGACACTTTTAAACAAAATAAATAAATAAATATGGTGGGACAATTGGCACCAATTGACCTAGACATCAATCAGAATGTATCTGTAAAATGTGTAAAAATCTTCTTAAGGCTTACTACTTGTCACTAACTTAATAATTTATTAATTTATTGACTCCTGCCGAGGAGACTCGGGGGGACCTCTCGTGGAGTACGAAGAGAAGGCTGAGCTGGCTGGTTTGACCAGTAAAGGGTTTACCGTGTGCGGAACCGAAGGGAAGCCAGGCATCTACACCAGTGTTCTAACTTACTCAGATTGGATTAGAGGTGTTATGGATAAAGTTTAGTTACTAATTATGTCCAATTAACTTAATAACTTATTTCTGTCTTTGGTCCATCTCCATTTTATTCGTCTCTGTTATATCTATTCCTTTGAAATCCTTTTCACCTGTGGCCTTTTGACATTTCCACTCATGTTTTGTATAAGTAGTGTATGTATTGTATATGTAGGTATATGTTTATTTATGTAGTATATTTATCTGTAGTTATTAATTTAATTTAAGTTGTTGTTAATTTTAAGTTTCTCCTTTCTGTTCATTTCTGCCACCTAATTTAGCTTCTTCATCTTGGTTTCTGTATTTTGGTTGTCTGTAAGAGATCGCTTTTAAGCGATAAGACCGCCTGTTGTCTACCATACCTGTTTTCTGTAATCTCTTTGTACTATTTTGTGGTTTTCAATAAAGAATATTTGTATTGTATTGTAATGTAGTATTGACCGCGATCACCTTTCTACACATACTTTTAAACATACTTCTATAGATACCTAAATACCTACATACATGAATACCTACATATTAAATATCCAAGACTCGAGAGCAAACATTCGTATTGAACATAGAGATAGCTGACCCGATCGGGAATCGAACCCGGGTCTTCAAGCTTCGTAGTCCGGTCCTCAAACCATCCGTTCGTCACCTAGTACAGTAACAAAAATAATTTTCTGTAATTTAATCATAGCACGGACCACCCTCTGGACACCGCATCTTTTATAATTTACTTGGAAAGTCATTACGAAAAAAGCCGCGGTGAGCGGGCCGGGGGAATGCGTCGTGATTGGTTCATAGCTTGTCATCTCGCTTGTCATCTGGTCGAAAGTGAGCCGCGATTCGAGGCTAGAGATTTATGGGTGCAAATGAGCATATGCGTTTCGGAAACGTTCGCCCTGACATTTGGTGTCCAGAGGGTGGATGGTCAAACTCATAGTGAGAATTCATATCCAAAGTTTCCAAGTAATCCAACCAAACAAAAACTATACTTTTATTTGTTACTTACTTATATACTTACAGTTCTATTTGTTCCTTACAGACTTCATCCGACCGATCTGCCTCCCGACTGCAGCGCCCGAACAGGCCACATTCACAGCAGCCGGCTGGGGCGAGATTCCTAAGATCTTCGAATACAGCGCAATCAAGAAAGTCATACCGCTACCCCAGTGGGAGAGGACGGATTGCCAAAACGCCTACCACAACACGAAGCTACCCCAAGACATCATCTGCGCGGGGGGAGAGGAGGGCGTGGACTCCTGCCGAGGAGACTCGGGGGGACCTCTCGTGGAGTACAAAGAGAAGGCTGAGCTGGCTGGTTTGACCAGTAAAGGGTTTACCGTGTGCGGAACCGAAGGGAAGCCAGGCATCTACACCAGTGTTCTAACTTACTCAGATTGGATTAGAGGTGTTATGGATAAAGTTTAGTTACTAATTATGTCCAATTAACTTTATAAAAGCGGCATGATACTTGCGAACAGAGCGAAGGTACTTAAATGACCCGCCCATTGAATGTATATATTGCGAAGTTATTGGAGTCTATAGCAAAGCTATGACGTGTATATGGCCTGGTATATAGCATGATATTTAGGTTACGTTATGAGTTTTCTGAATAGATTGAATTAAAGTGAACGTTAAAAGCAATATTGTTGTTTTATTATTTGATCAGTCCTGTTAGCAGAGTTATCGGAGTCGATAAACTACATGGTTAAATGGGTCAATCAACTTTTAAATGTTGCTCGTTGCCATGGCGACGTCTCCTCGGTCACTCATTAAAAATATGATTTTCGAGGGTATAACTCCACTAAAAGTTAGGAGTTATAACAGTTAAGCCTATTCCTTCATGCCTTATCTCGTAAGCATGCTAGTAGTACACATGACAACCTTGTCCCCTGCAACTGTTGTTCCCTGAGTGACGGGACAGAATAACAACACTAAATTAATTAATATGGTAAGTAATTAATATGGTTGCGTCGCTGTGTTTTTTTTCTCTTCTCGTGTAGTCTACTCCTACAGTTCGTTAAATATTAAACTTGTTAAAGTATCGAATTCCTACATGGGTTTGAAAAATCGAAATCAGAAAACGTCTCGTACCTAGAAGGAAGGAAAAAAAAGACGCCCAAAATTTATCTAACATTAATTATTTAATTCTAGGTCAGTTGTATATGAACCCAAACAACCATCTTTATGACGACTAATCAGTCTTCTTGTAGATATTTTTTAGCATTTTTCGCTGCGAACTTACATTTTCGTCTAACATTACATGTACATTATAAGAATTACCTATTACAAATTATTTAATAGATACTTTTTACAATAACTCGTTTTGGCATACAATTGTTCCAAATATCAACAATCATTAGGTACCCAAAAGAAAAATATAATTCCATAGGTTGTAATATTTATGCGTTATTCCCTCTAGGATGACGTGTATGATACTTACCATAACAGCTCAACAAAGGCACAAATCAAAAAAATATTATCAACTTACTAACGATTATTTATTAAACTAGACTAATATACGTGAGTGATCTGTTTTATTTCACTATGATTGAGTCTCACGGTAGTTTCATGTTAAAAGTTTACTAAATTTATTTTAAGAGCGGTTATAGCAAGTGTCAGAAATTATCATAGAGCGAATAATGCGAATAATACGCGAAGTATAGAATGAAACGACACAACATTTCATAATTATTTCTTAGTACAGTCAGCAGCAATAGTAGCTAAGCAATCGAAGCGCTCACAATGTTCTAAGCACAGCTCTATTGTTATAGACATAAGAGCTTGTGCAGATCATTGTGACCGCTTCGGTTGCTTAGCTAAGCACGGCTCTATTGTTATAGACATAAGAGCTTGTGCAGATCATTGTGACCGCTTCGGTTGCTTAGCAACTATTGCTGCTTACTGCTAGCTATACAGCAGTCCTATCTTTTTCATGTGATACTGCCGTTGATTTGTGAACAAGGTAGCGCATATCAACCGCTAAACAACACGTTGTTTTTGAAAGTCAGTTACGAAAGCAGCATAGAGTATTCTATCGCAATTAGTTAAAAAAGAAAATAAAAACCGCTTAAACGGACAAAAACCTATCTCTACAAGCTTTTATTTTAGGTACACTGCGAGTTAAAGACCCACTTTCAGTTGGAATGGATAAATGTAGATTGGATGACATTGAAAGTTAGTCAACGAATAGTTGAACAGCTAGTAAAAAGCTTGATTTAAAAATGCTTTGTTTCTTATTGTTCTATTCCGTTAACAAAAGTATAAACCGAACGGACGAACCGAACCGCATTTAATATTATTTTGCAAATAAAGCAACGTAATATAGACTACATTCTATGGCAGAAGTGAGATTTTTATTCTTAATTTTTTACGTTGCGTCGACTTAATAAAATATGTTAGCATACCAACACGTATTGATCCACAGTCGCTCAGTAACACCTGATCTAATTATAATAATTAACTACAGAGACCCGAGTACGAGTATTCGAATCCTGCGTAGCGTAACGTTATTGTATCAAAATCGAGAAACTTCATACTAAATTTTAGTTCCAAATACACTCACTGGCGGGCGCTGATCCAAACATCGTACAGAAATAGCTCCATCTCTTGCCACTAATGCGTAACTGTAGAAGTTCCGTAGTGGATGAGCCGCTTGATTAAGCTACTCATAGATGGCGCTGAGGAGAGATCTTCCAAATAAAAATATGACACAAGGCATTGAAAAATTCGTTAGGTACACCAACGTTAAGTATAGCTTAATTGGTGGAGCGTGGTACGGATTACCGAGGTTGCTGGATCAAGTCCAGCTGCTTAACGGATTTTTCTTTGCATTGTCATTGTATGTTGAATTTCATTCTATGAATGTTTCATAAAAATAAACACAAAAATAATCAATAAATCGATTATTTTCATTGATCATACAGATTTCTCGATAACATTGCTACTCGATTACGTTACGCAGGATTCCAATATTCTTACTCGGGCCTCTGTCCTGTAATTCAATGAATTAGTGTGACGTAAAGGGGAATCCCGGTTACGTAAGAATATGGAGTTGAAATTTGAGGATAATAAAATATGCGCTGATCATTATAAAGTATACAAACCAAATTTTACTAACCTTTATTAAGTAATTATTTTGAATGGTTGCCACTGGGAATACCGATTCATCCCCTCACTACATACGTATATTCTACCCTCCTTTTCCCTATCCATTTCCTACGGGCTAACCGGGGGTAGATCGACAAAACCACCACTTTTGTCTTGTCACTGCGTCGCGTTGGGTCGCGCCTGCTCCCTTCTACGTTGTCTAACTAGCAGCAAACAAAACCACTTCAAAATACACCCTGGGGTGGAAGAAGTCAAGAAGCGAAACCAGCGTCTATCAAAAACCAGTGCCCTAAGCACGACTTGTCGAATCCTGAGTCACGTAAAATCGAATAGTAAACTATAACGAGTTTGTATGACGTTTGGAACAGCGCCCGCCCGTGAGCGTATTTGGAACTAAAATTTAGTATGAGATTTCTCGATCTCGATAACCGTAACGTAACGCAGGATTCGACAAGTCGTGCTTAGGGCACAGGTTAGCACCCCTCACTTCCTTCTTTTGTTTTGCAATCCCCACAAGGTCACATTATACAGTTGGAAATTTTTGACGGAACCTGGAGGGAAAGTAGGTAGTCACCTCCAGGAAATCTTTCCGTATATTTAAAAAAATCTTTGATTGCAGTTAAGTAAGTATCTAGGTAGTTTTCTTTTTAACCGACTTCAAAAGAAGGAAGAGGTTCTCAATTCGTCAGAATATTTGTTTTTTTTTCTTTTTTAATGAAAGGTTTCGTTTCAATAAAATTTCCTATCTTCAGCATTTAGAGTACCTACTACTCATTCGAAGATTTTTTTTAAATATACGCTTGCCACACTCGGAAATAGAAGCGGCTAAAGTACAGAAAATAACACCATTTAAATAAATTTAAGTTCAATTTTAACAAATGCGGTAAATAAAATGAAAGGTAAAACATTTAATCAAACTAGGGCAAGCGTTTCTGAACAATATTCAAAATGAACTAAAAAACAATTACTTTGCTCACCCGCGACCACTAATGACAAATAGTTATATCTGTGCGGCAAATGTATGTTTCCATGCAACACCTCCACCTCCACTGCTACACGAATCAACACATGCCACACAAACCCAACTATCACCACCACCACTATACTAAACGCTGGAGGTGGAGGTGTTGCATGGAAACATACATTTGCGGCACAGATATAACTATTTGTCATTAGTGGTCGCGGGTGAGCAAAGTAATTGTTTTTTAGTTCATAAATATGGACCTCCGCAAAGTAACGCCTGATTCAATAAATTAATATTCAAAATATTATGAATACCTACCAATACCAACAGGTATACTTAATTTTCGACTATACCAAAATATACCAAATAGGTATTATTTATGGTAAATATACCAAAAAGTACAAAAAAAAACCATTTGGTGAGATTTGACATAAGTTAGTAACTATGTAAGTCCGGTGACAATACAATAATCTGGTAGTGAAATTTTGGTGGCCCAGCCAGGATTATCTCCGCAGGAGGAACTCCTCAACGGTTAATGGCATCAACTTAAAAATTGGTACAGGTATTAGTTGTATGATAAACTGATAATACAAGTAACTACAGTCGGCTAAAAAGCTTGTAGTCATTAAAAATGTTTTTTTTTTTTTAACAATAAACTTTTAAAATGTAGATATCAACTTAACAACACATTCAGTCATAAAAACAGTAGGTAGGTACATTTAACTTTAACTGACTGATAATTAAACATTTAAGTTAGTTAAAGTGGCGGGGGAGGGGGAGGCTTTTGCTTAGCCGTGGGATAAATAAGCTAGGAATAAAAAGTTACGTAGGTACTGAAATAAATTTAGGACAATGCTTGGAATATGTATTACCTAGCTACATTTAATTGCTATTTTCTTTATCAACCGCTTTTCCTGTTAGATGCTGAAGTTCCTTGAATTTCATACCACGAGTTATATCAGAAACAATTTACCTTATGTAAGCTGTTGTCAAGTGTCTATGGGGTCTTGTATTTTATTGATAAAATATTATAGTACCTACCTACCTAATGCTATAAGATTTTATAGTGTATGTAGGTCAGAGGCCCGAGTAGGAACATTCGTAACGTAATCGAGTAAGTAGTAAACGTTATCGAGAAGTTTGTATGACGTTTGGAACAGCGCCCGCCCGTGACCGTATTTGGAACTAAAATTTAATAAGTATGAGGTTCTCGATTTCGTTACGCAGGATACGTAAACTTCGTGCTGGGCCTACTGAGGTACGCTTTTTGATGTTTCCTCGATTCTGAATATTCGGTTTTACGAAATTTTCATTTGATCGAAACATTTTCGCGGTGAAAATATTGAGATTCAAATTACGTAGATCATCGAAATGGTAAATAAATGTGCTTAGTAAGGCTTGACTTTGGCAAAATTATCTAATTGAAAAAGTTTGACTTGACTGGAATTTAACTCGTGGACTAAAGTTTCAAAGAAATTATAATTCCATCAAGTGATTACTAGGTACTTAAACAATACATAAGTATGTTGTTTTTAAAATGTGTTGCATTGTATGACCTGTAACTTTAAGATAGAGATAGGTATTTACGAGTAGGTATAACAACTTTTTTAAACCATCATAAGTCGGTATTTCGATGACAATTCGTTTCCTTAAACCTTTTTAATTCGTGCCATTTATCAACGTATCATAAACTTATTATTAGATAAAATATAAAAATCATAAATGTAATAGTTTCAAAAATTTGGCACCTCACTATGGTCCGTGGAATTTCATTCCTCTGCCACTTAGAAAGACAATTCTTCCGCTTCTAGTTATCTGTGGTGTGGCTGTCGACACGTTTCTGAAAAAAAAAAACATTTTTTAGAAAGAAACCTTTTTAATGAAACTAAATAAAAGCCCTGCCGCGGGACAATGCTGAGAGGGATCCTGTTCAACGTCTTTGTTCACTTCTTTAATTGTTTTTTATTATCACTTGTGTATGTTGAATAAATATTTTTCTATTTTCTATTTTTCTATTAAAATACCAATAAAAAAGTAGAGAGTATCAAAGAGTGGTTTTTGGTCATCGTGGTCGTACAATAATAGAAATACCGTCATTTTTTATTGCACATTTATAAAAAGTACTTACTTGTCCCATGTCATTTTTTAGACGAAAATAACGTGACTGGGAAACAAAACTTCGCAATAAATTTTGCATCGATCAAACACAAAACAAAACAAATCAAACACAAAATTTTACCTTAAAATATTTAAATCTGCATACTTACCACTATCTCCTACATTATACTATATCCTTATCTTAGGTACTATTAGACAATACTTACTTCTAGGTACACTCTTGAGCGTTGACTTTGATATACTATCACTGTCTTCAGACTCTGAACATACTTGAAAACTCGTTTCTGAAACAAATACTAAGTTTTTAAATTCCGCTTTAAAGTGAAAATAACCATGAGCTTTTCAGAGATGAAAAATATCACGAGAGTATCGACAAGCATCAACCAGTACCTTTCAAAGGTACCTAGCTAGGTGTCTAGTTCCGCGCCTTATCTACAACGTAAGGATCGAAAGCCCTAACTCTCTTATGGGGCCACACTAACAGCAAACGCCGTCCATATCGCGTTAATGAACAACCAATGATATTAGCACAGTGTAAAGAGCTTATCCCTACCAGTGGTCCGACGCCTTTGATGTTCGCGTAAATGCCTACACCGCAACCGCATGGCCAAAGCACCAAGGAGAGCGAAAGTTCCTAACTAATCGGGCAGTGGCGGCGTATGCAAGGGGGCTCGCCCCGCCCGCCCCGCACCCCGCACCCCCCGCACGATTGACCTGTCTAGAGGCCTTCGTCGGACGACTGTATAGACTGTGATATTAGTGTAGCCACGACTAAACGCGATAATTTAAAAATTAGAAAAAATAAATGGCGTTGCTAGGCAACGATGCTCGTTAGTGGCCTCAGCTTTAGTCTGAATGGATGCAGGGGATTCCTCACCTGTGTCGAACCGATGTTTGTGCCGGCTGGGCAGGTCTTGGTTGTCCACGTGTCCAAACGTACGGAACCCCACCGCAAACTGCGCATATGGACTGATCTCGTACAGCTCTATAAAACAAAACGCGATTTCTAATAAAGTCATAACTAGGTACCCCAGAATAACAGCGATTCCACACATTTTTTATTTTTTTTTATTTTTTTTTTATTTTATTTATTAGGTACAATTACATATTGTAAACCACAGCGTAAGTAACTCAAAGCTTATAAAATAACATGGCAAAGTCTACAACACAATTACAATTGCACACAGCGTTTATGCGTTTTATATGGTTTTACACTCTTGGCGCATTTGGGGAACATACCTAACCCACCCCCCTACCCCCCGGAGACCATCCGTACTATGTCAATAACCCCATCCGCCTTTCAAACTGGTCACGTAGTATGGGTGCGTACCCTTAGCCCCACACTTTAATTTATAATTATAAAGCAAGGGGCTTTAATTTTTACGTTTATTTTTTTAACAACCAGATATGAAACAAACAGCATATTATGCAGTATAATGTTTCAAACTAAGATGTGGTTTCTTGTACAGAGATGTCGCTAGCGAGTCAGTATTCGCGAAGTAATTTTTAAATAAACTGAAACGTGAATACCTACATAGGAATCTTTCGCTGCTACCAATGATTGGTGAATGATTGATGGCGTAGTTGGTAGCGCGTTACCACGGTACTTATACGGGACCTCTACCAGGTCTGTATTCGAATCCCAGTTCGACAATTTATTTTTCTTGTTTCTCTGTATATTCAGTTTGAAATTCGAAAAAAGAAAGTTACGAAAAGTCATTCTGATAGGTACATTCGTTATAACATGTCCCACCGTGCTTGCTGTTGTTCCTCATGTGGACAGGCGCGCTGTAGATCCTGTTCTGCGCGCTGGCGGCGTGCTCCTTGCCCGCCAGGCCAGCCCCCAGGCCCGCCAGGTTGGTGTGGGAGGTGTTGGCCGTGAGGTTGCCACTCTCGGACTTGTTGTCAACAGTTATGGAGTCCCGGTATTCTGTTAGGTTACCGGTCCTGTGGAAAGATTGTATGTCTTTTTATAAGTTTTCTATTAACTTGCAATGCGCGTATGTGTAATAATGTATTTTATCGTAAAAACTGAAATTTATAAGTAAATCACACAATTATTATAAAAATAATAATTTAGTCAAATAACCCGCCCCTTGCCACACCAGGTGCAAATGTGCCCATGACGCTCGCGGCATTTCCGCGTTGGATAGCCATGGACAGTCTCTGCACCAGCGTCCTCCCCCTTTTGTCCGAGCCGAGGGCCCACCTCGCGTACAAATCGCTTCGCGTCCGCCCCCCAGCAACCCGCCGTCTCCACCGCCAAGGGGACCAAAATATAGCCCGACCCCAGAGGAGCATACTTCTCCCGCTTCACCGCAGCCCGAGCCTCGGCCGCGGCTCCCGGCGCGCGCAGTGCGACCGACACGGGTGCGGCGAAGGTGCTGACGCACGTAGCGTCCCACACCATGTGTAATAATGTATGTTGTAATAATAAATAAAATAAATAAATATCATGGGACAAATTGACACCAATTGACCTAGTCCCAAACTAGGCAAAGCCTGTACTATGGGTACTAGACAACGGATAAACATACTAATATAGATAAATACATACTTATATACATATTAAACATCCAATACCCGAGAACAAATATTCGTATTCATCATACAAACATCTGCCCCGACCGGGATTCGAACCCGGGACCTCAAGCTCAAATAATCGGTCGTAATGGTTCTGATCTCATGCTAGTTTGCCAGCTTTAGTTTAAAGAAAGGTAAGTACCTACCTATGTAATGTTCGGGTCAAATCTTGCAACTGAATTTTAAAGCAGTTATCTCCAACCGAATTAGATGAAATTTGGCATATTTAAGTATGTAAATTCGGTGACAATAAATGCATTTTTTTCACCTTTGTCTCTTGACCAGAATGTAGACGCAGCTGAGCAGGCAGATCAGCAACAGAATGGAGCTGCAGATGATGACCAGCATATTGAGGTCCAGCAGCTCAGAAGGCGGACCCACTTCACCTAAAAAATATATTTTGTCTTGACTGCTAATGCCAAAATTTGTTACGTTCCTACAAACTCACACTAAAACAAAACTGTCACACAATCAACAGACCCTGATCATTTTGGTCAGACTTAATGTTAGAGTTTTGGCAGAGGGGAAATCGGGCGTTAACATCTCCAGTCCTTTCCTGCTCTAAGGTACTGAGAAGCGGTTTTGTTGATGTGAACACTTTGTCGTTCAGCGACAATAGCGACAGGATTTTCATACTGAAAAATAATCGCTTCTCTACTAGTGCATAAGAGAGGGATAGGATCCACTCACTGCCGTCCTCATTCTTCGTAGCGTAGTCGTACACCGTGGCCACGCTGCCCGCTTCGTTCGTCGCCGTCACCCGCACCTGGTACCAGGTCCCGGGTGCGAGGTCTCTGATGGCGAAGGAGCCGCTTCGATACCCATTAGCGTACGAGGACCACGACGGAAGGTCGGTGTAGCTCTGAAGGGTAAAGACAATGTTAATGATCTATTGATATTTTTAAGAATAGAATAGAATTCAACTGGTATTTGTTGCAGTCATAACATAAGGCTGTGTGAGGTTTGTAGACCTCAGAAGCTCATTTTTGAACAGTTTTTTTTTAATTCTCAAAAAACGAGTCGACAAAAAAACATCTAATAAGTAGGTATCACCAAATTTCACGAAAGTCGGCTCATTTTTGGACTTTCTATTTTTTTCTTCGTTTCCTTAAAAGTGACGGCTTATAACGTCGCAGTTTCTATTTCTACTCCCATTGGTTGCAGTGGCTTGCATTTAAATAGGTCCTTCAATACCTATATAAGTACCTACTCTAGAGCCAACAACGGAACTTTTGGGAACAGACCTCGAATTTATACTACTGATAGCAGCCACACCGCGCGCCGCTCGCGATGTGTCACGCTCGCTGCTCGCTCGTAGACCCACCTGCGTGTCGGCGGAGCGCCAGGCGCGCGCGCCGCGCGGCCGGTGTTGCACGTCGAGCGCGCGCAGCGCGCATGCGCCGTCGCCCCAGCCCGCCAGCTGCACAACGATGTGGGAGCTGTTGCTCCACAGCCACTCGTTGGTTGCGGGCGGGATGGGCACTGGACAAGTACGTGATGCCGTAGGTATAACTTTTTTTTTACCAAGCTTTCAACCATCCTTGCATTTACTTCTGCTCGGGAAGACGCTGCTTCGTCTAGTGCCTAGTTTGGCTCTAGGCCAATTGGTGTCAATTGTCCCATGATATTTATTTATTTATTATTCATAACCCAATTTCTTGCAGATTTCGTTCATATGTGTCTACATTATTAACCCTTTCGGCGCCAACTGCCTACCTACCTACTCGTACCCGGCCCTCGATATAGAACTAAGCCAGCGGTCCCGCCGAGTCTCATTTTAATTTAACCGCACGTTATTATTATCTGTCTACAATAACTTTCGTTTTTTTTTTTTTGGTAAATTAAAAATATTTGCACTTTATGGTAAACAAATGCCAACTCGCAACGTTACTACTTAGACCCCATTAGGTACGTCAGCTGGTCTGTATCGTCCAAAGGATAACTTGAGACGAATAGGGACGCCCTCGGCTTTAATGAGATTGGACAAAATAACAAACTATTTATAATGTAAGAGTATTTTATTCTTATCATATCCCACTCAAAAAAGAAGTTAACACCAGTGCCATAAGCACCTTTGCTTTGTTGAGTAGGTACATGAGCATTAAATAACATTGCCATAACACCTTTTATGTACTTAATGCACTTTTCGATAGTGAAATAAATATCTTGCCTAGAAGCTTTGTGAAAATGACCTCATTTCTACAGCACTTTTCTCATACTTTTCATATTACGAGTCAGTAATGACTTTGTTCGTCTTGCTGCCTTTCGTTTCGTTTTTATATCCAAAACTTCAACTTGAGCTTGAGTTGAGTAGCTTCACTTTCCGTTTACTCGTTTCATTTGAATACCTCCAAGGTGGCCCTAAGTAGGTATATATTCGTTATGTTGCGAATTGGCTCTGTTAAATTTCATTAGGTATTTTTTCAAGTTACTGTCTTCATTCTGTTACGTTTTGTTAAATATTCCTGTAAAACACCAGGAAAATTTTAGTTTTATCAAGAAATGAGTCGACAAATTCCATTTTAAATGGTTAAGCCCAAAATTGAGCAATAATAAAGTTAGATCAGCTTCTTTTGAATGAAACAACTCCTAGGTCTAGTTTTCCCAAGGTCTACCAGAGGAAAGGATTGGTACAAGTACAAGTCTCGCGGTATGGTGATCCTACCTCTGACCAGACCGCACACATCAACATGAACCAAAGAACCCTCACTCTGACAAATTTTTTTTCCCCGTCCTCTTTCGCCTCCTTTTTTTTGAAACAGTCCCAACACATATACATGTTCATTACGACTGCAAGCGAGAATACCGTGATAGATTTAAAAATTTGGGTGAGCAAACAGCTGTAATCCATTTTGACAACGACAGATTTTGTGGCAGTGACATTTAGAGTTTTTTTTTCTCTGCCAATTTTTGACTTGACAATTTTACTTATCAGCTGACGACGACATAAATAATTTCGTTATGATTATGACTCAACGTCACTGTCACGAAATCTTTACAGTAATCAGCAGTCTTTGCAGTTCTTTGGACAAAATGGACCGTCAAGATGAAAATTTGCTGTTTAGTCCCAAAAATTGTTAAATATTTAACCGTGTTCACGTTCGCAGTATTAGTTAACATGTATATGTGGTCATGGAGAGGTAAGGGTGCGAAAAGAGACAAAAAGCAAAAACTGAGTGTTTGAAATATTAATGAGTTAAGTGTGAAAATCAACGATGCATGGAGTCGGATAGAAATAAATTTTATTGTGCCTGTAGACAAGATATTTATTTATAAGTTAATGCTCGCGGAGGTTAATGCTAGCGATATTCTGTCCATCTCACGCGTATTTGCAAGTGGATTCCAACTTCAATAACATTCCTTCTGCATAATTTTACTAAAGGTTCCCAGTGAATTTACGTCTTACAGCAAAAGAATTCAAGACCAACCGACCAAACACGATTTCTTATTATTCATAAATTGAAATGGAAGTGCTCCATTATTTATTTCTTATGAATGTCTTCTTTGGATCTTGATAAAATTTTACCACCTTAGAAATATATTTGTTCAAACGGACCTAAACAATGGCAGAAGAGAACCAAGGAGTAAGAAAAAAAAGTGAATAGTGATGAGCCAGACAAAATGAAATGAGACAGGTAACTCGCTTCGTATTTAATCCATAAAATACCAAAAGTCAGTGCTAGTTAAGAAAAAGAAAAGTAAAAACAGGTACATGGAGAAGTACGTTCGTATCCATTTATATCTCTTTATTGCTCATAAAACATGAAATAACAGATAACAGAACAAAGGTGAACAAAAGAATCTCTACCAGAGTGTGCAGGTCACTCGAATTATGCTGTTAGAAGATGGCGTCGTAGTAAAGCTGGCATCTACAGGAGATCACACTTAGCAAATATCAAGACGCTTCTTACGGCAAGATGCTGTAGGTGATCGAAAGCATACAACGAGAGGGCAAGATTTAAGTAGCTGATTTCACTGAAGTCGCCTTATAGGCGTCCGGTTTGCGTAGTGCCAATGCGACCTACGAACGTAGGTAAGGTTTAACTCCGCGTTGACGTTATGCCAACTTGGCGTGTGAATGACAATTTTCATATGCGTCGTTGGCGTTGAAAGGGTTAAAAATAAGTAACCGTTACGTATAAAACGATAACAATATAATGAAATCTCATTGTTATTTAATTATTACTTGCGGCTGCTTATTTTTAAAAGGCGTTTCTCAATAAAAAGACGTCAAGATTGTTTCCTTCTTTATCGCTAAAATAAACAAAGTATATTCAGAGTAGTACTAACCTCCCCCTAACGTGCTGACGTCCAAATACGCTGGTTGTGACGTGCCCACTTTGTTGGTCGCTGTGATCCTCACTGAGTACTTGGTTCCGCATTTGAGCCCCGTGAGCAGGTGCTTCTGCACCGAGAGGCTCGGGCGCGCCGTTGGCCAGGCCTCCTGCCACGGCCCGTTGGTGACTTTCCACGTTAGGCTGTAACCTGAAGTGAGGATGGGAAATGTACTTACCTAGTCACGGAAAGAAAATGAGCAGTTGGAAACCTTTCCACCACAAAATGACGCCTTGACTTCTTAAGATAGCGGGAATTTTACTATGATTTATTGTTGAAAAGTTCTCAGCTTTTGTGACTGTGTGGAGGTTTGTCAGGGATGACCAGTCACTTGATTTACCACCCCTGGCTTGGAAGAGGTGAAATTGTTGCTTGAAAGCTTTTTCTTTTGGCTTGGCACAAAAGGTAATGCAGGTTGCCTTTGGTTTTCAGACGCCATGCCCTTTAGGCCAATATAACACGGCAGTATTTCCTTCATATCGAAACACTTTAACCCAGTAGGGTTGTGGTTTGGGTGGGGGAGGCCATCTGCAAAGAAGTGATCTCACTCCAAGAAAAAAATGATTTAAAAAGTTTGGCTCTTTGCATTTTACCTTTGTACTTTCTTCTAAACCAATATACGTAAAACTCTTCCATTACTGAGTCACTGACAGACAACAACGCACAGCCGAAACCCTTAATTGGCTCTAGAAGGCTGAAATCTTGCATAGAGGTTGCTTTTATGATGTGGACAAGCGCTAGGGACGGATTTGTTGAAAATAAACGGGATTATGCACGTACGAAATCGCAGGCAAATCCATAAAACTTACTGATCTTCTGTCCCCCGCTCCTGTTAGCCGAGTAGTACGGTTGCTCCCACTCCACCAGTATGGAGTGTTTGTGCGGGGTGGCCCTCAGCACCGGAGCTTCTGGCAGCGGCAGTACTATCACTGAGTATTCTACTGAGTCCGAACCGTACAGGTTCTTGGCGAGGCAAGTGTAGTTGCCGCTGAGAGATTGGTCTATGTCTGGAATGTAATAAATTTGGTGATCTGTTTTCTGCTGATTTGCTTTGTTTCCTTGTAATTTTGAGGCTCTAAACATGCATGTGAGCGAAATTCCTGCTTCACACTTAAACTTTATCCGCAAGGATGGAATAAGCTGTGGCTCCTATAAAAGTCGTTGGCTGTTTAAACAGCGTCATGTCGTACGCTACGAGTACGTCACGATGTTCGCAATAAAGTTGTGCAATCTACGGAATACTCCAATATTTGTATGAGGCGTCTTAACAAGGTGGTATGGCGACACGCTGAAGGCTGCTGACAGCGTAAAAACGAGGCCTACCATTTAAAATTAAACGACAATTTGAGGGTTGTTTTTGGGTCTGATAGAGTAGAACTTGAGGGTGGTCGATTATTTTTGGCAGACTCACTGTTGATAAGCAGACTGTCGTCGTGGTTCCTCGTGAACCTCGGGTGGTGCGTGATGATGTTGTGCTTGTGGTACCACACGGTGCGCGGCGGCGGGGAGCCCACGCACACGCACACGAGCAGCAGGGAGCTGCCCACGCCCACCGACACCACGCCGCCCAGCGACGCCACACCCGCTACCACTGGAAGACAGTTTTCATGAGTGCATTATTAGCAAGTGAAGTTCAAAAAGTGGTGACATTGGTTCTGGAAAGAAATACGAACGATGTGATTTCTATCCTCTTTTTATTACTTCTGTGGAAAACATGCAAGTCTGTTCCCTGGTGGCAAAGTGGCATCCCCGATGGCATTTAGACCCGGTTTTCGGGAAAGGATTCGTATTATTATTAATCGTATGGCAATAAAATATGTGGGCAATCAGAGAACAGCTTTGAGGTTGCTAAGCCAGGCAACTAAATCAGGTGTCGGATTATAGAGGTGTTCACCAGATCCGGGGTAGGAGTGAAGGGGACAGCGCCGGAAGATGTGCTCGGTGGTTTGTTCCTCCAACCCGCAATCGCAGAGAGGAGACTCTCTCAAAGGATTCGTTATTTAACGGCAATGGATCTCAACTAAGTAGATGTTGATGATGTTGAGATGGAAATGCCAAAGGACGCTGCAATAAACCTTTTTGTGTACACGAATTTATCTCTCCAAAGCGGCTTGCGTGATCTTAACACGGTTTTTCGAAATAGAAAGCAAGTTTAATTGCAATTTGTTCTTTACTTTTGAAATGATAATGTTGGGCTATGGTTTTTTTTTCTAATTTGTCTTACCTCTGGGCGACGGCGTGTGTGACACCCGCCTGGTGGCCGCGCCCTCGCCAGCCCTGGTGCTGGCCGTGACCCATGCTTCGTAGCTCCTGCCAGTGACCAGGTCTTTGACCTCGGTAGAAGTTCGTAGGTCCTCGATGCGGTAGGTTTGGGGTGGACCATTACTAGAAAGATATGAGCTATCATTGGCATAACTCATCGGCGTGTACGAACGCTATTGAAAGCTGAAGTGAAGCAGGGAGGTTTATTGAATATGTTTGTCGCTTACTGTCATATTTGCACTTTTCCCCTGCCTCATGCTCTCTCCCTTGTTGTTACCCTATCTTACATAATTCTTCAGCGCATTTCCGCCCACCTTTCCGTCCACCGCCAAATTCCGTAAACCACCGAAATTACAAGTGCTACAATTTAACATAATTGTAACGTTTTTCATAACAAAATAAGACAAACATGTCAAATTGTAGGACTTATAAGTTTTGTGGAATAGGGGGCTGATCAGAAGTCTATCCAGCTTGGCTACACATATGTCCTGCCCAGGCCCATTTACCACTTCGGTGCGCCTGCGATCGGTATCGTTCCGAACTTTATCGTGAAGGGACTTCTCCCTACTGACTGAATGCGTTAAAGTCTGGACTGTCTTCGACTGACTTACCTCGACGTGGGTTTAACGTAAACTGTGTAATACAGCAGCTCGCCGTTGGGCTGGCGGGGCTTCGTCCAGCTGACGAGCAGCGAGGAGCCCGACAGCACCAGCACCTTGATGTCGGCTGGGGGACCGGGCACTGCAAAATAGCAGAAAAAAATGAAAAAGTCTTGACGTATACTTCGTTTTGTAGCATTAGAAAGAAGGTAAACAATCTTGACGTCTTTTTGTTCAAAAACGCTTTTTAAAAATAAGTAACAGCAAGTAACAATTAAATAACCAAGCAACTTAATTATTTATATTGTTATTGTTTATACGTAACGGACATGTCAAGATTGTTTACCTTCTTTCTAATGCTAAAATAAAGGAAGGACAGAACTGCCAATTTATCGTAAGTTAGGTAAAGTAAAGATCAAATCCAAAAAAGCCGCGGTAGCCTAGTGATTTGATTTGACCTATGGCCTCTCAAGCAGAAGGTCGTGGGTTCGAGCCACGGTGAGTTTTTCGGAATTTATGTGCGAAATTTTATTTATAATTTATCATGAGCTTTCCGATAGCGGGAAAAATCGTGGGGAAAGCTGCGCACTCCTGGGAAACAAATCAATGGTGTGTCTGAAGTTCCCAATCCGCACTTGGCCCCGTGGGAACTATAGCCTAAGCCTTCTCACTGTAAGAGGAGGCCTGTGCCCAATAGTGGGACACAGTTACATCTTCTTTTAATGACATTTTGACAAACACGCACAGTACCTATACAACATATTTATGGTTATTTAACCATAATGAAATTCATTAATTATGTTAAATCTGATTCAAAGATAGTTTATTATCATACTGACTTACCGTCTTGCAAAGTAGCGCAAACGATTGGGTACGAGAACGGCCCCACCCCGTAGTTTGAGAACCCAGCCACCTTCACCGTGTAGTTCGAGAACTTCAGCAGCCCTTGCAGGTAGAGCTCTGTGTGAAGAGCCGTCTGGTTGTGCCACGCGCCTTCTGCAAATTGAAGACAGTCACTTGAAAGCAACTTTCGTTTGTTTCCTAATAACATAACAGTTTTTAATTACTTACCCAGGGATAGGGATCGGCGCCACGAAACATAATAATTGTGCGGATTCATAGCGCGATTTGGTGCTTAAAAGTTTTTCTATTGAAGTAGGGAAAAAGCAGTGATAGCCTAGTGGTTTGACCTATCGCCTCTGAAGCAGAGGGTCGAGGGTTCAAACTCCGGCTCGCACCTAGGAGTTTTTCGGAATTTAAGTGCGAAATTACATTTATAATTTATCATGAGCTTTTCGGTGAAGGAAAACATCGTGAGGAAACCTGCACACTCCTGCGTAGTAATTCAATGGTATGTGTGAAGTTCCCAATCCGCACTGGGCCCGCGTGGGAACTATAGCCCAAGCCCTCTCATTCTGAGAGGAGGCCTGTGCCCAGCAGTGGGACGTAAATAGGCTGATGATGATGAAACACTTTTTTCTTCTTTCTTCTTTTTTCTTAGTTGTGTGACACCAAATTTTTCTCTGCGGTGCCTTTTGTGGTATATTTTCCTAGCAGTTCTAGCAGTTGGTACTAGTAGTGGTTGAACCACATTTTTCTTAGCTATTATTTGGTTATAACCTTGTTAATAAAGGTTATAGCGCATACAATATCGTCGACACCATGCTAATATGCAATGTTGTACTTAGCACAATTTAGCTCACCGAAAAATCTTATGCCCAATTAACACAATTAGCACAATTTAGCTCACCGAAAAATCTTATGCCCAATTAACACAATTAGCACAATTTAGCTCACCGAAAAATCTTATGCCCAATTAACACAATTAGCACAATTTAGCTCACCGAAAAATCTTATGCCCAATTAACACAATTAGCACAATTTAGCTCACCGAAAAATCTTATGCCCAATTAACACGATTAGCACAATTTAGCTCACCGAAAAATCTTATGCCCAATTAACACAATTAGCACAATTTAGCTCACCGAAAAATCTTATGCCCAATTAACACAATTAGCACAATTTAGCTCACCGAAAAATCTTATGCCCAATTAACCAGGCATGGTGCTGTCCAGTGTAGGATCGGCCATCTCGATCCACCAGTGGATTTAATAGCACGATAAAGTTCTCTGTGAGCCATTGGTGTGAGTGGATCCTGTGATACTTGCATCTCTTAATGTGCTCTACCAGTGGATCGAACAGAATTCCTAAATAAACAAAAATTTAAATATAAATTTATCACAGGTTCTACTGAAATCAGTAGTGGATCTTGCTAAACTCCCTGAATTCTGTTCGATCCACTGGTGGAGCATATTAAGAGATGCAAGTATCACAGGATCACAGATCACAGAGAACTTTATCGTGCTATTAAATCCACTGGTGGATCAAGATGGCAGATCCTACTGGACAGAGAATGAGGAAAGGGCAGGTGTGACTTGTTTGACATCGCGCAGTGGTGATGCTTGTCCTTCTTCATAGTATGAACGTGGTACCTTCGGTGGCGTACAGCACGCTGTACCCGACGAGCGCGCTGCCCGCGCCGGCCAGCGCTAGCGGCTGCCAGCCCACGCGCAGCGACGTCGCCGACACCGCCGTGCACTCCACGGACAGCGGGGCCTGCTCGGGCGCTGGGGACAACCAGGACAGACCAAATAAGTCAAGCAGAATTTAGATTTCGATTGCCCACTCCAAACTCGTTCGCTTTACGACCTCGCATTGTATTGCACCTCTGAGTTTTTAGGAATTTGTGTGCGAAATTTCATTTGTAGTTTATCGTGAGCTTTTCGGTGAAAGATAACACCGTGAGGAAACCTACACACTCCTGCGAAGCAATTGAATGTGTGTGTAGTTCCCAATCCGTACTGAGCCTGAGATGGTCAACGTAGCGTTATCGTTTCCGCGTATCAAATAAGTTATAAAATACAGACTTAGCGCCCATAAATTTCAAATAACGCAGACAGCAACGTTCACGTGTAGAAAGTTTTACTCAGAATTCAAGGGGAACAAAAAAAAAATTATCTTAAACAAAACTTAAGATTTATAGAGTCGACCAACGCGCAACATAACATTAAATTAGACAAAAGAAACCTGACTCGCTTTCTTAAAACTAAGTCGTAAAAATGACGCTTGACAAGTCGATACTTAAGAACCCATTATAGACAAAGGACTTTGTGCAATCTTTCAATTGCTAGGATACGTAAATTGCTTCCACGTGTTGCTCTAGACTGGAGTGAAACCAGTCAAAAAAATCATAGCAAGCAAAAACATCATGATACTGCATTTTAAGGGCGGAGCTTACGCTCTAGAATGACTATCGTCCAATCGCAAAGATCGGTCATAGTCATTAACCAATCATATGTACGGAATTACTCGTGGGAATATTTTAAAATTACAGAGACAAGCCCACAGCTCCCGGAGAGGGGGTCGAGACCCGAAGGATGACGCTGACGGGAGTGGAGGAGGAAGTTGGGGCAGTTGGATCTTGGCTCGCTTCACGACAAGAACCTAGAAAAATCTTAACGATTCTCTCTGTTAGAACCTATGAGCTAGGGTTGTTGAAGGTCCTAACATATCGAAATTTTGTAACTAAAATCTAAATAAATAAATTAGGTTGTAATTTAGCTAGGGAGTGAAAAGTGCATCCAGGAGTTATTCGGTTTCAGTTATTAATACAGGTTATCAAATGAATCCACTACTTGTTTATTACTGTTCTGTATTATAGTAAAGAATGAATCTAGACGAACTATCGTCTTATTATCGCCTGATTCAGGGTGGATATAAGCGTTAGAACTCAATAGAGGTCATAATGTTGATATTGTTCGGATTAATGATCATGGTTCTATGGATCTTAATGTGTGAGAAATGTGGCAGTATTTGGAGGTGTTTGGGCTTGATTGTAGTAGAGAAGTCACACCTAGAGTTTGAGAGATTGAGATGACCGAAGTAGGTAATTGAACTTATAAAGGGTCATGGATTTATTTGACAATACTGGAGAGAGTAAATTGTAAAACGTAATTTTATGTGTACTGTGTGAAATGAATAAGAAATCTTGTAATTCTCTTGGTTCATAGCTTTAGATTTTCTTGCCGATTTTTGATATTGTTTTCCTAATTGTTTTAAAACTTGATAACGAATAAAGAGCGAACTTCATTGCCGCACAACAAATAATAAGTGTGCAGTCACAAGGGCAACCCATTGCAAGCTATGTAAATATAGCACCATTCACCAATGTAATAAGGTGGAGAGTTGAGGCTAACGTAAGTAAGACCCTCAATTAAAGCTCTTTTCCACACAGACTAAAAGCGAACCTAAAATCTTAAGTCTATTCATTGTACTCGGATGAACAAATTGTGTATATATTTTACTGTGTGATTATTTGTGTTTATTGTTGTGTGATGTGTTTATTAGCCACTATGTGCATGTGTGTTAGTGTTTAAATAGCCAAAAGGGTTTTTTATTTGGGGGTTCGTTTTCCTTTTATTAGTATGGCTCTGTAGGAACAGAATTCCCGATTTTCATTGAAATCATACCATCAATGACGATCTAAATAATTGAAATAGTTTCTTTTGATTCCTCAAATGTATTATAAGGTAGATCTTCTTATTAAATAAATTAATATGATCTACTAAATTTCATGGTTTTCGGTATATTCTAGATAAGTTCCCTATCTCGGAACTATTTAATAATGGAGATTTCTCATTAATAAATTGAGCGGATTAAGCTACAATGAGATTCCTAAATCAAGAGCAAGTAATGTACACTTCGTATAATAATTAATCTCCACTATTGAAGATTTCCACACTACATCTCGATCACAGATTTTCTATACAGTTCAATCTCGATGGCATTTTACAGATAAATTATTAACCACGTAATAAATACGGGTTAAATTAAATTGATTGATGAGACTTTATATTGTTAAAATTATGCCCATACACTAGTAATTTTGCTTCAAATTGGTAAATTAAGCTTCTTCCAAGCAAACTGAGAGTTAACGTAATGTCCATATTTTGATTAAACAGACCAAATATGCATTTCCTGAGACTAGAGTTGAGAACAGGAGTCACAAGTTATTTGAGTAATAAAATCCTGCGTACAAACGCTAGGCGATGTCCTAACGGACTTTAGTGGCTAAATGTCACGTGTACCGGGAGACACAAATGGCAGTGGACCGAGAGCGGCGGAACTAGTGGGTATTGTTCGCATCGGTAGATGCAGTAAAGGTAACGACCCTGTAAGTCACAGCTGGTCTTGTGGGACTGAGTTAATTGAGTTGAGACATTGAAGTAACGGAGGTTTCAGCCAATAAGCTGATTTGGGAAGGTTGACCCTATATACTCATGTACATGATTCGGTGGCGATCTGATAGCAATCCTGGGTACCCAATACACGCCATGTCTTACAGATTGACCTCCGACCTTGGTTTGGCCAAACCATATCAAATATTATTGAATTTCATAAATCCATGGTAAAAGGGGTAGGGGCCCGCTGGGCCCCAACATTGAAAGTACGCATCCTCGGATGTTGGAAATGTAAACGCTTCGCAGCGCAAAGGAGGTCAACTGTCACCCTAATAACCTGACGACAGGGCCAGTTACTGGCGTAGGGATCCCCGTACCAGAGTGAGATTGGTCATTTTGTTCAGGCGTACCTGTTTCTAGTATTTCCACTGTCTATCACGCTATCCGAGCACTTACTTTGTTCCATACAGCCAACAATAGTACAACCGAGCTTCACTAATTTGTATTGAATGAGGCTCGCCTCGTTACAATAAAACCTTTGTCTACCCTGGAACATGAAGGTTCCAGGTAAGCGGGTGGAATGAATGACAGTCGGGGTACTAGACCACTCAATCCAATGTACTGTATAAAGCCTTGAAATTGACAAATAAGCTGCCTCCTTGTTACCGAGATGTGCTCTAACTCTACGATGTTTTCCTGAATAAAGTCTAAACACATTCGATACACTAAATAAATAAATATATAGACGATCATGGCCGTGCCATCACAAGCCCGCGTGGGAACTGTAGCCCAAGCCCTTTCATTCCGAGAGGCCTGTACCTAGTACCTAGCACTCCCAGCAGTGTGACATAAGTAGGCTGATGATGATGATTGTATTGCAACTTGCACGATTTTTCTTGCAGGTCTAAACTCGGCTTTATACCAGCTGGAATAAGAGGAACCGCGGGAAGATGTATGAAAGAGTAGGATAAGGTCCAGTTGACTGAGCGAGCGCCAAACACGAGCGAAGCGTCTCTGCTTCAGCGTGGACAAAAATTATTTCGTATGGCCATCTGGCTGGTCGGTTGTTCTCCTCAACCGTTTCTCGTTAAATTTTGTGAGCAGGTACAATATTGATACAGTTTTGTCGATTCGTTTTTTGCAACTTAAAAATAAAAACTAGAGTTGTTCAAAAATGAACTCTCTCGAGTCCAAGGTCTACACAGCACAGAACCACTATTTACTATACTATGATGATAATGATGTCTTCCTGAAGTCCCTCAACAAGGGCACGTAAGGTTCAGAGAAGAGACCTGTGTTGTGGCTGCAAGGTAACGGATTAAGGAGATCTCTTTCTCAACTGATCGTCTTCAGGGTCGTGTTTTATAAAGCTACAAGTTGTAATTTACAAGCGGAAGTCTCTTTCTAACAAAATGTGATAGAATGAAACTTCCGCTTGTAAATTGTAACTTGTAGCTTTATAAAACACGGTCCTTGTGATTCATCTCGTGTAGGTATAAACATGAAATTTGGCACGAAACAAGGTCTCACTTACCTCCCTCCCTAGTGTCCTGAAACACTGGTATCGAGAAAGGTCCTGACCCAGCACTGGTGAAAGCTGCCACTGAGACCGCATATCTGCGGGGAATTACGTAATCCATTATTGACCAAAAATTTCTCAGGAAAAGGCCATATATCGACCACATACTGCCTATCAAACATGTGTCTTAATCAGAATGAGTAAGACTGTCATTCGATTGTCATTTTCCAACAGTTTGCCTGGAAAAGGGTTAAGAAGGAACCAAATCTTAATAGTGGTTCAAGTGTCACGTTGTGTTCTCTAATGACTCAAACGGGCCAGAATTTTGTTAGGTTAAGCTAAGTGTAACAGCCTCATCATACTGCCAATTTGCTAGCGAGTATTGTATTGTGGCGATCACGCAACGTGTACGCCGCGAGCGATATTAGCATGAAGCACTCGCTCGCAAATGACTAGTGTGATAAGATTCTAAGGGGTGTTCCCACTGATACGAAGTTGGGCAGAGAAGAGCAGTGAAAAGTGGCTAGTGTTTCCCATGGCCCTGAGTAGAGACATTCAGCACCGTGCACAAAAAGCCGTGATAGCCTAGTGGTTTGACCTATCGCCTCTGAAGCAGAGGGTCGAGGGTTCAAACCCCGGCTCGCATCTAGGAGTTTTTCGGAATTTATGTGTGAAATTACATTTATAATTTATCATGAGCTTTTCGGTGAAGGAAAACATCGTGAGGAAACCTGCACACTGATTCGAAGCAATTCAATGGTATGTGTGAAGTTCCCAATCCGCACTGGGCCCGCTTGGGAACTATAGCCCAAGCCCTCTCATTCTGAGAGGAGGCATGTGCCCAGCAATGGGACGTAAATATGCTGATGATGATGATGATCCAGCACCGTGATTAACCAAATCACGGTCCGCTACCACTCAGCCCAGTCAGTAGAAACACATCCTGAAGTTAGGTGTTGAAGTTTGAAATTCCTACCTGGTGTTCTTCATTAGGCCGCTCAGCAGCGCTGCCTGTTTCCCGGATTGTTGTAAAACTTTCATCGTTCTTGAATCACTGTCGTCGGACGCTGAAGAATTAAAAGCAGACACTTACAGCCCATATCACACTGGTGATTTGCGAGCGAATTTTATATTGAGGCGATCACGCAACGTGTACGCAACGCGAGCGATATTATTATGAAGCACTCGCTCGCAAATCGCTAGTGTGATAAGTGATAAGGCTGTTACAGCCGTCCCCCAATATAATCAATCTCTTGTTTTGATCTACTGACGACATTTGAAAAGTTGAAAAACCCCCGACACTGTTATTTCAAAGTTCAATATTTCGAAACCGGGTTAACCGATTTTAATGAAACTTAGCTAAGAACCATCTCGATTAAACTAGCTTTCGAACTAAAAAATCCGCATCGAAATCGGTCCATCCGCTTGCGAGCTACGATGACACAAACAGATACACAGATACACAGGTCAAACTTACAACACCACTCTTTCGTCGGGGGTTAAAAAACATTTTTATCTATCTTCTATTTTACCGTCTCAATAAACTTATTGTCGGTAGACCATCCAATCTCTGCTTGTCGATGGGAGGGAGGATGGTGGGCCATCTACCTCTTTTGGACCCGGCAACATTTATCGATTATAAAAACAACAGATAGCTTGAATATAAGGGACGGCGGCTCTTAGAGCCATAATGCTAGTTGTCAAAGCGCAACATCGGCATTGGCTTTGATGTAACCTAGCTAAAAACCAACTCGATTAAAAAACTTGTCCCATTCCCATTTTGTCAACTTCCTAGCTCGTCAACAATCCCATTTCGTCCAGTGTCCCATCTTATCTACTTTCCCAACTCTTCTGCTTTCTCAACTCATGATTTATTTGTTTCGTTATTTTTTCAACCGACTTCAAAGAAGGTGGATGATTTGGGAATGTTGACAAGATAGGTAGTGGTCGATTTGGGAATTGAATGTGGAGTTAATGAGCTAGGAAGTTGACAAATATGGGAATGTGGACGAAGTGAACCTAAACGGATCAGTCTACCCGTTAGGAGCTACGGTGCTGTTGACACACACACACGTCAAACTTAAAACACCCCTCCTTTTGAGTCGGGGGTTCAAACAGAACTCACCAGACCCGCCCTGTGGGACAGCCTTGACGTGGTACCCCACTATAACACCATTGTGTGTATCTTTGAGAGGAGGCAGCCATGACACTTGCAGCTCGCCCGGGTTTTCCGTGGGCTCTACCTGTACGTTGTTGGGGGGAGCGGAAGGCGCTGAAAAGAAAAAAAAGCTTTTTTTTATTACGTACAACAACTTTAGTATAGTTGAATAAGCGGTATGTTATAACTTATAAGAGTAGGGCCTTGTAAGTAGGTATGGGAGAATGTTTAATTATTTTTTTCTTAATAAAAAGTTTCCATTTATATATACTTACTCAACGTTCATTAAAATGCACTCTGTATGTCAAACCAGTATGGCTTTCAATATTCCTCTACCAAGTGTCACAGGCCGTTTTCATGAGGGGAAACAGTCTGTTTTAAGGTAGCCTACCTAGGGTTTTGTGAAGGAAACAAATTACAAGTTTAATACATTTATTTCAACAAAATCGGCTAAATTGACAATTAGAATAGAGAATCTCAGGGGATTGAGTTCGAAGACACTTTTGAAGATACTGGGTTCGATTACACGCTAATGTGGCCTACACTTCCCTCGGGTGTCTGGATCCTCCGGCGACGGCGAAGATAGGGCGCAGGCGTCGTAGAGCAACCAGGAGTGACCAGGGGGCTCGTGTGATGACGTGGTGTTGAGATGGTGTGAAGGGGACCGTAGCGTGCCAACGGCTAGCCTCTGAGTAGGCTGCGAGAGGTCGGCAGGGGTCCGTTAGGAACCAGTAGTGGGTGGAGAGATTTCCCACGGGTAGCGTAGTTGCCCTGTAAATAAGCTGGTGTGAGCCAAACGTCCATGGTATGCTCGCACTGCCATATTCCGCTTTCCAGTCCGACTATTCCCGAGGGAGTGGGAACCAGATTGGCAGTGCATAGCAATACGGAGGGTCATACGGATTTACAATTTAGCTAGAGTCAGAGAGTAAGCTTTTACAGGTTTCTAGTGAGAGTGGATAACAGATTTACACAAAGTGACCGTTGGAACTTTAAATTCCAACCGTTCTAGGAAGACGTTAGGTTTTAAAATAAGCGCTACGTCTATAACCGTAGAGCAGTGAAATAGGGAAAGATTAAATTATAATTAACTGTCCGGAGCGCTATTAAGGTACAGTAATGCTTCGGACAGAGTAACAGAGTGGAAACCCTATAGAATTAAATAAATTACAATAAAAGACACAAGTAGTGTAACACAGTGATAAAGTACAGAAACGATCAGTATTCTTACCAAGTTCTGGGCTGGCTGGTTCCACTCAGGAGTTGTAGAGAATTGTGGGGTCTCCCAGCCGTACAAGCGGTTTTATGGTTGAGTGGGACCGGATACGGACAACCAAAAGATTTTGAATTGGGCGACGCCCATGGGCGTGTCCGTGCTTCTCATTTTGAATACCAACGTATTGTTTCTGTGTAGTGTGTAATGTAGTTTTTTATGTGTTTTATGTTGGCTAAGTGCAAGTAGCGGTTGTTAATTAATTTATTTAAAACCGATGCAATTTTAATTCTATTTAAATTAATATTATTCGCCTAAGTGCGGAAAAGCGCCATCTAGCGGATTATGGCGGAACTTTTTAATGTCCAATAGCTTGCGTATTGTGACACACATTATTGAATAATGTTACTTCCCTTGATATTAACTTAGGGTATTACCACACCAATCGATCGATCATCGATCAATGGCGATCGATTAAGCATGGTAGCATTGCTTATCGACGGATATATACTAATCGATCGATGTTGATCGATGGTATCGATCAATTGACAACATTTCATATTTTTGAGACTATAATTTAATTAATTATCTGCCATCTACTTTGAAAGAGGAGCAAACCTACGATTTTAAATTTTCATTAGGATTTGTAATTAATTTATTAAAAGGTAACTCCGAAACTACGCTAGGATGGATCAATTGTCTTTGTCTTGTCACGATCAAAAAAACAAAACCCAAGATGTCAAATCTGACATTGTCAAACATAATATGTGTCATGTCAAATTATTGTTGTGCTTATGGTTTGTTTGAAAAAGGCAAAGGTATTACACCCATTCTTGCGTAGTTTTGTTAGAATTGGTAATTTTATTTTATGCTCTTGTATTTACAAAAATGTGTTCAGGAGGCAAAGCCCTTTCGATACTTATATTAATTTCCAGGTGTGATAAATATGAAATGTTGTCAATTGGTGTGGTCTAGTAGAAACTATCGATCGACGTCGACTGTTCCGTTCCACCATGGATCGATTGGTCTAGTAGAAACTATCGATCGACGTCGACTGTTCCGTTCCACCATGGATCGAATGGTCTAGTAAAAACTATCGATTGACGTCGACTGTTCCATTCCACCATGGATCGATTGGTCTAGTAAAAACTATCGATCGACGTCGACTATTCCGTTCCACCATGGATCGATTGGTCTAGTAGAAACTATCGATCGACGTCGACTGTTCCGTTCCACCATGGATCGATTGGTCTAGTAAAAACTATCGATCGACGTCGACTGTTCCATTCCACCATGGATCGATTGGTCTAGTAAAAACTATCGATCGACGTCGACTGTTCCGTTCCACCATGGATCGATTGGTCTAGTAGAAACTATCGATCGACGTCGACTGTTCCATTCCACCGTTGATTGATTGGTCTAGTATAAACTATCGATCGTCGTCGATGGTTCCGTCCTACCATCGATCGACTATCGATCGATTGGTGTGGTAACTCCCTTACCTTCCTCATGAGTGGTGAAATGCACCGGGGCAGTGTACAGGCTGATGCCGACCTGGTTGCCCGTGGCCACGCGGACCCCGTAAGCCGTTGCTGGTCGGAGGTTCTGCAGCTCCAGGCTTTGACGAAGCTCTGATGATTTTCTGGAAAATTCCATGGATGTCGTGAATACCAGGGATCTTTTACTATATAGATTAGGTGCCGTCCATTAATCACGTGAAGCTTGAAAGGGGGGGGGGGGGGGTAGGGGTTTGACAAAAATCACGAAATGTCACAAGGGGGGAGGGGGGGTGTAGTAAGATATCACGTGTATTAATTTTTCATTATTTTTATGCCGATCAAAAACAACCTGCAAAATAAGATTATACTTTATACCTGTATATAAGCTAATATTCTAAAAAAATTAAGATTTTTTGTAGATACTAAAAATACACGTGATATTGGGTGGGGGTGGGGGGGGGAGGTAGTCTTAAACCTCACCATGTATCACCAAGGGGAGGGGGGTTAAAAATGCTTAAAAAAACATCACGTGATTAATGGACGGCCCCTTAGGATAGGGTTGGTATTAAATAGGTTAAATAGTTAGTGTCGAAGTAAAACATTTGCGGGTGGTAGGACCTTGGGCTAGGTCCGTCCGAATCGCTACCACCATCTTTCTCGCTAACCTGCCGCTAAGCAGTAGTGCTTGCACCGTTGTGTTCCGGTGTGGAGAGTAAGACAGCCGGTGTAATTAAGGGCACAAGAGGCATTTCATCTTAGCTCTCTAGGTTGGCAACGCATCTGCAAACCTTCCCGGGGTTGCGGGTGTCTATGGGCAGGACATCGGCCTTCTCCTTCATCTGGTTCATGTACCTAGCTTCGCCTAGATCGACCTCTTCCTCCCTTTCCTTAATTTTTTAGAGTTCCGTAACCAAAACGGCAAAAACGGAGCCCTATAGTTTCGTCACATCCGCCGTCTGTCTGTCGGTTTTTTTTCTTCAGTATTTAACATCAGCTGCTGTCTTAAATTCAGTATTGTCTTAATATCAGTTTGTAGTGGGAACGCCATACTGTAGCTATTTTCTGCCGTACGAATGGGCCGGCTCGCCCGGGTAAGTACCACCGTGTCGCAGAAAATCGTCGTGAAGCAACAGCACCCCTGTTGCGTTTCGTTCGGTCAGTGAGAGTGCCGGAGGCCCGGTCAGCCCTTTCCTCTATCCCTTTTCCTCCTTAAAGGCCGGAAACGGTTGCTGGTCCTCACGGGTGGCGGTGATCGATTACCATCAGGTGACCAGCTTGCTCGTTTGCCCCCAGTTCCAATAAAAAAAATTGTAAACCTACCGGGTAACATTGATAGTGACGGCGTGCTCCCACAGACTGAAGTGCGCAGGCACGTGCTGCAGCGCGTAGTACTGCGCATGCGTGCGCGGCGAGTCACGCCACGCGACCGCCGCGCCGCGGGACGAGACCGACTCGACGCGCAAGTCCGAGGGAGGGGTGGGGGGCTCTGTGGAGATGTTGTTTTAGTATTATAATCATACCCCGTTATCAGTGTTGCGGATTCATTGAAAACGCTAGGGATGACACTGCACATTTTCTTGACATGTACCTACATAATAATTATAATTCGATGCACCTGGTCTACTTGATGTGAACTTCACAATTCACTTTTTTATTTATATGTTTCAAGTGTACGGACTTATAAGAGGTTTTATGCTGTTTTGTAACACCATAATAGGTGATAGTGTCATTTATTTGTCAATAATGATTAATGTCGTACTTGTATCATTATAATTTGTAAGTAAGTAAGTAAGTAAGTAAACACTTTATTGTACAAAAAATAGGATAAAACACAAGTTACAACAATAACATTTCAGTACAAAGGCGGACTTATCCCTTTAAGGGATCTCTGCCAGTCAACCTTTGAGTGGTGGAGAGGAATAGTTCACTGGGGATCGAGACAAAGTGAGTTCATAATTATAAATATCGAGAGACAATACAATACACACACACATACAAAAACCTACCATATTACAATATACTACTAAATGCAAAGTAGAAGTAAATACCAATATATAAATAAATAAATATATATAACTCGGAGACTGGGACCGGGATGAGACGTCGCACACACCAGCGGACTTGGTTTGCTAGCTAGCTGTGTCAGGATGAAATGGGTTTTACACGTAGTAGAGCTTGGTCATGAGCTTTACTCATCCTCAAGGTCGATTGAGGTGGTAGAAATAACTGCAGACACATCATGTTTCACTTCTAGGCCAGTCTTTATTTGATTAAGGCCTACATCAATGACTCTACCGCACGGTTCGGAAATAACCTCTATTGAGAAGATACCGGCAAGAAACTCAATGAGGTATAATCTTTTCAATAATAACACCATACGAGGTCTAAATTAGTTACAATTGATATCACAGTTAACTCGTTACTATTAACGCGAAATGCGAGTACCATATTGGAAACGTTGGAGAGTTCTGTGCTTGCGCCCATTCACGTGATCTATTCCCAAAATATCATTTAAGACTCAAAATAAGACTCTGTACTTGGGGCACAGGCACTTAGTTCATTAAATCACTAGCAATTCTCATTAAAACTCAAAGCACCAAGCCGATGCAAACGGATTACATTACCCACTTGTGATCAGTCCGACCCCCCGATCAAGAATGCCCTTTTCTTTTCAAAGTTACTAAATGTCATTTCGACCTTATACCAACTACCCACAAATGAACCAAGCACAGACCACTCCCAAGCAGTATTTATTTGACAGCTGTCACCGCTTGACGTTTCGTTAAAATCATAACAAATGAAGGTAATTTATAACTTTAGACTATGATCAACACCGACTAGTGTATCGATTCTCCGACACGGCCATTCTGACGTCTCACACGTCCTCGTGGGAGGTATCTGTGGACAAGAAAATCTGAACAGTACCCAAAACTTTTCCACTCGGCCTTCCTGACCATAAAAACTAACAATCAAGGAAATAACGAAAATAATTCTATTGGTGAACATAAGTCTCTTTACTTGTCAAGCAAAGCTCAAAGCAGCACAAAGTTTAAACATTATCGACTCTCTCTCTCAGCATCAAATGAGTGCACAGTGCTGTGTCAGTTGCCTCTATCCAGCAACCTCTACACACAATATCACATGGAATACCTCCATCCAGTATCCATCTCACACAAAACTCATCGCCTCCATCCAGCGATATCCAAAACCAATCGCCTCCATCCAGCGATATCCAAAACCAATCGCCTCCATCCAGCGATCGTGGCGACCGATTACACCCGCGAGCCAAACGCACGCCACTCACAGTCGTGGCCGCACTGCGACGGGAAATGAGGCCCGATTTTACGCCTACGCCTACGAATGACCGAAGGTGCAATCAGTCTGAGCCAAAGACACTCACACCAGCAATCTACAACACATGACATACGAACATCAAATGAATTTTGCTTGTCAATCTTAAGAGCTCGAATTAATGGTTCACACCACGAAAAGGTTAATCTTTTCACGTTATCCGTAACGTAACCAAAATTACGAATTCAATTTACACGAACTTGCTTAGCAAAAATTAAAACACTCGTTTCTCTTGCCTGTCCAAAACCCAAAACTATGATTTATTGTAAACTGGGTCGCGAACATACACGTACTTACCACTCAAAGCTAGCGACATGAGCGCTACGAGAACATAATTAACAAACGTTACCTCTAGTTAGGTACTCAATCGAAACGTATTTTCTTTGTACAAAAAAACAAACAATTTAAAACACGTCGATTATTATTTCAACACACAACTCTTATTATTCATTGTCACTTATGAAAGGCTCCGATTAACTACACAAGAACCTCTCGTGTGATTTGCACACAAACACGGATAGCTAATGTTTGTTTTATCCAAAAAATAAGCTGATTACCATCGTATAAACCTCACGTTGCTTTTTAAAGTCAAACCGTTCAAACCATTTAAACAAAGTCTACCTGACAATAATGACTATTCGGTGCACTTGCACTGAACATCACGATAGCTCGATTGAAATTATGAACTTGAGTACCTATTAGAATTCGTTACTCATCATACTGCCGTAGTATCGAACATAGGGCACGGGTATACCCTACCAGTTTTTTTAACCAAATCACGTAAACTCAGTAAAGAAATTTAACGGAAACCCACGTGTTACACAAATTATAACAAACTGAAAGCGATTCACCAGGCATATTTAAATCCTCCGAATGGGGTTCACAAACAACTACTTGCACGGTAGCCAGAGCAGCCAAAGAAGACTGGCATGGTCACCTCGAACAGCATCGATTGTACAATCATCATCAGCATAACCGTCGTCATAATCAGCTTTGTTATCTTGAAGTGGGACATGCAGTTCCATCCCACATCTGAACTCGGCGACTGGGACCGGGACGAGACGTCGCACACACCAGCGGACTTGGTTTGCTAGCTAGCTGTGTCAGGATGAAATGGGTTTTACACGTAGTAGAGCTTGGTCATGAGCTTTACTCATCCTCAAGGTCGATTGAGGTGGTAGAAATAACTGCAGACACATCATGTTTCACTTCTAGGCCAGTCTTTATTTGATTAAGGCCTACATCAATGACTCTACCGCACGGTTCGGAAATAACCTCTATTGAGAAGATACCGGCAAGAAACTCAATGAGGTATAATCTTTTCAATAATAACACCATACGAGGTCTAAATTAGTTACAATTGATATCACAGTTAACTCGTTACTATTAACGCGAAATGCAAGTACCATATTGGAAACGTTGGAGAGTTCTGTGCTTGCGCCCATTCACGTGATCTATTCCCAAAATATCATTTAAGACTCAAAATAAGACTCTGTACTTGGGGCACAGGCACTTAGTTCATTAAATCACTAGCAATTCTCATTAAAACTCAAAGCACCAAGCCGATGCAAACGGATTACATTACCCACTTGTGATCAGTCCGACCCCCCGATCAAGAATGCCCTTTTCTTTTCAAAGTTACTAAATGTCATTTCGACCTTATACCAACTACCCACAAATGAACCAAGCACAGACCACTCCCAAGCAGTATTTATTTGACAGCTGTCACCGCTTGACGTTTCGTTAAAATCATAACAAATGAAGGTAATTTATAACTTTAGACTATGATCAACACCGACTAGTGTATCGATTCTCCGACATATATATATACATATAATACATACAATAAATAACAAGCACAACATTAAAGGAGAACTCCCAAATATTTAAGAAGAAGGGGTGAGCCACATCTTCTTCAAGCTTTCCCTGAAAGAATATACAGACGAAGATTGCCTGATGGACGTCGGTAACCGGTTCCACAGCCTGGCAGCGTGCACAGAGAAGGATTTGGAATAGGTTCTGGAAGAGGTAGAATGAGATGCTAGCAGGAGATTGGTACTAGACCGTAAACGGTGCCCGCTGCCAGCAGCTAAATAGCTGAAGCACTCGGAGAGGTATGGAGGAGCGGAAGGATTAAAAAGAATGTTGAATAGTAATGACAGAATGTGGACGTTCCTACGATCCCTGATAGGCAACCATTTCAGTTGCGCGTTGTTTACTTTTTATTCAGTTAAAATCACGAATTTTCCCAGTTTAAAACAGAGCTGATCGCGAAATAGGAAAACTCGAAAAACTCTTAATAATTTATTCAGAAAAGGAATGAAATTACTTATAAAAAATGTCTTGTTTTACCTGTAGCAACATCATTGTAACAAAAACGTTTTGTATACCAATATGTCACATTGACAACGTAATAAATATCGAGCGACAACCCTATGACTTAGTTTCAATGAATCTGCAACACTGATAACGGGGTGTGATTATAATACAGTCAAAATCCGAAATTAAAAATTTTACTTTTTAAAATTCTTTGATTTTAAGTTCACCCTCACAATAACGTAACCAACTTAAAATTAAAAACAGAAAACCCGGCTACAATTTCGGGAAACAATATACCCTATGTCACTCCCACAACTGAGATGAATCCAATGACACCTCACTGTTTATGAGAGTGGTTCCCGCCTCTTATTTGTCTCCTCGGTGACTCCCTCTGGTGGAAAGTAACAGTTGGGTAATTACCTAAAATGGTGAGATGCACGTTGAGACTGGCAGCACCGTACGGATTGGTAGCTCTGCACTGGTACAGCCCCGCGTCAGCTGTTTCAGAGTACTGCATGGCTATCGTGCTGATGACGCCCAGCGCTGCCTTTGTTTCGGTGAGTTTTGCTCTGAAAATGAGAAGATGATGTTCATAATTCATCATCATCATCATGCCAGGCGAAAGACGTCCGCTGCTGGACGGCGGCCTACCTCAGACCGGTCTTGTGCTTTCCGCATCCACCGCGGTCCCGCGATCTTTACCAGGTCGTCGCTCCATCTTGCTGGAAGCCTACCGACGCCATTCGAGAAGCTTCTGACCCCGTCGGCCATCAGTCCTGCGAGCAATGTGCCTCGCCCACTGCCACTTAAGTTTCGCAATTTTTTTTATTTGCTCATAATTATCCGACTTATGATAAGCACCACAGATGGACGCAGTCACGTAACAATGAGAGCCTGGGCTGGTCTACGTACTTAAGCTCCATTGCTGGACTCAAACACGTTTTAATGAGATAACCTGGGCTGACCCACTGTGGAACCTTGTCGTAGAAAATATCATGGTGACATCGCATTGCTTGACAAGGAATATCAATATCATTATAATACTACTGTGAGAACGTTTACAGTGAATCGGGAATCAAATGATTCGACTGTAACATACCTAATAATAATGACAGACTTCAGATTCAGACGTAGAAATTATTGGTGTCCTTTTCTCGTCAATTAAAAAAACTACTGTGGTACAATACATTACAAATATTCTTTATTGAAAACAACAAAACAGTACAAGGAGATTATAGAAAAACAGGTACATGGTAGACAGTTAGGCGGTCTTATCGCTTAAAAGCGATATCTTACAGACAACCAAAATACAGAAACTAAGATGAAGAGGCTAATTTAGGTGGCAGAAACTAAGCCCTATTAATTTGGTGATAGTTAGTAGGTGAGCATTGTATTATTGTCACAAATGGTATGGTGATTAATGAGACCGCTTGCCTATGATGTCTGAAATCAACGATGATCCCGTCATGGGTCCAGGTGACCCTGATGGGGTCATCGCCCAAAGGTTTGCAGACTAAGTTGACGGGATGACCGAGCCGAGATGTCACGTTGGTGGATGATGACTCGAAGTGGACTGGTTCTGGAAAGAGTAAAAAAGATTATGAAAGGAAGAATTCAGACACACAATGATCTACGTATAGATAGATTTAAAAAGAAAAGTCCTGACTGGCTGACTCACCAACGCCCAGTCCAAACCATTGGATCTAGGAAGCTGAAATTTTGTTTAAAGGTTCACTCTACGATGTAGACCAAGAATAAGGAAAAAAATTGCAAAATTATACCCCTAAGTAGGTGACAAGGGGGTGGAAGTTAGGAAGTTAGTATTTTTTTAAAGTCCACTCCTAAGGAGGTGAAACAGGGGTGGGATTTTTGTACGAGATTTTTTTTTTAAGTTAGCATTGTAAAACTTAGTGAACGTACTCTTCAAAAGAAATAAGAACACATGCTTCGAGATCTATTCATATTATGAAAAGTCAGCGCAGAGGGAATGGGCGATTAGTAAAGGTTTTAAGTTATCTCAAAACGTTATTAATCCTTACCATGGAGAAGAGACCTAGTAAGATTTACAGATCGAATTCCATCCATTCCACTTACTGTTAACGCTCATCCACACAGTCTTGCTGAGCGGCTGGCCGACCCCATTCTCCACATTACAGGAATACAAGCCTTCATCAGCTAACGACACCTCCTCGATCACCAGGGTGCCGTTGGGAAGGCTGAGGATGCCACCACCAGCCAGTTCGAGGACCGGCTGCCAAGTACCTAGAAGCGCTGGAAACGAGAATGGCCACAGTCAAACCGATTATCTCAGAAGTGCTTTACGAGTATGTAAGTACAATAAGTTTTGAAGAGAACTTTTCATATAAGAGTTACCGAATAAAAGACGGTGAGGATCTCAGTATAAAGATACTGGCATAAGGTATCACCTATCTTTACTTATGTCGCCCACAGAACTAATAAAAAGAAGATAGAAGTCGCATGTGTTTGAGCATTTGTAAATGCGGAAACTCATTCACAGTCTGTAATTACACCAGTAATTGCGTAGTGTTTTTAGTAATAGCAAGAGGAGGGGAGTAAGCGACAACATTGGTTGAAGGAAATACGAACGTTAGCAATTCTATCTTCTTTTTATTAGTTCTGTGAGCTGATCCAATAGAAAGCTTTCCGTTGCGTAAAGGACGGTTTACTAACTACGATATTACTATGATGGGCTTCCTTCTTTCTGTATCGCTTAGTCTAGACTGTGGTGACCCTGAAAATGATGGAGGTAGGTAATCATGAGGTAGAGCAAACTTACCGTCTTTCTTCATCCAATGTACTTGGGGCTGCGGGTAGCCGCTGGCGCTGCAAGATACGGCGCCTCTTCTGCCAAGGAGTAGGGAAGAGTTTGAAGGCTCTTCTAGCCATTTTGGAGCCACTGTAAGCAATTTACGGAATAGCCTAAGAACAAGTGACGCTTGAAAAATTATAAAGCAATTTGGGTTAGTTTTAAAAGTTTCTATGGTCTTTTAACTGATTTAACTGATTATACCTTTTATATAAAGTTCCGTAGACCTGTTGACTTTGGCAACGTGGTTGGATGCCACACAAGTATATACTCCACAGTGTTCTAAGGATACCTTCTTGATTACCAAAGCACTGAAGAGTTCTGAACTTCTTTCTACCACCTGAAATTGTTCCAAGAATTAATCCTCCAGAGAGTTATATCTTATAACTATAATTGAGAATGCATCAGTACCTAAGTTCAAAAAACATGGCAGTATTAAGAATCATTTCTAAGACGTAGAAGTAGAGTAGATACCCTACACTTCTTCTCTATCTTCACTAGCTGGTTAGGTTTAGTAAGGCCTGTCGCCTTAAATTTAAATACATAGCTGAATTTTCATGTTCAATTAGCTACGCATATTTTGATTATTCGAAAATTTTTCGAGAGTAAGGGAAGCAAAGGTATGTCAGGATCGTAGCAAGTGGAAGTCCGTTGTCTCTGCCTACCCCTCCGGGAAAAAGGCGTGACTGTATGTATGTATGGAATTTATTCCTACCTTTAAACCACTAGGTATCCTCTTCCCGTCTTTCAGCCACTCAAAGTGTATCGGTAGATCTCCACTCCTAACATTGCAATACACATTTACAATCTGTCCTTCCTGCAGATTGTTGCCGAGCAATAAGTCGTCTAATACAGGAGCTTCTATGACTTGCATCTCGAAAGCTCTCCTCGCCATTTCGCCAGAAGGGCTAGTGACTATGCAAGTGAATACAGCGCCATTTTCTTCTTTAGATACGTCGGTGAGTGTCATGATACCGTTGATATTGACCGTGGGGGCATTTCGTTTCCGTTTCTGGTTCCGTTTGTATCGCGAGTGGAACGGGTTCGAGTTTATGGTCTTGCCTTTGAACTCCCAGTCGATTTTACTGAAAAGGGATTCATTATTATAACTACAGGTTGGCAAAAGTTTACGAGTGTAATTTTTAATTTTTAGGTGGATTAAGAATATGTGGTTCAGTTTCAAATACGACCAAGATTAGATTAGTTACTAGGTACGGAAGAATTTATGGACTGCGTTTTAACAATACAGTTCATCAATCATCGGATATTAATACTCATGCGGCATAAGAAATAGAATGTGCAGCATGAAGCAGGCACGATTGCTTTGGACCTTACCTTATAGGGTAACCATAAAATGGACACCTCAAATTAACGGACTCGCCACTTTGCACTTTGATTGGGGGCAGTGCTCTGATGTAGGGAGGTCCTGAAAAAATATGGTCAGTCTCTTTCACATCAGGCTATAACGAAAAAACACGAATTGAGGAACTAAAATTGACTTTATCAGTTTTCAAGAAACGACGACCACATTTGCTTACTTAATAAATCCTCATGCAAGGAATGGTTTTTGTTATTTAAAATAATAGACAATGTCCAGGCCATGATACAGTTAGAATCAAGATAAATAAAGGTACAGATTGACCAGCATGCTTATTGTCTAACTCGCTCGCAATCGGCATCGTGTTCATTTTGTATGGGCTGACAATTGGTACCTATCGGAAACGTACAAAAACTGACATTTCAATCCGATGACGAGTGTCAAAATAGTGAAAATGACTCGGTACTCAATCACAAAATAACTAAGGTAAATGTCTCAATGCTGGACGCTGACCTAATAGTCGTCACCTGCAACCTTATGTCATAGCGACAGAGTTGACAGGCGGGTGTCAATTACTGGGCATTAGGATGTCAAGCATTTTCGTTAAAAAAACGGGTCTCACCGTAGACATCGAGCCTGTTTTCGTGGCTAGCTGAGTGGTCTCCTTCTGTCGCGATGCAGGAGTATAGGCCGCCATCTTCAACGCGCACCCGAGTGATGTTGAGTTGAGCTACCACCGAGTTGTCTGATGTCATCAGCTGCCCTAGAGCGTACCTGGAATACGTGGTCAGGTAAAATACGTACTAGAAATAGTTTACAATAAAATAAAACTAAAACTAACTTAACAAAAATAAAACTATTTGAATTTGGACCATTAGGTATGCCCATTACGCAGCCAGCATTCCCGCGCTGTAATGGTACGAGTACTTATAGCAGTCGTTGTGCGAAAAAGCTGCTTGCGCGAGAGTTCATGGTGATGGCCCCTCAGGCCTTTCGGCGGTTGCATGCACCGGCCACAAAAATGGTGTCATGTCACATAATGGAGTGGTAGAGAGTAGTTAATTAAGGGTCTGTCAATAAGTGCTCCGGATATCTTACCCCCCACGCCTTTTACTTAGTTCTTAGACCTTAACCCCCCTCTAATTCCAGAAGACAATAGTGCAAACACTGCTGCAGAATTAGCTAATAAGTTGAAGGCGGCGCAGTGGACTAGCGAGGGGGGGGGGAGGGTCATAGAAAAGGGGGCTGCGGCAAGCGCCACGAGTACAGGCACGTCAGCGCCCTGTCGGTGTAACTTGCGCGCCGGTAGGTACCTTATTGTAATGGCAGGGGGGTTTCTTTGGCACCGGGCGGCGGAAACCCACGCTACGCCACTGTGGCAGCGATCCAGATGGTACTACCAACCGTAACCGTACCTTGAATCGGTCGTCACGACCACTCCATCTCTTTCCCACTTGAACTGCGGCGGCCGGTCACCGGTCGCCGAGCACTGCATGCTGATCTGCAACATTTACTGGTTCATCGTGTCAGCCGAAAGACGTCCACTGCTGGATATAGGCCTCCCCCAAGGCTCTCCACTCAGTTGGGTCTCGTGCTTTCCGCATCCACCGCGGTCCCGCGATCTTTACCAGGGGCGTCTCTCCCTAACCTAATTTCATTTTCACCATCCTAGGTAACACCTTAATAGGGGTCCCCTAACTAAGTGACGGTTTGTTTTATCTATAGTGATTTCTAAAACCGGTTTTGTATCGATATTTTTTTTTAAGAGAAATAACTTCAAAAATCGTGTATAAAAAATTAAACCAACATGTTAAAAACATAGATAAACTAGACAAATATATCATTAATACTAAACTGACGTCTTATTTCTTATTTTTGAATGTTGACTAAGGCTGTATGGCATTATCTTTGCCATCCAGAAAAATAAGAACTTACAGTGACAGTTTTTAACCGTCTATTTTTTTTCGAACTTTCGGTGCGATGGTTGTAGTTTATTAGCGAGCATTCATTGACTGAAACTGGAATGATTAGATCTGATAATTTATTCATGAACTGTACATATTTTCAAAGCATTGTTATTCGATTTCTTTGAAACCCGTATAATACAGAACAGACCAGAACCCGCGAGCGCGCGTGTTAATTAATCGCTTCTCGTGTGATTCCTACAT
The DNA here is from genome assembly GCA_963691665.1 of Clepsis dumicolana. NCBI lineage: Eukaryota > Metazoa > Arthropoda > Insecta > Lepidoptera > Tortricidae > Clepsis > Clepsis dumicolana. The sequence continues at coordinate 8,708,550 of OY829527.1, read as the reverse complement.
GCAGAAATGCCGTTGGGTTTATAAAAAATAGAACAGGATTATATTTTAAGTGAAAACGGATAGCGAAATCAATAATAAATTGACACAGTGCGCGGCGTGTTGTTATAATTGAACGCGGCTTCTGGTTTGTTTTGTATTCTGAGGGTCATTAATAGACTGATGATGAATATTAGGCATTCGTCCAGCTGCGATGAAGTCTTCCTTTATACAGAACTATTCTTCTTCTGTTCTGAGTTATCCTTATATTCCAAATACCTATAATGTAATATTTTTTTAAGTATGAAAAGCACGCTTTCTTTCGACATTCTACGAGTAGGTATATCATATGAAAAATCTTTAGTATCTATCATACTTTGTTAAATCATCTGATCTTCAGTCTGATCTAAACAAGTTTGATGTGAATATTAAATCTAATCAAACGAAACGGAAATTGGTCTTAGGTGTCACCTAAAACAGCTAAGGGATCCCTTAAATATTAGGAGTCGTTGGTGAAAACGGGCATTAGACTTATACTTCAAGAGGTATATTGATGACATTTTGGAGTACAGGGTGTCTTGTAAAAGCCGCTACTTAGTTTGATAGTTAAATAACAGCTGAAAGACGTCCACTGCTGGACATATAGGCCCCCGCGTCTCTCCACTCAGACCGGTGCTTCCCGCATCCACCGCGGTCCCGCGATCTTTACCAGGTCGTCGCTCCATCTTGTTGGAGGCCTATCGACATTTACTGGTTACATAACTATAATGGGATTGAAGGAAAGAGTTCATCGGTTGGTATGGGAACCGAGCGTGTAACATTTCGCGCTCGTAGGTTGGTATTTTGAGGTCACGAGTGTAATTTAGTGAAAAAATACTAGCTGCAATTTTTTGTTGGTGTTTGAACAATAAGTTGTTGAACAGCACCTTGCGTTTTTAACCCCCGACGAAAAAGAGGGGCGTAAGTTTGATCTGTGTATCTGTGTGTCTGTGTATCTGTGTATATGTCTGTGGCATCGTAGCTCGCAAGCGGATGGACCGATTTCGATGCGGTTTTCTTTATATTTTTTATAAACTCACTGAAACATGAATACATAGAAAAAAAACCAGAAAAATGCCAACCCCGGGAATCGAACCCGGATCCTCGACACTCCGGATCGTATGCTTTACCCCTACACCACGATTGACATAGGGGAAAGGCCGATTTTTTTCCATGTATTCAAATCTCAGATCGTTTTTATCACTTTTTGCAGTGACTAGCGCCATCTATGCGATTGCTTCGTAAACTGAGGACAACGCACCCTTTCGAAACTAATCAGTTTACCCAGGCTCAACGAGATGGCGCACTAAAGCAATCAAATCATATAGATACTCCATCTTTTTGTTTTTTTTTTCTAAATTTTTTTTATTTTTACGGTTTTCCCGTGAATAACAATTATATTTTCCGCAAATAATTTTTTTAAATTTATTTTTGAAAATATAATTGATATTCACGGGAAAACCGTAAAAATAAAAAAATTGGAGAAAAAAAATATTATTGAATCAGGCGTTACTTTGCGGAGGTCCATATTTATGAACTAAAAACAATTACTTTGCTCACCCGCGACCACTAATGACAAAAACAAAAACAAAAAGATACTTCTACTGAGATCATGCGGTTTTCTTTGTTCGAAAGCTAGTTTAACCGAGATGGTTCTTAGCTAATTCTCATTAAAATCGGTTAACCCGTTATTGAAATATTGAATGGTGGTAATGGTTATGTTATTAACACCCAACCCGACGCAAAAAGTGGGGTTATAAGTTTGGCCGCTACGTGTGTCTGTGTGTCTGTCTGTGGCACCGAGGTTCTTTAAACGGTTGAACCGATTTGAATGCGGTTTTTTTTAATCTGACATCGCACGCGGAAAGCGGTCTAGCTGGAGCTGGAACGCGTAATGAGGTTCTCAGTCCTTCCTTTTGGCACGCGACGTAAGTAAGTACATAAAAATTATAATTGTATTTACAGTTTCCTTCTATCCCGATATACTTCTGTGATGTATTAACATGAGAAAATTTTAGAGAACTCAAACAAATCTCAGGAGTCTGGGTTAGAATTCTCGCTTAAGTTAAGCATTCACACGGCGGTCAGCATTTTTAGGGTTCCGTTTTTCCTTTTGAGGTACGGAACTCTAAAAAGGTGATGGTGATGGGTGACGACTTACATCACCGCCAGGAGTGACAGTTCTCTCGGTGAAATGCTGGGTTATGATCAGCCGTCCGTCGCCTACACTACGGGGCTCTCGTTTTCTTCTGTCTAATCCTGAAACAAAAGAAAATTTAAAATATTAGCAGATAGTACGAAAGACTGGTGGTTCAAAATCTAGAGTCTCTTGCAAAGTCCTCTAACGAAATGATACGCCTTTATACTTATGCCCCGCGGTTTAGCCCCCGTGAAATATTTCAACATGGATTAGTTCCCTATCCCGTGGGAATTTCGGAAAATCCCTTCTTAGGGCACCTCTAGGATACTCAAGGTACATGTTTTCCAAATTTCAAATCTCTAAGTTTAGGCTGTGCGTTGTCTGTCAGCCAGTCAGTCACGGTTGGTCACGGTACTGTTTTATAGATATAGAATATGCATTGGTTTTATTTTTACAAACATCATTGGCAACCCTAAGAATCCTAATAACTAATTCTGACAGCCCTCGAGCACTGACCAATCACGAGACGGCAATCAGATGCGTAATTGCGATTTGCGGTGCACTGCGCGCGTTATTGCGTTAAGAACCCATTTCGCAGGGCCGCCGTTGCCTACTGGACGAAGTTTGTTGTTGGAGTTTGTTTGTTTTTGAAATTATTTGCGTTGTTTTTGTCGACGAATAAATAAATAAATAAATAAATATCATGGGACAATGTTTGATGAATTCAAGTGGGAAAGGGATGGAGTGGTCGTGACCACCGATTCAAGGTATAGTTAAAGTGAGAAAAATGCTTATGACATTGTCATAAGATCGATATTTGCCTGGCCCGCGGGAAAGGTTTTTTTTTCTACTATGTATATACGTATCTGTGCTGTGACGACCAACCGTGACGTTTCACGGATTATAAACAGTCCCATACCTGGCTGTCCGGTCTAATTATAAAGGAATTACATGCAGATTGCACTGCCGCCGGGGCAGTTACTGCAATTTAGGGATTTAATTAACGGCTTATAGGTATGTACAAGTAGCTACCCATGACTGCAGTCGACAGTCTGCCAACTTAGTGATTGAGAATATTTTTTACGTTCAATGAGAGGTAACATTATAATAATTCTGCCAATAAAATATGTAAATTATGTAGGTAGGTAAGTACTTACTCGTAAGTGCAGTTCCTAATAATTTTTATTTACATTTACCACTCTGATCGTAGAGATCAAATAAAAATCGGACGGACAAGTGCGAGTTCGACTCACGTGGAGTGGGTTCCGTACGTTAAGTAATAAATTCCGATTTCCTATGTTAAGTACTTTCACTTTTTTTTTTATACAACGAGGAAGGCAAGCGAGCAAGTGGGTCACCTGATGGTAAGTGATCACCACTGCCCATAGACACCCGCAACTCCAGAGGGTTTGCAGATGCGTGGTGCGTGTGTGGATGGGTTTGACTTTTAATGTCATAATGTAAATTTCTTATAGATTTTCCTGTAATCTGTAGACAAAGTACAATTTTTAGTATTTCTTTTCAAAGTTTTCGGCCCTGTAGTTTCAGAGTTAAGGGGGGGATTTTCGCATATTTATAAAAAATATGTATTTGAGAGCTTGCAAAACTTTTTTTTTTCGTTTTCTAATTTACCGCTAAGTGGCCCCCTTGTTTAAAATTCATTTGACACAGGCAAAAGGTAAAATCCGATACTTAAAATAAGTTAGGTTTAAGCGTAGAAAGAGGACGATTTATTTTTTGACTCTGTCTACGAGTTATGTAACCCCTCGTATGCGAGAAATAAAAATATTTCATTTTAATACCTACACCAATACCTACTAATTTTGGAGATTGCAAAAAAAATAAATAAAAGAAAGCTTTAAATTTGGCGCGGATTTTAACATATTGACGTTCCATTCCATTCTACGATTCTACGTAATGTTCGTCTTGATGAAAAAAAAATCTTAAAAAGCTGGGAGATGTTAGATCTGTTTAAAGATAAAATAAGCTGAAATTTGTTTATTTCGAATACCAAAAACTTACTTATTGCCTAAAATAACGAAACGAGGCATGGGCGTATTTCTAAACGTCGCGTTCGATATGCTGCGCTAGTGCGCGCGCAACGTAACGTCAAATCAAAATGGCGCCGTTGCGGGAGCTCAACAACTTTTGTCTTGTCGCACTATCTGTGCGCTAAGTACACGAAAATAAGCGTTAAATTGATGAATTACAGTTCATTCTTGGTAAATTCATTTTGAACATATTTATGAAAACTAGCTTTATTAGTCTGCAGTTAGTCTGTCAATTTTGACATGAGAAAAGAAGACAAGATATCAGTCAGAGTGACGTGACTTGCAGTCTTGCAAAACAAAAGCTCGGTTAAAATTTATCATTACTGGCGTTTTCAGCTACATTCTGCCGCAACAAAGCGTAAAAGTGTCCCCCACGATACTCAGGTCTGTTTCAATTTAGATTGTTTGTGATGTTTTTGTAAATTGTAACAGTTTCCTTTCATTATTTCAAGCGGCCGCCCTTGCTTGAATCTTTCGAAAGAATTTACTATAATACTGTGACTTGTGCTGATTATTATGTTTAGTGTACTTGCATGTTACTGCTATAAAGACATAGCAGTACAAGTTCGCGTTCAGCTTACGATATTAACATAATATTTGGTATAATTAGTTTCGGAGACATTTGAAGGTTATGTTTATTTATAGTTATTGTTTACTGTTCATTTTTTCAGAAACGGGACATAAAAATACTAAAGTACTTACTTATTCATGTCGAGTATTTAAATTATGTTTTTAAAATTGACAGTGAATTACTAATTAAATTACTTATGTAAATAAGTTTTGTTCAGGACTAATCCAAGATGGACTCTGCTGGTGACTGGTGTCTCATCGAGAGTGATCCTGGCGTATTTACACAGCTTATAAGGAAATTTGGTAAGGAACTAGAATTTTTAAATTTTATAAAACCATTTTTTGTTAATTTTATGGAACAACGGACTGAAGTTTGTTTCCTAGCGTAGGTGAAATGAAAATTTACTTTCATGTTGCAGGTGCCAAAGGTGTCCAAGTTGAAGAGTTATGGACAATTGATGATGGAATTTTTGAAAATCTAAGGTATTTTTGACTTAACTTTTGGGAAGAGCCAATTCAGTTTGTACTGCCAATGAACATTTACTCGTAAATAATGTGAGTTACTCGTTCCAGGCCTGTACATGGATTGATATTCCTGTTCAAATTCTTGCAACATGAAGAACCATGTGGCCCTGTGGTCACGGACAACCGCCTTGACAAGATCTACTTTGCTAAGCAGGTAATGCTTTATATCTTTTAGTTCTGGCATAAAACTAAGATAGCATGGAATTTTTTTGCATCGGTCATGTACAGAACCTTTGTAGACACTTTCCAGTGTAATTGTCCTAGTGATAGCTCAATGCTTCACAAGTAAGCTTTTTCATATCAAAGAAAAAATTATTATGACATTTATTGCAAAAATATTTTATGGTGGTTCACATGCCAATTGAAATGGTCCTTCTGCTTGTGTGAAAATTGTGAAATATCTATGCTGAGAAATCCCTTGTTAAGCCCTAGGTGTCTAATGGACTCTTATTTAATATAACAAGTCTTTTTTGGGAAATTGCGTGAGGTTCTACAATAAAGTGCCTATAGATGCATGGGAATTGCCTCACAATTCATTTAAAAGATACATAAAGACCACTCTCTTGAAAAAAGCATACTACAAAGTGGATGAATACTTATGTGATGGCACCACCTGGCCAAGGCTGAAAACAGAAGATAATTAGGACATCAATGTGACTTGGCTGCGTCCCGAAGATATTCGTGTATGGTGTCCGGCTCTGTTGCCGTTGTCCGCTGCGTACTAATTGTAATACAATTGACAAAAATAATGTTTTATTTATTTGACATGATGACATGAAATGTATATTTCATCAATTTTTGTTATTTGACATTTGGAGACCATATACATCTCCAGTTTATGTATATGTATTATTATACTTATTATTTGACCATGTAGGCGTTTTACACCTCTGCTGATTTTAAATTTAGTTTAAATTGACCCTAGAGACTATACATCTCTAAGCCATTTAGATTAAGTATTATATTATAGTATTAATTCTGGGACCCTATACATCCCTTTGTAATTTAAATTTTCACAGATATTTGACCTGGAGACCCTATACATCTCCTGCTCAATTAAAACGTGCCAGTAAAGTAAAGTGTTCTGGTTTTGCTGTTTTAATAATTACTTTTTACACTTGTTTCTAAAATGCGGTATTTTTTTTTTCTCTCTTAATCTTTTAATGACAGAGTGAGGTTTCTTTGTGTAATTTGTCTGTGGTTGCGTATTGTAAGAGCTAATGTAACTTGTTTTTAGAAAAAATGACTTTGTGCCAAGTTTCTTGCGGCGCATTCTTCTTGGCAATCATGGTCTTTCCGAAAGCGCTGGTAGACTCAAAAAAAATGACGTGTAAAAGAGCATTCAACTGCCTATTTGCTGAATAAAATTTTGAATTTGAATTTGAATTTGAATTCAAGCTTTCGGCAACCTGTGGCCCGCCCGCAACCAAATGTTAATGTGGACTTTAATAATAATAATTCTTTATTTCAGACCAGGTCCATATTGTGTGTCCACTTTGTGTACTAAGAGCCAGCCAACCCCTAATGTAGTATATTATGTCCAGGTGATAAACAACGCATGTGCCACACAAGCTGTGGTCAGCTTGCTCCTCAACTGTACACATCCGGACGTAGACATTGGTCCGGAACTCACCAAACTAAAGGAGTTCAGTATGACCTTCGACCCTCGAATGCGAGGGCTGACTCTCAGCAACTCACAGACCATACGGACTGCACACAATTCCATGTCACCGCACGCACACTTTGAGTATGATCAGAAGATAGGGTCCAAGGTTAGTAAGGTTTATAAGGGATAAGGAATAGATTTTATGATAAGAAATGTAGTATTTATTAGAATGATCACGGGCTAACTTATTTATTTCATTTACAAGCTTATCTTTATTAACTTGCAATGTTCGCTTGCTTGTATGTTTAACTGGACCCACTTCCTGCGGTCCTATAGATTTGTAATTTGGCATTGATATGTAAATTTTATTACAATACAAAAACAGTCAACAAAAAGTATACTTAAGGTTGTTTTTTTTTTAATAAAAACTTATTTGATTGCAGGATGACGATGTGTATCACTTTGTGGGCTACATGCCCATCGATGGGCGCTTGTACGAGCTAGATGGACTGAGGGAAGGCCCCATTGACCATGGGCCCATCGCCCCTGAACAAGATTGGCTTGATGTAGTCCGACCCATTATTATGAAGAGGATTAACATGTAAGTGTCCGTCTGTCAGCAAACTTGAATAGTGCCCTCTATAGGAGCCTTTCATGATGCTATTAGGTTTGGCAGAGGTCTAAGTGCCATACAAACTGAATGGTACAGAGACGACCTCCCTATAGCGAAACTAACCGCAGTATGCTTATTATTTTAAAGGAACATGACTTAGTATAGTAATTGGCGGTACTTTTGGTTTAATCATCCTTGCTTCAGATTGAAACATTAATAATTTCCCAAAACACCCCAACAAGCAATCATTAATTACTATATTAGAAACAAATAATTTGTTGTTGATTCATAATGAAATATCACATTTTTGTGATAAGGAATTGCAATGCTGAATGAATCAAGGTGCTGCATGAAAACATACATTTGTCGCACAGACGTAACTGTATACACGTATGGTCGAGCGTGAGAAAATTATTTAGTTCAACGCGGACCTCCACAAATTAACGACAGAGGCCCGAGTACGAATCCTATGTAACGTAACGCGTAACGAGATCGAGAAACTTCATGCAAAATTTTAGTTCCAAATACGCTCACGGGCGGGCGCTGTTCCAAACGTCATACAAATTTCTCGATAACGTTACTACTCGATTACGTTACGCAGGATTCGAATATTCGTACTCGGACCTCTGGTTCATTTCATTACCCCCCACAAGCCTTAACGGCAGACGACGCGAGCTAAACTGTATTATTTTTATCGCGCAAGACTAGAATAGAGTTTTACTCACGACATATCTACGGTATTCTGACTCAACCTCGTATATAAACTTTGACGAAATTGGAATAACTACTTTAAGTTCGCGGTCTAGAGTGATTATTCCAATTTCGTCAAAGTTTATATACGAGGTTGAGTCAGAGTACCATCGATATGGACTTTTATCCTTAGGGTCTCTGATCTATCGCAATGACCAGTCTAATCTTAACCTACTCTCCACTCCACAGTTACACCGAAGGCGAAATCCATTTCAACCTCATGGCCCTGGTCTCCGACAGAAAAATGATCTACGAACGTCAGCTCGAGGAACTGCTCAACGAGTCACAAGTCATGGGCATGCAGACGGAGGAGCTCGAGAACGAAATACCACGGCTGAGGATGCTGATTGAATATGAGGATGTGAAGATGAGTAAATATCAGCAGGAGATGGCACGGAGAAAACACAATTACATCCCGTTCATAGTGGTCTTGTTGAAGATATTAGCGGAAGATAAGAAGTTGTTGCCTCTTTTTGAGAAAGCGAAGGAACGGGCTGCTAAAAACGGGAGTAAGAAAATGAAGGTTTAAATTGGTGTGTTCTATCGTCGTTTTGGACTGGGTTCTATCAGAGACTTTGAAAGTGGTGGCATTTAGACACTATTTACTTCATAGTATTGAAATAATTATTGACTGAAAAGCTTTTACAATTCAGGATAAATCAATAAATCCTTGACTAGCAAATTGTATTAATAAATGAAGTATGCATTGAAGACTGGTTTTACTTTATTCAAATTATTCATAAAAATCTCTAAAAATAGTCGATGTCATAGGTTCTTCTGGTTTTTTTATTGATAGAGGGAGCTAAACGAGCAAGGGGGTCACCTGATGGTAAGCGATCACCGCCACCCATGAAAACCAGCAACCCCAAGAGTGTCACTAGTCCGTTGCCGGCCTTTGAGGAGGAAAAGGGATTGAGGAAAGGGGGGGGGGGGGGGGGATCGGGCCCTGCAGCAGGTAGGTTTAAACCCATGCACGCATCTCTTGAATTTTTAGTAGCGTAGCGTAGGAACTAGTCCAAGCCCTCTCACTCTGTGCCCAGCAATTGGGCGTAAAATAGGCTGAAGATATTGAGTTGATTAGTTTAAAAGGTTTTAACACGAAACTACCGTCAATCATAGTAACAGTGTCGACATCGTGATTTAAAACAGCACGTATTATTATTCGATGACTAATAGCGCTGGGAGTCGCTTCAAATTCTTCTACTGGTTGACAGATGGCACCGAGGTCGCTACACATTCGTTTTTAACCGACTTCAAAAAAAGGAGGAGGTTCTCAATTCGTAAGAATATTTTTGTCATTAGTGACGAATTTTATTTGGGCTCGTGGAGAGCTCCGAAACGCGTCAGCGTATAGTGTAGCGGTGGTGGTGATAGTTGGGCATGTGTTAACAAAAATGTGTGTGTACACACAAATTTTTAACATGAAACTACCGTGAGACTCAATCGTACTTCTATCTATAAGTCGAGTTTAGACAGACATGTTTCGGACTAATTCGTAGTCCTTCCTCTGGGAACGCACGACTCAGCGGCAGCGAGATGGACACCTCGCGCCGCGGCTCTGCTCGCTAAACTCGACTTATGTACTTGAGTGATCCGTTTTATTCCACTGTGTGTGCAATCAATTACTACAATAAAACACCCAATCATTTACTAGATTCTATTGAAAAATCGCCGCAATCGCGCCTCTAAAAAACCCACTATTCTAGAATCTATGACCGCGCTCACAAAGGCGCGTTCACACGCGGTAAATAAATAACCGCCATAAATAATCTGGAGCTGACACGGGCCGTGTGGAGAGGCCTTAACTCTCTGATGGTGCGTTGTCACACCGTGATTCGCGGGGATTGTGAAAGGTGAACAGTTCTACTAGATAAGTAGTTATTATTTTCAAAATATGGGCATACTGTAGGCGTATGTTATCCATATCCTGAACTCAAAAGGTACCTAACGACGAGAAAGTGCTGCGGCGGGTTGGACAAAAACGCAAACACTGCGAACTATTAAACAGCGAAAAGTTTTGAAATAATCGAAACCACTACCACTATAGTAGTTTATGCAACTGCTACATAATGAGGGTCCTTAAAACACGACTATGTTTTTATGAAATGAGGCGAAGCTGAGTTTCATAATAGGATCACATGAGTGTTTTAAGGCCTAATTATGTGGAGTTGCATACATTACTTTATCTACACTCATTATAAGTACTCTAAGATGAGTTCAGAAGCCGAAGGCATATATCATACCCATACCTGTCACGAATTTGATTGTTTTTGTTAAATCATAGACAAACATACCGAGCTGACGTTTCGTAAACTGTTTTTTTTTTATTGTAAAAAAAAGTATCACATTACTATTTATACATGTCTGACCGAACATGACTTATATACGTGAGTGATCCGTTTTATTTCACTATGATTGTAAATTACGCTGGTTGTCAAATTCGAAAAATGGAATTCGATATCGAAAAGTTACTTACCATAGTTATTACTTTACAGCTGGACTTGGTCGTGGTGGTTGGCGGCGGAGGCGACGATGTGCTGCAATGCTGGTCATTTTCTACGGTTTCTGAACGCATTATAGAGGACTTATGATATGTGTGTAGATAAACTAATACTATTGCAGTAGAATGTGGCATGTTGAACGGTTGTTGTGTGCTTGGATAATGGCCTCGTGGAGAGTGTCGACACGCATCAGCGTTTAGTATAGTGGTGGTGGTGATGTTTGGGTCTGTGTGGCATGTGTTGATTCGTGTAGCAGTGGAGGCGGAGGTGTTGTTGTTTTTAGTTCGAAGTAGAATAGTGAGTAGGTAACCAGTTTCATTCATTAATGTTTGAAATAGTTTAAAGAGTGCGATAGATGGGCGAGCTTTACCGCAGTTTTACGGGCTCACCGGTAAATGTCGCTGCCGGTCACGGCAATACCGCTGTTTCGTGAGAGGGCGCCGGCTCGCGGTAATCTTCTTCGCGGTGTAAAAGCTCGTTCGTGGATCAAATCTTTTAGTAAGATTGACTTACTAACACCATGGACTTCGGGTAAGCGCTTGGATGGAAGACGTAGGAACCAAAGTCTTAGTTTGGTCGAATGACAGCGCTATGAAGTAGGTATGGCGGCTGTCATCGAAAAACGCTGTGCTGTACTTACCGGGACACATTTTTCGTGAATTTTGTAGGTACTTACTGGACTTTGTCCATGGTGTTAGGAAGTCAATAAAGTTGTTTAGTAAGAACTAATTTGATAATTACCTACGGCTCGGTGTGAGACACAGCCGTTCGTATTTATTGAAATGCCCTTTGTTCGTTGTTTGGGTCTTTGTTCGGATGATAAGTACCAACCGTACAATTGTGTTGGTTACTTTTAAACTTTTGATGGGGCACGGTTGAGAATTTCATCGCCGTTTTCAGGCAGAAATTGGTATTGATGCTAATAAAACGCTAAGCAGTTACGTTTTTAAGTGATTTCATGCAGGGCCCTACTACCAAGCTTTAAATAAAACAACACGACTCTCTATATCACAGACTAAGCTGTCGCCGCCATCAGACTAAACAACATTCGTTTCGATCTTAAAAATTAAGATGTTCAGAAATGTATAAATGTACTTAGGTAGGTGCTTATTTATCCTTTGTAAATGTTCGTGAAATTGTTAGTTTTGTAACCACATGCTTTGTTACAAAATCGAAAGTACGTAGCCGTTTTTTCCGCTTGAGTAACCGTGCTACTGCAGGCTGCATTTACTACCCTAAAAATATCAAATTTTATAATCATCCTTACAAAATAATGACAAAACGTCTCTCGTCGTTTCTCACTTGTTTCAATGTCTTAAAGAATTACCGCATTTCATGCTGATTTCTGAAATGTTCCACCCGAGTTCCTACCGCTCCCTATTTTCGTACATACTGGCAGGACTTTAAGCCCAGGATAAGTCTTATGGGGGCTTTATTAAATCAGAACTTCAGCTTGGACGTTTTAAAACTTACCTATAGAAGCAGGTCCTATATTAACCTTGTTTCCATTGGGAACGTACCTGAAACAAAAAAGTAACTCGTGATTCAATCCAATATAAACGTTTTAACTTAACTAGGCAGGTAAGATCACAACTAAACCGCTTCCTGTGGATGAAACAGTCTTCCGACTACGAAGTGCAAAATTCGGACTTCGTATCGTGCCGTCCATCTAAGCTTATTTAACACGAGAGTGAGCGGGACGATACGATACGAACTTCTATTTTCAAATTTCGTAGTATGGGGGCAGCTGTGTAGCAGAGCTTACAAGAATAGCTGTTCTTCAGCTTCGCCCTCGCTGGTCACTTGATGGTAAGCGATCACCGCCACCCATGAGAACCAGCAACCCCAAGAGTGTCACTAGTCCGTTGCCGGCCTTTAATGAGGAAAAGGGATTGAGGAAAGGTGGAGGGGGATCGGGCCTCGGATCTGTAACCTTCATTCATATCATACGCAAATAAATTGCATTTCATTTCATAACATTATTAGGTAGTGTAATGTGCCCCGAGACGTGATGCCCCAAGCATTTGTTTAATTTGCTAATGGGCTAATCCGGAACAGTCTCCACGTCTTAACTGAAGCACCCGTCTATCTCACCTGTGTACTTGTCAACGGCATATTATGGCCCGCCCACTTATATTTTCTGCTCGCAACCACTTGGAACATCATGCAGATGCAGAGCAGTTTCGTTCTCCTTCGGGTTTGTGTTTCTGATTCGATCAGTTAGAGGGGTACCCAACATAACCCGTTTCCTAACTCTTCGGTTAACTTAGGATCACCTGCTTTGTCAGTACCTACACACTTTGACAAACCATGATAAACACTATTCTTATCTTTTAACTGTACGCCTTCCAAAATAATATTCAGATGATATTTATTTTCAATAAACTCATCCACAACCCCAATTCCATTTCCGTCGCATTCATTTTCACACTCCGACACGCTTTCGATATAGTATTAGAATAAACATAAGCATACCTATACAGGTTCGTACACTCCGCTGCCTTCTATTCGGTCCACTGAGTTGTCAAAACGTATATGGCAAACTATAGCTCCCATTATAAACTGACCTGTTACCCCGGTCTGACACTCCATTATTATAAGGCTCCTAAGGGATGCTGTATTAGTTTAAATAGATCAAGTTACGCTGGTTGGAAGTTCGATGGAATCGTAAGACCATTAAGCTTGAGCTGTGAGTGCTCGGCATTGTATGTAGAATCGAGTGGGAACATTAATTCTGCTGTTCTGTCGGGGGTCTAGATGGCTGGTCAGTAAGTTTTCGTATTTCTGTTTGATATGGTGATAGTACTGGGGTTCTTACGTCATTCAAGTGTCCTTGATCCGTACCCTTGTCTGCTTTAGGCTTTGGGATGTAGTGAATAACCTTTTTAGGGGTTTTGGAGTTCTAAGATGGGTAATTAAACATGACAGAGTTTTAAAAGTACTTATCTAATTTAATAATTTTGATGAAGCCTGTGGCGGGTGACATTTGTGTTATATTTGACGAAGCCTGTTGCTGATTTATTTCTGTTTTCTTCTCATTGTTTGTAATTTATAATTTTAACGATCATTTTGCTAGTACAGAATATGATATCATTGACGAAATATGTAAACACTTTCGTGTTCAGTAAGTAAATAAAGAATGCATTTACGATTTAATCATAGTGAAATAAACTTATCACTATGTACCTAACCCAGTGGTATATCTTAATAAATTTTAACCAGGTTATTACTCATTACTGGTCAATGGAGGTTTCCATACTTCGCTCAATTTAAGTGAATATCCTTCAATAACTATGGATTGAAATAAATACTCATAATAAGAAGAGTATAAATTGAATTGACCAAATTAGATTGTGATCGTCTAGAAAGATTAGGACTCCCTACGTTGTGTAATTTTTTGTTTTAGTAATCCCAAAATTCTTTAAGATGTGGTATGTCTGGATTAAAACAAGGTGTAAGTTTTAGAGGTATTCATGTATTCAAACTAAAGACTTATAATTAAACACAACTAATGTCACACAGTATAATAAAAATAAAACATAACTACTAACTAGTATAACACATTATAATAAAAATAAATAATGCAAGTGTACTGATTTCTGTAGTAAGTGAGTAGAATAGTAGGTAGGGTCTGGGAATGGGAATGATGATACCGGGGCCATCATTGGCCCCGGGCAAGGCTCCAACCACTAATGGAGGTGACACCAGTCACCAACATTACCCCCTCCTTGCTACCTTCACACACCAGCAGAAAAATAATAATAGTTTAGGTTAAATTTAGAGCGCTAACCACGGCGCTAAGTCAACTCAAATAAAGAGACTGGCTAGGAGGAATGAGTAAACCCAATTCCAAGATAGATTTAGTAATTAGATGGAAATACATCCGATCCAACCAATGCTCGTTCATTCTGCTGCGTCACCGTGCATAAAACACAGGTAAAAGTTGGGTAATCAGTTGGAATGCCTAAGCATAACCAATGGATTACAAAATATTCGGTATAACCAAGCTGCAAGCAGACAAGGTAGTGTGGGGTCTCATTAGAACGTAAGGAGAGCGGAATCCACCAGTCTTTTCATTATGCTTTCTCTTCCCACTGAGTGGGCCTCATGGAATAGACATAACTACATCGAAAGGCGATTCGGCAGGTATCCAAAGGTTCATAACAAGAAATAATTAGATAAAGGTAGCATGTAAACATACTACCGAATTGTAGAGTGTGGTGTGTAGGCACTGAGTATTAAACACAGGTTAACAGCACACGAAAAGCATCTGGTAAAACCGGATGAAAGGTTCGAGTTGCAATAACTTGAACAATTCAATAATTATAGTAACATTGTAAATCAGGCACTCACAAGGAATGGTAGGATTATGATAGACAAATATTTGTCTTGAGTTAAATGAAACACCTTAAGTAGAATTCATTTATTCAGATAATCAACACCATCGCAGGAGCTTCCCAAATCCTACAATGCAATAGTCTCAGATATATTGGTCCAATAAATGGTCATAATATGTTTTGTAACACAAGAGGACATTGGACTCTATTTTGTTCTACCAATAATCCTGGATCAATGGTATACCAAAACAGAATTTTAGATTTGAGTGATTGCGACACTAAGATAATCCAGAGGAAATATCAAAGTCTAGACCTTCAGTTAACACTGACTTGAAGTAGCATATGAATATGTCTTTTACACAGACTTACTGGTGGCAGGTCCGCCTAACCCAGTTTAAGTGTAAGATCCATGTTTCATACTTAACCAGTCATTAATAACCGAATTACATACAGGCAAGATAGCTCTTGACAGGCAATCAAAAGATTGTCGTTCAACAGACATAATGAATGATATGTTATAAATTCAACATAACTACAGTAAGAACTTCACTCACTTAGCCATGAAGAATAGATAACACGTTGCTGGCTAGGCCTTCACTCAGGGGAAAACCTATAGTAAAACACAGTTTGATTATGATCATTCCTGGACCATACATCCAGACACTTCTAATCATAAATGTATTATTATAAGATTAAGGCAGCTCTGCATTTCACCTCATTTCTACAACATAATGCCGTCCATAGTCTCATTAGACCTTTAGACATTACTTTATAGAAACTACTTCTCACAAATACCTCGCTCTGAATTTCCATGGAACGCTATACAGCTAATCCCTTCAGAACTACACAACAAATATTGTATGGAGTTTGTGTACTGATAGTATATTGTGTGAATAGTGTGTATGTATAAAATACATAAATGCATATAGCTAATAGATTAGTTGCATGTTGCAGGCATATTTTGTATAAATAACACAAATGTATTGTTCGAACGGGTGATGTCATTCTCATAATGGAATCTATTTTGTTAAAATAGATCTAATTTTGCTTACAAAATTATAGAGATTCATTTTCTGAGAAAAACCACCAATCCATTCATACAATAACACAAATTAATATCTCAACAGAAAATAAAACATTCGCAGTGCAAACCACACAAAGTAAAATATAAATTCCCTAACTTTTCCCTACAAATTGTCCTACTCCCTAGCATTGTATAGTCAGAATTAGAAAGAACCTTAGCCTCCATACTACAGTATGCTTACTATACACTACTCATTACATATTTATTACAACACAATGAAAAATGAGGCAAAGACTCAATTGAAGTCCGACATACACCCTAACCACAGAAAAGCATGCTTACATACCTTTTATTTACCAAGATTAGGTAAATATATATAAAAATCCAACCTGCATACAAGAACACACTACCACACTAAGACACAACACAAATTGCCCATAATTTCACTAAAAACACCCCTAGCTAGAATCACTCCCTATTGCGAACTGAAATTTAGTCTAAAACCCATCAACTAGACTACCCTCTAAAATATTACCTATCTAGCTAAACTTCTAATACGCGTAATTCAAACCGTCACGGATCTGACTACGGAGTTTGAATCGCCATAGATAAAATCCAGCACTTCCATTTGTATTAAAAACAAATGAAAACCTTCATGCAGTGAGCAAATCCAGGAATTCTAGTTAAATACTAGATTTATTCAGTAACAACTAAATCCAGGATAAATATGCTAAAATAACAATGAAATCCTGCTGAAAATCAGCAACACTTCAGTAGCACAGTATTATTGTATAATTAACTGCAATAAACCAAGGAAACACAGGATTGCTCACTAAAAGAAGTTTCTGGCTTTACCTGAAGGCACTCACAAGGAAGGGCGTTCCGAAGACTCGACTCTTCCAAAGCTGATCCGAACCCGACTGAAGACTGAGTAAAACTGTCCCGAAGCTCACCTGGAGCCTCATATTTATAGCTTTTCCGAAGGATCGCAAACATTACCTTATATGGTCATGTCCAGGGAAGCGTTACAACCGAAAAAGCCTCCATGCCCATATTTGGTCCTCCATAAGGAATCGTTCGAACGCGAGATCGCGAGATTACCTAATATGGTAACATATAAGGCACTCTTCGCTTGGACCCTTCGCCCCACCACTTTAGTGATGTTACGATATCAATTCTGAAATATTTTCAAGAAGTGTAGTTTAAATATATTAAACACCTCCAACAGGTTACACAATTGCCTTCTCAATCCTTTTGTCAAAATAAATACTTTGTCAAAATTTGAACTACAACTGTGTAGTATTTTAGTCATAATTTCAAATAAAGCATAAAACAGCAATTAGAATATCTTCTAGATCTTCGAAAATAGCGAACATTTTCCCAACCCTAGCATCCCAACTTTCTTGCAAAACCGTCTCCTAATTGGGGAATTACAACAGCTGAAACATGATTGGCTAATGCTCTAAAACCAAGCCAAATATATAAGGGTCTGATTGGTAGTTTGCAGGACATCAATTATCAGGTGCGAAATTTATTAGAAGTAAATCAAATGCACATTATTTGAATTTAAATTTTCCACAATGGAATTCAAATAGAGAATTTTATTATAATTTGAGATGAAAATTATTAATCAAATCGACTCTGTCATTTTTAGGCTCACAGAAATCATTGACTCAAACAGTCTAGTTTGACTTTAATGAGTGAAATGTTACTTGACGTCTGATCGGTATTTGCTATTAAATATTGATTTACCATAAATGTGTGTATTATAGTAGATAACACAATTAACAATCACAAGTGCTACTTCAGCATGTGACCTCCTCAATGCTTCAGCAACCATGCCTCAAAATACAGGTATACCTCACTCTAAGTTGAATGATTTCGTATGATTATTTCATAAAATAAAAGTGTATCTTTTAACGAACTACACTTGATGTTACAAAACGATGATCTTTAATGATGTGTTAAACCTAATTTATGTTTCAGGTAAAACTCAAGAATTTATGAACCAAAAGCATTTTTAATCCTATGTTGGGTTTCATGCTATTACTGAAAACGCTGAAAATATATCATGAAACGCCAAATTTTTACTCTTAGTCATGTCCACCTAAATCCCAGGTAAGAGTATAATAGAAATTTAATATCTTAACTTAAACCTCATACTGTTATTTTAATAATATTTTTGTGTTCATATTAGCCATTCTTATAACTTTAACTACAGCTAATTCATATAACCAAATGAGATAAGGTATACTAAATTATAGTATTTGTAGTGCACAAAGAACAGATTTATAATAACAGTACTAATCCAGGTTTTATTATACAAGTTATTAAGACCGCTAAATTGGTCTAATATGGAGAATTCACCTTGATGACTTGGTTAAAATCCATAGGATCTAGAAGACTAATTATTGTATAAATATAGTGTATTGGGGTGTAGGGATAAGGCTTATAAAGATTTTGACTATAAACACACAATACTGTATAATATTAGATGACATAACAATTTCAGTCTCCGGAACAAAATATCCCAACAATAAATTACTTATATTGAATCATTTAACTAATAGATCCGAAATGAACTAACTAATTCTATTTTAGAACCGATATTAGGAACAGATGTAAGCATAAGCGCTTAGATCTAGCTTGTATTTAAAATGAGAATGAAACATTCAAAATGATGTTGGATTAACTCGGTAAAAATTCCTATTACAGAGAAACTTTTAAACTACGCCATGGATGTTGAACTATTTGGTATCAAAATTGCCTGTGCCGCTTAAATGAACAGAAAATAAAATAAATGCTTTATTGGACACGGATTCAATGGGCTTTTCAGCTGATGGAGGACATCATAAGAAGAATTCTATAAATGGAACATTTTTATAACTATTTTACATTAGTTAGACCTGCTTTTGCTAGAAGTTCACAGTAATAGTATCGCCTGTTGTAGAATTAATTGCTTATGCTTATAAAACAACAAAAGGAGAATAAATAAACCTCATATATTATACCCTGTTTTATTGATTTTTCTATTACAACGCCATCTATTATCGAGTAGCTAATTTCCTAATTTTAAACCAATAACCTGAAGTTTTTAGTTCGTCAACTCACTCTAGGTGTCGCTTAAGTATCCAATTACCTCCTACATGGTGACATCTATTGTTGAGTAGGGAAACTCTTTACCCAATCAACACAGCTGTATGATAAACTGAAAACTCTTTCTAATTAAGGGACTAACTTCACTACATGTCCAGAGATGTCACTAGTTTCTATGCATAAAATGATTGATTAGTTTAATCTTGGAATTATTTATTAAATTGACGAAAGATGTGATTTGGAATAGAATGTATGCTTTTATTAAAGTCAATTAATATTATCTAGAATCGAAAATTTTATTCTCATATCTATTCTTATAAAATATAGCCAATTAAGGCAATATTATAGTAGGTCTGGTACAACTATCAGTCACGTAGGTATGTTAGTGACGAGGCGAGAGCGCCCAGACTAAGGACGACGGATTAATCCGAAACAGTCATGTCTTGCTTACTCGACATGATTTTAAGGAGCTGAGTACACAAATTTTGGTAGCTTTTTGATTTCTAGATAAGAGACGAGCAACAATCATTGGTAAGTACTATCGAAACAAAAGGGTCGTGACCCTCTGTGGAAACTTTTCGTAGAAAACATTATGGTGACATTGCCTGACAAGGAAAATCATTATGACACTTACACATACTACTTAATATGACATTGTCTTGTAATATTATGTGCAATAAAGGATTTACATACATACATACATACATACATACTTACTGTGAGAACGTTCTACGGTGGGTCAGGAATCAAAATAGGTCGAATGTATCGAAAAGACGTGGGCGCTAATGATGGGCCTCATAAGATAAGGAAGCTCAAAGTCACTCAGAGGGCGATGGAGAGGGCTATGCTCGGGGTTTCTCTGCGGGACAGAATCAGAAATGATGATATCCGCAGTAGAACTAAAGTTACCGACATAGCCCGAAGAATTGTGTAACTTAAGTGGTAGTGGGCGGGACACATTGCTCGCAGGACTGATGGCAGATGGGGTCAGAAGGTTCTCGAGTGGCGTCCACGGACCGGGAGACGAGCTGTCGGTAGGCCTCCAACAAGATGGAGCGACGACCTGGTAAAGATCGCGGGACCGCAGTGGATGCGGAAAGCACAAGACCGGTCTGAGTGGAGAGCCGCGGGGGAGGCCTATGTCCAGCAGTGGACGTCTTTCGGCTGACATGATGATGATAGAAAATTCAATAAAGTGCCCAAATTTAATTTAACTAGCTTTACTTAATTATGCCCGTGGCTTATTGCCTCCATGAAATATTAAAAAGTAGGCTAGTTCCCTTTTCCGTGGGAATTTCGAAAAATCCCTATTTTCATGCATTAGGGTGATACTTAAGGAACATTTACTGTAAACAATACAATTTGTAACTAGCTCCAGTGGTTTAGGCTGTGAATTGCTTGGCAGTCTGTAACGTTACGCTCTTCTACAGGGTATAGGCCGCGCGATGGATTAAGATCGCTCGTCGAAACTGGTGGGGGCAATTTGGCGCATCTGTACAATTGCGCACAAAATTGTTAAGTTCTGGGTGTACGAGTATTTCTTTGAAATATATTTTTCTTATTTCGCATTTTTTGTACCTATAGTCACCTAACATGTACCACTCGTTTTTGCTTGTGACTTATTTTCCTAGTATGTTTATTTAGAATCTTGGTAGTATTTTTTACCTGCTTTAAATTACCCAAGTTAGTTTCCTTTTTAACATAACAATTCACGTCGTAACCATTTTTTTGGCTTACCATGTTCAAACATAACGTTTGGCCATTTTTTTCACTAACTACGACATCATAACGTACTTACTACTAATACAGTAAAACAATCCGTGCGCAACAGTACCCAAGAGACACGTGACGCGTGAACGAAGCGAGGGAGGGGAAGAACGTCTTGATCCACCAATAACGTGTCTCTGCGCAACCAAATAGACCTAAGAATTGAATTCTGCGCATGCCCCTTCCACTTTTGACAAGCGATCTTAATTCGCCGCGCGACCTATGTCATCATCATCAGCCTGCTATACGTTCCACTGCTTGACACAGGGCTCCTCTTAGAAACTTGGCTTGGACTATATTTCCCACGCAGGCTCAGTGCGGATTGAGAACTTCACACACACCAATGAATTGCTTCGCAGGAGTATAGGTTTCCTCACCACGTTTTCCTTCACCGAAAAGCTCCTGATTAGTTTCAAACTTAATTTTGGACATTAATTCCTAGAAACTCAGAGGGGCGAGCCGGGGCTCGAATCCACGACCCTCTGCTTAAGAGGCCATAGGTCCAACCACTAGGACTTATAGGGTAAGATGATGGTAATGATAAATTGCGTGCAATTCAAAGATTATCATTCACCGGCTTACCCCAATTTCACCTCCACAAAAAGAGGGGTTAGGGGGGGGGGGGGGCAGAGCACTGTGATCGAATCTAGCGAGTAAACAATGGTCATGGCACTTGAATAATAGAGTCATTACCTTCTCGTCATTCTGGCCACAGGGCGGGCTGTGGCCATACCGGCAGCGGGTAAGGCTGGGGCTGTGAATGTTGTCTCCTTTTAGGGGTATCGGATCAGTTCGGTCTGTGAGAGTGCCGGAGGCCCGATCCTCCCCCCCCCCTTTCCACTATCCCTTTTCTTCCTTAAAGGCCGGCAACGGACTAGTGACTCTCGTGGGGTTGCTGGTTCTCATGGGTGGCGGTGATCGCTCACCATCAGGTGACCTGCTTGCTCGTTTGCCTAACTCTTTCAATAAAAAATAATAAATAAATAAAATTTCACCGATAAACGTTCCTTCCACAGCTGATTTGTTTCGCAAAATCATCATTTCGCAACCCGCATTTTTTTTTTTGAAACTGCAAATATTTCAGGATGTATTTCAGGATCATCGTATAGAACCCTATAGGTTTAGTTAGGTTAGGTTTGTTTCATAAAAATCCTGTAATATTTGCAGTTTTAGAAAAAAAACGAGTTGTGAAATGATCATTTTGCGAAACGAACCAGTTGTGAAACCCTTGGCGCTGAAAAATTACTGTACCATAATACAATTACTATACAACACTTTTTATTGAACAGCACATAGCAAACAAAGCAGAAAAAGCTACACAAAAAAATATCGGTAACATTAGGCGACCTTATCGCTATAATTAATTATACTTAATAATATTTATGTCAGTAGCAATATGTACTGCGCCTACTGAATAAGGTCACGTTATCAAATCGCCCCGTTCCGAGCCACAGCCTTAGACCCTTGTCCAAACATCAGAGAAACAAATTACGTAAATACATCTCCTGGGCTTTCGGTAATATCGTGGGTCGAAACCTCGGCCGACAAACGTGCTAGATACAGAGCAGCCATTCATAGAAACAAACGCTCTAGGCAAGGACGATAAAACCAAGAGGACTGCCAATCGCTATACAATGTCGCGTCCCTGTAAAATAATGAGCCTGCTGTAGCTAGTTTCACTATAGAGAGGTCTCTGTACCATTAGTTTTGTATGACACTTAGACACCTGGCTAACACAATAGCGCCATCTAACTGGAAGATAAAAGGAATTTAGATGGCGCTATTGTGTTAGTCAAAGGTCTAAATGTCATACCAAATGAATGGTACATAGACCCCTCCGTAGTAAAACTAGCTACAGCAGGCTTAATATTTCAAAGGAACGCGGCATCGTATAAACACTGGCAGTCCTCTTGGTTTTATGTTTAATTATAATTGTTTTTTCCAAATTTCAAGCTGTGGTTGCGGGTGTCTATGGGCAGTGGTGATCACACCATCAAGTGAGGTGACCCACTTGCTCGTTTGCCTTCTTTGTCGTATAAAAAAAAATGAAACGTAAATATACACAGGGTCGAGCACGAGTTTTCGAATATCGCGTAACGTAATCGAGTAGGAACGTTATCGAGAGATTTGCATGACGTTTGGAACAGCGCCCGCCCGTGAACGTATTCGGAACTAAAATTTAGTTTAGTTTCTCGATTTCGATACGATAACGTAACGTTACGCAGAATTCGAAAACTCCTACATACTGATATAGACTAGAAAAATGAATTCTCGAACTAGGATTGAACCTAGATCTTTGCCACGCATCACCCCGGTTTAATAAAGATTTTTTTTATAGAATTAATGTTTCTGGTCTTTCTATACCCATATTTACGTCTCAGTTTTAAAATTGGAAAGAATCCTTTCAAACGGAATGACCTTGTAAATAAAAAAATACAGAAAGTTAGTTTAAAATCCATACTTATTTTTTAGGTACTGACTTTACTTAAACTTCATTTTTAACCGTTAAACCGAAGAACCAATCTTGATGGAATTTAGTAAGGAGACAGCTTTTACATTGAGGAAAAAATAAAAGCTACTTTTTATATTCGATTTTTTTATAGTTCTCGTGGGATAGCGATAACCGAATTCTACGAAGACGAAGTCGCGGGCAACAGCTAGTTCTAATATAAAACAAGCAAGTGCAGTATCCATAGTGATAGCCTAGTGGTGTGACCTATGGCCTCTCAAGCAGAGGGTCGTGAGTTCAAACCCCGGCTCGCACCCCTGAGTTTTTCGGAACTTATGCGTGGAATTACATTTGTAATTTTTTCATGAGCTTTTCGGTGAAGGAAAACATCGTGAGCAAGCCAGCACACTCCTGCGAAGCAATTCAGTGATGTGTGTGAAGTTCCCAAACCGCACTGGGCCCGCGTGGGAACTATAGCCCAAGCCCTCTCATTCTGAGAGGAGGCCTGTGTCCAGCAGTGGGACGTAAAAAGCTGGTGATGATGATGATGATGAAGTGCATTATCGTTTCCCAATCTGTTCTGTGTAGTAACTGAATAATTCATAAATTGCCGCATCTTGAGCCTTCTCCGCTTGATTCGAACCCACTAACTAAGCCGCCGCAAACTCGATAAGTTACTTTTTAGGGTACCATAATCAAAAAGGAACCTTTACAGTTTCAACATATTCTTCAATCTGTCTGTCCGCATAGCTTGGTACTGAAAAGCTGTAATTTGGATTCGTATAGGTATCTACATCACGTCAAGCCGACAAAGTGGTAGAACTTTTGATAAAATCAAGTTTCCCTCCCCTCATCGAAACCTGTTGTATTTGGAAATGTGAAAAAAATCAGGGCATTAGTGCATATACATAATAGTGAATTTATAATTTAAACTATCACAGCAGCTAAGTACCTATGCCATTATTCATCAATGTCCAAGCCTCTATTAGTTAAAATAGGTTTTGTCTTCTTCTTACTTACGGAAAAGTCAATGTGACAAAAAAGGACAAACGAACTTAAACGGCATTTTAGTTAAAATAGGTTTATGAATAATAGGCTGGCTTTATCAATGTCATTGATCACGCGATTTCTCCAATTCACCAAACAGCACTGGGTCACTAGGCCACACTTCCACGTAAAATCAACCAAAAACAAACGTGAACACCCCTCAAACATCTAACTTCACGATTTCGGGACGATAACAATTTTAATTAAATCGCGGATATTCGTTTTCGCTTCTGGCCCGCTGGGCCGGAATATACTCGGGCCGACACGTTGATTTTTGTTATTAAACTTTTTTGCCGCGTGATTTGGCAAGGAATTTGTGTGAATGACAGCTTGATGGTATTGTACGTGAGTTGGTACCTACCTACCTTTATTCTGTGTGTATAATGTTTACATTGTCTTTAAGGCTACTAGGTAGGTATAAATTCAAAAACTCAATTTTTTTTTCAACAAATAGGCAGTTGAATGCTCTTTCTACAAGTTTTTTTTTTAGTCTACCGGCGCATTCGGAAAGACCATGATTGCCAAGAAGAATGCGCCGCAAGAAACTTGGTACAAAGTAGTTTTGTCTAAAAACAAACATTGGCTCTTACAATAGGTACGTAATCACAGATGAATTACACATAATATACAATTAGTTAGCCGATTAGATTAGTGGTCATGCAGAGAAGTAGGTTGAGGTTCAGGGCTCAATCCCAGGCCGGGAATTACAATACACAACCCTACACTACATTACATACGACCGTGGTTAGCGACCCTGACTATGAAGCTTGAGGTCCCGGGTTCGAATTCCGGTCGGGGCAGATGTTTGTATGATGAATACGAATGTTCGTTATGGGGTCTTGGATGTTTAATGTGTATATAAGTATGTATTTATCTATATAAGTATGTTATATATGAATATTTTCTATGTGTTTATCTACAAAAGTATGTTTATCCGTAGTAGCCTAGTACCCATAACACATGTTTTGATAATTTGGGACTAGGTAAAGGTGTGAATTGTCCTACCAATGCTGCAAACCTAGCAATGCTGCCAGCCTTTTCGGCACCCTCCCCGTTAGCAGCGGTCAGACACAGATTTTATTGCCATACAACCTAGCAATGCTGCCAGCCTTTTCGGCACCCTCCCCGTTAGCAGCGGTTAGACACAGATTTTATTGCCATACAACCTAGCAATGCTGCCAGCCTTTTCGGCACCCTCCCCGTTAGCAGCGGTTAGACACAGATTTTATTGCCATACAACCTAGCAATGCTGCCAGCCTTTTCGGCACCCTCCCCGTTAGCAGCAGTTAGACACAGATTTTATTGCCATACAACCTAGCAATGCTGCCAGCCTTTTCGGCACCCTCCCCGTTAGCAGCGGTCAGACACAGATTTTTGGGTATTTTGTAGACTAAAAATTCTAATTCCTCTAACATTGCGACCTTTGGTTGTTTACCTTTACCTTTGATTGTAAATCATATTTACCTACGTTTGTACCGGTTATGATAATATTATAATCTCAGAATACAGAACCAATCAGAACCCGCGAGCGCGTCTAAAACTGGAGCAACTAAAACTACTCTTATCTTATAGAATAGAGTAGCTTCGCGTACCTGTGCCCTAAGCACGACTTGTCGAATAGAGTAGCTTCGCGTACCTGTGCCCTAAGCACGACTTGTCGAATAGAGTAGCTTCGCGTACCTGTGCCCTAAGCACGACTTGTCGAATAGAGTAGCTTTGCGTACCTGTGCCCTAAGCACGACTTGTCGAATAGAGTAGCTTCGCGTACCTGTGCCCTAAGCACGACTTGTCGAATAGAGTAGCTTCGCGTACCTGTGCCCTAAGCACGACTTGTCGAATAGAGTAGCTTCGCGTACCTGTGCCCTAAGCACGACTTGTCGAATAGAGTAGCTTCGCGTACCTGTGCCCTAAGCACGACTTGTCGAATAGAGTAGCTTCGCGTACCTGTGTCCTAAGCACGACTTGTCGAATAGAGTAGCTTCGCGTACCTGTGCCCTAAGCACGACTTGTCGAATAGAGTAGCTTCGCGTACCTGTGCCCTAAGCACGACTTGTCGAATAGAGTAGCTTCGCGTACCTGTGCCCTAAGCACGACTTGTCGAATAGAGTAGCTTCGCGTACCTGTGCCCTAAGCACGACTTGTCGAATAGAGTAGCTTCGCGTACCTGTGCCCTAAGCACGACTTGTCGAATAGAGTAGCTTCGCGTACCTGTGCCCTAAGCACGACTTGTCGAATAGAGTAGCTTCGCGTACCTGTGCCCTAAGCACGACTTGTCGAATAGAGTAGCTTCGCGTACCTGTGCCCTAAGCACGACTTGTCGAATAGAGTAGCTTCGCGTACCTGTGCCCTAAGCACGACTTGTCGAATAGAGTAGCTTCGCGTACCTGTGCCCTAAGCACGACTTGTCGAATAGAGTAGCTTCGCGTACCTGTGCCCTAAGCACGACTTGTCGAATAGAGTAGCTTCGCGTACCTGTGCCCTAAGCACGACTTGTCGAATAGAGTAGCTTCGCGTACCTGTGCCCTAAGCACGACTTGTCGAATAGAGTAGCTTCGCGTACCTGTGCCCTAAGCACGACTTGTCGAATAGAGTAGCTTCGCGTACCTGTGCCCTAAGCACGACTTGTCGAATAGAGTAGCTTCGCGTACCTGTGCCCTAAGCACGACTTGTCGAATAGAGTAGCTTCGCGTACCTGTGCCCTAAGCACGACTTGTCGAATCCTGCGTTACGTTACGGTTATCGTATCGAGGTCGAGAAATCTCATACTAAATTTTAGTTCCAAATACGCTCACGAGCGGGCGCTGTTCCAAACGTCATACAAACTCGTTATAGTTTACTATTCGATTTTACGTGACGCAGGATTCGACAAGTCGTGCTTAGGGCACTGGTCATCTCCGTGCACGCAGCGTATCGTGACATGTTGTACGAATGATAATTAAATACTAGGTAATTGATTAATCCTTATAAAAACGCTTTTCCCCAGTGTTTTAAGAAGGCCAGTGTTAGCAGAGCCCTGCTCCTAAGCAAAATGTACGCAGTGTGGGGTTATGTTATATTGGTATCTGAAATCTACAGACACACATAATTTTTTTTGAGTGGTTGTGCTATAAGAGCTATCTTCATATCAAATTTCAAGATTCTAGCACAACTGGAAGTACCCTTTAGGCTTTCAGGGAACGGCCATTTGTATGGAAACAACCTTTTTAATGACTGTATCTTTTCATTGCGTTGACTTAGAAGTTTGATTTTTTCACAGCTTCAAGGAACTGTAGGTTTGAGTATTTGATATTAATTTCAGCATGCTACCTCCACGCGTTCCAGAGAAAAAGGGTCTTGACAGACAGACAGACGGACAACAAAGTGATCCTATAGGGTTCCGTTTTTTCCTTTTGAGGTACGGAACCCTATAAAACAGAAAAGGATTATATTGTAAGTGTTAATGGGTAGCGAAGTCAATAAAATGGACACATTGCGCGGCGTGCGATTATGACAGAACGCGGCTTCTGGTTTATTCTGTATTCTGAGATTCTAATAAAATCAGTAGGTAAACAAAATATCCGTAGGAGATATAAATAACATTGTTATTTATTTAGATGGCGGTTTATCATTCGGGATCTCAATGCTAACCTCCCCAACCTTATTCTGAGCTTAGTTTTCCTTATTCGAATTTGTTTATTTAGTTACCGATAAGGAATAACATGAGATTGAATATAATGCTTATTTCGTGATCGACTTACTTTATATTTCCATTTGTAGTAGCACTCCCGTTATAGGGAGGAGTTATTTTATTTCTTAAATGCCGCGGATTCTTTGCTAGTTTATTATAATACATTACAATTTTTTTAGGTTAGCTATCCACTTCTACTCGACTTCATAAGATAAAAAAAAACTTCAATACTGCCTGAAAATAAAGAATTGCAACTTAGAAAAGTTGTAAAACACTTTCAAATCAGTCCATATTGTTTGGCAGCTCTAGGGATTGCAATATCCGTCCGTTTTCAGAATTCGGATAATATGAATACTTCCGTTTATTAAATTCGAATTATTCGGATTACTCGGATAGTTTGGATATTTTAGAAAATAAAACATAATAAAGATTCCAAGGCGTGCAGTTGTAAATAATTGTGTACGAAACTAATCAAAATTACGAAATTTGGATTAAAAATATGTTTTCCAAATAGGAGATATATACCTTACACTACATAGCGACGTCAGGTTTAAAAAACCAAACAGTTACCTTGTTATTTAATAATTAACTGTTTAATCACCACCAAAAAATAGCGTCGCAAAATTTTACACGCCCGGTTCCCGTACAAATCAATGGACTCTTTCCTTCTATCCCGATGTACTTCTGTCATCATCATGTCAACCGAAAGACGTCCACTGCTGGACATAGGCCTCCCCCAAGGCTCTCCACTCAGACCGGTCTTTGGCTTTCTGCACTGTTACTTCTTTCTTACTTTTTTTTTTTGCTTTATACCAACATTTTATATTTAGTCTAGATCACGTAAACTTTGCAATGACGCCATCCATGATGCTTTTCGTTTATAATTAAAAGAACTTCGACGGCTTTAGAGATGACTAAGTATAAGAGCAAACAAGAGTATTTAGGTACATTAAAAATGTATCACCTCCCTTAATATTCAATCAATTTATTATTCCATGTATAATGACGATGTTTATTATTTATGTGATTTAAACTTTCGCGATTTTCACACATTATCATGACACTCGGGACTTAATCACGTAATAGTTATTTGTTATACAAGAGTGCAAAGTTGTATTTTACCCGCGAGTGTTTCCACACACAAGAAGTAAGGTACTTTTGCACCCGTGTGTGACACAAAACTTTTCACCTCACTGTAGCGAGGAAAGCGCAAAAAAAAACAGCTCATATAAAATGAATTTTCATCACTGGAATCACTAATTTTTTTACGATAATGATTATACCTAACAGAAAACTCTGGAAGTTGTGTATTTTTACATGAAACGGAGTCGGTGAGAAAAATTTTGCTGACAATGTTGACATTTCTGACGATGCGTTTTGAAATTGCATCGACTCAACTTGTGCGATACGAATTATTATATTCAACATCATTAAAAAAACAAATGTTTCTTATAAAATTTTAAGGTTGATGACTTAAAATCATTAAACAAAGCTAAATTTGGTATTTTTTATTAAATTCTCAAACCATTTATCATTTATTTAATGATAATTAATATCGAACGAACCATTATTAAAAGCGTTTTACGTTTTGTTATCTGTCAAAAGTTACTTAAACACGCTCCACTTCAAGATCAAATTACTTTCCCCACTAGTGGATAAAATGCCTTTTTACCCGCTTGTTTCCAAGGATAAAAGACGGCTTTCCGAGGTAGTGAGTTCTGAACCTTTTGAGTTCTGAATTTTGTTTGATGCCATTATAGTTAGCTTTATTGAATTTATTTTAAAACTTTAACTGAATGAATATTTGCATGAATAATAACCTAACCCTAGCGTTTTGTTTAAGCAAGATAGTGATTTCCGTCTTTTTTTGTACTATTCAAAATATTTGTATTATTCGAATAATGAATGCTGTCAAATTCGGATTTCATATGTAGCGGATATTCGGATAATTTGAATATTCGAATATTCGGATTGCAAACCCTAGCAGCTACTATTCGACAGATTACACCCACAGATACGCAAATAGGTCAATCAACTTCTTAGTGTTCAGTTGTTATTTTGTCCCGTCACTCAGGAGACAACAGTGATACAGTATCTTAGAAAAATGGTTGTCATTACTACTAGCATAGCTTATAGCTTATAACTGTGACAACTCCCAACTTTTAGTGTATTTGTACCCTAGAATACTTTTAATGAGTGACCGAGAGGACATTCGCCATGGCAACGAGCAAAACTTAAAAGTTGATTGACCCGGATATACAATTCAGCTTACTAGCGGTTCCGTGAGCTGTAGACCTTGGGAGCCCATTTTTAACCGACTTCAAAACAGGAGGAGGTTCTATGTTCCACTGGTATGTACTTATGTTTTTTTTTCTCCCAAAATTTTAAGAGGATCGTTTGAGAAATGCAACCTGTAAACGAGAACAGCCAGCCGGTCATACGATAGTATTTTTGTCCAAACCCAATAAGCCAAATACAGGCACAGTTAAAATAGTGGTTCAGAAATTATTTAATTTGCGGCAAAAGTTTTTTTTCCCCTAGGATCATTTGGTATGCAAAATCTAAGTTTGCGACACGGAAAGCGGACCACAAGTTTTGGTAGCCGTAAAACCTCAAAATACTTATACAGTTCATTATCTGACACCGCCTATTTTTACTTGTTAAGCAAATTTCAAGTTGACGTAACAGTTTTAAATGATTCGCGGTTAATTGCATTAGACATAACGAAAACGGGATATTGACCGCGATTACCTTATAGGTTTGGTTAGTATCTACCCTCGTTTCGTCAGTTTGCCCGTGATCATGATGCATGCAACTGCATCGAAATATCGGGAGCTCATCAAACCTACAAGGTAATCGCGGTCAATATCCCGTTTTCATTATGTCTAATTATGGCTAATTTAGCCATGCTAACTTTTTATATATGTATGGAAATCTCAAAACCATTTCGAGAAACAAGCTTTCGGTACAGTTTCTGTATATCAGATTAAAAAAAAGTCTTACATTATTAAGATATTCGTTGAAATGGTTTGACCTTCAAATGACCTTTCTGTGAGTCATCAAACGCTTAATGGATAATGATTCCTTTGGTTTATTAAAAAAAAACGACTGACGTCTGTCTAGTCTATATCAAACACAAACTCAAACTTGACATTGTCGTAGTCGTTTCGTTTTGTAGTTTGTTTGTTTATTTGTTATTTAAGCACAAAGAGTAAAACCAGCAGCATTTTATCCTCTAACGGCACTGAAAATGGCAAAAAGGACGGCTAATTTCGAAAAAAAATAAAATTATATTTTTATAAACTCACTGAGACATGAATACACAGAAAAAAACCAGAAAAATGCCAACCCCGGGAATCGAACCCGGATCCTTATTGCTGGACATTTATGTCCAGCCGTGGTGTAGGGGAAAAGCACACGACCCGGAGTGTCGAGGATCCGGGTTCGATTCCCGGGGTTGGCATTTTTCTGGTTTTTTTCTGTGTATTCATGTCTCAGTGAGTTTATAAAAATATAATTGATATTCACGGGAAAACCGTAAAAATAAAAAATTGGGAGAAAAAATACAAAAAGATACTCCTACTGAGATCATGAATTTCGAAAAAGCCGAATTTGCCACAAGTGGACAATGTCATGATACTTACTGGAGTTCATGGCGAATTCTAGCAACCACAACATCGCTGAAATAAGAGGAGCTAAAGCAAAATAAAACAATATTATAATAATAAATACAATTTATTAATTTATTCGAGTACTCAACGGTCAAGACTTTATTGTTAAACATTTAAATGATCTTCACAACAAAACTGCAAATAGTTCTTGAAGTATTTTTGCTTCACTTCACGACACCATTCCTCTCGCCGTCGTTCTGGGATTGGTACGAATAACAAACCCGGGTTATCCCTGTTGTTATTCGGACATAAAGGGACGAAACACTCGTAGCCTTCCATTTCAAACAAGTTCAATTAGTGTTAGTGATTTTTTTTTTTTTGAGGTTAGCCGTCCGCGGTCGCGGTGACGTTAACACCTTGACGTTTACTTTACCATAGACTTTACTGTATTTTTTTTTGTGCAGGCGAAGACTACACTATCCATTATGCGTTTGATGACGTCACGTCAGCAATAAATTAATATTTATTTTTAATGTAGATAGGATTCATTAAGTACAAAAATACTTATTGGTTTCTTAAAATAGTCTATATTTGTCAAATAAATTATAAAAACCATACAAGAAAAATATGAAGCATGACCAATTCAAGTTGACGTGCTTGACAAATCCCTTAAAAATACTTTCCGAGTACCTTAAGTAAAATTTATAGACAAGTTTCCCGTTGTTCAGCAACAATGCACAACGTAACTGGGAAAGTTTTAATAGAGCACCAACTTTGCCGAGTCGGGCCAACTTGGGCCCAACTTAGGCCAACTCGGGCCAACTTAGGCCAACTTGGGCCGACTGAAGCCGACCATCCGATGTCGCTCATTGGAGAAAACCATTCCTGACAGCAAGATGAGGGACCGTGAATTTTTTAGCGTTTCCTTGATAAAATACCTAAGTTCAAGTTTTTTGGAATTTTAATAGAATTTTAAATTTATACGCAGAGGCATGTTTGGCGGAGAATATTAGCGGGAACGGGCAGGGCAGAATATTATTCAGCTAACAGGTCTCAAGGATAACAGTATTTTGTTTCGGTGTGTGTATGTGTATTTTAAACTTCGATCCATAATTCGATGCGTGAAACGATAAAACATGCTTTAGTTATTTAGGTTAGTTTCAGGTTCCGGATCTTTTTACTTTTATTTGTACATAATGTATGTCTGCTCTTTTCTCTGATGTCCTGTCAATCGCCCGAAGGTTTACTGGTAGAGTTCCCATTAAGGGATAAGTTCGCCTTTGTACATTGTTTTATGTGCAATAACGATATATATTCATACATACTGTAGTGATGCGAAAAAAAAATGGAATGTTTGGGAGATAGACAAGTTGACAATCCAACTTGGGAAGAGTTGGTTCGCTACGCTACAGCCTACTGATATAGGTTATCTAAGAATAGAAGGTTGCTCGGACAGGCACAGCGGCTTCCTAATGAACTTTTGTTTCAAGAGCCGTAGCCGGTTTAACTTCTATTGGTGTGGTTAGTGGGAGCGACAGAATGATAAGAAGGCCAATTAATTGAACATGACATTTATTGAAGAATTCAATTATAAGCCAAGCCGGCACGCTTGGGACTAACTAAACCTTATCTAAACCGGTCGACGCGCACTGAATCTATAATGTGGTGAAAAGTCCACACGCGCGCTGGCCAGCAGTAAAGAGAAATTGTCTGTGCACTTACGGGACTCCTCGGTCTACCTCGGTGTTGGTGTGTCGTATCAGGCTACGGAAGTCGTAGCCGGCACGAGTATGTTCGGAGACCCTCAGGCCGTCAAACCCTACTGGCAACAGCAAGGTGAGGCCCGGGGGACAGTCGGACGTAGCCCCTGGTGGTGCAGACGCGGCACAGCGCGCAGGTGCGCGGGCGGGCGTGGAACCCTTGGCGTCGCAGAATTGCCACAGAGTCCGCCCGCCGGAACTCTGGTCCTACGGGAGAGGCTCGCGCTGTCTCGGCGAGACGCGGAGTCGATGATGGAGGGCTATCAAACCCTTGGCTTCAGCACGAATGCACTGGGCCGCCCACTGGCCCAGGCCTGCGGGAGATCGGACGCGGTGGCGCACGGCGCGCGGCGTCAAAAACTAGAAGGCTTTGAAGTCCTTGGCATCAGTGCGAGCACACTAAGCCGCCAGCTAGCTTAGGCCTACGGGGAAGGTGAGAACGGCAGCGCTCCTCGATGCACACACGTCACTCCGCGACACATATACGCACTCCTCACAAACCCTACTGACACTGCGTCTCAGAGGACGTCACAAAAATGTTCACAGCCTGCCAATGCATCGGGTCTGGTGCGACGCGCTTACGCGGACGCGTGGGTGGTTGGAATTACATCGCGGTACCGCGTTTGCGCTTATTTACGCGGCGTTTTTACGTCAAATTACGCGCACGAGTGACATGCGCCCACCCAGGAAGGGGATCGCCGCCAGACTGTCAGTGTGACAGATCACGGCCAGGGAATTCAGGAACGCGTTTCATTTGACGGGATGTTAAACTCTCGTCAGCCGCTTAGTAACTTCCAAATTTAACAAACTACCACGGCGCTACGCGCAGACATGTTTTAATTGTATACGAGCACGCGGCGGGTGTCCCTGACAATTCGTGGTAAGACGAAGTTTCGAGCTTGTACAACGAGTCGCGGTTAGTGTGCGATGGAACGAAACGTAGGTTCCGCGAAACGGAACGCTCTGACAAGGTGTCAAAGTTTTTCTCTCAAAACAACTACCTACTGTTGTTATAATTAAATTTCTGACGTTTGTGTGACTGAAAGTTGCTGAAATATGCTTTGTCGTGTAAAACCGAGACTACAGGGCGATAGCGTGGCTTTGGGCGGTTAATTTGGTACCTGATATGTGTCTGGGCACGTGTTATTCTAGTGGCAATGTAAGTTTGAAGTTCGACAATAACACATGGTGTTTCCGCTGAAAATACAGCGTCTGTGATTATTGCAGGCCTGAAATGTGCCTGCCGCTCGTTAGATCAGGAGACCAGCTATCCGTGAGTACCCATGTCTTACACCAGAACATGTTATTCATTGAGATATTAACGTGTCAAAGTTGGAGCTAAGAATTAGGTTAGGTTGTAGTGATTCTCACTACAATACCCCCCTTGTTAGGAAAAAGGTTAAGCCGGGCTTAACCGCAACAGCCGGTGTAGCCGGAAGAAAAAAAATTGTGCATGCGAACCGTTGAACTTATGAATAACTTAGGATCCGCTAAAGTTAACCTAACAAGTATACGATCCTATAGGCTAAGCATGCATACCATTTTCTATGGCCCTTAGTAAATAACATTTGGATCTCGAACTATATTATGTCCGGTTCCTGGACTATAAGGTACATTTAATCTAAGCATGCTTGGTTTGCCCCAAAGCATTCCCATTAGTTTTAGTTTGCCTATCTCGATTTTAAACTATGAATTATGAGTTAATGTATTACTATATTATAACTTACTGAATTATATATTATATATATATATATATATACAAGAGGAGTGTGACAGTCGGCGCCAACTGTTACACCCTAGATAGATATATTAGCGCACTTTATCGCGGTGGCTATGGTAAAGTCCTTGTTGTGTGAAGTGATATTGAGACTTCACACAGAGTTTTTAAAGTCTAATAATTGTGGTAGCTACCCACTGTATTGAAGAAAAAAACTTAATTTTAATTTTTTCTCGAAAAGTACCGGTCAGATTTTGATCCGGATTGTACTCCCTGAATCCTAGGGTGGCACAAGTACACAAGTTTTTTTTTTTTTTTTTTTTTTTTAAAAGTAGTTTGACACTTTTGTCAAAAAAATTATGTGCACTAAAAATTTTGCACAGTCGAGGTTGCGAGTTGGTATACACCTTATGGTACCTTTATGATGTCCTTGGCATGGTATTTTCCCGTTTTACCCGTGTCGACGTCTTGTAGGTCATAAACGACATCTGAGTACTTCTTCGTGACTCTGCTTTTGACGAACCGCGGAGCGAGTTTCGCTGAGAAGAAGTGTGGCGCGCTTGACTGTACAAAGTTACGCCTCCACACGATATCACCCACGCTTAGCCGGAGCTCTCGGCGGCGCAGATTGTATCGGTTTGCGTTCTATTTGTACGCTTTGGTCAAGGCGTCTGTCACACGGAGGAAAATATTTGCCAAGTCATTTAGCGTGTCAGCTTTTTCAGGCCGAGTAGCGAGCTGGAGGTCGTCTGGGGAATCTGGTGCGTTGCCGCGTATGCAGTGCAGCGCGCCATCCGCGACGAACTCGCGGCCTTTTGCCAAGAAAAATGGTGTATAGCCTGTTGCAATGCAATGCAATGTTGACTGTGCTATTTAAATAAGATTAAGGGCTATTGCTTGTTTCCTGGTGTGGCTTGCTCTTGGGGGGTTACATTTTGGGCAGGTACTAGATAGGACCCCTCTCTCTCCGCACTGGAAGCAAACAATGCCAGGCACTGTTCGACATTGCCTGTAAGAGTGGCCTGATTTTTTACATTTTTTACAGGTCACTAAATTATTTGAAATAAATTTTCTATTGTGCTGTGTGTTGACGACAGTCACGTGACTTGATTGTTTAGACGATTTGGATCCCGAACTGACAGTGGATGGGCCGGCGTAAGCGTCAAATCGCTTGCCTAAAGTAATCAAATTTTGGATACTGTTAGTGTCACCGACGGCTAGCAGGTGCGCATATGTTGGCAGGATGTTATGCTTAATGATCTCGATAAGGTTAGCCTCCATTAGTGGGGACACTAACCTCGAATTCATTGTCTGCATTTCTAGTATGTATAAGTGTAACGGCTGGCCTGGTAGTTGTCGGTGGTCTCTAACTTTCTTTTCTAATGTGTAATCACTGTCAATGGGGGTGAAAAAAGTTTTGAATTTAAGTTGTAACTCTGACAAGGTGGTGACGTCATCGCGTATCTGCCTATAATAATCCAAAGCTTTGCCACTTAAGAAGTCGGGAAAACATTTTATGATTTTGCGCTCCGACGCGTCACGACTGCGCATATAATCATCCAACCTAAGAAAAAAGTCTGCGACGTCCGAGTCGCCTGTAAACTTTAAGTTCCATGACCGTAAGCTATCTTCGCGTATCACGTGTATAACGCGTTCGTCCGGATCTGCCGTCGGCGGTTGGTACGGTTCGCGTTTGTACTGAGGTTGATCTAAGATCTTGGACACTAGCTTCGGTGCTTCTAAGTTGGTAATGGGACGATATTGTCCAGTAGTTGCGGTTGGCGCGACGGGTTGGTTAGACGGACCTGGGGTCGGTTCAGGTATGGTTTGATTTCCGCGCGGTCGAGTATTTACGAAAGAAGGCCCCGGCCTTAGGTCGGGGTTCGAGGTCGAAGTCGGTGGAAAGCGCTTTGAAACTTCAATGTCGTGATATATTTCGTCTTCACGATCCGACATGTTGGCAGCTTGTTATTGTCTGTGTGGTCCCGAACAAGCACAATAATAATAATAAGGCTTATACTTCTTCTTAACTGAGAAGTTATAATAATAATTTAATTGACTGCTAAAACATCTATTATGATGTGCAGTGAAATATTTGGAATTATAATAATGTTGATAAATTTTTTGTTGACACTATGCTAAGTTTCCATAGTGTAACTGAAATGATACATTAAATTTATTTTTACTTGGTCGGGTACACACAGATGCACATACAATAATAACTTATAGACATAGGCAAATTATCAATTTGTGGCACAAAAAGATTCATTTTTCTCAACAATATGGCCATGCTACAGAACAATGTAGGTATCCTTGACAAACAGCTGTCCACCAATCACACCAATTAAGTTTTTGAAAATCGAAGTTTCTAATTTTATGTTGAGTAAATTTATGTCAAAATTTTAATTACTAGCAACTGTTCAAGTTCAATGTTTTATTGAGTTACATTAATGAAGTTCACTTGTTTGTCTGAGAGGAAGAACAATAATATTAAAGTTGCTTAATTTAAATTGAGTTGCTAATCTAATTGTGGCCATGCCCATATTTGCATTAGTAATAATTGTTCGGGCGCCATCTGTAGTGATGCGAAAAAAAAATGGAATGTTTGGGAGATAGACAAGTTGACAATCCAACTTGGGAAGAGTTGGTTCGCTACGCTACAGCCTACTGATATAGGTTATCTAAGAATAGAAGGTTGCTCGGACAGGCACAGCGGCTTCCTAATGAACTTTTGTTTCAAGAGCCGTAGCCGGTTTAACTTCTATTGGTGTGGTTAGTGGGAGCGACAGAATGATAAGAAGGCCAATTAATTGAACATGACATTTATTGAAGAATTCAATTATAAGCCAAGCCGGCACGCTTGGGACTAACTAAACCTTATCTAAACCGGTCGACGCGCACTGAATCTATAATGTGGTGAAAAGTCCACACGCGCGCTGGCCAGCAGTAAAGAGAAATTGTCTGTGCACTTACGGGACTCCTCGGTCTACCTCGGTGTTGGTGTGTCGTATCAGGCTACGGAAGTCGTAGCCGGCACGAGTATGTTCGGAGACCCTCAGGCCGTCAAACCCTACTGGCAACAGCAAGGTGAGGCCCGGGGGACAGTCGGACGTAGCCCCTGGTGGTGCAGACGCGGCACAGCGCGCAGGTGCGCGGGCGGGCGTGGAACCCTTGGCGTCGCAGAATTGCCACAGAGTCCGCCCGCCGGAACTCTGGTCCTACGGGAGAGGCTCGCGCTGTCTCGGCGAGACGCGGAGTCGATGATGGAGGGCTATCAAACCCTTGGCTTCAGCACGAATGCACTGGGCCGCCCACTGGCCCAGGCCTGCGGGAGATCGGACGCGGTGGCGCACGGCGCGCGGCGTCAAAAACTAGAAGGCTTTGAAGTCCTTGGCATCAGTGCGAGCACACTAAGCCGCCAGCTAGCTTAGGCCTACGGGGAAGGTGAGAACGGCAGCGCTCCTCGATGCACACACGTCACTCCGCGACACATATACGCACTCCTCACAAACCCTACTGACACTGCGTCTCAGAGGACGTCACAAAAATGTTCACAGCCTGCCAATGCATCGGGTCTGGTGCGACGCGCTTACGCGGACGCGTGGGTGGTTGGAATTACATCGCGGTACCGCGTTTGCGCTTATTTACGCGGCGTTTTTACGTCAAATTACGCGCACGAGTGACATGCGCCCACCCAGGAAGGGGATCGCCGCCAGACTGTCAGTGTGACAGATCACGGCCAGGGAATTCAGGAACGCGTTTCATTTGACGGGATGTTAAACTCTCGTCAGCCGCTTAGTAACTTCCAAATTTAACAAACTACCACGGCGCTACGCGCAGACATGTTTTAATTGTATACGAGCACGCGGCGGGTGTCCCTGACAATTCGTGGTAAGACGAAGTTTCGAGCTTGTACAACGAGTCGCGGTTAGTGTGCGATGGAACGAAACGTAGGTTCCGCGAAACGGAACGCTCTGACAAGGTGTCAAAGTTTTTCTCTCAAAACAACTACCTACTGTTGTTATAATTAAATTTCTGACGTTTGTGTGACTGAAAGTTGCTGAAATATGCTTTGTCGTGTAAAACCGAGACTACAGGGCGATAGCGTGGCTTTGGGCGGTTAATTTGGTACCTGATATGTGTCTGGGCACGTGTTATTCTAGTGGCAATGTAAGTTTGAAGTTCGACAATAACACATGGTGTTTCCGCTGAAAATACAGCGTCTGTGATTATTGCAGGCCTGAAATGTGCCTGCCGCTCGTTAGATCAGGAGACCAGCTATCCGTGAGTACCCATGTCTTACACCAGAACATGTTATTCATTGAGATATTAACGTGTCAAAGTTGGAGCTAAGAATTAGGTTAGGTTGTAGTGATTCTCACTACAATACATATATAAAACCGCTTTTTGTTCTATTGCAATAAAAACTGGCCAGTGCGAGTCGGACTCGCGCACCGAGGTTTTTTTTCTGATTTTACCTTGCTTTGTGTACACCTTTCTTCGTGCAAAATTTCATGATTCCAGGTCAATGGGAAGTACCTTTTAGGTTTTGGTTTACTTGGGATTGACAGACAGACAGACGGACAACGAAGTGGTCCTATAAGAGTGGCGGCGTAGGGAAGGTGGCACCCCGGGCGGTTTTGTATTGAGCACCCCTGCTTGAGATAAAACACCTAGAGGGAGATTTTGTGCGCATTCTTTGGTTGTAGGTAGGTAAGTACTTAGAAAACGTGAAATAAACACCTAAAGGGACATTTTGTGCACATTCTTTGGCTGTGGGTAAGGTACTCGTAGGTAGGTAGGTACTTTGTGAGTAAACGTTGTTAGTTTGTCACCCCTGGGTGCTTGGAACGCCTCCCCCCCCCTTAAGGCGGCACTTCCTGTAAGCTCCCGCTTTATCCGTTTTTATTTTTATACACGAGAACAACGAGCAAGTCCATTGACACCCACAACCCCGGGGGGTTTGCAGATGCGTTGCCAACCTAAACAGCTAAGATGAAATGCCTCTTGTGCCCGTAATTACACCGGTTGTCTTACTCTCCACGCCGGAACACAACAGTGCAGGCATTGCTGCTTAACGGTAGGATTAGCGAGTAAGATGTCCTGCCACCTGCAATTTTAGGTACGAATGCCATAAACTCACGTATTATTTTGAAATGGTGTCAAAAACTGTTACCATCATGTCTGTTCTGTAGACAAATCGTGGCTCAATACTCGACACTAAACAGCATGCATATTTGATGGCCGACAAACGGAATACGGGATGAGGGCTGAAAGCGGGCATATGACAACGGACGGCCGGTACTACTGATCCTAGACAAATTACACGACCAACTAGACCAGGCTTTGAGTTTCCCTAGTCGTAGAATTGGAAATGAAATAATAATACTTAGCTGAACAAGTTTTAAGACGTTACTCTTACATTTCTTTAAGACCATATTAGAAAGACAAATTGAAGGACAGAGAGGAAGAGGTCGACCTAGGCGAAGCTACATGGACCAGATAAAGGAGAAGGCCGGTGTCGTGTCGTATCAGGAGGTCAAGGAACTGGCTCATATGAGAGATGATCGGAAGAAACTCAACTGACAAGAGTGTAACTCTTAAGTTTGATGATGATGAGCTGAACAAAATCATCAACGTAGCGACACAGTCCTAAAACATGCAAGTTGAAGTGGCTGTGAATGTTTTTCTAAATGTAAGTCTGACCTGTGTATGGGCGTATCTGTATCTGTCTGTTTCATTGTAGCTCCCAAACGAATTGACTAATTTGGACGCGGTATTTTTTAATCGAAAGCTAGTTTAATCGATATGAGTCTTAGAAAGTTTCAGAAAAATCAGTTAAGTAAGTCCTTTTTACGCGACTACCCAAAGAAAAAGAGTGTTTTGTTTTTGAGATATTGAGCTTTGAAATGAAAGTGTCGGGGCTTTCAACAATTCTAAGTTGGTTAGGTTGGAAATAGTTATTATACACATTGTTTTAGGCATATTTGGGTGCCAGCGAGTCTCCGTGGTAGCAGCTTTGCTCTACATATAGAATTCACTGCGCTGTTTGTCCGTAAATAAATAAATAAACAACGGCGTGTCTCTTTGACAATCATTTATTGCCACATCATCATTTGTTTTGTTTATACTGAGAATAATAATGGAATGTGCCTGCAGTAATAATTATTATACATGGTGACACTCAAATGATGATACAAAAGATAATAATCTGATTCATCACCAGCCTTTTTTACCGCCCACTGGCCTCCTCTCATGATGAGAGGGCTTGGGCTATAGTTCCCACGCGGCCCAGTGCGGATTGGGAACTTCACACACATCATTGAATTGCTTCGCAGGAGTGTGCACTTTCCTCACGATGTTTTCCTTCACCGAAAAGCTAGTGGTAAATTACAAATGTAATTCCGCACATAAATTCCGAAAAACTCAGAGGTGCGAGCCGGGATTTGAACCCA
This sequence comes from Clepsis dumicolana, assembly GCA_963691665.1. Lineage (NCBI taxonomy): Eukaryota > Metazoa > Arthropoda > Insecta > Lepidoptera > Tortricidae > Clepsis > Clepsis dumicolana. The sequence goes on along the minus strand of OY829527.1, from coordinate 8,666,849 downwards.
CGACCCTCTGCTTGAGAGGCCATAGGTCAAACCAGTAGGCTATCACGGCTTTCTATAATAATCTGATTGAATATCGTTAATTTTATTAATCGCGGCGCTGGTTTTTATTTTAGCAAAAAAAGTGGTGTTATAAGTTCGACGTTTTTATAGGTATCTGTTTATTTTGTCAAAAGCTACGTAATTTATTTTAGATGGTAGTTTAGCTAACTTTCATCAAAATTTTGTAACATAGCCAACCTCTGTGGCGCTCAACTGGCCGCTCACAATACTCTTAAAGAAATAAAAGCACTAGGTAATCTCTAATAATCACAAATGTAATTACCAATTCAATATTGTATACCGCCATTTCTAAGAACGCCGGTTGCGAGAGAGGCCCGCCGATGTATCTACCCCTGACCACAGACCACGATAGGTAGCGGGTAAAGGGAATGTTCCATGAAACTCGTTAATAAAATACGAACTAAATTCAAAATTCCAAATTACCGATTGGCTTTCGTTTTTTCCTGACAAGAAGATCTGCCTTTACAATACACCCTTCCAATACCCTTGCTTCCTTAGCTTGAGGTCCAGGGTTCGATCCCCGGTCGGGGCAGATGTCTGTCTAATGAATACGAATGTTTGTTCTCAAGTCTTGGATGTTTAATTATGTATTTATGTATGTATTTATAGATATAAGTATGTTTATCCGTTGTCTAGTACCCATAACACAAGCTCTGCTTAATTTGGGACTAGTACGATTGGTGGAAATTGTCCCACGATATTTATTTATTTTTATTTATCCGCTCCATCTTTTGCTTCTCGTCCGCAGTCTTTTGTTTCCGCCCCCTACTGCCTCGGAGCAGACCGCCGCTGAAGACTGGAGCCTGCTAGAAGCTCCGTGGCTATACCCTGCCCTGCCTTCATATTATACCAATTCTGCTGTCATTAAGGCCAGTGTATTATCATTTTCAAGAGCAATGTAGATGACACTATTTTTATTAACCCCCGAACAAAAAGAGGGGTGTTATAAGTTTGACCTGTGTATCTGTCTGTGGCATCATAGCTCTCAAACAGATATACCGATTTCGATGCGGTTTTTTTAATCGAAGGCTAGTTTAATCGAAATGGTTCTTAATGAACTTCGAAATGACAATATCGGTGGTTTTCAACATTTCTAAGTTGGTTAGGTTACCTTTGTTTGCGCTTAACAAAACCCAGCCAACGACTTACCTACCCATAACCCCTCCTTCTCTGACTTTGCTTAATAAAAACCCAACACGGCTCTCCACTGATTGACACTGATTAATGCTATAACTTCGAGGATCAGCATATACCGCTAGAACAAAGAGTACCATCAATCAAGCACAGTGTGACGACTACGCTGCGTCATCGTTGGGAATTATATATTTTTCTGAAAGTTTATAAATATAAAGTATCACCTGTGAAATCAGACCTCGTAGAAAAATACGGCACCGTAAGTAAGTAGTGGCTGTCAAAATCCCAACACTAAATTAATTATAACAGACCGAAAAATTATTACGTCGTCAACGTATCCAAAACGTTCAATTTAAACGAAACAAGCGCTCCCATTCGAGTGAAACACTTCAATTTCCTTTATATTTAATAACAGCCAAGCGAATTCTATTTCGCATAGGAAATAATTTGTTTATTTGTACGTATCGGATTTGTCGTTTGAGTAGATAAATAACATCACCCGGACCACTGGGCTTGAAAATGACTCGCTGTCGAGTTGTACATGTATATGTCTTGTTCTAACGTATTTCGATGGGGCCAGCAAGCCCGCCTTTTTCCCACCTGTCGATCAATGCGTCCCTTTTCTTCTGGGTCAGTCGAAAAAGGACGCAACAGCAATCGAGAAAATTGGAGAAAATCGTAGACAGCCCCTGAAACATATTTTACGCTCTTTTTGGTCGGATAATAACAGATTGTCAACTGTTTTAGTAATTTCGCATAACGCTGCGCAAATCGAAAAACGTTATAGCTATTAAGTATGAAAATTAAGAGAATTCTGGAGCTTTGCCAAGCTTCGAAAACGAAGCGAACCTATTGGTTTTTTTTTTTTATGGACGTCTGGAGTCCTGCAAAGTAAGTCTTTCCAACATTTTATCCTGCCTTTCTTAAAAACTAACCCATTTCAACGATCACATTGGAAGCAAGGAAAACATGAAAACATTTAGTGTAGGTGCCAATTCCTGGTCGGATGCATCCGACGAACCCGACTTCGCTAGAATGAAAACAAAGAAAACGGAAGATTAAAATGGTTTTAGTTGCCAAGAGAACGTCTTTGCGGAAGTAAATTAATCCTTTACGGCGGTTTATTGCGGTTATGTCGTCTTGAAATATTTTAAGGATATTATTTGCTTTATTTGCCAAGCACTAAGCAGTGTGCAACCACACTTGATTTCAACAAAAATGAGCACTTCGAAGCTAAATATTTCGCAAACGAATAGCTCAATCGAAAAATGGTCTTGGAGCACCCCAAATATTTTTAAAAGTCCTATCCAACGATACTCCACACTATGGGATAGGCTGATAGGTATGATGATAATTAGGAGTGTGTTTTTAGATCGTTTCCAACTTGGCCGACTAAGATGAATCTCTTATACCATGTGATTTAGTGAAACATGAAAAATGTAAGCGCCTTCTCATAATCCAGTTTAACAGACAGCAGTAATTAACGAGAAATTCGTCTAGAAACATCCATCGAATATTAAAGTCGAGGAGTAATTTTAACTACAAGTTTTTGGACTGAAAAAATTAAAGCGTAATATTCTAGATAAAAACATTAGTGTTACATGTGAGCTGGGAAATCAGGGATTCAGCGGACGGACGCTAACGATGCCGCGCAAACCATGGGAGGTAGCGTGAGCGATTTTGTAAACAATTGCAGCTCGTAGCAAACTTTAATTCTCCTGGAGTGAAGTCAGTCACTTTTAGGGGGAACGAGACGCACAGAGACTAACGGAGAATGTGAAAGATAGGTACTTTCCACGGTTTATACTACTTTAAAGGCAGTATGAAGCGCACTATAAATTTGCTGATGTCAAAAGAGGTGATTGCTGACCTTAAGTAGCCAGCTTGCTTTTTTGCTTAAGATTAATTTTAGTTTTATTTTAACACGCTAGGTTGGCAGCACCTGTGCAACTTTTATGAGTTTACAGCAGTACCTATTAATTTCTGTCAGGTGTTCTAATTGCTTAGGATCCTGTTCTAGTATTAATTGACCTGCTATTGTGTTTGTATCAAACTGATGAGTACCAGCAACCAGTAAGGAACTGGCTTGTTACTGCGGTATATTGGGAGTGATGGAGATCTAGGGAATTGAATTGTATAACTAAAAACTAGCGTTACGTGTGGGGGCCGCGGGCCTCGCGGGGCCCGCGGAGGGCTCCTTGCCACCTTGTTTAAAAAAAAAAAAAAATTAAAATACATTTATTGTTCACAGAAGTTAACGGTTACACGGTTGGCCAAGTGCATCAATATAATAATAATAGGTACTTAACTAAAGTGAGCAAAAGGCTCAGGCTCAGCGTTTGCGGTGAGGTGACCACATAGGTTACTATTCACCGCGCTGGTTTACAGCCTGCACCTTTGCCTTTTTAATAATTTCTAACTTTTTTTTAATACGTTTGTGGTAGATTTTCTGATGCGATGGTGTATAGAATCGAACCCTAGCTCCAAAGGCTGCTATAAAACTACAGTGAGTCATACATTACATTGTATGGCGGCCATCTTGGACAATGGCGGAATCGAAATGTTGCGAAATCGGTACCAGCTCGTGCCCGGTACCACACCCTAACGACTGGCGCATTTCGTCCCGAGATTTTATCTTAATTTCCCGGCAGGATGTACACACGTTTGGATTGCATCCAATATCCCCCGTGCGAACGCTCGCGCCGAATGGCGGGAATCCCGGAATATTGTTTTTATGTCACGGGAATACGGGAATGTTGTGTAGGGTGTATTTAGGTTATCTTTATAGGTTGTGCGAGGTGTTGTGTGAATGTGTTTGGATGATGATGTTAGATGCGTGCAATTATGAAAAATACTGCCTAGGTATGAGAATAGTTTGTTGTCGATAGGTGCCGCTAGAGACGCTGCCAATTTGCCCATAGAAATGCGAACGCGAACGCGGTCGGAACGTTTTCAGAGAGTCTGCGTTTACGTCTGAATTACTATGGGCACATTAACAGCGGCACTAGTGGCACGTATCAAAAACAATCAATTCTCATACTTTTAACATGAAAACGAGGGTAGTTGTGAGCCGCTGTCAGTTGCGTCGAGCAGCCGCGCGAGCAGAGCTGCGGCGCGCAGTTTACGTCTCGCCACCGGCGTGGCGTGTGCTCCTAGAGGAAGGACTACGGATTAGTCCGAAACATGTCGGCCTATACTCGACTGATATACGTGAGTGATCCGTTTATTTCACTATGATTCTCATACTATTTGACACTTTAACGCAAACGCGTTCGAGTCGTATTTTTTGGCAGTGGATTCTCTCTAGCTAATCGCTCTAGCGTTAACAATTACACTAGTTAGAGAGTTAGAGACTTTGCAGTGATGATAGCTTTTGCAAGAAGCTTAAGTTTTTAATTAAGGGCAAAATTCATAACAATCAAATTATTTCCAGGAAACCAAATATCCCAAATCCTCAATTTTTAATCATTCAATCGGAACGGCGGCACTAAAATATTTTATCGCGCTTTAATTACAGCCGTTCCAGGGCGGAACTTTTTAATTTTTCAAACCGCACCCGAGACTATGGTTTCGGTCGACATTCTGCCTGATTACTCCGCAAGTTCTGTTTTAAAGATTGAAAAGTTTGCGTGTACTTTGAGGGGAGATTGGGAGTTTTAAGACGTGTTAGATGTTTGGGAAGATGTCGAAAGTGTTACAAGTTTACGGTCTAAATTATGGGTCGGAGTTTTTGGCCCGAATGCGTTACAGAGCGATTCTACTGAGTTTGATGATAACAAGATGAGAGATGAGACCATAAAGCAGACAGACGGGAGGCGCCTTTGGCTTTTCTATACACTACAACTTTTTTGCCAGTTTTTGAGAGGATGTTTTTTCCATCTTATCCTTCTAGAATGATATTATAAGTAAAGATACGTCATATGCTCACAAAACATTCGAAAAACATGTTCTGAACATTTTGACATTAAATTTACGCGCAAAGTTTGGACCTTATGCGAGAGCGACTGAGACCAAAGAGGCCACAATTGTAGCCTTTCTGCGCTTCATTTTCAGCGCGCTGATGACATATTCTACCTACCTCTTTTTGATCCCCGACGAAAAACAGGTGTGGTATAAGTTTGACCTATGCATCTGCGTGTCTGTGTATTTGTCTGTGGGATCATAGCTCCCACACGGATGAACCGATTTCCATGCGTTTTTTAATCGAAAGCTACTTTAATCGAGATGGTTCTTAGCTAAGTTTCATTAAAATCAGTACACCCCTTTTTGAAATATTGAACTTAGAAATGACAATGTCGGGGGCTTTTCAGCTTTGCTAAGTTGGTTAGGTTATTTATTAATGTAACAATCATTGTCCTTCTCAATTCGATTCAACACACCGTAACTTACACAAACTCACATTAGTGCCCTAAGCACGACTTGTCGAATCCTGCGTTACGTTACGGTTATCGTATCGAGATCGAGAAATCTCATACTAAATTTTAGTTAAAATACGCTCACGGGCGGGCGCTGTTCCAAACGTCATACAAACTCGTTATAGTTTACTATTCGATTTTACGTGACGCAGGATTCGACAAGTCGTGCTTAGGGCACAGCTCCTACCCGACTATCGGTTTAAAAATACATACAAATGATCCCCAGCCAACCCCATTGGCCCATTTCTTCAAGCCACGTTTTGTCATCTCAGTAATCAGTTTTTAAATTTTCAAAAGGCACTTACAGCGTGAATTTTTCAGCGCCTACTTAGAAGCTCCCGAAACACCTGTCGTAAATACGGTACCGGATGCAAAGATGCAGAATTATGGAGGAGGCATGGTTGTGAAAAAAACATTAGGGTTCCGTACCTAAAGAAACTGAAACCTTGTAGGATCACTTTCTTGTCTATCTATCAAGACCTTTTTTCTCTGGAACACGTGGAGGTAGGATGCTAAAAATACTGAAGCCTGCAAGTAAATAAATAAATAAATATATAAATATCATAGGACAATTGACACCTGTACTATGGGTACTAGACAACGGATAAACATACTTAAATAGATAAATACATACTCAAATACATATTAAACATCCAAGACCCGAGAACAAACATTCGTATTCATCATACAAACATCTGCCCCGACCGGGGATCGCACCGGGGACTTCAAGCTTCATAGTAAGGGTATCTAACCACTAGGCTATCCGGTCGTCAAATAAACTTCTAGGTCAACGCAATCGAAGGATACAGTCATTAAAAAGGGTGTTTTCATGCAGTAAAGTTGTCCTAGATACTTTAAATTTGGTATGAAAACCATCGATAAATCTGAAAATGTAAAACTTGTATGTCTGAATGTGTCCGCTATAAAATGACCCCACACTGCATACACTTTTCTTTGGTGCAAGGCACTGCTAACACTGAGCTACTTAAAACGTTCGGGAAAAGCGGGAAAATCTTCCAGACTTGGTTTCCGTAATAGACGACTTATCTACATACAAGTTTGTACGGAACCCTCGGTGCGCGAGTCCGGCTAGCACTTGACCGGTTTTGTTTTGTTCTTCATCCACTGATTTATTCAATATTTATTGCACAGTACACGTTCCTGGCCCTTCCAGTAGTTTATCTGCAGTCTTCACGGCAATCTGCTAAAGTGCTCACGTTAGGCTGGCCACAACGATAGTTGGACGTAATTCGTAGAATTTGGACGGACCAAACAAAAGCTTGTGATTTTATAAGAGTGAGAGTGTGTGAGCCCACAGAAATATATTTTTTAATAAGGTTAACTTATTGAAGTTTTCGTTCGGAGTAAAATTAAGATATTAATAGACTTGAGCTTGTAAGGAACATTTAAGCGAATTCATGGGTGTGACGAGGCGGGGGGGAGGGGGCGGCGGCTTTGTTCAGCTTCAAGGTACTGCAGGCTTGAATATTTGACATTGATTTCAGCCTGTTACCTCCATGCGTTCCAGAGAAAAAGTGTCTTGACAGACAGACAGACAGACGGACAACAAAGTGATCCTATAAACAAGGGTACCGTTTTTTCCTTTTGAGGTACGGAACCCTAAAAAAGACTCCAATAGAGAGATATCTCTCCAGGCAGCAGATGTTTACCGACCGAAGTCCGAAAGAAGAAAGTTGAAAGTTGTGTTCGGAGTGTCGAAATTCGTATTCGATAGCGCGATGTGGAGCATGGCTTAGTTACACATTCAATGATTAGATGACGGTAGGGTCGCTACTAAACAAAATGGTTTATCCCACAGAATACTAGTATATAGTGTACCCTACATAAAACTTACAGCGTGATGTATGGGGTGACGTCTCGGAGCGATGGAGAAATACGCTAGCGTAGCTGACTAACGGTTCTGGAGCGTACCGAATACAACGGCAAGCTTTTAAGACATTGTACCAATGCCAATGTTGCCATTGAGAAGAATAAAAAAAGTTGTAATATGTCAAGCATACAGGTTAATGATCTCTATTATAGAAGTATCTGGCTCAGCCAGAGCTAAGCTCCCTTAAGCTCGTATGGACGGAGACCCCTTTTAATAACATTATCTTTTTATGGCGTTGACTTACGTTTGATTTTGTTAGAGCTTTAAGGGAGTGCAGGCCCGAGTAATTGATATTAATTTCAGCTTCCCGACCTCCACGCGTTCCATAAATTATTGAAAAACAAAAAACCCGACTGCAAAAACAATAACTAATATATTTTTTTATTTTTCATAATATGGCGTCCGGTGGTCGCCATATTAAATTTAAATTACTGTCATGTCTTTAGTGACACTCGCAAGATTAACACGAATCGATTGACGTAAGAATCAGTAAAATCGGCCCACGCGTTCGGTCTCTAGAGTGCCACAAAGGAACAAACATACATACATAGGCTGTTAAACACATTATCCTCCTTTGCGTTTCGCAGTCGGGTAAAAAAGGATCTTGACAAACTGACAGACAGTAAGACAACAAAGTGATCCCATAACGGTTCAAGTTTTTCTTTTATGGTACGGAACCCTAAAAACGAAAACGAAAACGTGCATACCAAAATGAATTAAAATAAAACAAAATACCCATTGCTCAATCCTTTGAAAATAAAACGAATACCCAATCTCAAAAATAGACTAAGCGAAATCCTTCTCAAATCAAATGCTGTAAACGGTCATAGAATAGAACGCTGAATACCGTTTTGCTTACCCCGAATTTACAGCAGTAAGAACAATTGTGTAAGTTGCATTACACTGCGGGCCGTGAAGCGAACGAGTTAGAAGTAGTCGATCTAGCGCGGCAATGTGATGCAATTTACAAAAAGATTCGTCCGTTTAATTCGGGGTTATACCAGTGTGGGACGGATATAGGAGGAAATAGGGGAATAGCAGGAAAGCAAATCGAAGTTAGTTTAATGGTAATAGCTTTTAAGTCTATCCTTAGTCTTTTTAACCGACTTCGAAAAAGGAGGAGGTTCTCAATTCGTCGGAATATTTGTTTTGTAGCAAAAGATCCACGATTAAAAGCTAAAAGTAAAAGCTTTGACGCAGCGGGTCAGGGGCGCTAGCTGGTGACACGTACGTATTTGTCTTAAGCTTTACTTTGGCGTTTTTGTCGCGGCCCATAAAACGCAGCGTCAACGAATTTTGTTCCATCAACTTTGACCAATTGCTACGTGGTTTTGGTCAAGTTTGTAGTTTAAATACTGACTTTGTACAGCACTTCCACGGAAAACAGAAATAGTCGGACTTTAATACAAAGTACATTACTTAAATTATGCATGCAAAGAACTTTATTGTGCATTGCATCTCAAAACACAGACATGCAAAGTGGATTGAATAATACTGCATTTATTTTCCGTTTTAGAAAATGCTCCATCTGATCTGACGGGGAAGTAAACATTACTGACATATTGACTAGCACAGGGTCGAGCACGACTTTTCGAATCCTGCGTAACGTTACGGTTATCGTATCGAGATCGATAAACCTCATACTAAATTTTCGTTCCAAATACGTTCACGGGCGGGCGCTGTTCCAAACGTCATACAAACTCGATAACGTTTACTATTCTATTTTACGTGACGCAGGATTCGAAAAGTCGTGCTCGACCCTCTGTTACCGCTATCCCGGGAGAACTATGATAGCCTACGTTACGTTACGTTACCCTACGGATAAAAGATAGCCTACGTTTTAATTTAGGGTAATAAAGCTATCTCCATCCTATCCTGTTCAACGTCTTTGTTTACATCTTTAATTGTTTTTTATTATACTTGTCACTTGTGTACATACGTTGAATAAATATTTTTCTATTTCTATTTTCCATTCTAAATTTGATCTAAATCCGTCTAGCCGTTTTTGTGTGATTGAGTAACGAATATCCAAACACCTAAACAAACAAACATTTCCATTTATAATAACATAAGTGAATGGATCACGCCATTCTTTCTGAAATTTACATACATATAAAGAATCCCGTAATAATAGCGACGTAATCTGAAATAGCGGCTTCATTCGTAACTTTTTTACTTTCAGCTCATATTTCAGCTACGTGGGATTAGCGCAAGAATTTTAATTAATTTTTTTATAACATGCACGAAGGAATTCACCGGAAGACCGGTACAAAGAAATACCGGGAAACATGTCCGATTGTACTTATCCCGGGAATTAGGTCTTTTAGTGTGTCCTAGAAAATAAAAATCAGTCATAAATTCAATATGTACCTACTTAAATAATTATGTAATACAGGAGAGTCAAATTCATTTCTCATTATTAGTGTATTTTCGTATTAAGCTACTTTTTTTTCTTCATTCCATTATGCCACATAGACGACGCTCTGTAGCCATAAGGTCACCTATTGTTACCAGTAATTTTCTATGTACTTTTTTCTGTTTTGTTTAATTATGCGGCGTTCAACAAGGAGTTTCGTAATGTACGTTTTCTTCCTGAACGAAAAATTGTAGGAAAAAGTAGGTATCTAATGACAAAAAACTCCTAACTTAGTCGCGAAAACGACATAAATTACTGTTTTTAGGGTTCCGTAACTCAAAAGGAAAAAAACGAAACCCTTATAGGATCACTTTGTTGTCCGTCTGTCTGTCTGTCTGTCTGTCAAGACCCTTTTTCTCTGGAACGCATAGAGGTAGCATGCTGAAATTAATATCAAATACTAAAGCCTACGGTCCCTTGAAGCCGTGAAAAAATTAACCTTCTAAGTCAACGCAATCAAAAGATACAGTCATTACAAAAGCTATTTCCATACAAATTGCCAAAATTCAAAAACGGGTAAAGGGTACTTCCAGTTGTTTTAGAAACTTGAAATTTGGTACGTAGGTAGCTCTTATAACACAACCACTCCGAAAAGTCTCAAAATCTTAAATTTTTATGTCTGGCTGTAAATTTCGCAGATCAATATAATTTAACCTCACACTGCGTACATTTTGCTTGGGAGCAGGGCTCTGCTAACACTGGACTTTTTAAAATACTGGGATAAAAGCGCTAAAATCTTTCTACGGAACCCTCGTGCGCGAGTCCGATTCGCACTTGGCCGGTTTTTTTAGTAATAAGGCAACAGTTTGGCAAGCATCGGTTCAACATCGATTCGCTAACAGACGGAAGTTGAATTTTATGCGAGAACTTGGTACTATCTAAGTGTAATGAACATTATGGTCGCTTTGCCATTCAAAACTAACTATAATTATACATGACTTTAGGAGTCGCATCATATTTAAGACGAGTAATAAAATAGTCTTGACCGTAATATACTCGTAATGTATCAAATAAAACTAAGTCGTTAAATACTACAAAAATACTTACAAGCTTCCGAACTCGGCAATTGCATTCTTATTCTCATCTGAAACAAACAAAGTAATATTATTTTACAACTTTTAAGTATTATTATGAAAACTAGTTACTAGGTATCTAAACGTAAATTTTACTACAAAATCATAATAATATAACAGTCACCTAAAGTTCATTAATTAAGCAGGCTTACAAAACCGCAATAACATCGAAATTAACAAACAGACATTTTCCAAAAACAACGGCGCATTTCCCGGCATGAAATGCTGGCTTTAATTACAGTCATGTCAAACGTCGGCCTGTAAGCTAGCAGCTGTAAAACAACAGTAATGTTACTATGAACAATGAATACTTGTGTCATTTTAAGGGGTTCCGTAGCCAAAATGGCAAAAACGGTGCCCATATAGTTACGTAATGTCCGTCAGTATGTGACAGGCATTTTACTCAAAAACTACAAGATGTGTTTTGATGAAATTTGGAGTATAGGTGTCTTGTAGAAGCCGCTACTTACTTACAATATAATAACAAAAATAAATGTTTCTAGGGGGGGGGGGGAGCACTCCATACGTGAAGAAAAGCAGGTTTTTTTTTTCAGAAAACATCAACGTGAATAATATTCTGCTTCCACACCCGTTAGTTACGACTGTCCGAAACCTGATTTAACTTTCGCATATCTCTAAATCGAATTGTTCCCAAATCGTGGCTCGCCCGCAAAGGTAAAATCTAGCAGCTTGAGAAATCACACCTCGAAAAGTGACCCATAAATTCAGTTCTATCGCTTAATTCGGAACTGGGAATCTAGATTGTAGATAGTTAAGTTAGACAATACCTAGGAATTGCTTCAACTCAATGGGCTCGGGTTCGACGCACCACATTCGTTTTTACAAGGTGTCGGTATTGGCGAGAGAAAAGTTTTTCATTCCGCAAAAAGTACGTGAAGCCATTGAAATTAGCCGATAATAATAACAGAAATGATAGCGGATGGTCGGTGTTGAATACTGCGTCAATAGTTAATGTGACCGAGCCTTTACACAGTGATAATAATTAGTGTAGTGAGCTACCCAAATTTTAACAGTAATAGAAATGACGATGAAAAAGAGAATATACTCAAGAGCAATAAAAACGGGTCACTTTGTATGAACAATTCCATACAAAGTGACCCGTTTTTTTTGCTCTTGAGTGTAGTTGTGCGTTCAGCCGCCGCGAGCAGAGCCGCGGCGCGCAGTTGGCGTTTCGCTACCGTCGAGGCGTGTGTTTCCAGAGGAAGGATTACGGTAGTAAAGGTTGGGATATACCTACTCGACTGACATACTGAGCCTCGAGCACGACTTTTCGAAACCTGCGTCACGTAAAATCGAATACCTAGTAAACGTTGTCGAGTTTGTATGACGTTTGGAACAGCGCCCGCCCGGGAGCGTTTTTGGAACTAAAATTTAGTATGAGGTTTCTCGATCTCGATACGATAACCGTAACGTTACGCAGTTTTCGTAAAGTCGTGCTCGACCCTCTGAGCCGCGGTGCGCAGTTGGTGTTTCGCTACCGTCGAGGCGTGTGTTCCCAGAGGAAGGAGTACGGATGAAAACCTTGGGCTATACCTACTCGACTGACATACTGAGTGATCCGTTTATTTCACTATGATTGAATTTCACGGTAGTTTCGTTTGGCCCTCCGTAACTTCGTTGTGTGCGACGTTATAAATTTGAATTTTCAGTGACCAAGAGAACATACTATGCTTAGCTATATTGCCAATATACCTGCTACATATTATTACTAGATGTTATCAACTTGTACTGATCGTAATTTTATGTTGTCTGCTTCAAAATTTGCAAATTTTTCGTCCACTTGTGGTGTCCGATAGAGCTGAAATTTGGCAAAGTTATGTAAGTCCGCTGACAATACCTACAATGAACTGGTACCTAGTGGAGTTCTGGCATTGCGGCCAAGATCGTCTCCGCAGGAGGGAACTCCTCAACGGACAGGTAATAGCTTAGACATGGAATTTGGTATGGACACGAAAGTTGGGATGACAATACACCTAAGGTTCACAAAAAGCTTGTAATTTTTTTAACGGTAAACTTATACATACCTTATAGTTTACGAATTAGTGCCAGCCCATTTTTATATTTGAAAGCTGACTGACTGACCGAGCATCAAAATTCACATAACCAGTAGTCACACTACCTACAAACTTTGAACTTTAGTTAGTGTTTACTATTTAGCCTAGGCATAAATACTTTTTTTACGCGGTCGCAGGCACAAGCTGGTTAATTATATTTCCAAACTTTTTAAAATTGTCGGATTAGCGGGGCGCTGGCTCGATATAATTTGGTTCGAAACGGACCCTCATCACCGGGAATTCCTCGACAAATTCCAAATTTCAAATTAAATTTCCCGATAGAAGCAGTGCAATAATTACAGGGTTTAACCGTCCGAGACATACGTGTAAGTGATATAAATTTAGTCCGACGCGTTCCGGATGTTTCCGTACTCCCTTCTTCTGGGAGCGCACGCCTCGGCAGAAGCGAACTGCGAAACACATTCAGAAGCAGGTTATACCTATAAGGCAGACTAATAGGCACGTGTCAGAGTGCGGGGTTACAAAGGTTGCGAACAATAACGAAAAAAATATTGTGTCAGTAAGTATCTATAGATGTGCTTACTTACACAATTCAAAAAGATTATTTAATTCTGTAGAGAAGTAGAGCTGCCGAATAGTGTGCTATATCTTCTTGATTATTCCTACAACGCCTTATTCGATAGGTAAGTACATACGTATGTACCCATCAATCAATAAGACCATAATGAGAACGGGATATTGACCGCGATTACCTTATAGATTTGACAAGCTCTCGATATTTGGATGCAGTAACATGCATCATTCCCGTTGTCATTATGTCTTATGTAATGTAATTAACTGCGATTAATTTAAAACTGCTATCAAACAATACCAACAGTCCTTAATCCTTCTTTTTTTTTATCCTGAGACCCCTTTCTTGTATTAGTTTCCTTTTTTTGTATTACACCTTTTTAACCGACTTCAAAAAAAGGAGGAGGTTCTCAATTCGTCGGATTTTTTTTTAATGTATGTTCCCCGATTACTCGAACGACTGGACCGATTTCAAAAATTCTTTATTTTAAATGTTAACGTAATCGAAAATTGTGAAATAAAAAGTCTTTTAACAAAAAGTAAAACCGCCTTCAAAAAAAAAAACCTCAGAAAAAAAACATAAAATTTTATGTTTTTTTTCTGAGGTTTTTTTTTAAGGGGGTTTCACTTTTTGTTTTTGTATTAATAAACTGCATACGTCACAAAACTACTGTTTCTAGAAATACACTGTGCAATATAAATGTACAAATCCAAAAGCCAGCCAATTAGCTCCATTCATGAGGTCGCATTGCCATCTCTCTCGTCCCCTTCCCGCGAACTATTAATCCCTATAAAGCGAGGGAGACGGCGTATAGTCGACTTGAATAGGCTTAAATGTTCAGCGGTTGTTATTCAGGATGGCTCGCCGCAAAAACTTTTAAGTTTTGCAAATTCGTAACGACGAAATGTTGGTATGATTTTACATGTTTTTTTTTTACAAGTATTGTACTAGTAAATACATTAATATCGCGTTTAGTAAAGTGTCCGATTCCAATAAAGAAAATTTGTTTGGAACAATGCCAACCACTGAACTAATAAAAAGAGTAGAGAAGAAAAAAGAAGCAGAAAGAAGAGAAGAGGAGAGAAGTAGCATCGTCTCGCTAATTGTGACTCAGTCTGTATTGCTCGTAATACACGTGTTCCAAAATGGTGTTTTACAGCATTTGTAATTGCGGAAACTCATCCACAGTGTGTAATTACGCTAATAATTGTTTGCGTGATTACGTAGTGCTTTTGCGTGTGTGCATTAATTAGCAAATGGAGGGGACATAGAAGGAATTACGGACGATAGCATTTCTATCCACTTTTTATTATTTATGAGTTACGATTCCTATAACAAAATAGGAAATACGCGTCCATACAATAAGAGTTTCATTTAAATAACACATTCACACGAGTCGTAGACAAAAGGCTGTTGCCATCAGTTACTGTGAGGACAAAGGCCTTGAATTGAGGCGGAAAAACACCGACTTGCCTCTTGTAACGAACCGAGAGCACTGCGGGACAAATTTAAGTAAAAGTAAAAAGTATTTTTTTCTGGACTGTGGGTACATAAGTAAATACAATATTTTTTCATAATATTTATAAATTGAGCTTACATAGGTACTTCAGTATACTTTCATCATCATCGTCATCATCATCATGTCAACCGAAAGACGTCCATTTAAGTGGCAGTGGGTAGGGCACCTCGCTCGCAGGACTGATGGCCGATGGGGTCAGTCACTTATTTACTACTACAATTAAAACGATTTTTAATTTAACAAAATTAATAAAAGGAGACAGTTTGATCACTGAAAATGATGACGTCATAGTTCGGTAATTCAATACTTAGAAATTTCGTTA
Source organism: Clepsis dumicolana (assembly GCA_963691665.1). Taxonomy (NCBI): domain Eukaryota; kingdom Metazoa; phylum Arthropoda; class Insecta; order Lepidoptera; family Tortricidae; genus Clepsis; species Clepsis dumicolana. The sequence continues at coordinate 8,651,412 of OY829527.1, read as the reverse complement.
AAAGATCCGATCAAATAATTTTGACATTTAAAAAAAAGTAGCTGATTTGGCCTGGAGGCAACATCCCTATTTGCCTATTCTTGTGTCCAAACTTACACTTACTAAATTTGTTTGGCCTAATTATTTTCAATTTCATCGAATGAATTATGCTCGAACTGAAACTGGAAATGTTTCGGGAAATCTTTTCCATGGGCTGCTTAGAGTAAGCTAGGTTAGGTTAGGTTTATTTTTAACCCCCGACGAAAAAGAGGGGTGTTATAAGTTTGACCTGTGTATCTGTGTATTTGTCTGTGGCATCATAGCTCTCAAACGGATGGACCGATTTCAATGCGGTTTTTTTTAATCGAAAGCTAGTTTAATCGAAATGGTTCTTAGCTAAGTTTCATTAAAATTGATTAACCCGCTCTTGAAATATTGAACTTTGAAATGAAAATGTCGGGGGCTTTTCAACTTTTCTATGTTGGTTAGGTTAGGTTATATTATATTCACTATAATATCAATTATGCGTATCGATCATTCAACAAAATTATTACATTAAGACAATCGATGTGTATGCGTTTCAATATAGACCACACATTAGCATGTTTGGCAGGGAATAGTCACGGCAGTGGCTAAAGATACTATATCAGTATCTAATATATAAAGTCGAAAAACCAGAACGGGATAAAAGAAACGAGACAGAGCGAGATGGCGCTCTACAACACCATTTTGACACGTTTCTCCCAAACAACGCATTATTTCTCCGGATTTTTAAAGCAATTCGATTCTTTGATCTTGGGAATCGCGAAAAACTTGGGAAAATATGACATTGGGTGTGTAAGTTTTGTATATTAAACAAAATAAAATCGCGAGTTCGAATTTCGAGCCAAAAGCGAGTGATTTATTATCAATGCCAGTGTTGCCGTTCAGGGATAAAGAAAGCCATTCATAATCCTGCATTGCAGTCTACGGAAATTTTTAATTTTATCTATGTAATTTTTTATTGATAACATAAAGCAAAAAATACGTGTCGGACTAATAGTCTGACGGACTAATTAGAAATATTACTTTTTTACCCAGAGGACACATTCCTATTACTATTGAGATTCCTTACGTAAGTAATATACTTACCGTACCTGCATAATAATAATACAATATTCCACGCGGGCGGAGCCGCGGATGCTCTCTAGACAAAGAATAACGTTGAGTATTAGTTTTTAATTTTCTGATAAATATGTCGACACATTTTATCGGCCGGCAGAGTACCACCGCTTGTTAAGGTTAAGGTACGCTTGTAAAGTGACAATTTGAGAGATGGCAGGTGGGGGCCATTACACTGGCGGGCCATAAAGCTAGTTTCATAAATTATAAAAAAAGTATTATTTTCTAATGTTAAAACCGGCTACGTTTACCGCCGCCGAAAGTGTTAAGTAGTTGTTATTTAGCAATCATTGTTAACGCCGCTGTCATACTTCTGTCGCAACTTGTACCGTATTTAAAAAAATGGTTCATTAGGTACCTATTATGTTTTTTTATTGTTTATTCAGGAACAAACGGTTACACTTCAACAATGAAACGTACATAGCATAATCTTAAAAAACCAACAGTTCCATTACTCATAAAATACATTCTTCAAAACATGCTAGCATTTTTTAACCCCCGACGAAAAAGAGGGGTGTTATAAGTTTGACCTGTGTATCTGTCTGTAGCATCATAGCTCTCAAACGGATGAACCGATTTCGATGCGGTTTTTTTAATCGAAAGCTAGTTTAATCGAGATGGTTCTTAGCTAAGTCTCATTAAAATCGGTTCACCCGTTATAGAAATATTGAACTTTGAAATGAAAATGTCGGGGGTTTTTCAACTTTTCTATGTTGGTTAGGTAGGTTATTATGATACTATAATCTTTGGGATGTTAATTGATACCTTTGATTGTGGGTTCCCTCTTAATTATTACTGCGAATTTTGTGCTGACGAAGTCACAGGTAAATAAAACTAGCGCTGCAATATAATATAGCGACTCTCTCATAAAGGTATGACGTTCTGAATTTGCGACATTAATGCTGGTTCCATATAGTGTTGTAAATTGTCGCTTTATGACACCTTCTGTCCTGATGAGATGGTCAACGTAGCGTTATCGCTTCCGCGTATCAAATAAGTTATAAAATACAGACTTAGCGCCCATAAATTTCAAATAACGCAGACAGCAACGTTCACGTGTAGAAAGTTTTACCCAGAATTCAAGGGAACAAAAAATTATCTTAAACAAAACTTAAGATTTATAGAGTCGACCAACGCGCAACATAAAATTAAATTAGACAAAAGAAACCTGACTCGCTTTCTTAAAACTAAGTCGTAAAAATGACGCTTGACAAGTCGATACTTAAGAACCCATTATAGACAAAGGACCTTGTGCAATCTTTCAATTGCTAGGATACGTAAATTGCTTCCACGTGTTGCTCTAGACTCGAGTGAAACCAGTCAAAAAAATCATAGCAAGCAAAAACATCATGATGCTGATGATGATGTTTTAAGGGCGGAGCTTACGCTCTAGCATGACTATCGTCCAATCGCAAGGATCGGTCATAGTCATTAACCAATCATATGTACGGAATTACTCGTGGGAATATTTTAAAATTACAGAGACAAGCCCACAGCTCCCGGAGAGAGGTGGAGACCCGAAGGATGACGCTGACGGGAGTGGAGGAGGAAGTTGGGGCAGTTGGATCTTGGCTCGCTTCACGACAAGAACCTAGAAAAATCTTAGCGATTCTCTTTGTTAGAACCTATGAGCTAGGGTTGTTGAAGGTCCTAACATATCGAAATTTTGTAACTAAAATCTAAATAAATAAGTTAGTTTGTAATTTAGCTAGGGAGTGAAAAGTGCATCCAGGAGTTATTCGGTAAAGTACCCGATTTCAGTTATTAATACAGGTTATCAAATGAATCCACTACTTGTTTATTACTGTTCTGTATTATAGTAAAGAATGAATCTAGACGAACTATATGAGTCTTGTTATCGCCTGATTCAGGTTGAATATAAGGGTTGGAACTCAATAGAGGTCATAATGTTGATATTGTTCGGATTAATGATCATGGTTCTATTGATCTTAATGTGTGAGAAATGTGGGAGTATTTGGAGGTGTTTGGGCTTGATTGTAGTAGAGAAGTCACACCTAGAGTTCGAGAGATTGAGATGACCGACGTTGGAAATTGAACTTATAAGGGGTCATGGATTTATTTGACAATACTGGAAAGAGTAAATTGTAAAACGTAATTTTATGTGTACTAAGTTAATCTGTGTGAAATGAATAAGAAATCTTGTAATTCCCTTGATTCATAGCTTTAGATTTACTTGCCGATCTTTGATACTGTTTTCCTAATTGTTTTAAACCTTGATAACGAATAAAGAGCGAACTTCATTGTCGCACAACAGATAATAAGTGTGCAGTCACAAGGGCAACCCGTTGCAAGCTATGTAAATATAGCACCATTCACCAATGTAATAAGGTGGAGAGTTGAGGCTAACGTACATTAGACCCTCAATTAAAGCTCCTTTTCACACCAACTAAAAGCGAACCTAAAATCTTAAGTCTATTCATTGTACTCAGATGAACTAATTGTGTATATATTTTATTGTGTGATTATTTGTGTTTATTGTTGTGTGATATGTTTATTAGCCACTGTGTGCATGTGTGTTAGTGTGTAAATAGCCAAAAGGGTTTTTTATTTGGGGGTTCGTTTTCCCTTTATTAGTATGGCTCTGTAGGAACAGAATCCTCGATTTTCATTGAAATATATCATCAATGAAGATCTAAATAATTGAAATAGTTTCTTTTGCTTCCTCAAATGTATTATAAGGTAGATCTTCCTATTAAATAAATTAATTGATCTACTAAATTTCATGGTTTTCGTTATATTCTAGATAAGTTCCCTAACTCGGAACTATTTAATAATGGAGATTTCTCATTAATAAATTGAGCGGATTAAGCTACAATGAGATTTCTAAATCAAGAGCAAGTAAAGTACACTTCGTGTAATAATTAATCTCCACTATTGAAGATTTCCACACTACATCTCGATCACAGATTTTCTATACAGTTCGATCTCGATGGCATTTTACAGATAAATTATTAACCACGTAATAAATACGGGTTAATAAATTAAATTGATTGATGAGACTTTATATTGTTAAAATTATGCCGATACACTAGTAATTTTGCTTCAAATTGGTAATTTAAGCTTCTTCCAAGCAAACTGAGAGTTAACGTAAGGTCCATATTTTGATTAAACAGACCAAATATGCATTTCTGAGACCAGAGTTGAGAACAAGAGTCACAAGTTATTTGAGTAATAAAATCCTGCGTACAAACGCTAGGCGATGTCCTAACGGATTTTAGTGGCTAAATGTCACGTGTACCGGGAGACACAAATGGCAGTGGACCGAGAGCGGCGGAACCAGTGGGTATTGTTCGCATCGGTAGATGCAGTAAAGGTAACGACCCTGTAAGTCACAGCTGGGCTTGTGAGGCTGAGTTAATTGAGTTGAGACATTGAAGTAACGGAGGTTTCAGCAAATAAGCTGATTTGGGAAGGTTGACCCTATATACTCATGTACATGATTCGGTGGCGATCTGATAGCAATCCTGGGTACCCAATACACGCCATGTCTTACAGATTGACCTCCGACCTTGGTTTGGCCAAACCATATCAAATATTATTGAATTTCATAAATCCATGGTAAAAGGGGTAGGGGCCCGCTGGGCCCCAACATTGAAAGTACGCATCCTCGGATGTTGGAAATGTAAACGCTTCGCAGCGCAAAGGAGTTCAACTGTCACCCCAATAACCTGACGACAGGGCCAGTTACTGGCGTAGGGATCCCCGTACCAGAATGAGATTGGTCATTTGGTTCAGGCATACCTGTTTCTAGTATTTTCACTGTCTATCACGCTATCCGAGCACTTACTTTATTCCATACAGCCAACAATAGTACAAGCGAGCTTCACTAACTTGTATTGAATGAGGCTCGCCTCATTACAATAAACCCTTTGTCTACCCCGGAACATAAAGGTTCCAGGTAAGCGGGTGGAATGAATGACAGTCGGGGTACTAGACCACTCAATCCAATGTACTGTATAAAGCCTTGAAATTGACAAATAAGCTGCCTCCTTGTTACCGAGATGTGCTCTAACTCTACGATGTTTTCCTGAATAAAGTCTAAATACATTCGATACACTAAATAAATAAATATATAGACGATCATAGCCGTACCATCACACTGACTGTCGTCTGTTTCCACATTGTTAGTAATGTGTTATGTAATAAATATACTAGTTTTGAGTGGGAGTTATATCATTATGGTTACTGTGTTACGATTACGCTAAGTTAGGATGTATGGCGTGTAAAAGCGTTAGGGACGACTTACGTCGTAGAATTTCCGTCACGAAATTTTGAGAATGGTAGGATTTCACAAAGACTCTCAGTGTTATGTCATGGATCTTACTTAGCATCAGATTTTGGTTTAATACTAAATGTGTCTTTTAAAAATAAAAAAAACATTACAACTTATGTTATTTTTACTGTTTCGTGGGATCAACAGTTATTTAATATCGCTGATTAAGCATAAAGCGCTAAAAATCTACAAACATTTCAACGTCACCGTCCCAAAGTTTGACACCCTTCTATTATACCTTGTCATTTTTATTGTAATGTTCTAATTAAGATTAAGGGTAGGTATAGGCACGCGCCATTTACCTTATTCATTCAAAACCTGATCCATCTCTGAAACCGCTTGAGGGGAAAGACAATCCGTAAAACATGTTAAGGTTTTTTAACAATGGCCCATCAGTTCTGGTAAAATGATAACTTGTTCCCAAAGGGATACCGTTTCCGAACTCGGCTTATAAAATGACGCGGCAATACGTAAGAGTGAGCCGCAGAGATTTTAGTTAAGTGAGAACAATTGGAAGGGTCACTTTGTGATAAGTACGTGTAAATTATACTGGTACGTATGCTGATATTTAGAATCTAATCTTTCTTGGTTTTATAGTACTTTGCAGTATAACAATTTGTTCCGGGTGATGAAGGAGCTGCCTCGCTTCTGTAGCGCATCAGGGATGTTCGCAAATAATGCCTGCGTCATCATGAGTCATGAGTCAGTATTCGCTAAGTTATTTAAATAAACTGGAACGTGAATTTAAAGGAATTTTTCACTGCTACCAATGATAGCTCGGATGGCACAGTTAGTAGCGCAACTCCACGGTGTGGTGGAGGTCCTGGGTTCGAATCCCGAATTCATTTTCTGGTCTTTCTGTTTCTGTGGTCGTTACGTTTCAGTTTGAAATTTGAGAAACGGTATTGTTTTTCCGTATATTTTCAAAATGTTGCAGTAACTACCTAATTGTTGAGAATCGAAACTGTTGTCGAACGCATTCTTAGATAAAATTTTCACTGTTTGAGAATTACCCCAATGCAAGATACAGTGTAATTATACATGCAAGTTTCCCAACCGTTTCCTAGCTCCACCTTGTGTAAATTTCACTAATTACACCGTATTTGCCAATGCCTCATGTCTCATGTCTCATGTCCCAGCAATTTGCGAGAAACCACTCGTATACCTTACTCCTGCTGTAGCATTGTTTAATTTTAAACGTTAACACTAAGAACTGAGCCTCTAGTGCAATTTTCAACACACACGGAAACGGAAACGTGCTTGCACTGTTGTGTTCCGGTGTGGAGAGTAAGACAGCCGGTGTAATTACGGGCACAAGAGGTATTTCATCTTAGCTTTCTAGGTTGGCAACGCATCTGCTAACCCTCCGGGGTTGCGGGTGTCTATGGGCAGTGGTAATCACTTACCATCAGGTGACCCACTTGCTCGTTTGCCTTCCTCGTCATATAAAAAAAAAATTGCCAATGTCAGTATGAAATTGAAGCTTGCTTTTGTAAAAAACAGTGCATGGTTTGTTTAATTAAAATCATTATAGCTTCTAAGAATGTATTAGTTGGGTATGCTACATCATGAATCGTGTTAGTTAGGATGTTAGGCATATTAAACATAAGCTTGCTTTTGTAAAAAGAAAAGCCTGCTTTGCTTCTTCTAAATTATTTTTGCTTTTAAGAAGGGAGGTGTCATATTATCAATATTATTATGTAAGTGGGCGATACAAGAGGAAAATTAGTAACAAGGGAAGGGATTGCTCGAACCTGTGTTTACTTGGTCGTGTCCCACTTACTTTGACACTTATTTTGTATGAAACAGTTTGGCAATACATTCGCTTAGCAAGGAACAGCTGGCAAAATTGTCCTACCGGACAGAAGCCATTAAATTTATAAAAACAAACAAGGAACAGTGGCGAAAAAACGGATCACCCTTGCACAGCAGTTGGGAGCCTTGGTTTTGCAGATAAGGTAATTTACATACTCTTACCAATTTATATTTATATCTCTTGTGCAAAACTTATGCACACTCTGATACTTAAATTGTAGAGGCACAAACTCCAGTCCGACTGGTCCAACTTTTTAAGAAATCAATTTTCTGGCGTCTGTTGGCTCCCAGTGCTCCCAAAGGAAATAAGGTAACTTTGAACTACCAAATTGACTTGGTAGAAAACAAATAACAAGGGAAATTCTCTTGGACGAACCTTTTTTTGTATAGCAAGTGCCGATCCTAAATTGGGATAGACAAGACGAAAAAGCAGTGTTCGATGAGATACGACTGCGAAGTTCGCGGGCTTGCTAGAGTTTCAAGATTTAACAGTACCTAGTAATGGATTCAAGGTAAATAAACTATTATTTATTTAGTTGAAAAAGAGTACACTCGGCTTTTAGCGCCACAGAGTAGAGACGAGAGTAAACAAGAGAGGAAGAGTTAAAAGTACAGCAGGGTTAAAGAATACAGTCAACAAAATAGTGATTGGTATAGAAAGCTCATTGGCTCGTAGGTATAGAAAGTAATAACTTTCTATACCTACGAGCGAACCAAACCAAAGATGACAATCTTTGTTTGTCGCTTATTCTGTTGCTGTGTATTATAAACTATTGCTAGAATCTGTTGGACAAACGTATGTGATTATTATGAAATTATAACCAAAGTGAGATTCATTTCATGTCAAAATCTTCATGTCGTTGGACATATGAGATTGATTTGTTCCTGACGTTTTTTACAAGTTTTAATTTCGTCATTTAACTCACCTTTTTTCACAAAACATCGTTACTTCGTAAATTTACTACCAGTAGTAGTACATTAAATTTACTACCGGTAACAGTACATTAAATTGACTACCGGTAACAGTACATTAAATTTACTACCGGTAACAGTACATTAATTTACTACCGGTAACAGTACATTAAATTTACTACCGGTAACAGCACATTAAATTTATAGTTAGTTAAAGTGAGTAAAGCTTTCCCCAGTCAAAATGTTTATGACATTGTCATTAGATTGATTTTTGAAAGGCTCGTGGAAAAAGTTTTGTATACCGGTTGTATACCGGTATTTCCGTCCCTGAGGGTCGAGCATGACTTAACGAATCGAGATCGAGAAATCTCATACTAAATTTTAGTTCCAAATGCGCGAACGGTCGGGCGCTGTTCCAAACGTCATACAAACTCGACAACGTTTACTATTCGATTTTACGTGACGCAGGTTTCGAAAAGTCGTGCTCGACCCTCTGATTCGTAAGCAGGCTCGATGTCGTATGTGTGTAAACAGGGCTGAAGTGTTGGGATAAAATGGGCCGATGAGTTGTGCAAACTACATTTTTTTACAGTCATTGATCAGGGTCTACTTGCACAGAAGATAAAATTGTGTGTCTAACCCGACGTATAGGCTAAAGAAACAAAGACATTTTGTAACCTCGGTACTCGTAAAGAGGGCTGTAATACAACCGTATTACAGCGCTCTTTCATAACCATGAAAGAGCAAAAAAAAATTTGAATAAGTATTGCTTAAGCCCGACTGCCGAAGTAGGATTAATGTTTTTCGAGCGGATTGTATTATTACGCAGCATGCTTAATTTTTAACCATCGATAAAAAAGAGGGGTGTTGTAATTTTGACATGTGTATCTGTGTATCTGATCGATGTCAATGCGGTTTTTTTCAGTCGAAAGCTATTTTAATCGAGATGATTCTTAGCTAAGTTTCATTAAAATCGGTTAGCCCGTTTTTGAAATATTGAACTTTGAAATGATAATGTCGGGGGTTTTTTAACTTTTCTGACTGAACTTAACTGACTGACTGACTGACAGACAACGCACAGCCTACACCACCGGACCTAGGGGCTTGAAATTTGGCAACCATACCTTGAGTATCCTAAAGGTGCACTAAGAAGGAGTTTTTCGAAATTCCCATGGGATAGGGAACTAGCCTATTTTGAAATATTTCAAGGGGGCAAAGCCGCGGGGCATAAGCTAGTTGAAAATAAAAAACCAGCCAAGGCTGAATTTTCGGACTTTTTCCTTGACTTGTGTTGTGAGATTCAACATACAATGACAACGCGAAGAAAAATCAGCTAAGCAGCTGGACTTGAACCAGCAACCTCGGTAATCCGTACCACGCTCCACCAATTAAGCCATACTTAACTGGCTGAAATGATCGAATTTTTTAGCGCATTGTGTCATAATAATTATTTTATTTGGAGTATCGTTCTTGATTAGGGCAGTTTGGGTAGATGATTAAATTTATCTGGGGGCACGGCAGTGCCTCCGCCAAGACGTGCTAAGCAGAGCCGAGCGCTAAGGTACCTACCTTTTCTCGAAGCGCTTCGTCGTTTTTCGAACCCTTTTTAAACGACTTCAAAAAAAGGAGGAGGTTCTCAATTCGCCGGAATATTTTTTTTTTATATATGTTCCCCGATTACTCGAACGACTGGACCGATTTCAAAAATTCTTTATTTTAAATGTTAACGTAACCGAAAATTGTGAAATAAAAAGTCTTTTAACAAAAAGTAAAACCGCCTTTAAAAAAATAACCTCAGAAAAAAAACATAAAATAATCCCCAAAAAGCCATGAGTTTTATGGCCTAGCAGAAATATGAAGTCGGTGCTTCATTCCAAGAATATTCCGCTAGCACCGCACAGACTTCATATTTCTGCTAGGCCATAAAACTCATGGCTTTTTGGGGATTATTTTATGTTTTTTTTCTGAGGTTTTTTTTTTTTTTGAAGGCGGTTTTACTTTTTGTTAAAAGATTTTTATTTTATCGATTCATATTAAAAAAACGAGGGTTCCGTAGAAAGATTTTAACGCTTTTCCCCAGTGTTTTAAGAAGTCCAGTGTTAGCAGAGCCCTGCTCCTAAGCAAAATGTACGCAGTGTGTGGTCAACTTATATTGGTCTTATATTGGTAAATCTACAGACAGGTTTTTGGATTTCGGTAATTTGTATAGAAATTGATTTTTTAATGACTGTATCTTTTGATTGCGTTGACTTAGAAGGTTGATTTTTTCACGGCTTCAAGGGACCACAGGCTATTTGATGTATTTGTTTTAATTTCAGCATTTCATGTTAATTTCAGCACGCGTTTCAGAGAAAAAGGGTCTTGACAGACAGACAGACGACAGACAGACAGACAGACAGACAGACAGACGGACAACAAAGTGATCCTATAAGGGTTTCGTTTTTTCCTTTTGAGGTACGGAACCCTAAAAATCGTGTAATGACATTTGTCAATGTCAGGACACATGTGATAGGAGTTAAGTAGTAGTCAAATGAATTAGTTCCACAGAAATTCCGTAACATGGTCACACGTACCTCTTAAAATACAGAGTGAACTGTTTTTCTTATTTAACGAACAATTTACCATTCCAGCTAAACTGTCTAGCTATGACCATTAAACCTACATTTCACCACTAAACCGTAACGCCTAAACTATTTTCTTAACATTTAACGTCCAACTATACGCCGACCCCCGGCCTAACCGCCGCACCCAGAACTTTGCCAATTAAAAGTTCCATGCGAGCCTTAATTAAGGGTATTCTTATGTTACGTATTTTGTGGGTTTTATGTTTGTTGGACACTGAGTAAATGAAAAAAAGGCCATGTTTTTATTGCGAGTATGCTCTGCAAATGGACGATCCCAAAAAAACTGAGATGCTGGTCCTTCATCATATCATCATCATGTCAGCCGAAAGACGTCCACTGCTGGACATAGTTCTCCCCCAAGGCTCTCCACTCAGACCGGTCTTGTGCTTTCCGCATCCACCGCGATCCTCACCAGGGTCGTGTTTTATAAAGCTACAAGTTGTAATTTACAAGCGGAAGTCTCTTTCTAACAAAAGGTGTTAGAATGAGACTTCCGACAAGTTACAATTTACAACTTGTAGCTTTATAAAACACGGCGCAGGTCGTCCCGACAGATACACAGAGCACACTCAGTGCAGTACTCAGGACTACTTCGCGCAGCTTTTATTGTGGTTAAATTTAGGGAAGCACACTAATACATACACTAATCAGTGATTAGTAATCACATCACTGTGTAAAGGCTCGTTCATACTAACTGTTGATTCAGTATTCAACTTTGTTTTCCAACTCGGGGGCACTGACATCAACAGACATCAACTATCCCGGTTGAAACGGACTGGGTCAATCAACTTTTTAGTGTTATTATTCTGTCCCGTCACTCAGGAGACAAGGTGATACAGTTGCTTAGAAAAATGGTTTTCATGTATACAACTAGCATGCTTACGAGATAAGGCATGAAGAAATTGGCTTATAACTGTTACAACTCCTAACTTTTATTAGATTTGTACCCTTGAAAATCATACTTATAATAGTCCGAGGAGACGTCGCCATGACAACGAGCAACACTTAAAAGTAGATTGACCCGACTACCTAGGTAAATAATTTCAATGGCTTCACAATTGCGTCGCGTATTTATCCGTTTAGGTATTTCACCATGATTGAATTTCAATCAAAGATTCATGTTAAACGCACTTCCTTCTTTTCAATTTTGATTTATTACCCCCGTCTATAGCAGCCTTACCATAAACGGATAGACAATTGTATTTTTCGTTTTATTAATATTACAAACGGTATATCCCAAAGCCCTCGGGTATAATGCAAATATTAACTCTTGAAATTAAGCTGTTCCGTATGAAGGATATTGTTTGCGGCCTACAAACTGAGGTACGGAATTAATTATAGATTATATACTTACAACATTAATAAAATATTAAACATCTAAATAGGTACATACCTACCTACTAGGAGAGACCTCTGCCCAGCTGAGCATTGAGACTTATAAAAAATGACAATGATGAAATATCTACTAAAAATAATAGTTAAAATGTACAACACATAAAAAAATTAAATAGTTAAACCAGGAAAAATATACAATGTATATTCGTCCTTACACATAACATAAAAAATACAGGTTTTAAGATTTCCCTGCTTTTCCCCAGTGTTTTCAGTTGTCCAGTATTTGCAGAGCCCTGTTCCTAAGCAAAATGTACGCAATGTGGGGTCATTTTATACATATTGGTCTGTGACATAATACAGACAAACATAAAAAAAATACTTTCTGGGACAACTGGAAACTCTTTAGGTTTTCAAAGTATGGCAATTGGTATGGAAACAACCTTTTTAATGACTGTATGTTTTGATTGCGTTGACATAGAAGTTTGACTTTTTCACAGCTTCAAGTGACTGCAGGCTTGAATATTTGATATTAATTTCAACCTGCTACCTGCACGCGTTCCAGAGAAAAAGGGTCTTGACAGACAGACAGATGGACCACAAAGTGATCCTATAAGGGTTGCGTTTTGCCTAGTGAGGTACGGAGCCCTAAAATATACGTAAAAAAGAGCATTTAACCGCGTACTAATTAAATAAAAAAAATATTTCTGTTGTAGTTTTTACTCTTTTATACATATATTTTATACATTTTATACATATATGTCAATATTTTAAATTTATTATTGTGTTTGTACATAGAACGACATCTTTTGTCACTTCAATTAAATATCTCGCAACGTGAACATCACATTTATTATTTACTAGCTATTTCAACAATTTCGATTGTTTTGCATAAATCAGTTTTTCATGAAAAACAATTGTTTTTTTTACTGTTACCAGCTTGGTTACTTAAAGAATCTACCACAAAATCCTGCCACCAAATAGAAAACCCTTTAACCCCGCGCTCTAGCGAGATCCGACCCATATATCTGCGTAAGCCCCTATTCTCAAACTGGGAGACATTTAAAAAGCAAATCCCGCTCTTATCGAACGCCAAATGTATTTCGAGAGGAGTCCGCACAGACGCCGATTCTACTAACTTGTTTTAAAGGTATCTCCAGGTACAGTCGAACCAGGTTAAGTTATGTTATAAGTATGCGTTATGATTTTAAGTGGATCCACTGAAAAACAGCGTCGTTGCACCCTGTGCTCAGATCCGACACCCAATATATCATGGGACAATTAACATCAATTGACGTAGTCCCAAACTAAGCAAAGCCTGTACTATGGGTAATAGACAAAAGATATACATACTTATATAGATAAATACACACTTAAATATATATTAAACATACAAGACTCGAGAACAAACATTCGTATTCATCATACAAACATCTGCCCCGACCGGGGATCGATCCCGGGACCTCAAGCTTCATAGTCAGGGTTTCTAACCACTAGGCTATCCGGTCGTAAAATTGTCGTTTGATGACCTCCCAGATATTTCGACGCAGTTACATACTCATGATCAATGGTAGACTTTCCTACACCCAGTATATTATTTTAACCGTGATCATGAAGCATGTTATTTGCTAAGGCCCACCGAAGACAACCGAATAGCCTAGTGGTTAGAGACCCTGACTATGAAGCTTGAGGTCCCGGGTTCGAATCCCGGTCGGGGCAGATGTTTGTATGACGAATATGAATGTTTGTTCTCGGGTCTTGGTTGTTTAATATGTATATAAGTATGTATTTATCAATTTAAGTATGTTTATCCGTTATCTAGCACCCATAGTACAGGCTTTGCCTAGTTTGGGACTAGGTCAATTGGTGTCAATTTGTCCCATGATCATAATATTCACTGATCATAATATGCCACTTTTAACATGAAACTAACATGTCGAGCTATACTCGACTGACATACGTGAGTGATCCGTTTATATCACTATGATCATAATATGATCATGATATTTATTTTATTTATTTATTTAAGGTAATAATATACGATCCTGCAAAAAATATAATACATATGTCGCAGCAGTCTTGCACGTGTGAGCACGGAGTAACAAAGTCGTAAATTCATTGATAACAAGCCTTCAAAATAACGCCTGATTCAATAAATTTCATAGGTAAGTACTACAAATTCCATAACTCCAGTATTCATTGAAGAGCATTTTGAAGAGTACTCATATCTCAAAATAAACTTGAATAATACAACGTTATTTACGTAAGCCTGTGGCTTCCAAACTTGGGCAATTATCGAGTCGCCAGCGTTGCCCAAACTTTGGCTGTCTGTTGGATTAATTTGGCCGTTGATTACGGTTGGGAGTTATAGTTGAGAAGTGCTATTTGGCTTAAAAATATTATTTTATGAATGAGGCTCATGTAAAGCGGTTATTCAAAGTTTTTTCTCAAATCGCAAGTATTTGACAAAACAGCCAAATAATGTTTCCAACCGTTGTTGCCTTTGATGCGTAAAAGTTTGAATTTTAATGCTTGAAATAGAAATAGAAAGAATTTATTTGCAAGAATACGGTTAGTTACAGGTCTTAAAGATAATAGTTGCGTACTCAACTTGCAAGCAAATATGCAAATCATAATACATAATACTATTGGTAACTAAACACTTACCCATATTATTCATAAACCTATGTTAACTAAAATGCCTTTAAAGTTCGTTTGTCCTTTTTTGTCACATTAACATTTCCGTTGGTAAGAAGAAAACAAAACCTATTTTAGCTAATAGAGGCTTGAGTGACTTTTATGAATAAGGCCCTTAATTATTATTGTACCAAATACTCACTAATACTATACAAACAATTTTGATGAAGCCAAGCTTATGTCGAGTCTACCAGCTGACTTTCGTCTAAGCGTGCGATGAATAGTCTGAACCTTTGGTTATTATTATGTAGGTAGTGTACAATACAAATAGTTAGTTAAAAAACAAAAAACTCGACAGCAAAAACTTTTTTTCGTCGAAAGTTTCTAGTCATAACGTAATGTTTGTCATAATCCATCACTAGTCATAACTCTTTTTATTCTGAAACTGTAAAAACTTCAGGAATTTTGTAATGGTCATTTTGTAGAACTCTATATGTTAGGTTAGGTTCATTTTATAATAATCCTGAACAATTAATAGTTTCAGAGACAAAAAGAGTTATGACTAGTGTTGAATTATGACAGGAATTACATTATGACTTTCAACTAACTATATGGGAGAAATTATAGACCCACATACATATACATACATACATACATACATACGCTCGAAAAACATAACCCTGCTTGGTCAGTCTAACATTTTACTAGTTTCGCGTACTACTGTCATGTAGTTAAAATGAATTTCAATTAACAAGAATAATTTGTAATTTACGTTATAAACACCGACACGCCAACCCTATTATGGCAACTGACAGCCGGGTCACTGGCTCGTCACTTAGTGCGAACGGGTTCCATTTCCGCTTGATTTCCCGTTGTCTACGACAGGCGTGGCGTGTGTTAATCTATATTAATATGCTATATGCTATTCATTGTTCCACTCATAGGAGTCAAGACAAGGAGTGAAATGAAATATTGCGATCATCAACGGGAAAGTTTGTATGTTCCGATCATCTGATCGGATCTTTGTCACTCATATAGGTATCGTAATATCATTTGGATTTGGAATGAAGTTAGCTTAGAGTCTTATCACTTATCTCAGTAGCGATTTACGAGAGAGTGCTTCATACTAATATCGCTCGCGGCGAACACGTTGCGTGATCGCCTCAATACAAAACTCGCTAGCAAATCGCCAGTGTGATGTGATAAAGATTGTTGTACATACTTTAGATTAGGTTATACGTGGGCTATCTTTTGTTCCTGGAAAATTGTATAATTCCCGCAGGACAGCGATAAACGAACTCTAAACAGACGAAGTCATAGGCAGCAACTGGTATTAGATAAATCAGTTTTAGAAACTACTTAAAGCCGTGATAGCCTAGTGGTTTGACCAATCGCCTCTCAAGCAGAGGGTCGTGGGTCCCTGGATCCTGGATCGCAACACTGAGTTTTTCGGTATTTATGTGCGAAATCATATTTGTAATTTATCATGAGCTTTTCGGTGAAGGAAAAACATCGTGAGGAAACCTGCACACTCCTACGAAGCAATTCAATTTTGTATGTGTAAGTTCCCAATCCGCACTGGGCTCGCGTGGGAACTATATAGCCCAAGCCCTCTCATTCTGAGAGGAGGCCTGTGCCCAGCAGTGGGACGTAGATAGGCTGATGATGATGATGAAAGTCGGACACTAAAAAAATTTTTTTAGTCGTCAGCAACCTTAAATTTGAACTCCATAAAAATTCATTCTCAAACTATCTCCCTTAACCCAATGACATTATAATTAAGTAAAGATACGTCATATGCTCCCACACAAGACAATCGTAAAATATGTTCCGAATATTTTGACATTTGCGCGCAAGTTTGGACCTTATTTGAGAGAGATTGTGGCCAAAGAGGCTACAGTTTATAGCCTTTTCTGCGCTTCATTTTCGGCGTGCTGATGACATATCTACCTCTTTTTAGGGTTCCGTACCTGAAAAGGAAAAAAACGGAACCCTTATAGGATCACTTTGTTGTCCGTCTGTCTGTCAAGTTCTTTTTTCTCTGGAACGCGTGGAGGTAGCTTGCTGAAATTAATATCGAATACTCAAACCTGCGGTCCCTTGAAGCTGTGAAAAAATCAAGCATCTAAGTCAAGCAATCCAAAGATACAGTCATTAAAAAAGTCCTTTCCATACAAATTGCCGATTACCAAAAACCTAAAGGGTACTTCCAGTTGTCCTAGAAACTTGAAATTTGGCATGAAGGTAGCTCTTATAGCACAACCACTACGAAAAGTCTCAAAAGCTTAAATTTTTATGCCTGTCTGTAGATTTCGTAGACCAATATAAGTTGACCCCACACTGCGTAGGTATATTTTGCTTAGGAGCAGGGCTCTGCTAACACTGGACTTCTTAAAACACTGGGGAAAAGAGTTAAAATCTTTCTACGGAACCCTCGTGCGCGAGTCCGACTCGCACTTGGCCGGTTTTTTATATGTATACATATGATATCATTGTCTCAAGGCCACACACGTCAAAGGACCCATTCAAATACATACAAGGAATCCCATCGACTCCATTACAACAAAGGCAGACTCAACTGACAGTCTCACCATCAAAATCATCATTGAAATCATCGCACTGCATTGTCTGCCGGTAATGATCCAACGCCATCTGATTGTGCTGTAATGAGGGCGTCTGATTTGAGACGAGGTCGTTCAACTCAAGGGTTGATTGTACTATAGTGTACCCATATGTGGTCATGATTTTGCAAAGTGTCAACTCTGTGTCATTAGTGGAGATTTCGAGAACTGTGACCTTTAACATATGAAACTAAGATCAGTGATCAGGGATCAGACACGTATAAGCTGAGTTTAACACAACCTATGCTTTTTATATTTTTATTGTACAGAAATGTTAATTATAATTTTTCAATTCAATTATTGCAACTTCAATTTAAATCTTGTTTATAAAAATCGTTTATTGAAATTATTTAGAGCTGTGTCCTAGCTCTTCCTCACAGTATACTATGCGCGTCAACGGCAAGGCTTTGCTCATGAGTAATCCGCTTAAATCACGGCCCGCTCTCCTATCCGCTATACTTACATATAATATTTATATAAACTCCGAGTTTATAAGCTGTTTGTAGTCGACGAAATAAACACGAAACATCCAAAGAGCAGCGGAGCGACACGTCTAGAACTGAGCCCGTACTCCGAACTCCGAAATACGAAGTTCCGGACCGTCCGGCTCACGCCAACATCATTATGATGTCAGCCTCAAGACGTCCACTGCTGGACATAGGCCTCCCCCAAGGCTCTCCACTGAGACCGGTCTTGTGCTTTCCGCATCCACCGCGGTCCCGCGATCTTTACCAGGTCGTCGCTCCATCTTGTTGGAGGCCTACCGACAGCTCGTCTCCCGGTCCGTGGACGCCATTCGAGAACCTTCTGTCCCCATCGGCAATCAGTCCTGCGAGCTGCCCCGCCCACTGCCACTTAAGATTCGCAATTCTTCGGGCTATGTCGGTAACATTAGTTCTACTGCGGATATCATCATTTCTGATTCTGTCCCGCAGAGAAACCCCGAGCATAGCCCTCTTCATCGCCCTCTGAGTGACTTTGAGCTTCCTTATGAGGCCCATCGTTAGCGCCCACGTCTCATACGCCAACGTAGGTTACCCGAAAGCGAGAGGGACGGTCGAACACGAACTTCGAATTTCGGAGTTCGGAGTACGGGCTATGGAATCACTCGGGCTGTGGCTGCGCGCATTAGGAGACAACTCCGTGTGGGTAAGTTTTTCAAACAATGTGTGCCAGTTTACTGGGACAGCGGTACACACCGACGCAGAGACAGGAAAACCAATAGAATTAAGCATATAAGTGGTTTTCCTATTCTTTAACGCTCGCTTGTAAAGATTAACCCTATTATTCATAAATCTATTTTGACTTAAGTTCCGTTCAAGTTTGTTTGTCCTTTGTTTTCACATTGTCATTTCCGTTAGTAAGAAGAACACAAACGCTTGAGTGACTTTTATGAATAATGGCATAACACTTTAGTGCCCCGCTGCTGTGAAGTCAGTCCTTGTTTGCCACACGCAACAAGCAAGTGTAGCATTTTTCTCCTGTGGTTATTAACATTGTCAATAATCAGAAACTTAATGACTGTGCAATGTGTCAGGATTGACTTCATAGCGGCGGTTACTATACGTATAGTGGCTCTGTGAGCTGCAGAGCTCGCGAGTCCATTTTTGATCTTTTTTTCTCCAAAATTATCAAATCCAAACACAACATTTCACGAGAATTGGATGAGAAAACCAGACAGCCGGACGTCCGGTTGTCCGGGTATACGAAAAAGTTTTTACCCAAGTTGAAACTGAGACGCGTTGCTCGCGCTTCGCGCTCTCTCGGTCAATTTGCTATCTATGCTGAAGTGCTTCAGTGCGACGTAAAAAAAGCTGGTAACAATGATGAAGTTGCTAACAATTAAAGATAAAAAAAAAACTTATTTTTAAACCCCGATGAAAAAAAAGAAGTTATTGACCTGTGTATTTGTGTATTTGTCTGTGGCATCCTCCCAAACAAATGGATTGATTTCGATGCGGTTTTATTTTAATCGAAAACTAGTTTAATCGAGATGGTTCGTAGCTAAGTTTCACTAAAACAGTTTTTTTTTTTTATACGACGAGGAAGGCAAACGAGCAAGTGGGTCACCTGATGGTAAGTGATCACTACTGCCCATAGACACCCGCAACCCCGGAGGGTTTGCAGATGCGTTGCCAACCTGGAGAGCTAAGATGAAATGCCTCTTGTGCTCGTAATTACACCGGCTGTCTTACTCTCCACACAGGAACACAACAGGTTCACCCGTTTTTGATATATTGAACTTTGAAATGACATTGTCGGGGGTTTTTCGACTTTTTTAAGTTGATTGGGTTATTCAAAGTAAGTACCCGTGTGTCCCCAGTTCCTCATGGCCGCGCCTGAGTTCCGTCCGTCTGTAAGCCCGGCTTATCTCGCTTGCAGCGCTTACGCAGACTTTAAACATTTACTTCTGACACTTTTTGTTTCTTTAGCCTGCACTTTGTAGCGACTGTTTGTGAGTGTACGAAAGCGGGGTGTTATTTTATTTTCTACCCGACTGCGAAACGCAAAGGAGGGTAATATGTTTGACAGCCTCTGTATGTATGTATGTTTCATCCTTTGTGGCACTCTAGAAACCGAACGCGTGGGCCGATTTTAATAATGCTTACGTCAATCGATTCGTGTTAATCTTGCGGGTATCACTAAAGATATGCCAATAATTTAAATGCAATATGGTGACCATCAGATGCTATATTGTGAAAAATAATTCTACAAACCATAATTATGCTAACCTAATACCTACCTAATACCTATTATGATTACCTAATTTAGCTTCTTCATCTTGGTTTCTGTATTTTGGTTGTCTGTAAGAGATCGCTTTTAAGCGATAAGACCGCCTATTGTCTACCATACCTGTTTTCTGTAATCTCTTTGTACTATTTTGTGGTTTTCAATAAAGAATATTTGTATTGTATTGTATTGTAATTATGAAGTGGGCTGGGTGGGGTATCATTGGGTGTTTGAAAATCAAATTTAGGTATCCTTTATCGCTTTTAATTTTGAGTGACTATTTTTAAGATTATTCATGGCCATTGATATACAAAAATAGAGAGATCTGCCACTGCTTCACCGCGCGGGGACAAGCAATTATAGGTGTTTAGGTGATTCGGTGACTTAGTAGGTATACCTTGATGTTTAACATTATGTCAGTCTAATGACAGCTAATAAGTGAGGGCCGCATTTTGTCAGCGCTGAACAGGGGCGTGGCCTATCTTTAATGTTTTATACCTTTTAGTGTTGAAGAGACAATCAGTTGTCATTTAGTACCGAAAAGTGACATGGCGCTCGAGGCTGCATTAGGAAATAAGTTTTCATTAAAAAATAAATAATAATACAAGTTTTGTTGCCGACTATTCTTTTTGTTGACTGTACTTGTACACTGTATGTAATTGACTTTTCGATCGCGTTCGCGTTAACGTATCAAATACTATGACTATGAGAATACATAGTATGCCGCCAATTAATACGTGCCTTTAGATTCGCTGCCAATTTATCCAATTTGTCTGGTTACGTAGCAAAACACATAAAATTTTAAAAGCATACTGGTCCAAATACATAATGATCAAAACATATAATGCAATTTATAATAATACATCATCTCAGAAATTGACAACTTTTCAGGAATATTCTTGTGCTTTCCGCATCCACCGAGGTCCCGCGATCTTTACCGGGTCGTCGCTCCATCTTATTGGAGATCGGTCTGAGTGGAGAGCCTTGGGGTAGGCCAGCAGTGGACGTCTTTCTGACATGATGATGACAGGAATGTTATAGAATAAACCTAACCTAATCTAAACTTACCTAGTTACCTAATTACATACCTAGTTTAATTATTTGATAGTTTTAGAGAAAACTGCATTAAGTATGTCATTTTGACCATTGTGCGTTTTGACCATTATGCATTTTGACCATTTTGCTTTATAAACTTTATGTTGTTTTAATACCTACGTTACATTGCTCCATAGTAACTGAGATGTTAACGCGAACGCAATCGAGACGTTTTCTTGTCACAAAAAAAAGCTAGAGGCCGAACAGAGTCCATTGAATCATCTTAATTGTTTACTACAAAAAACACTTACCTGTTACATGAAGCCCCGACGTCAGATTCTGCCATCTGAAAAAAAAAGGAATTTTATTTTCTTCGCCCTCTGTTTCCGTGAATTTAGGAACCAAATCTAACGCAAATAAACCTAATCTTAAATTAACTATCTGAGAAATTCTGAAATAAGTAATTTGTTAAGATTTACGCGCGAAATACGACAACGGCCAGAGGCTTCCGGGCTTCCGCCACTTAGCGTGCACACCCACAGCGAGCTTTTGCCACCTAAAGGGATAAAATAATTTTTAAAACAATAGTTGAACTACCGTTAGTCAGTTCTGGAATAGAGGGTCCGTAAGTTTGTATGTATTGTATGCAGCCGTCACAATGATTGTACGACGATAACTTGAGTATCCTTTACACAAATAAAAATTATCCAATTTTGTACTTAGGCGAGTAAATTTTACTCAAATAAAATTTTAATTTCGAACACGAGCTGAATCTTCTCAGGGGTTATCGAGATCCAGATCTGGAGAGAATAAGGGCGCCACTGTCTATGTTTAACTACTAAGCACTAAGCAAACTTATGTTTAAGTCAAATATGAAACATGACATAATAGTTATGTGAACGCCAACTCGTCTCATCTCATCACTGAGAATACGCTTAACGCTAGCTCAAATATCTTTCGTATGTACTAGAGATGCAACGGATAGTAGTTTGGCCGGATACCGGATATCCGGCCGTCGCTACCGCCGGTTATCCGGTATCCGGCCGCCGAATATCCGGCCGAAACTTTTTTACCTAAAATACCTCAATGGAGTAAATTCGACGGCGCGCGGGCGCGATGGGCGGTGCATTTTGCAACGTGTTCCTACTTGTAGGCATGTTGTAGCCGTTGTAGGCAATTTTTTGATAACTTCGTGGTTTGATATTTATGTTACTCAAATTTTCTCCTTATAATTAAGTACTAAATTACTATCCGGTATCCGGCCGGATAGCCGTTGCATCTCTAGACTATGTACTCATCTATGCTAACAACTAACTAACTTTCGTTTAAACTTTACGCTGTGGTTTATATTTTTAACTTCCCGTGTTAAACCTAGGCGTGACTAAGTAAAGTTCGCTGTAACACTGTCGGTTGCACGGTAATGCATTTTTTGTGTTATGCATTTACATTAGTATGATAAATAGGTTTTTACAACGGGAACTTGGAGGAAATTTTTTAAAATATTTTAGTTTAGAACACACTATACTTAGGTACTCGTTTCGTTTTCATTATAAGACTTCACTATGTACATTTAAAAGATTCAATGATTTATGGATAGTGTATAATGTTTGTATACATAGTAGTTTATGCAACTCTTACATAAAATACAATACAATACAAATATTCTTTATTGAAAACCACAAAACAGTACAAGGAGATTACAGAAAAACAGGTATGGTAGACAATAGGCGGTCTTATCGCATAATGAGTGTTTTGAGGGTTAATTATGTAGAGTTGCATACATTAGGTACTTTATCTACACACGTTTACAAAAAAAGTAGTCGATACGAAACGTCAGCTTGGTATGTTTGTCTACGTATGATAACAAATAAAAAACAGTCAAATTCGTGACAGGTATTGATATGCCTTCAATTTCTGAACCCATCTTAGAGTACTTATAATATGTGTGTAGATAAAGTAATGTATGCAACTCTGCATAATTAGGCCTTAAAACACTCATTGTAACAGTTGCATAAACTACTGTTTCTGGGGGGTGTTTATAACCATAACCCTTTCCATACTGCAGTTTGAGCATAAAAACTTTAGGACAAGAAACGATTAGGGCAAATGATACGTAGGGCAAACAAAAAATTAGGTCAACCGTTATTAGGAATTTCGCTAGACTCAGCTGCCATCGAGCTTCATTTTCTCCTCATAAAGCACAAAATGACTTTATTAAGGATACAGTTTTGACATAAATAGCCTTTTACTTTCAGATATGGACCTTTATGAAACCTTTTCCGTCAAAGTAGCCATGTTGCGTCGTGCCTACGAATATTTTACATCCGTGTTGGGTCCCAAGACTTTTTATTACACAAACATTGATGTATGTTTATGAACTACAGTATCCAGTTTACCGGGGAATAAATTTAACCGCCCGTTACACCGTTAATCTTTTAAAGGTGGGATTATTTCGTATTTTTATATTGTTCGACTAGAGCTACAAAATAAAAGTTCAGCTGTTCAGTATGGTATTAATGCTGTCACTTTTCAGAGAGCTTAAACGGACGGACCCGTTCACCACATTCGTCTACCACCATGTTTTACTGTATTTAGACATAAAAGAACTAATTTTGGTAATTGAAATAAAATTAAAACACAGCTAATTTCTCGAATATTTTTTGTTCACGAAAAAAAAAGAAACCCGAAAATTCCTGACACCTACATGGGTCCGCTTTTTAACAAAATAAAAAAAATTGACAACTAGAAACCAGACTCACTAAACGAGATCTTGACATGGAGGTAATGTTAACTGAATCTGAATATACATCAGTTTAGTCTTCTCTTTCTTATCCTCCTTATAATTTCGCTAATTAACGTATCGTTTTTCCACACTGGAACTAAAACGTCAATCTATCGTTTCTTTTGTTTAATCTACGACAGAAAGTAATCCACACTTCAATTTCTAGGCCAGCTAAAAGTCTTCCTATGCTTCAATTCTAATTTAAGCGCTAAGATTTTACTCACTGTAGTAACTAATTACGATTCTCATTTGTCGACATGATTTGATAATTTAAGGAACAAAGGGCTCGTATAATACAAGGCGCCGCTATTATTACCAAAATAGAATCAAATTAATTCGGTTTAGACGAACTTGTGTAAAACCAAAAATTCTTCTGGGCCCTTTAAAAACAGAAACTTTAAAGATCCTGAATCTTTCTTTCTGATCGCTTATTGCTACCGGTAATTTTTGTGTATCCTTTTTTTCTGTTTTGTGACGAGACTGACTCTGACTGTGACGAGAATTTAATAAACAGAAAATAATGAAGCAACAGACATGGCTGTATGGATTTAGTTTCCTTTGCCTATCCTTTATATGAATTATATGAAAAAAAAAACAAGCAAACGGTGTGAGGCGCTCCCAGAAGTAACTTTCAAAGTAAAGGGTAATAAATTTCACTCGAAACGTAACGCAAACGACGTTGTTTGTGAAACAACGCGTAAGATGGCGGATAATGCCCCTTGTTTTATGGGGTTTCAAATATTTTATGGGATCAAGAATTGATAATAATATGTACCAATTAAGGTTCAATTGCTTAATTGGTACTTTAACTTATACTGGTGCTTTTAAGTATACACAAATCGAGTTTAACCCGATATGTTTCTGACTAATTCGTAGTTTTTCCTCTTAGAGTCGTCTCGCTGCTGCCGGGTCGTGTGCTTCCAGAGGAAGGACTACGAAGTACTCCGAAACATGTCAGGCTAAACTCAACTTACATACTTGAGTGATTTAGTTACACTACTGCCCGAAGAAAAAGGGTGTATTGTTTTCAGGGTTCATGTAATTTCGCAATCCTTAATTGGTGGTTGAATTTGCGGGTAGGTAGTAATTGTTCTTGTATGGCTCCTTTAGGTGCCTACTCAGTAAGTATATTATTTATCCGGGATGAAAGCTCTATTTCAAATGCAGTTGATCCAAGATCCAACCGTCTAATTGCTATCATTCGATTACACTATTAGTTCAACATGCTTTAATTTGTACGAAACATTCCCAGCATTCACCGTTCAAATTTCGCTTTTATAGCAAGTGGATAGAGTGGAGAGTTACGCAGCCAGGTCATCATATAAACAATTGCGACCGTACCTACACTAAACTGGTAAAAACCCTTTGAAATGGGATTCCTAACAGAGGATCGCGTTTACATCGGGCACTCACTGACAGTATATCGTGTGCTAACAGTATGAATACTAATTTTAAAATTAAACTACCGCGAGACTCAGTCATAGTCAAATAATATATGGATTACCGACGAACATGCGTCCAGTTTTTCTCGAACTGTTTTATTACAATAATGGTAGGCTTTTGTATGGGTTTATATAATTTTATTGTGGCTTACAATATTTACAATTTTTGAAGTCACTTTTTGTCGGTTCAGTAAACTATTCTTCTCAACCACTCTAAGATTGGCTGGTAGAGATCCTTTAAAGGGATAAGTCCGCCTTTGTACTCAAATTTGATTGTTTATAACTAAATTGTGATTTATTCTTTTTCTTGTACAATAGTGTTTACTTACTTACTATTTTAGAGTAATTTGTAGTGTTTTCTCTGGAAAAGTACGCCTCGACGGCAGCGAAAAGTACACAGAGGGTCGAGCACGACTTTACGAATGCTGCGTAACGTAAAATCGAATAGTAAACGTTTTCGAGTTTGTATGACGTTTGGAACAGAGCCCGCCCGTGAGCGCATTTGAAACAAATTTTTAGCACGAGGTTTCTCGATTTCAATACAATAACGTAAACAAAGGATTCGTAAACTTCGTGCTCGGCCTACAGGAACCCTCAAATGCTACGAGATTAAACAGGTGTACTTATAACATGATCTCAGTTGGAGTATCTTTTTTTTGTATTTTTTCCCCAATTTTTCATTTTTACGGTTTTCCCGTGAACATCAATTATATTTTGAATAAACTCACTGAAACATGAATACAGAGAAAAAAACCAGAGAGAAAAAAAACTATTCCCGGGGTTGGCATTTTTCTGTGTATTCATGTTTCAGTGAGTTTAAAATATACGTGTACTTATCGTACTCGTTCACCCTGTGTACTGCGGTCACCCTCTAGAGCAATATTGTTGAGTGGCTCTCTCTTACGAGTTTTATCCGGCGTCCCGTGCGATAAAATGCAAAGAGAATGCAAAGTAAACGTGAGTGTGACGACGGTTGCGTACGTATTGCAGTGCGGTATAGAGGTGGCGTGGCTAGGTGGGCGTGGGCCATTTTATAGAAGTTTAATTTTGATAAACGAACAAAACCACCTTGGTGACAACTTGGGGGTTTTACCTCTAAATCTAAAGGGAAAAGTTTTAAAAGTAAATTTAGGGGCATTTTTGTTGCGTTTTTGTGGGCGGTAGGACCTTGTGCGAGGTCCGTCCAGATCGCTACCACCATCTTACTAGCAGCAGTGCTTGCATTGTTGTGTTCAGGCTTGGAGAATAAGACAGCCGGTGTAATTACGGGCACAAGAGGAATTTCATCTTTTCGCTCGCTAGGATGGCAACTCATCTGCGAACCCCCCGGGGTTGCGGGTGTCTAAGGGCAATGGTGATCACTTAGCATCAGGTGACCCACTTGCTCGTTTGCCTTCCTTGACGTATAAATAAAAAAAATAACTTCCCGCCGTTCGTACGGAAGCAAATAGCTACAGTATGGCTCTAACTACAATATCGCTCTTCCACTACAACTGTGCTCACAAATCTATATCCTTCTACCCTGTTATAGTTCAGTGATTGGGCCATTCGATCGCGAACTTCGTAGACCGATCGTCTTTTGGTCCTCTTTCAATGTTCTTACCAATATGATCATTATCAGGAACGCAGTCGGGGTGTCCAACTGCGTAGACCTCTCAGACTTTTCTTATCTCGATTCTCCACTTTGTTGATAAAGCTATACATGTATGCATGAAAGCTGAACCATTGCTATTTCACCTTACGTGGGTAGGTACCTCTGAGGGGCCACTCTCCCTTACAAAGCTTTTAACTGTGACATACAAGAAAGTTTATTATTATTGTTGACTGATTTTCAAAATTCTTTTTCTGTTTGAAAGAATATTATCCCGAGGTGGGCCCAGGGAAATCGAGGACTAGGTACCCTCAAATTTTACAGGCACGTATTACGTCGTCATCATCATCATCATCATCATCATCATCATCATCATCATCATCATCATCATCATCATCATCATCATGTCAGCCGAAAGACGTCTACTGCTGGACGGCGGCCTCCCCCGCGGCTCTCCACTCAGACCGATCTTGTGCTTTCCGCATCGCTTTACTAGGTCGTCGCTCCATCTTGTTGGACGCCTACGTATTACGTGTTTCATATATTTTTTAAAGCTATTCTAGAGATAGATGAAACTCGATCAATACGGATGACTGACTTACCTACCTATACGTTTGTGTGGGTAAGCTGTCTGCGTCCATATTTCGCATATTCCTCGTAGGTACCTTACCTAAGGGAGCAGAGGGTAAGAGAGCACTCACGATATTAGCAAAGGTGTACTCACAATGCACATAAACTTGGAAATCTACGATTTTCCGTAGCGACCAAAGTTTGAACAGTGGTTAAAAAAAGAAAATAGAAGCAGGCCGTAAAAATTTACAAGGCTTTCATTAAGTATAGCATCCCCTTTAGCCCACTCATTGAAGTCATAATAAGGGGCTTTCACTATTAAGGTCAAGGATCATCCTGCCGGTCCGTTCCCGCCGCCGCATTTGTTCGTATGGTGGACATTCGACATCCTGCCGGACGAGTTCGGCTGTGCCGCATCCATTCACATATAAATAAATACATACATACATATTAACAACTCGAAAACAAACATCTGAATTTATCATACAGACATCTGCCCCGACCGGGGATCGAACCCGGGACCTCAAGCTTGATAGTTCTTTAACCACTAGGCCATCCGGTCGTCGAAGGACGTCTACTAAGGTACAGAAAATCGCAGCGATTTCTCTCAAGTTTCTTTCCATAGTGGACTTAGCTTTAGGGCCGACTTACGAGCAAGGCTAGAAGGTAATCTATTACAATAATAGAAAACATACGGAATATGAGAGCGTTTGTAGTAAGTAGGACTATTTTGGATTTGCAATAAAAGTAATATTATGTTAGGTATGTTATCACAGATTAACCTTATAAATAAACCAGTGCCTAGTAGTCGAAATTCGACCGTCATTCATTTATTAATTCAGTAGTAACTAGCTAATGAGTACATTACACTCATTAAATTTAAATTTCAGTTTTCTTCATTTAAACAAATCTCGCACTCGTTCTTAATTTTCAGATCCAAAGTTTTATAAAAGATAGTACCTAAGCATAATAAGAAAAAAAAATGTGTTTCGTATTTTTTTTTGCGAATTTGACCACACCAATCGATCGATCAGCCAAAGCTACCACACTAAACGATCGCAATCGATTGATGATCGATCGATTGAACACACTGAACTATTCGGTCGACAACACAGGCTAAAAATTGTATCAGTTTATTATATGTAATGTTGTGTTGTTGCAATAATTCCCCTAAACAAATAAAGACTTCTACTTTATGAAATAAGTATACGCAATAACTTATTCTACTGCCTACCCCATTCGAGAACATAAATAATAAATAAATATCGTGGGACAATTTGACACCAATTGACCTAGTCCCAAACTAGGCAAAGCCTGTACTATGGGTACTAGACAACGGATAAACATACTTATATAGATAAATACATACTTATATACATATTAAACATCCAAGACCCGAGAACAAACATTCATATTCATCATACAAACATCTACCCCGACCGGGATTTGAACCCGGGACCTCAAGCTTCATAGTCAGGGTCTCCAACCACTAGGCTATCCGGTCGTCGTGAACTTACGTACCCAAGCAAGAAGCGGATGAGGGGAGCACTCAAAGATATTGCCAAGGGCCCCACATACGGTGCAAATTGTGAACGAGTTTTCTTAGAATCCCTACTCCAATTGTCATCTAATGTTATTTCGTATGACATTAGCCAAAAAAAAATACGTTTGTATTTAACAACTTCCGCGAAATTCGGGTTAAAATAATGTTTTGTGTGTTCCTATGTTTTTTCACGTTCCGTTTTGAGGAAAATAATTCGAAAAATGTTTAGTGATTTAATTTTTGATTGACTCTGTGTTTTTTTAGGGCTCCGTAGCCCAAATGGCAAAAACGGAACCCTTACAGTTGTGTATTGTCCGTCCGTCTGTCCGTATATCCCAAGCATTTTACTAAAAACAACATGATGTACCTACTTATGTTTATTTATGAGCTTTGGAATTTTGTAAAAGCCATTAGGGTAGTTAAATAATAAAAATGAATATTTCCAGGGGTCGCATTCCATGGGTAGGTACATGACTCAAAAGCTGAAAAAACGTTTTTTCAGCAAACATCATTGTGTGGCACATATTTCGACAGCGATTTTATTATGCTTAATTATTATTGACACTTTCAGATAGCAAAATGTTTTACTGACCGAGCGAACGAAGTGAGCGAGTGTCTCCGTTTCAGCTTGGGCAAAAATACTTTCGTAGGTATGTCAACCCGACGTCTCTATCCACCGTCTGTCCGCCGTCTGTCCGCCGTTTGTCCGCCGTCTGTCCGCCGTCTATCCAGCCGATTTTCGTGAAATGTTGTGATCAGGTTCGAATATTATTTTGTCGATTAGTTTTTTATGAAATTTAAAAAAAAGAGGCCGTGAGGTCTACAGCTCACAAAATCACTAGTTGCATATTTATTTAATTCTTCAGTACTTAGATCGAAACAAGAGATAGGTAGATTAAATTATTACCTAGTTAAGTGACGGCTGTTAGTGTAGGTACTAAGTTTGCATCAGTAGTTTGCATTGCTCTTACTCTTGAACTCTTGACTCACCTGTAATGACGTGGTAACGCCGACTCAGCATTTCGTAATGACGATGACTCTGAAACAAAAACAAAGTAACATCAACAGATTATCTTGTCTTGTTGGTTTAAAACCCGCTTGACTGTGTCTAAAGTAACTTACTGTGCCCTAAGCACGACTTGTCGAATCCTGCGTTACGTTACGGTTATCGTATCGAGATCGAGAAATCTCATACTAAATTTTAGTTCCAAATACGCTCACGGGCGAGCGCTGTTCCAAACGTCATACAAACTCGTTATAGTTTACTATTCGATTTTACGTGACGCAGGATTCGACAAGTCGTGCTTAGGGCACTGGTAGGTACTTAGTAAATTCGTTTAAAGTTGCATGGTTTAGTTGAAAATGTTGAATACTTGGAATAGCTCATCCATCATAGAACCTACGGGATTCTCCTTGATAGATAGCGGGGTAATGTTATTCTCACAAGGTTATTAATGGCCGTTTTAGTATTGAAGTGTCAAATCGGCTGTCATTTAGTACCGGAAAGTGACACTAGCGCACTAGTCAGTCGATTCGACTATATAATTATGTACACAACGAAAGCTAGTCAGGTTAGGCTTCTACTCGTATTAACAGTTTATACTCGGCATTTAGTTTTTTTTTATTCTATTCAATATGTATCTACTATATTCTCAAAACATAAGTAATAGTCCATCCACTCCAGCCGTAGAACTGATTCGATTGTAACAGCGTCAGAACAAAGCAATTTGAATGAGGCATGAAATAATAAAATATTCGGTAAAAAAAGAATAATGTCGACATCGGGAGAAATATGTTTCTTCGTAACTCGGGACAACATCAAAGAACGTCCCGCGGGGGAAAGTTGGCGTTGGTGAAAGGTTCGCGTTGAGGCGCTCACGTTTGATGCTAGTCAAGTTTTTTTTCATTAGCTCGTTGTAGTGTCCCACTAATGGGCAAATGTCTCTCCTCTTGATCTCCACGAGTCCCGGTCTGGCGCAATGTCAGGCCAGTCCTCAGCACACGCGACCAAAACGTCCCGTCATCTTCTTGATCTGCCGCGTCGTCGCTGGCTGTTCTCCCGCGGCAAGAAACTAGGCACAAAGTATATTTTTTTCTAAATACAAGTTTCAACAACTCTAATTATTCGAAAAATATTGTTTTCCTATTACGATTTTTAATTTCCGCTCTTATCAAACCCGCGCGTTCGGAAAGACCATGATAGCCAAGAAGCATAAAAACAAGTTACACACCACGAACTTGTATAAATTCATTTGTTTATTTTCATGCTAGCTGTTGCCCGCGACTTCGTCCGCTTAGGTTTCGGTTATCGCTACCCCGCGGGAACTATACAATATTCCCGAATAAAAAGTAACCTATGTTATTCCTCAATATTCAAACTATTTTCTTTCCTAATTTCATCTAGATTGGTGCAGTAGTTTTTCCGTGAAGAGGTAACAAACAGACAGAAAGAGAGACAGAGTTACTTTCGCATTTATAATAATTATTAGTTAGGATTAGGATTAAATTATTAAATATTTTTTTTCTAAATTTTACAGGATATTCACTTAGATCTACTCAACCCCTAGCTGAATTCTTGACGGTTCATTAAAACGCACCTTGTTTATGCAAAGTCACTAAGTCATTCACAAATAAAAGTAACTAATACAGTATTCTAGGATCAATGTTGACATAGTTCAAATCATAGAAATCAACCAACCTCGAGAAAACCGATCTTCCTGTTAGCACAGCAGGCGCAAATAAACCAAAGTGTTACTGTTAATCCACCGCATCCATTAGCAGGAATCTCAGGTGCCGCATTGTTTGAAGCAACCAATCATTTGCTAACCTTAGACTATGAAACCGAACGGAGGCGGCGTGCGCACTAATTTTTACCCAAACAAAGTAGGACCGGGAGACGAGCTGTCGGTAGGCCTCCAATAAGAGCGACGACCTAGTAAAGATCGCGGCGGATGCGGAAAGCTCAAGACCGGTCTGAGTGGAGAGCCTTGAGGCCTATGTCCAGCAGTGGACGTCTTTCGGCTGACATGATAATGGTGATGATGAAAGTAGGTTGGTATGGTCAGGTGCAAAACTATGTATCGAATGAATCCACCACAACAACAATACCACAGTCGTAATTCGTTGACATATTGTATAAGAGCCATGAAAACAGTTTTATATGATTCGCGGTTAATTGCATTAGGTTGGGTGCCCGTGATGCATGTAACTTCGTCGAAATATCGAGAGCTCATCAAACCTACGGTAATCGCAGTCAATATCCCGTTTTCATTATGTCTAATGAGAGCCATATTAAATTTTGAGTAGGTAAGTTGTAGCCTAGTGGTTTGACCTTTGGCCTCTCAAGCAGAGTGTCGTGGGTTCAAACCCCGGCTCGTACCTCTGAGTTTTTCGGAATTTACCTGCACACTCCTGCGAAGCAATTCATTGGTGTGTGTGAAGTTCCCAATCCGCACTGGGCCCGCGTGGGAACTATAGCCCAAGCCCTCTCATTCTGAGAGGAGGCCTGTGCCCAGCAGTGGGACGTAAATAGGCTGATGATGATGAGGTAAGTTGTATGCACGCATTATTATGCACTTGACTCTACCTATTTTGTCTACCTTGCCTGATTTGTTTGTAATGTACTTGTACCGTTATGTGATGTTAAATAACTAAAATTTTGTATTTAGTGCATCGGTTTGAGCACGTGACTTTTTAGTCGTATTTTTCTGGTTTTCTGTGTAAGTATTCTTGTTTCAGTGAACATTTAGACTGTAGTTTTATTCTATTAAAAAACTGCCTCCAAATCGCCCCGGCTCGCACCTCTCACTTTCGGCATTTATTTATTGCTAGATTTCAGTAAAAGGAAACAGCGTGAGGAAGCCGGCACATACCTGCGAAGCAATTCAATAGCGTGCGTGAAGTTCCTAAACAGCACTGGGCCCCAGTGGGAACTATAGGCCTAAGCCGTCACATACTCAGCGGTGGCTTGGGCTCAGGAACGTAACTTAAAACAAGGCTGGTGATGAGGATGAGATAATATGCCCGTCGTTGGCTTCTCTGGTTAGTTTCCTAGTCCACGGTACCAACAAATCATTTGTATCTAACGCAGAGACCTTAACACAACAGCGCCTCAGGTATATTACGCGCAGGTATTTGTCCAAATATTTGCGTTACAAGTTATTTGGCTTCGGCAAACGTTGCCATGTTTGGCTGGCGGATGTTGGGAATATCTTCGTGTTTTTAATTACTTGGCTTAAAGTGTGTAAAGTTGGGAAAGTCACTCGCTGACGTCGTCAGCTTTAAAGCAGGTGGGCCAGTTGGTTAAATGTGAAAATAATTGAGAAGAATATTTCATATTTCTTTTTGTACAGTCCCGCCTAACGAAGAAAGGTGCTTAATAACCATTGACTTAGTAACACCGTGGATGGTCTAGTACAATATTCACCAAAAATGTGTCCCAGTACAACACGGAATTTTTTGATGACAGCCATACGTCATAGCGTTGACTGTAATTGTTCGACCAAACTAAGATTGACTGACGCTCGATTAGCGGTGTTTTTTTGAAAATTTGTGGTCTTTTGGTTCGGACGTTTTCAAGCGCTAACCCGAAGTCCATGGTGTTGGTAAGTGAATGCTAATAACATTAAATATTATCTACGAGTAAAAGTATTTAGCTGCGTATTTTAACCGCAACTTTTACTGAACAATATTTTTTCGCTATTAGCTTAACGACAAGGTGTTTCATTAGAAGTTTTATCTACACACATATCATAAGTCCTCTATAATGCGTTCAGAAACCGTAGAAAATGACCAGCATTGCAGTACGCCGTCGCCTTCTGGCCGACAGCGCCAGCCCCAGCACCACCACCACCACCACCACCACCAGCAGTAAAGTAATAGTCATTACGACATCGAATTCGATATCGTAATGACTTTTCGATATCGAATTCGATGTTTCAAATTTGAAAACCAACGTAATTTACAATCACAGTGAAATAAAACGGATCACTCACGTCTATAAGTCGAGTTCAGTCCGACATGTATAATTAATCATGTGATTTTTTTTTACAAAAAAAAAAACAGTTTACGAAACGTCAGCTCGGTATGTGTGTCTATGATTAAAAAAAAACAGTCAAATTCGTGACAGGTATGGGTATGATATATGCCTTCGGCTTCTGAACCCATCTTAGAGTACTTATAATATATGTGTAGATAAAGTAATGTATGCAACTCCACATAATTAGGCCTTAAAACACTCGTGTGATCCTATTATGAAACTCAGCTTCGCCTCGTTTCATAAAAACACACTCGTGTTTTAAGGACCCTCATTATGTAGCAGTTGCATAAACTACTATTTTCTGACGGTAGGTACCTGTACCAAGTTCATTTATGTAAATAGCGTTAACAAGTCTGTATAAATATACCAAATTTCAAGAAGCCAATGACTGCTGTTAAAAATTCACTTTACTGTATCTGAAAATGCCAACAGTCGAAAAAACTGATTCACGACTGCGGAACCTTATCGCAGAAAATTATCATGCTGACATTGCCATATACTTACCTGTCAAGACTTGACCAGGACACGGTTCCACAGAAGTACGCGATTCAGTATCTATGACAATACGAGTACGTACATCTAAAAATTGCTTCAAACCTTTTTTTAAATAGCAGGAAAAAGTAGGCTTGTCACCCGATGGAAAGCAATCATCGCCCCGCATGAATACCTACTCGAGGGGAATCAGAGGTGCGTTATAAAATGTATGTCACAAGCCAGTACTTCTACCAAAAACCTACATGTTTCGGTGACCATTCCAAGGAATTACTAAAAGGTTCGTCTTATTTATGTTTCCGCGCAATAAAATGAGGAAAACGAAACGAGCTGACGTGTAACTAACCGTGAGTTTTGTAGGCATCTTTGATGACATGGGAAAAGAATATTCGGTGCTTTCTTGAACGGTACAAGGATACACCTTCGAATGGGCATGTTAGGTTCTTTTTACGTCATATTATGCTCACAACACAATCGAAAAACATGTTCCGAATATTTTGACATTTGCACGCAAGTTTGGACCATAATCGAGAGAGAGAGATTGTGGCCAAAGAGGCTACAATTTCTAGCCTTTTCTGCGCTTCAATTTCGGCGTGCTGATGACATAATTATCTACCTATTTTTATATGTATGTAATATCATTGGTCAAGACGCAGTTACAGCGGTACAGTTACGCTTATAGTTTCTTCCTTCCTCGTTCTTAATACAACACCTGGCATGCAGCAATAAAATTAACGTATCGTCTGCCCCATTTTTTTTACCAGTCAGTATATATACCCTGCTTAGTATTCCATTGCTTGATACCGGGCAGGTTACCAGGCCTTTATAAATAATTCAGGAGCGCGCAATGTAGTAGAGTACTACTAAATATTTATATGAGCTCAATCTACTAATGAACTATAAGAGATTACCGCCGTCTTGAAAATTGAGGTTAATTGTGGATTCAATGTGGATTTTGGCGTTTAAGTCCGTCGGTTAAGTAGTCAAATATAAAGGTAAGTAAGCAGGACTTTATATTCTGAGAGTCTTAAAACAGTCTTTTTTAACCGACTTCAAAAAAGAGGCTTTCAATTCGACTTCACTTGTCTTGTTTTTTTTTTTATGTTTGTTACGAGATTGCTCCGCCGATCATGAATTTATTTTGATCCCATACCCATATACGAGGGCTGTTTGATAAGTACCCGTTTTATAAATATATTAATATCACTGGCCGCAAATAAGTATACCACCTTTTTAAGCCATTTTTCAGAGGCGGGAAAATTAAAAAAAAAAATGCATTCTTTTTTTTTTTCTCATTTGACAACGATTCAGTGAAGGCGTGAACTTAAAATTGTTAAAATGGAGAAAGAACATTATCGGTCTGTAATTAGATTCGTATTTTTGGAAGGAAAAATATGCCAGTTGAGGTGACTACAGACGATATGGTTAAGAAAATTGAAAATATCGTTTTAGCCGACCGCCGAATTAAACTTCGAGAAATCGTTGATGCTGTAAACGTTTCAATCGAGAGGGTACAACACATATTAGAAGAAAAATTGGGTATGAAGAAAGTATCGGCGAGGTGGGTGCCGCGTTTACTCACGGAGGAGCAAAAACGGAACCGACTGACTACTTCGGAGCAGTGTTTGGCCGTGTTCAAACGTAACCCGAAGGAGTTTCTGCGTCGTTTGGTGACCGTGGACGAAACGTGGGTCCACCCCGGATATACACCCCGGAAATAAAAGAGCAGTCGAAGCAGTGAATTTTACCGGGTGAACCTGCTCCAAAGAAAACAAAAACCGTCCCATCGGCTGGAAAGGTCATGGCGACCGTTTTTTGGGATTCGCAGGGTATTATACAAATTTACTATTTAGAAAAGGGAAAAACAATAACAGGGCAGTACTATGCCAATTTATTGGATGAATTTGACGCCGTGTTGAAGGACAAACGACCCCATTTAAAAAAGAAAAAAGTACTGTTTCATCACGACAACGCCTCATTCGTCCAGAGTTGTGACGGCTAAATTAGCACAGTTACGCTACGAACTATTGTCTCACCCCCCGTATTCTCCAGATTTGGCCCCATGCGATTTCTTTTTGTTTCCCAACCTAAAAAAACGGCTCGGTGGCAAGCGATTTGGATCAAATGACGAAGTCATTGCCGCCACAGAGGCCTATTTTAATGACTTTCCAAAATCATACTTTTTGGATGGTTTATTGAAGCTTACTGAAGGTGACTACGTAGAAAAATAAATGCATATATACAAAAAAAAATATGTTTTTTTTTCCATAAACGGGTACTTATCAAACAGCCCTCGTACATTATACTTACATCAGAATCGCTTTGGTACTTTTTAAATTAAATTTAATCTTTTAGCAAAAAGTCTTTAAAAAAACATAAAATAATCTCTCTTACTAATCAACAAGAGCAGTTCTTATTATATTACAAACTCCTTGATAATCAATCACAAAGTTTATCACCATAGATAGAGAATTGCATGAATGTCGTACGTAATCGTAACCGGAGGGTCCAGCACGACTTTTCGAAACCTGCGTCACGTAAAATCGAATAGTAAATGTTGTCGAGTTTGTATAACATTTGGATCAGCGCCCGCCCGTGAGCGTATTTTTAACGAAAATTAAGTATGAGGTTTTTCGATCTCGATACGATATCCGTCAGTCATTCTACGACTTTCAATTTTTTCACATTTCCGGGGCTTAAAATATTCCAGTATTAACCAATGCAGGAAAAAAAAATCTAATAAATGGCTTATGATCTCTTCTATGTATTGCTATAAACAATTTAATGATTTTGTTTATATCATATTAATAAAAAAATATTAAGTAGTGAAATTTTCATTACCGGACCCTGTTCCAATGTGTTAATTTATATATTAATTGACGTGTACAAAAATTGCGTCTGTAGAACGCCAGTAAGAATACATTCCACAATAGCTACATTCATAAGCAATCGATTACGGTTAAATATGAAAACTAAATAATCCTATAATGCACAGAAAAAACACACGTAAAATTTGTCACCGTAAAAAAATCATTTCCGTACTCGAAACTATACGCTTTGAGAATAGCATCAAAATTCTTTGATCTGGCCACCAAACGCTGGCAGACGCGCACCCAGGATACTGAAGTCTTTAATGCGATGCCAAGACGAACAGACATGCGCCCCGTTTTCCGTGAAACTTATCCCGAAGTCGCTAAACGGGAGATTGTCACAATTTTGAAATCATCGCCGGGTAGCCCTTTTCTTGGTATGTATTGTCTAATGTACTTTATTTACATATTGATGCATTTTGAGAGATTAAATACTATGCAAATCTGTTAATTGTAAATAAAAATGCACTCAAAATGGTTGGCTATTCGGCATCATGTACGAAATATTAATTACCAGAACCCTCATTACCGTAGTTTACCGTAGCTCTTTACAGGTTACGGCAATGATGTTAAAATCACGGTAATGAAATTTTTTAAATGTATTATGACTTTTCCATATATTTCATAGAAGTTACTTCAAAAAAAAAAAATTGTGTTTATGTGTTCCCAGGGTTGCATAATTTATAATTTATAATAACTATTTCAGTTAAACATGGGGCATCCTAAAATTCCATGCTACGTTTCTATTTGATCTCCGGTCGGGGCAGATGTTTGTATGACGAATATGAATGTTTGTTCTCGGGTCTTGGATGCTTGATATGTCTTGTATATAAGTATGTACTTATCCATCTAAAAAGGTATATTTATCCGTTGTCTAGTACCCATAGTACAGGCTTTGTCTAATTTGGGACTAGGTCAATTGGTTTCAATTGTCCCATGATATTTATTTATTTATATTATTAGTGAATACATTATTAAAGAAAATTAAGGATTGTATGCAATATAGTATAGAACAGGAACTCCAAGATACTTGCGAAGAAAGAAGAAAATGAAATTGTAGGAATCAATCAATGACAGATAATTACCAAATCTCGACGTTAATTAGTGAGCACAGCAAATATTATATTAAAATTTTAGCTTTTTATTGCGAGTTTAAATCAAAAAAACACCAATAGAGGAAGAAAACCAAGTATTACTCTGATATTTCAAAAAGAAGAAGTAAACAATAATAAGACAGCATAAGGTAAAGGTAGGAAGAAATAATAAAATAATTAGAATTTGGTAGAAAGGTCAAACAAAATTTATTGCAAGAGGAAGTACTGTAAATTAATCAAGATGAGTACGTACATTTTGTAATAATCGTTTGTTAATTCTTGCTTCTGTTTTTGTATTTGTGACTGATGAAGATAATTTTTTGTTTGTTTAAAGATTGTTAGAAAAATTGTAACGAACTTGGAAGTTCTG
Organism: Clepsis dumicolana; assembly: GCA_963691665.1. NCBI lineage: Eukaryota > Metazoa > Arthropoda > Insecta > Lepidoptera > Tortricidae > Clepsis > Clepsis dumicolana. Next base: position 8,612,480 of record OY829527.1, on the reverse strand, counting down.
TTTTACTGTATAAATTTTTGTAATGTATGTTCCCTGATTACTCGAAGACGGCTGGACCGATTTGAAAAATATTTTTTTCTTTGAAAGGGTATACTTCATAAGTGGTCCTATTGTCACCAAGTCAGGATCTGATGATGGGATGGGATCCCAGGAAAATCGAGAACCACCCTCAAATTTTACAGGCACGCATTACGATGTTCCATATATTTTTTAAAGCAATTAATTATTTGTGTCTGGTATTCATCATCTCATGTTAATGAGGTGATGATGGAAGGTGCAACTCCTTGTAACGGTTGCGAGTTGGAGGATAATTCTTTAAATATATAATGAACATAAAATTATGAAACAATACTAATAATAAGCGCTTCGGGAAAAAAAAACATTTAACAAAAATAAAAACCGCATTAAAAAAAAAAACAAATAATTCTCTAAAGCCATCACTTTTATGGCCTAGCACAAGTATGAAGTTAGTATTCAATGAATATTCCGCTAGCATCGCACCTATTTGTGCTAGGCTACAAAAATAATCACTTTAGAAGATTAATTTGTTTTTTTTTAAAGACAGTTTTACTTTTTAAGACTTTTAATACATATGTCGTCAATAATAAAGTCATTTAATCGCTATATTGTAGCATTACTTTACTTTTATGCTTGTCTGTGAATAGAAGTATGAAAAAGTTATCATCGCCGTGGCCTTATTAAGCCTTATATTTCATTACCGTGAAGTGCTTTCATTACCGTAACCTTCGATGTTTTTTGGGACTTGAAAACTTTAACATAAAAGGCAAACAGTGCGTGCCTTTGCTTGTTTCTTGGGTAACTATTTGGCCGTAATAGATTTTCGTTCTCATTTTGGCAAAAAGACGAGATTTATAAAAATGTGAAAAATTAATTCAAATATTGCAAAGTCGTAGAATGACCGCCGTAACGTTACGCAGCATTCGTAAAGTTATGCTCGACCCTCTGGAAGTGGCATAAAAACGACACCGAATTTCCTCCTCAGTCACCAGTCTATGAGTTTACCAAGATTTTCCTCGAATGTCCTAAAAACAACATTCTCTGTAAGGCAGGATCAAGAGGCTGTCAACCTCCATCCACAGGGATCCCAGTCCAAACCTGTTGGATTACTCCAAATAGGATATATCGCGACATTTAGTAGGAGTGACAGGAACTAATAATACCACAGACCAGTCTCTCAAAATAATGTACTTGAGATAACCTAACCAACTTAGAAAAGTTGAAAAACCCCCGACATAGTCATTTCAAAGTTCAATATTTCAAAAACGGGTTAACCGATTTTCATGAAACTTGGCTAAGAACCATCTCTATCAGCGAGCTTTCGATTAAAAAACCGCATCTAAATCGGTCCATCCGTTTGGGAGCTAGGATGCCACAGACAGATACACAGATACACCATGTGAAACTTAGAACACCCCTCTTTTTTGTCGGGGGTTAAAAATCAGTAAAACTCGGCGCTGTTTATGTTATTATGTTTTGTGTGCGTGTTACTGGTGATACGAACTCGTGCGAGGTCCGTCAGGGTCTAGATTGGAGTATAGAATAGATATGACATCTGATAATAATAAATCGAAAGAAAGAGTCGAGGCGAGACTCAGTTGCTATCACTTCTCCTTTTCTTGCGTATGCGGTGTATTTGTTGGCCACACTTTAAAATTGTGGCAGACGTAAATTGCGAGTGACATTGATTCAGTGAAATTAAAACAACGTTTCGGGTTTTATAAGTTAAAAAAAGTAATCGTCTGTATTTTTAAGGCATTAAACTGACGTTCTGTAATGGTGAATTGTAGTGTTTTAGGCTGTAAAGCCGAATTACACGATATAGTCTTAGCCTTAACGTACGATGCGCATGTATACAATGCTATATTTCTCAAAGGTAGACGCAAGCCCCAGGGACCTGGTCAAGATAGTTACCCCCATCTTACTCGCTAATCCTGCCACTAACTTCTCCCAGCGTGGAGAGTAAAACAGCCGAAGAAATCACGGCACGGGCACAAGAGGCATTTCATCTTGGCTTTCTTTATAGTTTAGCAACGCATCTGCAATTCCTACGGGGTGCAGGTGTCTGTGGGCAGTGGTGATCACATCATTAACCTAAAACAGTCCACTGGTGAATAAAGGCCCGTTCAACGTGTTTCAGGAGTTTATAATGTACACCTACAACAACATAAGAACAACATACGATTCCCTACTCACCATACGTCTGTGGACGTCTAACGTGACGTGGCACACCCCCTAAAACCTTATTTACATAGTGCGACAAATATCGCGAGAGTTGCATTACATAGCTGCTTACGATTGACAGCTTAAGAATTCCCAGCCGCGCGACCCAGCAATCTAACGTAGCTGCATGATATTCTCGCATCGTGTTAGTACCACAGCCCAACCCAGTCACGGCGTGACGTAGGTGCTTAGTAGCTCTCATTACAAGATCGGACAGCTCTCTTCATAAATATTCAAGCGTCTAACCAACACGAGGGTTTGTTCCCCTTGCAACTCTACGAGTAACTGGCATATAAATAAACAAGTGCATCGCTAGTAAAAATCCGCCAGGGTCGCTAGTATCCGATAAGATCTATCTATCCCGTGGTAATTTCGAAAAATCCCGCCTTATCCCAGGCGTACATTATAAAAGGAACCTCTATGCCAAATTTCAGCTTTCTAGGTCCAGGGGTTTGGGCTGTGCGGTGTGCGTTGATAGTCAGGCACTTTTCTGTTTTATATGTTTAGATTCCAGGGACTAATAATTAATAAAATTTTCCAAAATGCCTCTTTTTCCAAAAGTGTAAATATCTCACGATTTTTATACCTACCGAACCTAAACTATAGTTCTACGAGATGGCCCAGAGGGTCGAGCACGACTTTACGAATGCTGCGTAACGTTACGGTTATCGTATCGAGATCAAGAAACCTCATACTAAATTTTAGTTCCAAAGACGCTCTCGGGCGAGCACTGTTCCAAACGTCATACAAACTCGACAACGTTTACTATTCGATTTTACGTTACGCAGCATTCGTAAAGTCGTGCTCGGCCCACTGAAATAAATCCTGAAATATTTACAGTTTCTGAAAAAAGAAGCATTCTGGGTAATGAAACATTTGAGAAATTAATCAGTTTGGTAAACGTTTTTTGAATACCGAGAGACAACCTAAAAGTAGGCCAAGCACGAAGTAATGTTACGTTATCGTATTGAAATCGAGAAACCTCATACTAAATTTTAGTTCCAAATACGCTCACGGGCGGGCGCTGTTACAAACGTCATACAAACTCGACAACGTTACCCAGGATTCGAAACTCGTGCTCGACACTCTGAGCTGTGTAGTCGTTCATTTAAATTTAACTAAGTGTCAAGGGATTCTATGGTAAATAAAAGAAATACAATGTACCTTGCCGTAGGACAAGGTACATTACATTTCTGTTATTTACACCAAAAATTTTCCAAATATTATTAATTTAAGCCTGCTCAATCAACAACTCGATTAAATTTGTCGTATACCATTTAATGTTTAGAGAGATCAAATATTTCAGTAGTAAATGTTTCCAGAGAGATAGAGGAACAAAAATGTGTACTTCCGTTGTGATGTGACTATAATTGACTTCATATCAAAGCAGAAGGTAAACAAAGTATTAACAGCCAAGATATAAATTAAAACGAAAACAGTGATCAGAAACGCAAACAGATTTGACGACCCGGAATGTTAAAACGAAAACAGTGATCAGAAACGCAAACAGATTTGACGACCCGGAATATTAAAACGAAAACAGTGATCAGAAACGCAAACAGATTTGACGACCCGGAATATTAAAACGAAAACAGTGATCAGAAACGCAAACAGATTTGATGACCCGGAATATTAAAACGAAAACAGTGATCAGAAACGCAAACAGATTTGACGACCCGGAATGTTAAAACGAAAACAGTGATCAGAAACGCAAACAGATTTGACGACCCGGAATATTAAAACGAAAACAGTGATCAGAAACGCAAACAGATTTGACGACCCGGAATATTAAAACGAAAACAGTGATCAGAAACGCAAACAGATTTGATGACCCGGAATATTAAAACGAAAACAGTGATCAGAAACGCAAACAGATTTGACGACCCGGAATATTAAAACGAAAACAGTGATCAGAAACGCAAACAGATTTGACGACCCGGAATATTAAATGTGGTTTGGTAAGAGTTATTTTAGAATTCTCAGAGGGGTTATAAAAGGGGTATGGGTCAAGGTTAAACCCTTAACTTAAGCACGTGTGGTAAAATGGTTAGTTATGATTAATATTTTTGTCAATGTTGATCGAAACCTCACTATACTTAGCAAGCCATCCCATACATTTTGCTATTTATTTCTATCCTCTTTGCATAGTAATAAATACGAGCGGTCGTATTGACTTGAAATTTTGTATGACTGTGTATGCACAAATTTTTAATCCTTTACAAAAACAGTAGTTTATGCTACTGTTATATACATAATGAGGGTCCTTAAAAGGCGTGTTTTAAGGCCCAATTATGTAGAATTGCAAACATTGCTTTATCTACACACTTATTATGTACCCTAACATTTTATTTTCAGAAGCCGAAGGCATAATAAACTTGTCACTGATTTGGCTTTTTTTTATAATAGACAAACATATCGACCTGACGTTTAGTAGGTGTCAACAATTTTTTTTTAAATTGGGGATTATTTTTAAATCATTATGAGTTTTTGAAGATGGAAACTGACTGTCGCCATGATGGTAATTTTCAACGGTTTCTGAACGCATAATAGAGGACTTACGATATAATAGTAGTTTATGCAACTTACACAACTATTATTTCACTTGGGGCCGCGGGTGAGCAAAGTAATTGTTTTTAGTTCATAAATATGGAGCTCCGCAAAGTAACGCCTGATTCAATAAATTATTATGTGGTTTCTGTTATGTCGTGTTCAATAAAGAGTTATTGTATTGTATTGTATTGTATTGTATTGTATTGTATTATTTGTCACGTAGGTAAAATAGGAGGCTGGCGTGGTGGCGCAAAGCGGAACACGGCAGCTGTCATACCCCGTGCATACAAAATGCCTTTGAGCGTGCGAGCATACACTACGAGTTTGGAGGGTGTTTACTACGACGTGCATTTGGTATTCTTAAATATAAGAAAAATACAATATAAATATAGGTGTATGACTGTTGAAAAGTTACTTAAAAGCTTTAAATAAACCATTATCACCCTCAACCATTCGGACGAGAAACGTTCTTCATTCACATTTTTCATTTTGAACAGAAAACTTATTACCTATTATTACCTATTTTTGTAGTGAGAGAGCCATACTGTAGCTATTTGCTGCCGTACGAATGGGTCGGCTCGTCCGGGAAGTACCACCCTCTCGCGAAAAATCGGCGTGAAGCAACAGCACCCCTGTTGCGTTTCGTTCGGTCAGTGAGAGTGCCGGAGGCCCGATCCCCCTCCCCCCTATCCCTTTTCGTCCCTAAAGGGCGGCAACGGACTAAGTTAGTGACTCTCTTGGGGTAGCTGGTTCTCATGGGTGGCGGTGATCGCTTACCATCAGGAGACCCGCTTGCTTCGTTTGCCTCCCTCTTTCAATAAAAAAGAAGATGACCCAATCATTAGTTTACGATTCTTTTATAAAATACTAGCTGTTGCCCGCGACTTCGTCCGCGTAGATTTCGGTTATCGCCATCCCGCGGGAACTATATAATTTTCCCGAATAAAAAGTAGACATGTTATTCCTCAATATTAAAACTATCTTCTTACTGAATTTCATCTAGATTGGTGAAGCGGTTTTCCCGTGAAGAGGTAACAAACAGACAGACAGAGTGACAGAAAGACCGACAGACAGAGTGACAGAAAGACCGACAGACAGAGTTACTTTCGCATTTATAATATTAGATAGGATAGTTAGGATAATACAGAAGACACAGACATCTGCCCCGATCGGGGATCGAACACGGGACCTCAAGCTTCGTAGTCAGGTTCTCTAAACATCAGGCCATCCGGTCGTCCAATATATACATAGATTGAATTTGTTCAACGAACTCCTAAATAAGCAAGTAAACGCATTGCAGCGGCTTAGGCAAATGCAATCGGCTTTGCGGCCAAAGCTCTGGCGCAGGTGCCGGCGCGCCACCAGATGCGCTGAGCCCCTACTCTGAAGTTCGAAATTCGAAGTTCGCATCCGACCGTAGCGCTCGCACCAGGGAGACTACTACGAAATTCGAAAATCCGAGTTCGTATCTTATCGTCCCCCTCACTCTCGTGTTAAATAATATTAGCGTGAGCGGGACGGCACGATACCAAGTTCGAATTTTGCACTTCGTAGTATAAGGCCAGATTGTGTTCATTCATTTAGGCAAAAAACGTTTGCCGACCGATTATTTTCCTAAAATTCTTATTTTTCAGAAACTGCAAATATTTCAGGATTTATTTCAGGGTCATCTCGTAGAACCCTATAGGTTAGGTTAGGTTTGTTTTATAAAAATCCTGAAATGTTTACAGTTTCGGAAAACAAAACATTTTGGGAAATGAAGCAGTTTGGCAAAAGTTTTTTGGCAAACATTTTAGTAAGTTGTCTTGGGGGAGGCATATGTCCAGCAGTAGACGTCTTTCGTTCGGCTGACATGATGATGATAATCAAACAATAACCCACAACTAACATAAGTTTACACGAAAGCGAGAGGGATAGTTGGATACAAACTTCGAATTTAGGGACGTCTAATATTTACAGTTTCAGATAAAAATGCGGATTACTCGTAAAATGATAATTTTGCGAAACTAATCAGTTGTGAAACGTTCGTCGGTGAAATGATCGGATACCCTTCCAACTCCGAGGCTGATTAGTTCGAAACATGTTCAACTATTACTCGGCGTATACATGCGCGAGTGATTTATTGACTCCACTATCACTTCAAGTACTTATCTATACCTATAAAGCAGTACCGTGACTGACTGACAGACAACGCGCAATCAAACCACTGGACTTAGAGACTTGAAATTTGGCAAACATATACCTCGAGTACCCTAGAGTTGCATAAAGAAGGGATTTTTCGAAATCCCCACGAGATAGGGAACTAGCCCAATTTGAAATATTTCACAGGGGCAAAGCCGCGGGGCATAAGCTAGTAATATTCTGGTTTCAAACTTTTGTAATACTTACCATATTCCATGGTAAGTCTATATACAGGATGGTACAGGCAACTGAAACATGGTTTAGTTAGGCACGCCGAGGTCTTTAAATTGGTACGAGTTATTCTCCATGTTGCGTTAGATAAGGTCAGGTCTTGGTGAAAGCGATTTTGTAACTAGCGGGTAAACGCGTAGGTACGCCAAGACATTCATGGTATTTAATTGTGAGTTTGAACTATACTAAAGAGCAAAAATAACGGGTCACGTTCATGCAATTTCGTATGGAAAGTGATCCATAACCTTTGTTCGCCAGTGTACAGTACAATGTAAACTACTGTATGTATACAGTGGTATATGGATATTTCATTCTATAATTCCTGTAATTACTGGAAAAGTTTAGTAATCTATTATTTACTTTTATTTCTCGTACGGAAACTTAACAGAATTATCGTTATATGTATAGCGATAAAACCTAATGTTGCTGGCTTAACTTTCAGTAAGCTGTTTAGGAAAAAGTCCAAGGGGATGTACCAGTTTTTGATAACCTATGCTAATTCAAAAACCATTTCGAGGAATAGGTTTTTTTAACAATTTCCAATTATCAGATTTTATTCCAATGATTTTATTAATAATTTATTGTTATTTTTTCATTTAACTTTATTTTGACCTTAATCGTTATGACGAACACACATCGAAGACACGAGCTCGTAATATTTTTTACTTAACCTGTGGTCGGTCTGCTTTGAGGCCTAATTACAGCTGTGGTGTACATTCTTATCTTAACGTAACTTTCAGTCATACTTTTGTTACAAAATAAAAATGAAATAAAATAAATAAACACTTACGAAGCAAAACTTGGTTTGATATTTAAATATATTAAATTAATCAAATCGTTTCTATGTACAAATTTAGTTAAAAAAGTCACTGAAATTCACAACAATGAATGTCATACTACGGTTTCGGACCATTTGAATTTTTATCTGACAGCTTTTCATATATCGCTTCGACGTTTCATTCAAACACGATTAATTTGTTTACGATATCTGAATCGAAATTTCAAACTCACCATGTATGAATTAAATGCTTTATTGTACAAAAATATAGGAACAGATACAAATGAGGAATATTAAGATACACTAGTGATCGCTTAGAGTGACCTCCGTGCGCGCAGCAGTCGGAAAAAGGGGTCCAACGTTTTCACTTCACGTATTATTTTACAGACAAAAATTTCAAAGGCGATACTTCTTGTTTGAGTTTTATAATATTCCTGCATCTTCTGCACGTATATTTCTGTGAAAGTTGATGCAATCAGGCATGAAACTCGTATATTTGTCCATTTTGTCGCAAGGTCATTAAAATCAACAACAAATATCGGTATCATGTGGTGACATGATTGACAATGACATGACATGTTACGTGTAAGTGTTGCAAGATATTGCAAAAACGTGCATTGGGGTGCGTTCAAGAGAAAAAATCTGTTATCTTGATCAAACCCCCTGATTGCGACGTCATTGCTTTAGCTAACATTTTTAATTAATATGAAAAAAAATACGCATTTAAATAAAAAAAATTAGAAACTCGTATCCTTATTTTAGCTTATTTTATCGAAATAAAATATAAAAAGAGGGGGTTGGATTTTTAGGTACATCCCCGATTGTTTTTGCTGTGACTGTGTGATCTTTAGAAATAAAAGTCTGTAAGTAGTTACTATTGAAAACACGCATACATTAATAAAGATTTCGGTACTGGTACTACTGCCGTAGGATTGAGTTTTTTAATTCAAAATCGCTCCTCGCTCCGCTCAAGGCCACAAGCGCACTGGACCATGTCAAGCTATTAGCCAAAACAAGGATTATCCCAACCCGCTATGTTCGAATTAGTACGACTGAAATTTATAGCTGCCAGCTGTCATATAGGTAGTCACTGAAATACATTTACAGGGTAGGTATGTTTTTTTACGTTAGAGCAAATACAGATTGATTTAAATATTTCAACAAGTAATTGAACGAGTCTAGTGCCCGTTTTCACCAACGACTCCTAAAATTTAAGGGATCCCTTAGCTCTTTTAGGGGACACCTAAGATCAATTTCCGTTTCACCAACGCTTAACTAACACCTAACTGTGCCCCAAGCACGACTTGTCGAATCCTGCGTCACGTAAAATCGAATAGTAAACTCTAACGAGTTTGTATGACGTTTGGAACAGCGCCCGCCCGTGAGCGTATTTGGAACTAAAATTTAGTATGAGATTTCTCGATCTCGATACGATAACCGTAACGTAACGCAGGATTCGACAAGTCGTGCTTAGGGCACTGCTTAGGGGGTCCCGTAAGTTTAGGGGGTCGAATATTGACCCCCTAGCGCTAAGTGACAGTTCGCGCAGTCGCAGATGCGTTTCAATTTTTATAGGTTATGGTGCATTTGTAATGCAATAATTAACTTGATTGATAATATTTATATAAAATGGAAGGCATTTAAATGATTTTGTAGAGTTTGGAAGCTGTTGAATAAATAGATTTAATATTCACATCAAAGTTATTTAGATCAGACTGAAGATCAGATGATATATCAAAGTATGATAGGTACTAAAGATTTTTCATAAGATATACCTACTTGTAGAATGTCGAAAGAAAACGTGCTTTTTATACTTGACAAAATTTAACATTAGAGGTATTTGGAATATAAGAATAACCCAAAACAGAAGAAGAATAGTTCTGTATAAAGGAAGGCCTCATCGCAGTTGGACGAATGCCTAATACTAATTGATGGATATCATCAGTCTATTCTTGACCCTCAGAATACAAAACAAACCAGAAGCCGTGTTCAATCATAACGCCGCGCACTGTATCAATTTATTATTGATTTCGCTATCCGTTTACACTTAAAATAATAATCCTATTCTGTTTTTTTATAAACCCAACGGCATTTCTGCATGTAGGAACCACATGAGAAGCGATTAATTAACATGCGCGCTCGCGGGTTCTGGTCTGTTCTGTATTATACGGGTTTCAAAGAAATCGAATAACACAATACTTTGAAAATATATACAGTTCATGAATAAATTATCAGATAACTAATCATTCCAGTTTCAGTCAATGAATGCTCGCTAATAAACTACAATCATCGCACCGAAAGTTCGAAAAAAAATTGATAGTTATAAACTGTTCTGATTTTTCTGGATGGCAAAGATAATGCCATACAGCCTAGTCAACATTTAAAAATAAGAAATAAGACGTCAATTTAGTATTAATTATATATCTGTATAGTTTTTCTATGTTTTTATAATGTTGGTTTAATTTTTTACAGACGATTTTCGAAGTTATTTCTCTTAAAAAAAATATCGATACAAAACCGGTTTTAGAAATCACTATAGCTAAAACAAACCGTCACTTAGTTAAGTAACCCCTATTAAGGCGTTACCTAAGATGGTGAAAACGAAATTAAGTTAGGGAGAGATATAAGGGGCCACTTAGGATAGGGGTCCCCTGACTAGGTGATGACTTAAGTGTCGTTGGTGAAAACGGGCATAGGTGAGCAACCACTGTGATGTTGATTTAAAAAAAAAAATTCTACGTAAGGAAGATTAATGCCCGAACATTTGTACGTATTACCAAGGACCATAAAACAAGAGGACTGCCTGTGTCTATACGATGTCGCGTTCCTTTGAAATAATAAGCCTGCTGTAGCTAGTTTTACTAAGGAGGGGTATCTGTACCAGTCATTTGGTATGACATTTAGACCTTTGGTTAACACAATAGCGCCATCTGAATTCGTTTTTTCTTTCAGTTCATAGATGGCGCTATTGTGTCAGCCAGAGGTCTAAGTGTCATACAAAATTAATGGTACAGAGACCTCTCTAAATAAATAAATAAATAAACATCATGGGACAAATTGACACCAATTGTATAGTGAAACTAGTTACAGCAGGCTCATTATTTTACAGGAACGCGACATTGTATAGCCATTGGCAGTCCTCTTGGTTTTATCGTCCTTGGTATTACGTATGGTATCTCGCGTCTACCTTTATATCTATTTCCTTTTTAACCCCCGACGAAAAAGAGGGGTATTATAAGTTTGACCTGTGTATCTGTGTGTCTGTGTATCTGTGTATGTGTCTGTGGCATCGTAGCTCCCAAACGGATGGACCGATTTCGATGCGGTTTCTTTTAATCAAAAGCTAGTTTAATCGAGATGGTTCCTAGCTAAGGTTCATTAAAATCGGTTCACCCGTTTTTGAAATATTGAACTTTTTGACGGTCTCAACTACACAGGCTGCTACATCATAATTTGACATTCGACCATTTTCAATATTGTGTCCGGTTTCATAGCCGTGATAGCCTAGTGGTTTGACCTATGGCCTCTGAAGCAGAGGGTCGAGGGTTCAAACCCCGGCTCGAACCTCTGAGTTTTTCGGAATTTATGTGCGAAATTACATTTGTAATTTATCATCAGCTTTTCGGTGAAGGAAAACATCGTGAGGAAACCTGCACACTCCTGCGAAGCAATTCAATGGTGTGTGTGAAGTTCCCAATCCGCACTGGGCCCGCGTGGGAACTATAGCCCAAGCCCTCTCATTCTGAGAGGAGGCCTGTGCCCAGCAGTGGGACGTAAATAGGCTGCTGATGGATGGAATGGTCCGGTTTCATACAAATTGGAACAACTGTGTGCCCTCCAACTTTAGATTGTACATAATGTAGCACTCGTGCCGACAAAAAATTTGAGGAAATACAAGGAGGAGGAGGGGGAAAGCGAAAGTGAGGAAATAATAGGAAATTTTAGTACAGCAAGATAGCAATATCTGACATAAGTAATTGCCATCTTGGAATAATAAAATTATTCAGGCATCAATCTCATTCTATTATTACAATTGCAATACACAACCCTACACTACATTACATACGACCGTGGTTAGAGACCCTGGCTATGAAGCTTGAGGCCCCGGGTTCTATCCCCGGTCGGGACAGATGTTTGTGTGATGAATACGAATGTTTGTTCTCGGGTCTTGGATGTTTAATATGTATTTAAATATGTGCTTATCTGTATAAGTATGTTTATCCGTTGTCTAGTACCCATACCTAGTACAGGCTTTGCCTAGTTTGGGACAAGGCCAATTGGTGTAAATTGTCCCATGATATTTATTATTATTATTTATTATTATTAACCGACTTCAAGAAAAGGAGGAGGTTCTCAATTCGTCGGGGGCTTTTTTTTAAACATTAGGTACACATTACATTTTTTAAATTGTGCTAGTTCCCAACATTGCAGTATAAGTTGTTGCAAACTTCAACGATTTAACCGAATACATTACTGAAGTTGAAATTAAAACTACGAGCTCTACCGTATAGAAATACAAACATTACTCCTTTATCACTTCAAAATGCATTGAGTTTAGCACCTTCCCAAACTGCATTCAAACTGCAGTTAAGGCGTCCATAAAAGTAATGCCCCCCCCCCACTTCCCCGCCCCTCCCTGCCGCACTTATCCTGGTAATCTCTTTATAGCGCGCTACATGACTTGCCGCAATGACGCATGCTGCATTGATTGAATCGGGCGTTACTTTGCGGAGGTCCGTATTCATGAACATGTTTTTCTGAATTTATGAGCGGAATTACATTTGTCATGAGCTTTTCGGTGAAGGAAAACAATGTGAGGAAACCTGCACACTCGTCTAACCAAAAAGAAACCGTAATAACACAGTATATATATAAGCTAAGGCAGTACAGAAACTAGGCCTTTTTGTTGAGATGATGACGTAAGCGCCAATTGAGTGTTAGGGTTGTCCTCTTATTTTTTGTAAAATTGCAATAGTTTTTGTGTAGTTAGCTCTATATTTCAGCTATTTAAGCCTTTTTTGAGATAACTAGCTAGTTTTCGTTAGAACATTAGAGTTGTCACTCTTAATTATTATAAAATTAATGGGTTTTTATTTATTATTAACTAAAACGTTTATTTGGGTTTTATAATGATCAAATAATCGAATGAATTGACTGACTAGTTTACAAACGAAATTGTGTAATTAAATAATCATCAACATTTTAAGAAAACTTTGTTTTCGTTAGTTATTAAAAATGCCAAACTGTCATCCGCCATCTTGGATCAAAAAAAAAATGTCAAATTCGAACTCACCGCTGCCAAATTACGTGAAATCGATACCCTTATGATAATTTTATTAACAAAAATTACAAACCCAATCCCAATCCGCAATCTTAGATTGAATTTTTTTTATGCCACTAATTACAATTCGAATTAAATTAATAAAAAGTAAATAAGTTATGTCACTATGCTATTACCGTTATTCATCATTAAATTATACGACCTATCTAATGACTATTAGGTTTTAAACACAAAGAGTCGCCACTCGTCTCGACGCGGCACCCGCGACTGACAGCACCGCTCATATTAGCCTTATAAAGACTGCCTGTGTGCGTGTGTCATTTCGAACGTTTGTACGTAGTTTCTGTACTGCTTTAGCTTATATATATACTGTGGTAATAATCAATGTTCTTTTCGTTCAATCGCAATTACAATACAATTGGATGCGCCATTTTGCCGCATATGTGGCACGTGCTTGTAGCACGCCGCCATCCGTTTAATAACGTTGCGGTCGCACTTGCGAGCTCTAATGGCTCTTCCGTAATTAAATTGAAATCTCGATCGTTCGCGCGTGCTTCAGTCATTTGGACGCATTTGTGCAGGGAACGCTATTGCTCCGTGCGTTCTACATCCGTGTGGCGGATGTTAATGGGTATTTCGGTAGGTTCGATGTAGCCATGTGCTAGGCGGGGAGCCGACGGGGACTTACAGGTTAGGCAGAAATTGTCATCGCCATCGATATAATAATAATTATGGTCTCTCAAGTAGAGACAGTACACTATTGTGGGTAGGGGATCAAACCCATGACAGCCATAGGACTTTATGGAATTTATGTGCATTGCATTTTTATGTATTGATTTAAACTTTCGCGATTTTCACACATTATTATGATACTCGGGACTCATATCGTCTCATAAATCGCCGGATGTTGTGAGCGTTGTGTGTCGGACTAGTGGGAACCTTAGTGAGAAAACTAATAATAAAGACTAAGTGCGGGTAGTTCGAGGAACCCGTGCAGCTAGGAGATGTTGATACCCGCCTCTTCAGTCCCTTCGAGACCATGGACGCAACGTCTACGTCAACGTTAAATTATAATTTAAATATGCGTTTTTTACGCGATTAAGTCCCGAGTATCATAATAATGCATTACATTTTTGTGCATGTATAATAAAATTTATCATGAAGTTTCTTTGGGCCCGTGTAGGAACTATACAGTCTAAGCTCTCACATACTGAGAGTACTGTGCCCAGCAGTGGGATGTAATAAGGCTGATGATGATGATGATGCAACCAATATTCTTTATTGACAACCACAAAACAGTACAAGGAGATTACAGAAAAACAGGTAGGTATTAAAAAAAAGCGGTCCTATCACACTTTTGACTGAAGCTTGAACTGGCTTTTCATGTTAAAAGTTGGCTGGTAGAGTTCGTGTACTTACTTACCTCAATGTTTGTCATTTGTGTATGTTGCTGTAAGAGATGCTATGAAATATTTACGTACATTATAGTTAGACTTAGCTTTTGCCTTTCAACATTCTAGATGGGGTAGGGTTTTGATTTCCTCGGGGACAAGTGGTCCTATAAGTGTTCAGTTTTTTCTTTTAAGGTACTGAACACTTATAGGAACGCCTCGTTGTCCAAAGTATGTCTGTCCGTCTGTCTGTAAATTCCAAGTAAACAAAAGGGAAAGGGTACTGGTCCCATTGGCCTAAAATCACGATTATTATGATTCCGTCTCGCAATTGGCAGGGCCTTTTGAGGTACGGGATCCTGAAAATTGGAGTTAAATCATTATAAACTAAATATAAACCGGATTAGCTATAGCCAGCGACTGGCTGCAACCGGTATAAACTGGATTGTAGCAGTTCGCGCAAGTTCACGTTTGTTACGTAATGAAAGTTCGCCTTTAATTGGATGGTTTAGTTATAACTCGGCTGAAACACAATAAGTTTGTTTGTTTTAATTGGCATGTGTTTTTTGTTTCATTCGTGTTTGAATCATCATCATCATCATCATGCCAGCCGATTGACGTCCACTGCTGGACGGCGGCCTCCCCCGCGGCTCTCCACTCAGACCGGTCTTCGCATCCACCGCGGTCCCGCAATCTTTACTAGGTCGTCGTCACGGTCGTGTCGGAATATTCATTTTTTTTTACAGTTAGATTGTGTCAACGATATCCGCTGGTTGTTTTATGCCGTCTTATGATAGACACAAATGTTCGAATGTGCCTATCATAAGATGACAGGAGCTGTTGTTATTCACGTTGCTTAAAAAATAGCTTATCGTCATCATCGGCCTCATAGTCTATTGCAGACTGTTTAAGCAGTGTCAAGAGGTAATACATCGTTTCTGATGGCTGTGCAAGCTAATACGGGAGCGGCAAGTTCCACCGCAAGCCTAGCAGAGTGCTCAAGACGTGCGCAAGAGTTAAAAGACGATAAGTATAAGGGGGGTGAAGAAGAGAAGCGGGCGGGGAAGTACAAGCTATTACCGCCAGAGAGGTGTCACTCCGCAGTTTAGGTACGTTCGGCCAGCATGCCTCTCGAGCAGAGGGTAGTTCACGACTTTACGAATGCTGCGTAACGTTACGGTTATCGTATCGAGATCAAGAAACCTCGTACTAAATTTTAGTTCCAAATACGCTCACGGGCGGGCGCTGTTCCAAACGTCATACAAACTCGACAACGTTTACTATTCGATTTTACGTGACGCAGGATTTGAAAAGTCGTGCTCGACCCACAGGCGTATGGCAATAGGTTGCCGCTCGGCACGCATTTTGGCATCTTTTCTGTGATTTTTGCAACGAACAATTACATCTAAACTGACTACTTACTTAAAAGGTAGGTTTGTTGAATTAATACACACTGTAGTGAAATAAACGGATTGCTCACTTATATCAGCCGAGTATAGCCAGATATTTTACACTAGTCCGTAGTCCTTCCTCTAAGAGCACACGTTACGACGATAGCTAAACACACCAACGTAGCGAAGCATGCTTGAAGCACTAAGGATTGGTCCGAAACATGACGGGCTATACTCGACTGACATACGTGAGTAATCTGTTTATTTCACCAGTAACAATTTTAAAATCGACAAACAAACGCAATCTCCTAAGTGTTCCCGGTAATATATCTAAAAGCTTAATGAAAAAATCCATTCCATTTGCTTTCTCAAATCCCCTGATTACCGCGCTAGGTTACGACCGAAACCGCCCGGAGCTGGTTTGAACCGGTTTGAAGCGGATTGGAGCGGATTTGTGCAGTTCTTATGTAAATGCAATAGGTGCAGGGATTTCGATAGGGTTTTCGTTTTGGTTGCTTTTTTAACCCCCGACGCAGAAAGAGGGGTGTCATTAGTTTGACCATTATGTGTGTCTGTACGTGTGTGTGTCGGTATGTCTGTCTGTGGCACCTTAGTTCTTAAACCGTTGAACCGATTTGAATGTCTTTTTTTTATTTGAAAGCAGGTTTTCTAGCAATGGTCTAAAAATACATGTTTTATCAAAATCGGTTCAGCCGTTTTTGAGATATTACATTTTGGAAATCATTATTTTATGAATAATGTTATGAGATTAGTTATTATATTATATTATTAATTAGTTGTATGTCAGGATCGTAGCAAGTGGAAGTCCGTGGTCTCTGCCTACCCCTCCGGGAAACAGGCGGGACTGTATGTATGTATGTATTATTTTATAGCACTTACCATTACAAAAACGTCTCATGAGATGGAACGATCTGTAACAAGAATTATGCATAAATTGACATTTCAGGAAACTTTGACGACCGGATAGTCTAGTGGTTAAAGACCCTGACTGTGAAGCTTGAGGTCCCGGGTTCAATCCCTGGTCGGGGCAGATGTTCGCATGATGAATATAAATGTTTGTTCTCGGGTCTTGGATGTTTAATCCTAACTTTCTAAATAATATTATAAATGCGAAAGTAACTCTGTCTCTCTGTCTGTCTGTTTGTTACCTCTTCATGGGCAAACCGCTGCACCAATCTCGATGAAATTTGGTAAGAAGATAGTTTGAATATTGAGAAATAACATAGGCTACTTCTTATTCGGGAAAATTATATAGTTCCCGCGGGATAGCGATAACCGAAATCTACGCGGACGAAGTCGCGGGCAACAGCTAGTATGTATATAAGTATGTTTATCCGTTGTCAAGTACCCATAGTACAGGCTTTGCCTAGTTTTGGCCTAGGTTAATTGGTGTCAATTGACAACACTTCATATTTTTCACACCTGGCAATTAAGTCTGATAACACAATACAATAATCTGGTAGTTAAGTCCGACCGGATAGCCTAGTGGTTAGAGACTATGAAGCTTGAAGTCTCGGGTTCGATCCCCGGTCGGGGCAGATGTTTATATGATGAATACTAATGTTTGTTCTCGGGTCTTGGATGTTTTAATAATAATATGTACTTATATGTATGTATTTATCTATAATAAATATAAGCATGTTTATCCGTTGTCTAGTATCCATAGTACAGGCTTTGCCTAGTTTAAGACGAAATCAGTTGTTGTTGACTTGAAATTTGTTTTGGATAAATATGTAAATTAGATGAGAATACAAGTAGGTACATTAGAACAAAAAGTACAGTCAGGATTTTTTTTTTATCAAAAATTAAATTCTGAACAGAAAACTATATAGTATATATACCTTGTGCGAGGTCCGCCCGGACCGCTACCACTTATCTTACTATCTCGCTAATCCTGCCGCTAAACAACAGTGCTTGCATTGTCGAGTTACGGTTTAGAGAACCGACGAAATCTCAGGCACAAGAGGCATTACATCTTCGCCGTCTAGGTTGGCAACGCATCTGTGAACCCCCTGGGGTGGGCTGGTGGTGATTGCTTACCATCCGGTGACACACTTGCTTGTTTGCCTTACTTATCGTATAAAAAAATACATACAAGCCTTTGCTATCGCCGATTTTTAACTACAGTAACTGAAATCGGTATTGTTTCGGCGGAGTTACCAATTCTTACAAATACAGGGGAAACGGCGCCTTGGAAGGCAGAAGAAATCATGACTGAGGAATATTAGGGATTGGACCGGGAGTGAAGCCGTGATAGCCTAGTGGTTTGACCTATGGTCTCTCAAGCAGAGTGTCGTGGGTTCAAATCCCGGCTCGCACCTCGTGAGTTTTTCGGAATTTATGTGCGGTAATTCGTGCGGTATTCGTTTGTAATTTATCATGAGCTTTTCGGTGTAGGAAAACATCGTGAGGAAACCTGCACACACCTGCGAAGCAATTCAATGATGTGTGTGAAGTTCCCAATCCGCACTGGGCCCGCGTGGGAACTATATAGCCCAAGCCCTCTCATTCTGAGAGGAGGCCTGTGCCGTAAAGTGGGACGTAAAAAAAAGGCTGGTGATGTGAGCGTGATGTGGACCGGGATCAGCAGTGCGGAGCAACTGATCCGGATGGCTCAAGACAGGGAGTAGTTATCGGAGCTAACGGCCAACCTCCAGTAATGGAGTGGCACTTTAAGATGAAGAAGAAAGAATAGGGAGCGATTTAAAGAGTTGACTGTCAACCTTCAGTGATGAATTCGCACTATAAGAAGAGAAGAAGACCAATTCTTACAATCCCTACGTGAAATATAATTATGTCAGATAACAGCAAGTTTTTAACCGACTTCAAAAAGGAGGAGGTTCTACGTTCCACTGTATGTATTTTTTATTTATTTTTATTTATGTATGTTCATCTATTACTCCGTCAATTGTAGACGAATTTTCAATTTTTTTTTTATTTGAAATGGTATACTCCTGAGGTGGTTCCATTGTCACCAAATCATGATCTGATGATGGGATCCCAGGGAAATCGAGGGCAACCCTCAAATTTTACAGGCACGTACTATGTGTTTCATATACTTTCTAAGGCTATTCAAGTATTTGCGTCTGATAGTCATCATCTCATTATGATGAGCTGATGATGGAAGGTACAACTCCTTAGCGGTTAGGAGTTGGAGGATAATTCTGAAAATGTTAAATCATCATTCGAAAGGGTATACTTTTGAGGTGGTCCCACTGTCACCAAGTCATGATCTGATGATGGGATCCCAGGGAAATCGAGGGCAACCCTTAAATTTTATAGGCACGTATCATATATTTTTTAAGGCTATTCAAGTATTTGCGTCCGGTAGTCATCATCTTATGTTGATGAGCTAATGATGGAAGGTACAACTCCTTAACGGTTAGGAGTTGGAGGATAATTCTGAAAATGTTAAATCAACGTAAAATTGTGAAATAAAAATCTTTTAACTAAAAAGTAAAACCGCCTTCAAAAAAAACCTTAGAAAAAAAAACGTAAAATAATCCTCTAAAATAATGATAAATAAATAAAATAAAATGCGCTTATTTCGGACAACAGAAACTAAAGCCTAAGGTTTTATGGCCTAGGACTAATGTAACCCCGTTTTAAATGAACGCGATGAGCAAATGCCAGTGCATAAGTCTTTATAAGGCTCCCGGCTACCCCGGGGCTAAAGCCGATTGGAAAACTTACAAACTTAACAATTATAATAGGATTCCAGACGTCGACGTCGGGATTTGTCCGATATGAAATACTGTTAATAGGCGGAAGTAAATAAAATAAATAAATATCATGGGACAATTGACTACATTTCGTATTTTTGAGACTACAATTTGATTAATTGTCTGCAATCTACTTTGAAAGAGGAGCAAACCTACGACTTTAAATTTTCATTAGGATTTGTAATTAATTTATTATTAATTTATTAAAAGGACGTAACTCCGAAACTACGCTAGGATGGATCAATTGCCTTTGTCTTGTCACGATCAAAAAAACCCACGATGTCAAATCTGACATTGTCAAACATAATAATGTGTCATGTCAAATTGTTGTTGTGCTTGTGGTTTTTTGAAAAAGGCAAAGGTATTACACCCATTCTTGCGCAGTTTTGGTAGAATTGGTAATTTTATTTTATTCTCTTGTATTTAAAAAAAATAAGTAATGTTAAATTTTTATAAACATAGTGGTGTGTTCAGGGGGCAAAGCCCTTTCGATACCTATATTAATTGCCAGGTGTGAAAAATATGAAATGTTATCAATTGACACCAATTAACCTAGGCCAAGCCTGTACTATGGATACTTGACAACGGATAAACATACTTATATACATACTAGCTGTTGCCCGCGACTTCGTCCGCGTAGATTTCGGTTATCGTTATCCCGCGGGAACTATATAATTTTCCCGAATAAGAAGTAGCCTATGTTATTTCTCAATATTCAAACTATCTTCTTACCAAATTTCATGGAGATTGGTGCAGCGGTTTGCCCGTGAAGACGTAACAAACAGACAGAGTTACTTTCGCATTTATAATATTAGTTAGGAAGTTAGGATTAAACATCCAAGACCTGAGCACAAACGTTAGTATTCATCATACAAACATCTGCCCCGACCGGGGATCGAACCCGAGACTTCAAGCTTCATAGTCACTAACCACTAGGCTATCCGGTCGGACTTCACTACCAGATTATTCTATTGTGTTATCAGACTTATAATTATGTTTCAGTACTTATGTAAAATTTTATCTCAATTTGGTTGAGGATAACTGCTGTAATATTCAGTCACAAGATTTGAGCCGAACACACACATCACAATAAAATTACACCTGTATAAACATTGCAAGTTAATTAAAAGCTTGTATTAATTAGCCAATCCGAAACGCGAAGAAACGTCAAACGGATCTCTCGATACTAATACCATCTAGCTATGGATACAAAGCAACAAAGTAATATCAGGAAAGCAACAAACCATTTATATAAACTTAACCCGAGATACACGAACACCATGATTTCAGACCTTAAAACTGATAATCCGACTCCACGAAAAAACAACAAAAAGCCATGTTTTCCCGCGAAGAGGAAACAAATAAAAACTTTTCATCTGCAGTTTCATCCGTTCTCATATTCTTTTATTCCATTTCACATTCTCATTATAATATTAAAATTACCACTACTCCTACCAACATCGAAACTCAACTTAAACAAAACACAATAAGTCCGAATTTCCTCTGAGCCCGCCAAAACAAATTCACCTACATTCCGAGATGAGCAAAAAGTAACCAAGAACGAAGACTTCAGAGTTCAAAATCAAACAGACGTTATAACAGATGTAGAAGAATAAATTCCATTGAAATGTAATCTTATGGGTTTATAAATATGGTTGGAAATGCTTACGTTTTTGTTGATGTATCTTGGCTGGATGAATGGTGCATGTTGTGGACACGAAGAGCTCCTGAAAACAAATATACATTATTTATAGCGTAATATGTATACATTAAAGCAGCTTAGCGTCTGCGGATGTGTTTGGAGTAGTTTTCATAAGAGAGTTTGCAGGAAACGTTTATAAGACGGGGTTATTGTACAGTCGCGAAATCGACGCCTGATCCTATCTATGAAGCTCGAGGTTCCGGGTTCGATCCCCGGTCGGGGTAGATGTTTGTTCTCTAGTCTTGGATGTTGATCCTAATACTAACTAAGTAATATTATAAATGCGAAATTATCTTTGTCTCTCTGTCTCTCTGTCTGTCTGTTTGTTACCTCTTCACGGGAAAGCCGCTGCTCCAATCTGAATGAAATTTGGTAAGGAGACAGTTTGAATATTGAGGAATAACATAGGCTACTTTTTATTCGGGAAAATTATATAGTTCCCGCGGGATAGCGATAACCGAAATCTACGCGAAGTCGCGGGCAACAGCTAGTTATGTATATAAGTACGTAATTATCTATTTATGCATGTCTATCCGTAATTTGTCTAGTACCCATAGTACAGGCTAGTTTAGGACTAGGTCAATCGGTGTCAATTGTCCCATGACATTTATTTATTAATTAATCCTCTTTTTATTACTTCTGTGCTTATAATTAATAATAAAAGATGCGAAAAAATGGATCACATATTTTTTTATAAACAGGTTGATATAAAGAACTTGTTCAAACATGGCGTCATTACGAATAAACGAGCTTTGAGACCCTTCGGGAGCGGCGAGGACCCTCAAGCAGTTTTAATTTTTAAACAATATGCTGGTCAAGTGGGCGGGAAATAGGAGCGGGTTCCGTGAACAATTTTTCTGTTCCGAACTTTTTTTAGAGAACACTCTTGTGAAGTTTTTTTTGAAAGTCGACACAAAATTAATTAAATTTGCGCTTTACACTTACACTACACTTACTTACTAATTTACACTTGGCGTAATAAGTGACTTGCGGCATGTTAAAAGAAAAACCTCAGAAAAAAAAACGTAAAATAATCCTCCAAAATAATAATAAATAAATAAAATAAAATAAAATGCGTTTATTTCGGACAACAGAAACTAAAGCCTAAAGTTTTATGGCCTAGCACTATGAATGAAGCACCGACTTCATATATCTGCTGCTTAGTGCTAGGCCATAAATCTAAGGTTTTTTTTTTTGAAGGCGGTTTTACTTTTTTGTTAAAAGATTTTTATTTCACAATTTTACGTTGATTTAACATTTCCTCCAACTCCTAACCGTTAAGGAGTTGTACCTTCCATCATCAGCTCATCAACATAAGATGATGACTACCGGACGCAAATACTTGAAAAGCCTTAGAAAATATATGAAACACATGATACGTGCCTATAAAATTTGAGGGTTGCCCTCGATTTCCCTGAGATCCCATCATCAGATCATGACTTGGTGACAGTGGGACCACTTTAGGAGTATACTCTTTCGAATAATGATTTAACATTTTCAGAATTATCCTCCAACTCCTAACCGCTAAGGAGTTGTACCTTCCATCATCAGCTCATCATCATGAGATGATGCCTACCAGACGCAAATACTTGAAAAACCTTAGAAAATATATGAAACACATAGCACGTGCCTGTAAATTTTGAAGGTTGCCCTCGATTTCCCTGAGATCCCGTCATCAGATCATGACTTGGTGACAATGGGACCACCTCAGGACCACCTCCCTTTCAAATAAATAAAAAATTTTGAAAATCGGTGTACAATTGAAGGAGTAATCGATGAACATACATAAAAAAAATACATACAGTGGAACGTAGAACCTCCTCCTTTTTTTGAAGTCGGTTAATTAGTTAGTATTACCCTTTAAAAATCCTTGACACTGTAAAAACAAGGTAATGTAGCTACTGTGAGGTAATGTAGTAGTCAGCTTTGTCTTGAATATCTTGCCATTCAACACTCTTAATTAATTAGGCAGGTTTTTAATTTTATTTATTTATTTACAAAAAAAAAGTTACACAGCCAATAAAACCATACAAGTATAATTGGCGTTTTTTATTTATAGTAGTGAGAGATATTTAAGCTTGGCACAGAGCTCTCTTGGGAACTTGTTGCCTCGCTTCTTAAAACTTTATTATTCTGGAAGGAAATAATTTATTTGGAGAAACACGGTACAAGCATTATCCGATACATTGCTTCTGCCAGGTATGACAATGTTAGTCGAAATAATGATTCACCTAGAATTGTACAAAAACTTGCTTAAATATTTATTTACGGTTTCTGTATAATGGTACAGTATCATTTGTAATAAAGAAAATCTATGACAATTAGTGAAATCCTAAAACGAACAAATAATTATAATGCGTTGTAATTTTCGATTGTTTAGACAGCAGAAGAATTTTTTTTTTCAGAAATCGATCAAACAGTCACCTCAGCGGAAAAGAAATGTCATCAGTTTTAAATTAAAATGAGAAAAACTGCAAAAAAATAAATAATCCTGCTTACCTGCTTAGAGAAAACAGGCACCTTTTTAAGAAGGTCAGAGGCTTTATTAAGGTTCAACTCTCTGCCTGCGGAACCCCGAAAACGGTGTACTAAGCTGTTTAATGGTTCCGTCGGCAGGATTTTAACTTTGCTTGTTAGGAGGCTTAGGGTGTCGACACACGATGCTAATGAGGCCTTTTATAATATTTATTGCCTAGGAGGTAGGGGGTTCAGTGTACTGTTTCGTTTTAACTTTCGCTTTTGCTTAGATAATTGTGGGAGTTTTAATACGAAACTACCATTAAATTTAGTACTTTTTAACCCCGGACGCAAAAAGAGGGGGAAGGGGGGGGGGGGTGTTAGAAGTTTTACCTGTGTATGGGTGTATCTGTGTGGGTGTATTTGTGCATCAGTGTTGTCAGCATTCCCAAAATCCGCACAAAGCGTTTTCGCTCTTCCTTCATCATCCGTACGGCTAAGGAGTGGAATTCCTTGCCCGAGGGTCGAGCACAACTTTACGAATGCTGCGAAACGTTACGGTTATCGTATCGAGATCGAGCAACCTCCTACTAAACTTTAGTTCCAAATACGCTCACGAGCGGGCGCAATTCCAAACGTCATACAAACTCGACAACGTTTACTATTCGATTTTACGTGACGCAGGTTGCGAAAAGTCGTGCTCGACTCTCATAGAAGGCCAGAAAAGTATAGCTAATTGATGTAGCCCTGATCCTTGACATCCCGTGTCACGAGCTATACCAGTACTAAAAAAACGACTTTCAGTTTTTAATGTCAATACGGTGACAGCTGCTGACTTGAAGAGCTTTTGGGTATTATTCTGTAAGGAATAAATTCACAGTTGTGCTTGATGGCGAGCGCAGCGTCGAGACAGCTGTGAGTTCAACCATGAGCCCAGCGCTGAGAAAATTGGTATTCTCTAACTTCATTTTCTCGTCGGCGAAGTGTTGACGGGAGGCTGTTTTCTAAGGCGAGAAGGCGACATACTTTGTCAAATCTGAATCGATATTTTACCGGTTTTATGAGAATTTAAAAGGTTTTATCGACTTTTTTGGGATAATTCATGTTAAATAATGGGTGACTACTCAGTATTTTGATGAATCATATACTCGTACTTATTATAAATACTAAATATAAATGCCTCCCTCTGTCTATTTGTTTACTACCTCTTCACGGAAAAACCGCCCTTCTGATCTTGATGAAATTTGGCAAGAAGCTAGTTTAAACACCGAGGAATAATAATTAAGCTACCATTTATCCCAAAAAATGCATAGTTCCCGCGGGATAGCGATAAATAGGAAAAACTGAATCGCGTTTCTGACGAACTTTTTCACAATAAAATTCATTACAAGGTTTTTGGCAGATGTATGGTATGTCAATATGACATTTGCAGTGAAATAGTTCCACCGTCCAACGATTCAATAAGCCGCGTATCCCCGTCGCCTGTTGAACCTTTTCGCAATAAATTTTAGTATGATTTCTTTTGCAAATGTATGGTACGTCAATATGATATTTGCGGTGAAACGGCTCTACAGCAGAAATCATTCAGTTTCTTCCACTGTATCTCTTTTTGCAGTATTTATAATGACTGAAGAAAGAAAGAACTTAAAAAGTGTAAAATTTTATGCCATTTATTCATTTACACTATACCTACATAGTTATACAAATACAAACAGGTTCTACTTCCAACAAATACAAGCTACTGCTACCTCCACGCGTTCCAGAGAAACAGGGTCTTGACAGACAGACGGACAACAAAGTGACCCTATAAGGGTTCCGTGTTTTCCTTTTGAGGTACGCGTACGGAACCCTAAAAACGGAGAAAAGAAGAACTAAAATTTCACATACAATTTGTTACCATAATGTAATGCAAATTACGTCAACAATGTGACTTATACGAAGAAAGTGGCGCCCTTATTTCAATTCTTGACTCATAGTTTTATGATAATTTAAAAGGTCTTTTTTGGCTTCATTTATGTTAAGCCATTAAGAACTAGTTAGTATTTTAGTGGTGATAATGATAAATTTCGTTAAAATGACAATAAATAAAAAAAAAAACAAAAAAGCAGTAAGCGGAACTTTAATTTCTTATACCTATACAGACTTTTGAGAAAAAATAACCCTGACAAAGAATGTCAACAACGTCAAGTATCAACATAAGTCAGGGAATTTGGCGGGAAACCGATGAGAGTGGATCGTGTCGTTAATTGAATTTTAGTTTCTGTGCTTAATGTTGTTTGGTGGATAATAAAGATAGTGTGTTATACAACAAATTGACGTGAAAGTGCTCAGCAAATGAAGAATTCAAGTGAAAACGCGTATTCCCTCTGTTTGTGACCCCCAAATATCCGCCGGCTGCTGCTCGCCGTAAAGTACACTATCGCTTTACGGAAGGCATGAGCAGTTGACTGGACGTGACTAGGACAGACTGACACAACTCTGACGATGACAGGACTTTAAAATACAGAAATTTACAAAACACATCAGACGTGGCTGTATGGACTCAGTTCCTTTGCCTATCCCTTATGGGATGAATTAAAAAACAAAAAAAAATCAACATAAGTCAGCTCTGGATATTTTCCCAAGCCTTTTGGCCGCTGTTATTTTTGTATAGTATAGTACTTATAGTAAGACATAAATTGAAAGCACATAAAAAGTAGTCTATACTTATAAAAAAAATACTAACACTAAAAGTGTAAATAAAAAGCTATCCCAAATCAAAGCTCTAAGGGACAGCGGGACAGCTATTTTAAAATGGCTGCACAGTTATCCGTTATGACCTACTTGCTCGGCGTGGCAAACAACGAAGACAACACCAAGAAGCGTCGACAGGGACGACAAATACGGAGTTTTACCTTAATTTTCCGCGATATCGATTACATTCAAAGTTACCGCTTGTCGTAAGAGTTAATCGATATCCTGGAAGTGGATTTAACTCCGTATGTCGCCTTTGCGACGCTCCGGCGGGATACCTAACCGTATCAAGGTTAGTACGTTGTTATTTTGTCCTTAAATCAATCTTATCATTTTGTGGTTTATCCTTTATAAATTATTAGTTGTTGTTGCGTCGTAAACATTTTTAGGACGCAAGCAAGCAAACGAATATGTAAGCAACCAAGCCTGGGAAGCTGCATGTATCTAAGCAAGCATGCAAGCACACAGTGGACATTTGTTATTTGGCTGCACAAACTGTACTTGAGGAATAACACAGTTCACAACAAATTGTTTTTTTTTTTCCGTTCTGTTCAAATCTAGGCACGAATTGATCGAAGTACCTAGGTATGGAGAAAAAAAATGGTCTGGCCTCACTACTAATGTACCTGCCAATTATGCGATAACATACTTTTACTATTACTCCCGTGGAATGAGAACTACTACAACTACTACAAATTTCCCGGGATAAAAGATAGTCTTTTCTATAATAATTTAGGCTTTAATCTATCTTCATTCCAAATTTCGTCCTAATTCGTTCAGTCGTTTTTGTGTCTTTGTGTAGCAAACACAAAAATAACTAAACATACAATAATTATTAATAGACTAGTTAAGTAGCATAGGAAGTAAATTGCCCCAACTTAGCCTTTTTTATAAGACTGTGGCAACATTGCTTTCCGCCTTTGGAATCGTAAATTTTTGATTTGACAATTTGAATCATGGCCGCGGGCGAGTTAGTAGGCGAATTTTTTTACAGAATACCAATTTCATAGAACACTGTCAAAATCTCGTCGCTGGGCAGTTCCGCTGGCCCTCGCCCGCGGCGTTGCCCGGTAGTGTCACTTTACGGTGCTTAGTGAATACCGATTTGGTTTGTCAGCGCTGACACAGCCGTGAACGCAAGGCGGATACCTTACAGAATAACATAGTTTGTTTTAGCGCGCTCCATATTGGCAAAGAAATGTAGTTCGAATTATCATATAAAACTGACAATTGTAAAGATGGTGGTATGGGGGCTTGAACTATAGTTCCGAATTAAAAACATCGCTGAATTCTCTATGACCTAATCAGAAAAACTGCGCTCCCCCATTCCGACCCAAATGCAATCACAAAAACACCTAACATTTTCTAGGTCGGCATACATACTAACACACAGGGCCAAACGTATGCAGACCCTGTTTGCATACGGACGATGCACCGCTCATTAAAATGCATGAGGTGGGGCGTGGAATATGCACCGAATTATGCCTGTGCACATGGCGCCTCGGAGAGATTTTATATTTTGGTAGAAAAGATTGCTATTGTAGAATGTTTGTTTCGTGTAGTAGCCTAGTGGTTTGATCTATGCCCTCTCAGAGGGTTGTGGGTTAACTTATTTTTTTTCATCTCTCATACTCGGAAAGTAAGGCATATCTTATCTAACATACGGAAGGAAAGTTATGCATGGCTCCCCTAGGGAGTAAAAAAAAAAAAAAAAAGCGCTGGATGGATGGCTATGACTATGACCTATTCAGCCTTTACAGCCTATGGAACAATTCTTATGTTTTTACTATTTTTCATTATTGTTGGCTATTATAAAAAAAAACATGCTTAGGTGCCCAATAATTGACAACATTTCATATTTTTCACACCTGGAAATTAATATAGGTATCGAAAGGGCTTTGCCTCCTGAGCACACCACTATGTTTATAAAAATAAATTTATTATTACTTATTTTATAAATAAAAGAGAATAAAATGAAATTACCAATTTTACCAAAACTACGCAAGAATGGGCGTAATACCTTTGCCTTTTTCAAACAAACCACAAGCACAACAATAATTTGACATGACACATATTATGTTTGACAATGTCAGATTTGACATCTTGGGTTTTGTTTTTTTGATAGTGACAAGACAAAGGCAATTGATCCATCCTAGCGTAGTTTCGGAGTTACGTTCTTTTAATAAATTAATAATAAATTAATTACAAATCCTAATGAAAATTTAAAGTCGTAGGTTTGCTCCTCTTTCAAAGTAGATTGCGGACAATTAATCAAATTATAGTGTCAAAAATATGAAATGTTGTCAATTATTAATAAGTACAACATTAACGTAGTTTTTTCTGATTAAATTACACTTGAATGAAAAAAAATACGAAAAAAGTAATTAGCATTAATTAAGAAAAAACACTCGTTAAATGGCAATGGTATTTTGAATACAGCCTATGGAGTCAAACTATTTGTTTCAATTTTACCATTGTAACTTACTTTTTTTATAAAAAATGTCTTCTAAAATACGTACTGTTATAAATAAATAGGCTTGATTGAATTTATGAAGTAAAGTAGTTAATAAAATCTATTAAATAAAGACTAACAATAATTATTCTGACCAGCGATCAATTTAGAAAAAGAAAACACTATAAAAAAAGCGTGAAATTGGCGCGAAAGCATTGTTTATCTTTTGTTCTCTGTGGTCGCGGAGGAGAACATAAATATTTTTTTTGTATAAGTATTTTTTCTTAAAGATTTATGTTTTTTTTACTTTCCTTATAGTCGAGACGAAAACCAGGGTGTTTAACTCTGGGAAAACGCCAATTTCAAACTCTATATCTCAAAAATATCTCATTAGAAATTGGTCCTTTTCCTCCCTCGTTGAACAATCTACTATTTATATATGCTCACCGATTTCTCCGTCAACTGTGGACCGATTTTCAAAAATTATTTTTCTTTGAAAGAGTATACTTCCGAGGTCAGTCACCAAGTCAGGATCTATAATAATAATTATAATATACAAATATAATTATAATGATGAATGATGGGAAATATTATTATAATGATGGGATCTCAAATTTTATGGGCACGTATTACGTGTTTCTTAGATTTTCTAGAGCTATTCAAGTATTTGCGTCTGGTAGTTATCATCTCATGTTGAAGAGCTGGTGATGAAAGGTAACTTAAAATTGTGAAATAAAAAGCTTTTAACAAAAAATTAAAACTTTCTTAAAATAATCCTCTAAAGCCATAGCTTAAACTCATAAGTTTTATGGCCTAGCACAAAATATGAAGTCGGTGCTTCATTGGAAGAGTAAGTATTCCGTTCGCACCGTACCTACTTCATAGAGTTAACCCACAATAACTCTGCAACGAACTGAGAACAGTAGAAATCTAAAAATTGTATAATGGCAACACTGATTTATAGTCAAACAACACGTTTTGAACTTTTGATTAGATTAACCATTAAAATACCTCTCATATTTCGTTTTCTAGATTTTTTTACCGCACAACGGCAAAACCTACTAAACACTGGCAAAATTGTCCTCCAATGGACAGAGCCATATTAAAAAAAAAACAGCAAATTTCATAATGAAATAAATGTTTGAGTGACATGCAAAAAGTATAACCACAGCGTGATCTTTCTGGGTTGCCAATTAATATCATAAGCAGAGTTATCGTGGGACGATTATATTTGTGCTAGGCCATAAAAAATATTTTGTGTTTTTTTTTGAAGGAGCTTTTTATTAGTTTTGTGCATTTTATCCAGTCTACCCGTTACCTCGTATATGCCAGCGCTCGCTGTTAGCTCTCGCTTTGTCGGAATCTGTACGATCAACAAAAAAAAAATATTTTTTCACAACGTTTCGAAACGGACGGCCGGATGTACAGAATGCATGAAGTTATTTCTCTTTGGTATCATCTGGCTTTTTTATTTGATGAATATTCGTTTCGAGTTGCTCTGCAGCGAATTCAACTTTTGTGGACTAGAAGCTTCTATTTTGACATTGTTAAAGCTGAGCTGAGAGCCCCTAAGTAGGTATATATAGTTTTTAATACAAGAAAATGTTTCGATCGCGTTCGCGTTAACATCTCAATTACTATGAGCGAATTGGCAGCGCCTCCAGTGGCACGTATTGGCAACGTACTATTCTTATAGTATTTCAAAGTTAACTCGACCGCGATCGAGACGTATTTTATTGATCGTCGATTACACTCTAGTGTCCCGAAAAAACGTCTAGATCGCGTTCGACTTTTACGTCTGAATTATTATGAGCAAATGGCGTCATTTGTGGCACGTATCCACAACATACAATTCTCAACGCGTTCGAGACGTATTCTTTGGCTGATGAACACACTAGGAATATCACTCCTGCTTCAAAAAACGTGAAAAATAGTGGGATGAAACATTCAGGTTTTGGACTCAACGGCAAGTCTGATGGTTCTAGGTTCGGAATACAGAGCAAACTAGAACCCGCGAGGGCGCCCAAAAGTGAGTAGTTTGGCGTAGTCATCTACAAGCACGCAGCGTATCGTGACGTGTTGTACGAATGATAATACTAATTAATCCCTTCTCGTGACGTTCTTACATACGGAAATACCATTGCGCCTATAAAAACAGAATATGATTAAATTTCAATTAGAAAAGGGTAGCGAAATCAATAAAAACCGGCCAAATGCGAGAAGGACTCGCGCACGAGGGTTCCGTAGAAAGATTTTAACGCTTTTCCCCAGTGTTTTAATAAGTCCAATGTAAGCAGAGCCCTAAGTAAAATGTACGCAGTGTGGGGTCAACTTATATTGGTATACGAAATCTAGAGACAGACATAAAAATTTAAGATTTTGAGACTTTTATGAGTAGTTGTACTATAAGAGCTACCTTCATACCAAATTTCCCTTTAGGTTTTCAAAAAACGGCAATTTGTATGGAAACGACTTTTTTAATGACTGTGTCTTTTGATTGAATTGACTTAGATGCTTGATTTTTTCACAGCTTCAAGGGACCGCAGGTTTGAGTATTTGATATTATCAATTTAAGCATCCTACCTCCACGCGTTCCAGAGAATTGGTCTTGACAGACAGACAGACCGACAGACAGACAGACAGACAGACTGACAGACAGACAGACGGACAACAAAGTGATCCTATAAGGGTTCCGTTTTTTCTTTTTGAGGTACGGAACCCTAAAAATGGACTCACTGTTGGATTATGACTGAACGCGGCTTCTGGTTTATTCTGTATTCTGAGGTTCTAGGAATTCGCCAGGGCAATCTACTAGGCTGTCTTTAATAAAACCCTTTGAAGCAGCAATCTGCGCAGGAGGTATTTTAGGCAGTTCAATATTGGCCAAGTTCTCTGAAATCGTGATCGTTGAGGTCTTTAATGAATTTTGCTAAAGTTATCCAGGATATGAGGTGAAAGATGGATTTGTGTCAGACTTTATAAGGTAATGGCCCTGTGCTCGACACTGTCTCAATAGTTGACACCTTGTATTGTCACCGGACTGACATATTTATGCCAAATGTCAGCTTAATCAGATTCCAACAAGTGCTCGAAAAACGGTTTGCAAATTCTGAAGTTACATAGGTACTTACATAATTAACAGTGTAAGTTTACAAAAGCTTGTAAAATGGGGCAAAGGAGCAAGGGGGTCTCACAAATTTAAGCAATCACCGCCTCCAACCGTAAATCATCGACTCTAAGTAATCTCAATATTATTTTCCTTAAGCCCCTGTAATCTCCACGTCTTTCTAAAGCAGATTACACACAATAATGTCCCTCAAATTTCCCACTCAACAGACGTTTTTCCTCAAACCGACAAACGTCAAAAGATTACCAAGAAGGACCAAATAGGGCCCCGACACATCAAAACGAGCCGTCACAATTTGTACCCAGCACAATATTTCACAGAATAATCCCACATCCAATAACAATACCATTTTCTATCCAATATCACTATTATATAGCGAGCTCCAATTTATATAATACATTTGCTATGATAAATGTACCCCATTTTTCATATCAATACTTGGGCATATTTCCCGCGTCGCCTTAGCGAGGTGACGTTGACGTATTGCTCGTATATATTTTGGTAACACCTCATATGTTGGTCGCTAATCGAATATAAAGCCGGTTCTATTGAATACGATTTTTCGGGAACTCGATCGCAGTACATTTATTATATCAGCAGTAGATTACTGGTAAAAATGAGGGTGTGAAGGAAATATTTATTGCTTGTGTTAGAAATTGCGTTATGGTACAATACCTATACATTATTAATATTTTATGGAGTGATCACCCAATACGAATGTTGTTTCATTTTAAACGTAACTATGGAAAAATTGAACGTAGAATCGTTCAAGAACTAAAACCAATTACCATGATTATAACCTAACGCAACCTAAGCAACTAAGAGAAGTAGAAAAACCCCGACTTTTTCACTTCAAAGTTCAACATCCCAAAAACGGCTGAACAGATTTATATGAAACTTAGCTCAGAACCATCTTGATTAAACTAGCTTTCGACTGAAAAAAACCGCAACCAAATCGGTTCATCCGTTCAGGAGCTATGGTGCCACAAACAGACACGAACACACATAGCAGCCAAAATAACCCCTCTTGCGTCGAGGGTTAATAAAATAAGAACACAACGTCTTTGTGTGTGTGTGCACTAATTCACACTTGGTTTCTGAGAAATCTTAATATCTTGTTATTTATAGATCACCTTTTGCACGTTGCCGGGTAAATAATGGATGCTGTGCGAACCAAGCACGGCTTACCCATTAATTTCAAATTTAATATTCACTGCAATGTGTTTAATTTTGGAGTGAATATTACATTATCATTTATCATGTAAGTATAAGGTATAAAGTGTCATTCTATGGAACTTACTAAAGAACTATGTAAATAAACCGCCATAGAAAATTCATCATTCAGAGACAATTTCAGTATGGCGGTTTGTTTACATAGTTAGCAAGTTCCATAGAATGACACTGTAGTCAAAGTGAGAAATGCTTTCTCCTGTCAAAACGTTTATGACATTGTCATAAGATTGATTTTTGCCTGGCCCGTGCGAAAGGGTTTTACCACTATGTCTACAATGTAAGTTGGATGACAATATAAGTAAGTACAGTCGGCAAAAAGTATTGTATTAAAAATTAAATTTTCAACATAAAATTTATTTTCTTTAAAATACGTCACATTTCTCGGCTTAGGCAACTTGCCAACTAGTCATCACCATTAGACTTTTTTGCGTCCCAGTGCTGGGAACAGGCCTCCTCTCAGAAGGAGAGGGCTTGGGCTATAGTTCCCACGCGGTCCAGTGGGGATTGGAAACTCCACACACACCATTGTTATTGCCATGCTTCGCAGGAGTGTGTAGGATACAAATTAATGTTTCGCACAACCCTTCCTCTCCCGCTGACACAGTATGGGTCAAGACTTTTTTCTGTTTATTTTTTATTATTTTTTTTCATTCATTAAAAAAACCCAGAAATAACTTTGAGCTATGTGGATTTCTGTTTTATTCCGATCTCAAAATATATATATGTCGGAGAATCGATACACTAGTCGGTGTTGATCATAGTGTAAAGTTATAAATTACCTTCATTTGTTATGATTTTAACGAAACGTCAAGCGGTGACAGCTGTCAAATAAATACTGCTTGGGAGTGGTCTGTGCTTGGTTCATTTGTGGGTAGTTTGTATAAGGTCGAAATGACATTTAGTAACTTTGAAAAGAAAAGGGCATTCTTGATCGGGGGGTCGGACTGATCACAAGTTGGTAATGTAATCCGTTTGCATCGGCTTGGTGCTTTGAGTTTTAATGAGAATTGTTAGTGATTTAATGAACTAAGTGCCTGTGCCCCAAGTACAGAGTCTTATTTTGAGTCTTAAATGATATCTTGGCAATAGATCACGTGAATGGGCGCAAGCACAGAACTCTCCAACGTTTCCAATATGGTACTTGCATTTCGCGTTAATAGTAACGAGTTAACTGTGATATCAATTGTAACTAATTTAGACCTCGTATGGTGTTATTATTGAAAAGATTATACCTCATTGAGTTTCTTGCCGGTATCTTCTCAATAGAGGTTATTTCCGAACCGTGCGGTAGAGTCATTGATGTAGGCCTTAATCAAATAAAGACTGGCTTAGAAGTGAAACATGATGTGTCTGCAGTTATTTCTACCACCTCAATCGACCTCGAGGAGGAGTAAAGCTCATGACCAAGCTCTACTACGTGTAAAACCCATTTCATCCTGACACAGCTAGCTAGCAAACCAAGTCCGCTGGTGTGTGCGATGTCTCGTCCCGGTCCTAGTCTCCGAGTTATATGTACATATAACACAGAATTAAATACGTAATTTTTAAAAAAATATTCCGAAAAACGCCCAGCCCAGGTCAGAATTAAGGGACTTCCCTGAGCCAGACGCTGAAATGGCTGCTTTTTAGAGCCATTTTGTACATTATTTAAACGACAAAAACAAAATACATAAATGCATTAACTATATTTAGCATCTCGTCTTGTTTTCGTATTTTTCACTTGTGATGCAGATATCATAAGTATTAAATACAAAAAAATATATATTTTTTTGTATTTAATACTTATGATATCTGCATCACAAGTAAGACAAGTCGCAATTAATATTCTGTTACTATATCATAAGCATAATTTACTTTGACTTGCGACATACACCAATGTAGAGAGAATTTAGGGTACGGTATTAATAGGGTACGATTTCTACGTTTAACATCACTATAATACCATTTTATAATCATCATCATCATCATCACCATCATCATCATCGGACTATTTACGTCCCACTGTTGGGCACCAGGCCTTTACTTATAATATTTAAAAAAATTTAAATAAGTAATTTACATTCGGTGCGAATTCTGAACGATTTTATTTTCGAAAAGACGCGTTATTTGTGATAACACTGTGTAAAATGAAGTCAGACCGATATTTAATAGATGTCGCCATCAAAACGAAGTTGTTTAGTAGAAGTGAGGTGGGGTGAGGAAGGAGCGAAACGTGCAATGTCATCCTCTCAGGGAAGCCTCTTAATTCCGAAAAACACAGAGGTGCGCGCCGAGGCTCGAACCCACGACCCTCTGCTTGTGAGCCCTTAGGACAAACCACTAGGCTATCACGGCTTTTGCCGCCTACTAATACCCATTATTATTTACATGCTACCATACATTGCGAAGTTAATGAATTGAATTACCAGTGGGCCATCGGAAGGATCTTAAAGGGCGTCATTTGATAAGGGTTCCGCAAGATATCATAATTGAAGGCTTCCATTGTAAATTTAGGGCTTCTTGAAATAATTATAGGATCATTGTATTATGGGCTTTCGTTCGCGTATAATCATGGTATAATGGAAATGGGGAGAGTGAAGCCATTACGACTTGTA
Organism: Clepsis dumicolana; assembly: GCA_963691665.1. NCBI lineage: Eukaryota > Metazoa > Arthropoda > Insecta > Lepidoptera > Tortricidae > Clepsis > Clepsis dumicolana. The sequence continues at coordinate 8,576,395 of OY829527.1, read as the reverse complement.
CCTGAACGCGCCATTACATATTTTACTTTAAAGTCGCAATTGTGTAGTTGATTGAATCAGGTGTTACTTTGTCGAGGTTCATATTCATGAATTGTGCTCGAGCCACCGGTAAAACATTTCGTTACTAACCTCACTTCTTTCACCAAGATCTTACCAGTATGGTAGCGGTATATTTGCCGGTATATATTTTGTGAAGTTTCTTAAGCATCCTTCAAGAATTTCCCTCGCCGCGACAATTTTTAACGAAGCCTTTTAAACCAATCATTTTCAGCATCCGAATCACCAGGGTGTAAGCTCTTCTGAAAATACTGAAATACAAATCCTTTGCTGGATACCAACATTATTATACAGTCTGTGTAAATTCACAATATTGCGGTGGTCGAGTCATCCGCGTGTACAAATTTTAATGAGTTCGCCGCTACTGAATGTAGTTCTGTCTTTTTTACCCACGATACTTCTGTATTTTTTAAATCTTCGTACAACGCCCTGGAAAAAAGATGGAAATTCAACTTTATTACGGAAATCAGAAGGTTTTTTTGCGCTGTAATGAAGTTGAGTAGGCAGGAGGTTGTGAAAGATACTTTTGGTATTATTTTTCGTCAGGACCACGCGAAACGCGGATGCGAAAATAATTCATCCTGTATTGTACACGGTTTTAGCTTCGATGTTTTCCGTTAAAAAAATGTTTTTTTTTTGTTTTTCTATGCAGCTGTTCCAGTTTTTATTCGTGTGTTGGAATTCTGGCGTTATTTCAATTTCGTTTGTTCAAATCTCTGTTAGTTATTTTTGTTTTAATGATCACTTTTTATGGTCGCGTAGTTTTATTACAGGTACAGTCGAACAATTGTTTTATTCCTGACCCACCATAGAACGTTCTCAAAGTAAATGTAGTGATGATCATCGAGACGGTTCTTCGCTAAGTTTCATTAAAATCGGACCCGTTTTTGATTGAAATATTGAACTTTGAAATGACAATGTCGGGGGTTTTCCAACTTTTTTTTAATCAGATAAAAACTGATTGCTTAGCACAACTAATAGGTACAAAAAACCTACTACTAGTTTTGAGTCCAAACTTTATCCGAAACTTGCATTTTTTTAAACAAAAAAGTCAGAAGTACCTAAAACCGCAGGTTAGACCCCGTTTCCCGAACATTTCCCCAAGTCTTATCAACTCCAAAACTTTTCACTCAACTTCCATTTAATTAGAACTAAGTATCGGAAAAAGACCTTCCCAATCAGTTAAGTAATTCTTAAGATTACCTTCATCTTGCCGAAGTTTTCCCATTTGTTATATTAGCGCATCGTAGAAACGTGCAGTGGTTTCTTTTATATTGCTAAGGTTCTATTTAAATTCATTTAGCAAGCTCTTACTTTTATTTACATAATAAAAGCAATTTATAATGACATTAAATCCAAGCTAAAACGGATTAAAGTAAAACTTAAAACTAAATTAAATCTAAATTAATAAGGCCCCCGTGGCATAGTGCCCAAAAGGCTGGCAGCGTTTCCTCGCTCCATGCTGATTCTTTGAGAGAGAAAACTGCCAGCCCTTTGGTCACAAGTTGTTCCGACCAAGCGCTTTTGCATGGTAAAAAATAGACGAAATATCCTCCTCTACTTTGGGAAAGACTCCAATAGCGATATCGACCGAAGTCCGAAGGAAGAGAGTTGGAAGTTGTATTTACGCATCAGACTTGAGAAACTTCGTTTGCGCGATGTAGAACAGTGGTGATGTCATCCACGTGTTGCACTAGGGTCGCTACACCCCCTTCCCAGTAATTTATTGTCTTTCGTTTCACAACGAATCCTTACAAACGTCGTTGAAAATTTTTAATATGGAATATTTTCAATTCCTTCCACTGCTTTTGAGCTATACTCTCCGGTTTAACTTCGGCTATACAAAACTTGTTTAGGGATTCTTGTGTAGGTAAAAAATAATATTTTTCTTTACGAAATTTTTCTTTTCTCTACTCTTTATACATAAACAGCTCGAAACTGACAAGTATCAGCCTATCTAGTGTTCCTTAAAATACACTCCATTGTAACTTGCTGTGTGGTCAAACAGATTCCCGTATCGGATATCTCATCATCATCATGTCAGCCGAAAGACGTCCATTGCTGGACCGGTCTGAGTGGAGAGCCGCGGGGAAGGCCGCCCTTCCCCGCGGCTCTCCACTCAGACCGGTCTTGTGCTTTCCGCATCCATCGCGGCCCTTCGATCTTCACCAGTTCGTCGCTCCATCTTGTTGGAGGCCTACCGACAGCTCGTCTCCCGGGATCTAATTTCCTACAAAAATACAGTTGACACCTAACCCAATTAGGCCACTTGGCCTTATTCTTGAGGCCTTAATAATTGCTTCCAATCATAGTATAGTGTTTACCTTTAATCGCCGTTACTTACGATAGCGGAAACCCTAAAATTTAAATTGAAAATGCAAACTTAATCCCGAATTAATTTTCGTTGTAATTTAAACTTTGACCGGGGAAATTTAAACGCTGTCACGGTAGGGTTGGCAACTGTAAAAAGTAGCATCTACTCTGAGCGTCTAGTGTACCTAATCAACGGCAAAAAAAAGTCACGATCGAGTTCGCGTTTGCATCTGAATTAGGTACTATGGACAAATTGGCAGCCCCACTAGTGGCGTGTATCGACAACTGAACAAGCAATTCTCATACTATTTGACACTTTAACGCAAGAAACGCGTTCGAGTTTTTTGGTCGTCTCAAGCGCTGAGACTTCTGTTAGTGAAAAATGGATCACTCTCGTGTATAAGTAGAGTTTGTTTATGATTGAGTCTTACGGTCGTTTTATGATAAAGGTGAGCTTATTTTGAGTTTAGTTACATCTCGTAATTACCAGGCTAAATACGTCCCACTGCTGGACATAGGCCTCCTCTTAGAATAGAAGGCTTGGGCTTGGGACTCGGGCCCAGTCCGGATCGAGAACTTCATTCACTCAATTGAATTCTTCGCGCAGGTTTCCACACGATGTTTCCCTCCACGGGAAAGCTCATGATAAATTACAAATGTAAGGGTTCTTAAGAGGCTAAAATAAAGGAAGTAAGTGTGAGCAAGGATTTTATTACCTTTTAAGTGGAAATTAGGAACTTACGGGTCTGTTTTTTTTTAATTTGCGGTTGAGGTAAAGAAGGAACTTAAACACAAACTATTTCTTCGCGTACGAAGTCGCGGGCAGAAACTAGTATATAAATAGAGTTAATTGTTAAATACAAAAATACGTACTACTATTATTATTTTCAAACTTGACACCCACAACCCTACGACTACGGATGGACGGCGTTATGTAATTAATCAAAATTTTGCGAAAAAGTTTTACGGCGACATGTTGCATGAACCTTTTTTTGATTAAAGGGCCTCTGAATATTAATGTTGGATACTTTATATTGGTTTTTATTTGACTTTTCCCATTTCCCCGTAGGTTACGGATCCTTTTGGATTTTGACTGAGTTTTAGTGTAAATATTAAGACGAGAGAAAGAGACATTTATTCATACAAATTCGACACACACATTTAAAATTCAGAGAAATGCCGAATAGCGTAAAACGTTTTTGAAATATTGTACTTTGAAATGACAATCAGCCATTGTCATTTCAAAGTACAATATTTCAAAAACGGGTGAACCGATTTTAATGAAACTTGGTCAAGAACAATCTCGATTAAACTAGCTTTCGAATGAAAAAACCACATCGAAATCGGTAAATCCGTTTGGGAGTTATGATGCAACAGACAAACACACAGTTCAAACTTATAACACCCCTCTTTTTAACCCCTGACGAAAAAGAGCGGTGTTATAAGTTTGACCTGTGTATCTGTTTATCTGTGTGTCTGTGTATCTGTCTGTGGCATCATAGCTCCCAAACGGATAGACCGATTTCGATGTAGTTTTGTTTAATCGAAAGCTAGTTTAATTTGTCTAAGGTTAAAAAATGATAGTAACTAAAGTTTTTGTTCATGTCCGAGGATTATTAAAAACTCATCATCTTCATCATCACCAGCCTTTTTTTTTTCACGTCCCACTGCTGGGCACAGGCGCTCTCTCTTCATACACGCCATTGAATTACATCGCAGGGGTGTGCAGGTTTCCTCACAATGTTTCCCTTACGAATTAAATTTCGCACGCACGTTCTAAAACTCGGAGATGCGAACCCGGTTTTGAACCCAGGACTCTGCTTGAGACGCTATAAGTCAAACCACTAGGCCCCAGGATTATTTTTGCACTAATATTAAAAATGTGAAAACATGTTGCTTTATAATATGTGTTACCTCTTGACGCCTTAACGCCTGAATCAATCTAGAATATTTTTCAAATTACTTTCTGTAAGTACTTACCAATATTAAGTGCTGATATCGATGCTATAAACAGGAAAGCTTTGCCCGCCATTGTGAAGTAATCTGCAAAAAGAAAAATAACTCAAGTGGGTGTTACGTTCTATGTTTTTTTTAATGGTGTAATATAGATAATTAAAGTGGATAATTGTGTTTCATCATTTTAACGACACATGATATAATAACCGGCCAAGTACGAGTCGGACTCGTGCACGAGGGTTCCGTACAAAGATTTTAACGCTTTTCGCCAGTGTTTTGAAAAGTCCAGTGTTAGCAGAGCCCTGCTCCTAAGCAAAATGTACGCAGTGTGGGGTCAACTTATATACCCTTTAGGTTTTCAGGGAACGGCAATTTGTATGGAAACGACCTTTTTAATGACTGTATTTTTTGATTGAGTTGACTTAGAAGCTTGATTTTTTTTCACAGCTTCAAGGGACTGCAGGTTTGAGTATTTGATATTAATTTCAGCATCCTACCTCCACGCGTTTCAGAGAAAAAGGGTCTTGACAGACAGACAGACAGACGGACAACAAAGTGATGCTATAAGGGTTCCGTTTTTCCTTTTGAGGTACGGAACCCTAAAAACGAACCGTATTCTAACAAATAAATATTGATTAATTGATAAAACAGAAAACGTCTGAAAGAGCTTTCATGACACACTTAGTGAATTGAAACGGTTCAATTTTATATAAAGAAATCTTATGGCTATGGGCGTTTAGTTTATTTTATGTTGTGTCTTAACATATTGGTAAAAAACCGTGACATTTAACTTACATGAAGTAGTGAATTTTGAATTTAATAGTGGATAAAAAAAAATTTTTTTTTGAACTAACTTTCGTGTAAGCGTATAGCACGTGGCACGGTGTGTCAGGGATCCGGGTTCGATTCCCGGGGTCAGTCATATTTTTCTGGTTTTCTGTGTGTTTTTGTTTCAGTGAGTATTTAAAGTGTAATAATATATATTAAGGAGAAAACAATAAAAAAAACCGTAGAAAAAATACAACAAAATAACCTGACTAACTTACAAGTAATAAAAACAGAAAACCCGACTGCAATTCCGGACAATATACCCTGATTTCACTCCCGCAACTAAGACGAATACAATAACACCTCACACGTGGAAATCCGGCAAACGGGTTAGTCTTTTAGACATTCATACATTCTGTTCCAAAAACAAAAGAATACTTATTCTAATTGAGATCATTTAGTGTTATAATCGTCCCACGATAACTCTGCATAAGATATTAATTGGCAACCCAGAAAAACCACGCTGTGGTAATACTTTTTTCATATCACTCAGACATTTCTTTATTTAAAAATAATAATGATAGTAACAATCGAAAATTGCTGTTTTTTTTAATATGGCTCTGTCCATTGGAGGACAATTTTGCCAGTGTTTAATAGATTTTGCCGTTGTACGGTAAAAAAATCTAGAAAACGAAATATGAGAGGTATTTTAATGGTGGATGGTGAATGAACGACGACCTGTCTAATGTTTACGAGGGCTGTTTGATAAGTACCCGTTTATGAAAAAAAAAAAACATTTTTTTTTGTATATATGCATTTATTTTTCTACGTAGTCACCTTTTAACTCTATACATTTGTTCCACCTGTACTCAAGCTTCAATAAACCATCCAAAAAGTATGATTTTGGAAAGTCATTAAAATAGGCCTCTGTGGCGGCAATGACTTCGTCATTTGATCCAAATCGCTTGCCACCGAGCCATTTTTTTAGGTTGGGAAACAAAAAGAAATCGCATGGGGCCAAATCTGGAGAATACGGGGGGTGAGACAATAGTTCGTAGCGTAACTGTGCTAATTTAGCCGTCACAACTCTGGACGAATGAGCCGGGGCGTTGTCGTGATGAAACAGTACTTTTTTTTTTTGAATGGGGTCGTTTGTCCTTCAACACGGCGTCAAATTCATCCAATAAATGGGCATAGTACTGCCCTGTTATTGTTTTTCCCTTTTCTAAATAGTCAATATGTATAATACCCCGCGAATCCCAAAAAACGGTCGCCATGATCTTTCCAGCCGATGGGACGGTTTTTGCTTTCTTTGGAGCAGGTTCACCAGGTAAAATCCACTGCTTCGACTACTCTGTCATTTCCGGGGTGTAGTGGTAGACCCACGGTCACGAAACGACGCAGAAACTCCTTCGGGTTACGTTTGAACACGGCCAAACACTGCTCCGAAGTAGTCAATCGGTTCCGTTTTTGCTCCTCCGTGAGTAAACGCGGCACCCACCTCGCCGATACTTTCTTCATACCCAATTTTTCTTCTAATATGTGTTTTACCCTCTCGATTGAAACGTTTACAGCATCAACGATTTCTCGAAGTTTAATTCGGCGGTCGGCTAAAACGATATTTTCAATTTTCTTAACCATATCGTCTGTAGTCACCTCAACTGGCCGGCCTGGGCGATTCTCATCAAAGACGGTTGTTCTCCCCCGCTTAAACTCGTTATACCAATATCTGACGGTTGTCATAGAAGGAGCACATTCATGGTAAACCGCTTGCATTCTTACTTTTATTTAATCACATGTTTTTCCTTCCAAAAATAAGAATCTAATTACAGACCGATACTGTTCTTTCTCCATTTTAACAATTTTAAGTTCACGCCTTCACTGAATCGTTGTCAAATGAGAAAAAAAACAAAAGAATGCCATTTTTTTTTAATTATCCCGCCTCTGAAAAATGGCTTAAAAAGGTGGTATACTTATTTGTGGCAAGTGATATTAATATATTTAGAAAACGGGTACTTATCAAACAGCCCTCGTAATCTAATCAATAGTTCAAAACGTGTTGTTTGACTATAAATCAGTGGTGCCATAAACAAACTTTAGATTTCTAATGTTGTCAGTTCGTTGCAGAGTTATCGTAGGACGACTATATTATTAGTGTTCATTAAAGGTAGATTGAAAGTTCTAATGAAGCGCTGAGGCTTAATTCGATTTAACCTAATCGAATTTCCAGAGCTGATTGAAAATAAATCCTTATTAATTCTTCCAGGAATATGTAGAAGCTTATCGATTATTCCTATAATTGAATAATGGTTATTCTAGAAGAAAAGGTAGGTAAAATATTAAACTTAAGAGATATAGTATCAAAAATTTTGGTGAAATTTTGTTTTGCGCTAGCATGTTTTGAAGAATGTATTTTTTGATTAATGGAGCTGTTGGTTGTTAAGATTATGCTATGTACCTACGTTTCATTGTTGAAGTGTAATCGTTTGTTCCAGAAAACAGTAATAAAAAAACGGCCAAGTGCGAGTCGGACTTGCGCACGAGAGTTCCGTAGAAAGATTTTAACGCTTTTCCGCAGAGTTTTATGAAGTGCAGTGTTAGCAGAGCCCTGCTCCTAAGCAAAATGTACGCAGTGTGGGGTCAACTTATATTGGAGTGGGAAATCTACAGACAGACATAAAAAATTAAGATTTTGAGAACTTTTCGAGTGGTTATGCTGAGCTACCTTCATACCAAATTTCAAGTTTCTAGGACATCTGGAAGTACCCTTCAGGTTTTTGGATTCCGGCAATTTGTATGCAAATAGCCTTTGTAATGACTGTATCTTTTGATTGCATTGATTTAGAAGGTTGATGTTTTCACAGCTTCAAGGGACCGCAGGCTTGAGTATTTGATATTAATTTCAGCATGCTACCTCCACGCGTTCCAGAGAAAAAAGGTTTTGACAGACAGACAGACAGACATACAGACAGACAGACGGACAACAAAGTGATCCTATAAGGGTTCCGTTTTTTCCTTTTGTGGTACGGAACCCTAAAAATAATAATGAAAAACAACAAATCCAATGGTATTAAGCGTGAAAGAAACACGAAAATACGCGCCGGGGTCTAATAAACCGCGAATTCATAACCGCGCGATGTAGTGCCGGCATAAAATCAGAGCGGCCACTATAACCCGAAGCCCATCTTATTTTTATGCTTTATAAGACTTAGTTTTATGTCGTATCCTACTGGGGAATTTACGGGGCGCGGTCAGAGGTCGTTTATAATATATATTTATGTGTATGTTGGCGTTTTGCGCGAAGACGCGCGACATGTCGAGTGAAGTGCCTAAATAATATATTTTCACGACATCAAAAAATTTATGAAACGTTTTTTAGGGTTCCGTACTTCAAAAGGAAAAACGGAACCCTGATAGGATCACTTTGTTGTCCGTCTGTCTGTCTGTCTGTCAAGACCCTTTTTCTCTGAGCATGCTGATATTAATATCAAATATTGAAGCCTGCGGTCCCATGAAGCTGTGAATAAATCAAACTTCTAAGTAAACGCAATCAAAAGATACAGTCATTAAAAAGGCTATTTCCATACAAATTCCATGCAAAATTGCCGAAATCCAAAAACCTAAAGAGTACGAGGGCTGTTTGATAAGTACCCGTTTTCTAAATATATTAATATCACTGGCCGCAAATAAGTATACCACCTTTTTAAGCCATTTTTCAGAGGCGGGATAATTAAAAAAAAAATGGCATTCTTTTGTTTTTTTTCTCATTTGACAAAGATTCAGTGAAGGCGTGACCTTAAAATTGTTAAAATGGAGAAAGAACAGTATCGGTCTGTAATTAGATTCTTATTTTTGGAAGGAAAAACATGTGATTAAATAAAAGTAAGAATGCAAGCGGTTTACCATGAATGTGCTCCTTCTATGACAACCGTCAGATATTGGTATAACGAGTTTAAGCGGGGGAGAACAACCGTCTTTGATGAGGATCGCCCAGGCCGGCCAGTTGAGGTGACTACAGACGATATGGTTAAGAAAATTGAAAATATCGTTTTAGCCGACCGCCGAATTAAACTTCGAGAAATCGTTGATGCTGTAAACGTTTCAATCGAGAGGGTACAACACATATTAGAGGAAAAATTGGGTATGAAGAAAGTATCGGCGAGGTGGGTGCCGCGTTTTACTCACGGAGGAGCAAAAACGGAACCGACTGACTACTTCGGAGCAGTGTTTAGCCGTGTTCAAACGTAACCCGAAGGAGTTTCTTCTTCGTTTCGTGACCGTGGACGAAACGTGGGTCCACCACTACACCCCGGAAATGAAAGAGCAGTCGAAGCTCCAAGAAAACAAAAACCGTCCCATCGGCTGGAAAGGTCATGGCGACCGTTTTTTGGGATTCGCAGGGTATTATACATATTGACTATTTAGAAAAGGGAAAAACAATAACAGGGCAGTACTATGCCAATTTATTGGATGAATTTGACGCCGTGTTGAAGGACAAACGACCCCATTTAAAAAGAAAAAAGTACTGTTTCATCACGACAACGCCCCGGTTCATTCGTCCAGAGTTGTGACGGCTAAATTAGCACAGTTACGCTACGAACTATGGTCTCACCCCCCGTATTCTCCAGATTTGGCCCCATGCGATTTCTTTTTGTTTCCCAACCTAAAAAAATGGCTCGGCGGCAAGCGATTTGGATCAAATGACGAAGTCATTGCCGCCACAGAGGCCTATTTTAATGACTTTCCAAAATCACACTTTTTGGATAGTTTATTGAAGCTTGAGTATAGGTGGAACAAATGTATAGAGTTAAAAGGTGACTACGTAGAAAAATAAATGCATATATACAAAAGAAAATGTTTTTTTTTCATAAACGGGTACTTATCAAACAGCCCTCGTACTTCCAGTTGTCCTAGAATCCTAGGAACTTAAAAATTTGGTATGAAGGTAGCTCTTATAGCACAACCACTCACAAAAGCCTTAAAATCTAAAAATTTTATGTCTGTCTGTAGATTTAGCAGACCAATATAAGTTGACCCCACACTACATACATTTTGCTTAGGAGCAGGGCTCTGCTAACACTGGACTTATTAAAACATTTTCCCTAGTGTTTTAAAGAGTTCAGTCCAGCGTTAAAATCTTTTTACGGAACCCTCGTGCGCGAGTCCGACTCGCACTTGTCCGGTTTTTTATACGACAAGGAAGGCAAACGAGCAAGTGGTAAGTGATCACTGATCACCGCTGCTCATAGACACCCGGAACCCCAGGGGTTTGCAGGTGCGTTGCCAGCCTAAAGGGCTAAGATGAAATGCCTCTTGTGCCCGTGATTTCCTCGGCTGTCTTACTCTCCACACCGGAACACAACAGTGCAAGCACTGCTGCTGCAACATTCTCCAATCCTCCAACAGCCACAGTGGTTTGACCTATGGCCTCTCAGGTGGTCGTGGGTTCGAGACCCAGCTCGCACCTCTGAGTTTTACGCAATTTATGTCATCATCATCATCACCCTATTTACGTCCCACTGCTGGGCACAGGCCTCCTCTCCGAATGAGAGGGCTTGGGCTATAGTTCCCAAGCGGGCCCAGTCCGGATTGGGAACTTCACACACACCATTGAATTGCTTCGCAGGAGTGTGCAGGTTTCCTCGCGATGTTAAGCTCATGATAAATTACAAATGTAATTTCGCCCATAAATTCCGAAAAACTCAAGGTGCGAGCCGGGATTTGAACCCTCGACCCTCTGCTTCAGAGGCGATAGGTCAAACCACTAGGCTATCACGGCTTACGTACGGAATTTACGTGCGAAATTATATAATTTATGATATGATATGATAATATTATCATGAGCTTTTCAGTGAAGGAAAACATCGTGAGGAAACCTGCATACTCCTGCGAAGCGATTCAATGGTGTGTGTGAAATTCCCAATCCGCATTAGGCCCACGTGGGAACTATAGGCCAAGCCCTCTCATTCTGAGAGGAGGCCTGTGCCCAGCAGTGGGACGTAAAATAGGCTGATGATGATGATGAGATCCTATTTAGGTATTCTCAATTGACAATAATACGTAATTCAATCAGAAATGATGATATCCGCAGTAGAACTAAAGTTACCGACATAGCCCGAAGAATTGCGAAACTTAAGTGGCAGTGGGCGGGGCACAATGCTCGCAAAACTGACGGCCGATGGGGTCAGAAGGTTCTCGAATAGCCGGGAGACGAGCTGTCGGTAGGCCTCCAACAAGATGGAGCGACGACCTGGTAAAGATCGCGGGACCGCGGTGGATGCGGAAAGCACAAGACCGGTCTCAGTGGAGAGCCATTGGGGAGGCCTACGAGTATGTCCAGCAGTGGACGTCTTTGGGCTGACATGAAGATGATGAATAATAAGCAATTTATTGTATCAGGCGTTACTTAGCGGAGGTCCATAATTTATGAACTACAAACAAATTTACTTTGCTCACAGTAATTGTTTATAAGTATGTACACGTATACGTTTATAGGTTGTACGACTGTTTGTACCAAATTCCCTTTTTAAAGTCCCTCTGGATTGACACGGGATGCTCAAGGTTCAGTGGTTTTGTGGAATGGAACCGCAGGATTTTAGGGTCCAATGCTTAAAAACCTTTTGACAGGAAAGTATTCGTGCAAAAAACGGAAAGACGGATTCTTTTTTATTAAAATCGCTTTTTTTTACTGCAGAGGTGTCTCGAGGTATCGCCAATCATACGACGCATGCTTTATTTTTTTTTTGCCCTTTGGGCTAATGTTACTAAGACTACTAATGTGACGAATGTACGAAGTCCGCTTTAAAAACAAATTAAAAAAAAAGAGTATAAGTACATGATGTGTTCAATTGGCACTGTTTTTATAATAATCTGAAAGTCGCATTGCGTCCATGGTTTCGAAGGGCCTCAACGTCGCGTCCGAAAAGTCGAGGTATTTAAATAAATATATTTTTACGCGATTAAGTCCCGAGTATCACGATAAAGTGTCTAGATGTGCTTTTGACAATTCAGTCACGTTTTGGATTGGCTAATGAAATTATGAGTCAATCACAAAGACAATAAACATACTTGAAAGAAATGTCAAACAAACCTCTTGATACTCAATAATTCCTGAGTAGAGATCAAACTCTGGTCAAGGTTTCACGGATATGGCAGTACCGCAAAACCTTCTAAAAAGTGTTAACACAAGTGCCCTTCATTCTTATCGGAGACTAGTTGGCTCATTCCGGAACTCGTAAAAAGGACTAACTAAACCAACTACCATACAAGATAACGAAACGCGCCGCCAGCAGATAAAACAAACAATGGACATAAAAATGTATGAGACAACAGAAATCAAAGAACACCAACCGACTAGTAGAACTTGAGCCCCCGCGCCCCGGTAAGACTGTACTCCCCTAGGCTCACTCGGGGGCGTATCAAGAAGACACAGAGATCCAAGTTAAATGGTTTTATTGACCTTGTAACATAAATTATTAGGGTATGAGGGTATGTCTCGTTTCGACCTGAAACAGCGGGGAGGGATATAAAATGGGTATAAACTTGGCTCGACTCAAAATGGCAATAAATTTTGTTATAGTGTAGTTTTACTGCTACACTAAGTGTGAGTATAAATTAAGTGTGAGTAGGTATGTTATGTGTGCTATTTTTATGGTGTCACTGTTTGTGTATGGGTTGGGCCTATTTATGGTGTTTGTTTGTCGAGCTGGCTCGTTTCAAATTGGCTTGACTGTTTTCTTCTTTATTTTGCCATCTCGATCCAAACTTTCGGGACACTGTTTTTAGGCAAACAATCAACTGGTTCGCCTGGTGGTAAAGTGATTACCAGTGCCCGTAGACATGCGCAACTCCGGGGGGTTCGCAGATGCGTTGCCAACCTAGAGGGCTAGGATGAAATGCCTCTTGTGTGTGTGATTTCCTCAGCTGTCTTACTTCCCTAATTCGGGACACAATAGTACAAGCACCGAACGAAAGAAAGAGACAAAGAAAACATTTATTTTAATCGTGACATTAATATGAGGTAACAAGAAGAAAAGACACAGGATAAAGATCGAATTGGTCCCAACTCAGGTCAACGCTGGTCTTCTATTGGGATCACTGCTGCTTAGCGGCAGGATTTGCAAGTAGGATCACCAGCAGCAATCATGACGGACCTCTCACAAGGTCTTACCACCCGCGAAATTGCACGATTGGACTTATTGGCCAACTATTCGGTCGTTCCATAGGTGCAAACAGGTCAATGATGATTTTAAATCCTCTCATTCTCCAAGAAGTCGCAGTGAAACGGAAAGACTGGCCTGTCAGATTGGCTGACTGAGTAACTCAAAAAGAATCTTTCCCTCACAAAGGAAAAGAACGAAAGAAAAAGAAAATTAAGCGTAAGACAACAAAGAAAAAATGCAAAAAAAAATTAGTAATTTTGAATTCCTTTTTTTTAAAGACTTTATTCTACCACTTTATCGGCTGGCGCGGCTATTACACCTAGGTTATCACACGAGGGCTTAAACCTAAGGAATTCAGCAGGAAACACAACTTTAAAACACTCAAAATTTTCTCAACTGTTAAGACCAAGTTTCCTTGATGCCATCTTATCTCAAAGCGGGCGTAAGTTCGTTCTAAGTGCAGCTTAAAGCTTAAGATCTCCTTGAACTTTTTAAGCCCCGTCTTTTTGAGATATTTGTGTTAAGACAGGGTTAATGCACTCGGATGGCAAGGGAAGGAATTAAGACGGAGAAATGTGTACGCGGTGTTAGACGTCGCACATTTAATCTACGATTTCGTTTTCGTAATGGTGGAGTTGTGAAGCCATCCGCAGTCAACTCAGCGCCAGAATAAATAAAAATGTTGTAGCTGAGTGCGAGATAATTTCGCATTCAACCTAAAAAATTCGAGTGCGAGACGGATTTTCACAACGCGAGTTCTATAGCTAACTTTTACCTACCTACTTAAATAAATAAAAGATCATTTATTCACAAAAAAATAATCCCTACAAGTCCCTACACGTTTTCTGTTTACTTGGGAAGACCAACGAATAGATAGAGAGACATGCGCATAACATCGCCATCCTTATAAGGGTCCCGTTTCCCCGTTTTGTGGCACGGAACTCTAAAAAAAGGACATGAATGTGAAAAAAAAGCTAAGGCATTCGGTCTCAATAATAAGTAATTAGCAGATGACTAGTATTTTTCAATGTGTTGCCATTGTGAACATAAATCGGAATTTTACGGTCCAAAAACTTCAATAAACAGATAAATATTAACCAAACGCTCACACAAACATAAAACACTATAGACTCCATCCGTTATATAATTAAAACGAATAAGTTTACAGCAATCCAAACTGAATCCCTAATAAAATTTGTTTAAACCAGCTACTGTAGCTAAAAATAGTACTTATACAGAAAAGCCAGTGAAACCGATGAAAGAACTGTAAAGTTATAGGAAACCAAATAAACTTGGAAACGAGGAACAGAGCAAATTGAGGTCTTGTTTGGGGTTACCTAATGATTCAGCGACAATAAAATTCTACGCAGATTATTGATTGGCAGACACCGTTTCGCGGAGTAACGGTACACCGATGGATTTGTTCGCAGATGTATTGTTCGCAGACAAAAATATTTCATGACAACTAGTTGTTTAGTTGATTTATGTGTCGGTACAGTAAGCAGAATAACTATTGACTTTCTGGACGGTGTCGGCAGAGCTTCGTTGACGTATCTCTAACTAACCTAAACTTGTTATTCGTGGATACCCACACAAAGCTTGTAGGTATTGAAAACGTTTCCCAGTTAGACCCCACTTACTGTACTTAAAAAATCCGACGCATGAACTATTTGTTTTTTGAAAATCATTATTTAACTTCAATACCTACAGCAAACTTTTGCGTCCATCGTAAACTAGATGCGAGTTACGAAACTGTTCTCTCAAAGCCCGATGATTTATACTAGAATATTTAAAAACATCTTTCGGAAAAAACCGCAAAGACTTTGAGTCCAGAGTAATGAGGAAAGTTAGCTTCCGAGTTGTTTTGCTTCTAGTTGCGAAGTTACGTGGACCTCCTTTTATTTATTAGACTCGTAAAATATGCCAACATCGATCTCATAATCTGAGAGGAAAAATGTGCTTCAGAACTAAATGCTCAAGTTAGTTCAGTTAGAAATTGTTTCAGGACTATTTTTAAACCCCCGACGAAAAAGAGGTTATAAGTTTGACCTGTGTATCTGTCTGTGGCATCATAGCTCTCAAACGGATGGACCGATTTCGATCCGGTTTTTTTAATCGAAAGCTAGTTTAATCGAGGTGGTTGTTAGCTAAGTTTCATTAAAATGGGTTCACCCGTTTTAGAAATATTGAACTTTAAAATGACAATGTCGGGGGTTTTTCAACTTTTCTAAGTTGGTTAGGTTATTTACGGAAAAATTAGAGAAATTCTATGAAAAAGCCGTGACAGCCTAGTGGTTTGACCTATGGCCTCTTAAGCAGAGGGTCGTGGATTAAAACCCCGGCTCACACATTTGAGTTTTTCGGAAACTACGTGCGAAATTACATGTTGCAATTTATGACGAGGTTTTTGGTAAAGGAAAACATCGTGATTAAGCCCGCAAACTCCTGCGATGGTGCGTGCGAACTTCCCGATCCCATTATTATATAGTCCAAGCCCTTTCGTTTTGAGAGGAGACCTGTGCCCAGCAGTGGGACGTAAAACAACGCCGGTGATGATGATTTGACGACCGGATAGCCTAGTGGTTAGATATGTATATATTAAAGTTTATTGAAAGTATCGAATGGAACCTAGCTAGGAATGAAGTAAAATGAAATAAAACCTAGGGCATGCAAGAGTGCTTCGATTGATAGCAAACAAAGGCACTCGTATGTACTCAGCTCTCTCTGCAAAGTACTTGACCGGCTCCCCATGCAGTGTAATAGACAGACGGACCGAATGAATATTAGTAATGAGTAAAGGGTTTGTATTTCCTTTCATACCATGATTGAAGGTCATAACGTAATACTTTTTATAATTATCACTAGTCAACAAATTATTTTTCTGACACTGTTCAGGATTATTTTACCAATTTATGATCTCAATAGGAGTATTTACCAGATCGTCCGTCCACCTTGCGGGAGGCCTACCAACACTTCGCCTTTCGGTACGCGGGCGGATGTTTTTATCTCCAAAATATCTAAATGAATACTTCTGTAAACAATATTAAAATCGTTAGAGTCAAGTCGATGATTGTTGTGTACCTACTACGAACGACTGTGCCCTAAGCACGACTTGTCGAATCCTGCGTCACGTAAAATCGAATAGTAAACTTGTATGACGTTTGGAACAGCGCCCGCCCGTGAGCGTATTTGGAACTAAAATTTAGTATGAGATTTCTCGATCTCGATACGATAACCGTAACGTAACGCAGGATTCGACAAGTCGTGCTTAGGGCACTGAAATGCTGATCCTACCGACTGCGCCTTGTAAAGTTAATTGAATATATCAGAGGCGAATAATAACACCCACAGGTTGGTTATAGACTGATTTATTCATATACCCATTTTTTACATTATAAATATTCTACAGGCAAGCTGTTGAGACAATTTAAACTATAAAAATGCTACCACAAAATGTACACAGTTCGAACAATAAACTTTTCTTTCTTTCAATTAAACCGCTGTCTTGAAGTGTGGTTTAAGTTAAAAAAGTAGATTATACTTACCTATCTACATCTACGTAAATGACCACGGTGCAAATAGCTCGCTAATCGTGGATGACCCGTTATTGATGAGCGGCAATTAATCAACCTCAGCTGTCTCGCTTGTCTTTTGGCAAACGGCCGGTTAGCGGGAATATCGTATTACCGGCTCTTGATGATAATTATGATTGGCCGATGAAGGATAGACAATAGGGAAAAGCCGTGGTAGCCGTGGTACGCTACTAGAATACACCTGCATTTTTGTAATCTTCTCTTTGTATATTTGTTTTATATTCTTTTTATGTATAAATTACTGTAACATAATGTCGGCCTCACATTTTGTATGATGTACTAGATCACCTGGTGGTTCCAACGAAAGACCAGCTCTGGCTGCAAGGCCAGCATCACGCTGAGTTGGGACCAGTTCGTGATAATCTTTACTCTGTGTCTTTTGTCCTTGTTACCTCGTATTAATGTCACGAATAAATGTTTGCTTTCTTTCTTTCTTTCCATTTCTTACTCAAATAATATAATCAGTCAGTACCTTCTTAATGCAAAAATAACCGATTTTATCGCGTACACAAAACATAATACAAATGGCCGGCGTGTCAAACCCACATCCGCGGGATTGGTTAAAGTTAGGTAATTAGTTAACTTTGTTAGGAACATCTGCACCGAATAGTTCGGTGCTGTGTGCCGCGTGACTTCGTGTGTTAGTTGATGTTGAGAGTTTCAGGGTGTTATAATTAAAAATAATTATTAAAAGCCGAGTTAGCATGGTTGCCTGGTAGAGATCGCTCTATCCATAGCGATAAGGACACCCATTGCTACCTTGTATTTTCTTTGTACTTACCTTTTTTCTGTTTAGTTTGTTAATTGGTGTCCAATAAAGAGTTTTTGTATTGTATTGTAGCTTAGTGGTTTGAATTACGGCCTCTCAAGTAGAGAGTAGTGGGTTCGAGGCCAGGCTTGCACCAGTTGCATCTCAGAGTTTTCCGCTGTACTAAACTTTCACAATAACATAAAAAGTAAGAACAAATGTAGTACAAATAATTTACTGTTAAAAAATACATTTTTAATACAATATTTTTTGCAGCCTGTACTTTTTGTTGACCGTACTTGCATTGTTATCCAACTTATGCAATTCTGAATTTCAAGTCTATGCAATCAGCTGTTGAAGAGTTCTCTCCTGCGGAGACGATCCTGGCCGGATCATCAGAACTTCACTGGGTATCACTGGACTTTCACAAATATGCCAAATTCCAACTCAATCAGATACCAACAAGTGGTCGAAAAAGGGTTTGCAAATTTTGAACCTGACAACTTAAGTACCTACTTACATAGCTACTAAGCTACATAGGTGGCCACTTACATACATGTAACATACATACATACATTATATTACGTAAGTTGCCAGCTGCAAAACAAAGCTGTTGGTATCTGATTGAGTTGAATTTTGGCATATTTGTGAAAGCCCGGTGACACCCAATGAAATTCTGGTGGTCCGGCCAGCATTGAATCTGCAGGAGAGAACTCTTAACGTTGGAACAGTGAACGTCAAAAGGATGTTTAAAAAAAACATGGCTTTTTCGGTTAATATAACAGCTAGGCTTCTACAACAGCATTTGTTCCACACCCAAAGTCTTGTTAATCTTTAATAAAGGTTCCCCGAACTATTGAAATGCAAACTCGTTGTTGTAAACTGGACCATAGCGAAGTTCCTAATTAGAGACAACTTTTAAAAGTTCTGAATAAAACCGACCAACTGCGAGTCGGACTCGCTCACGAAGGGTTCCGTACTATAGTAATATATCTTTTAAACGGTTTTAATTTTACTGTTTGACCTAGGAGTTGATCTAGTCCCAAATTAAGCAGAGCTTGTGTAATGGGTTCTAGACAATTGATAAACATATTTGTATAGAAAAAAAAAACACATACAAAACCCGAGAACAAACATTCGTATTAATCATACAAATTTCTGCCACGAACACGACCGGGGCACGAACCCGGGACCTCAAGCTTCATAGTCAGATTCTCTGATCACTAAGGATTGTTGTTTTAGCCCTTACAGTACATTTTCTATTACGGTTCTAAACATTAGTAGTAACTCGATTCGAAAACTCGTACTCGACCTACAGAAGGCTTAGTAATACGAACCCGTTGGCACGCTTCGTATATGGAACTCTAAAAAACTATGATTCCCGAGAACCAACAAAAAGTATAAAGTAGGAAACTATTGAAAACATCGGGCTGTGAATAGCCTTCGTCGTCTCGGCTTGGGATAATTATAAAGTTTGTGTTCACGTAACTCAGACGAACTATGTTATAGATAGGGTACAATTTGGTTAGGTATTTATGAGAATACTAGGCTTTTGAACATGGATGCATGTAAATATGATATTAATAGAAATAATCAGCATCATGTCAGCCGAAAGACGTCCACTGCTGGACATAGGCCTCCCCCAATGATCTCCACTCAGACCGGTCTTGTGCTTTCCGCATTCACCGCGATCCCGCAATCCACACCAGGTCGTCGCTCCATCTTGTTGGAGGCCTACCCACAGCTCGTCTCCCTGTCCGTGGACGCCATTCGAGAACCTTCTGGCCCCATCGGCCATCAGTCCTGCGAGCAATGTGCCGCGCCCACTGCCACTTCACATTCGCAATTATTAATAGTAAACTAAAAACTAATGTACCTATCTATGTTCTTAAGTGGCAGCGTTTGGATGGGCGGAATCAGCGTGAAAACAAACACACGCTTGGTATAGCACAGACGTACCGTATTGTACGTGTAATTATGTGTGGAGCAGCAAAGGTAATTTAAGTTACCGTATTATTATACAATGCAGTGTCCTTTGATACACATCCCGGGTTGCCTTGAAATTTGGCAAAACACACACTTTGGATTAGACATAATAATTTGCAAGTGAAGGGTACACGGGAAGAACACATGTCTGGTCACATTTTTTAAACAAGATTCTAATCTCAAAATGTAGAGCACTCAATAGACTACAAGTTACCACTCAGTTACAGATACAAATGTTTGTATCTTGTGTTATGTAACTTCTCTTCTTTATCGCTTTAATAACCAACTTAGATAAGTTGAAAAACCCCCGACATTGTCATTTCTAAGTTCAGTATTTCAAAAGCGGGTGAACCGATTTTAATGAAACTTAGCTAAGAACCGTCTCGATTAAACTTCGGTCAATACGTTTGGAATTTGATGCTACAGACAGATACACAGGTCAAACTTATAATACCCCTCTATTTCGTCGGGGGTTTAAGAAGGGTGTATTCGAAAAATATTTGAACAGTTAAAAACATCGTTCCAAACTTTTAAATCGCGATAGCTCAAAAGTTGCCAAGGCAACTGGACATGCTCTTTCCGTGTACCCTTCAAGTTTAGTATAGTTTGCAATTGCTTTGATTACCCATACAAAAGGAAAACTATTGCATTGTTGGCTACTCTGACCTACATACGCTTGGTATTTTCCAACAAATAATTGCTGTACAACTCCGAATTATTGGTAAAGTGGGACGCACGTGTCTGGAATAAACATTAGTTTGCTGTTTGGTTTCCAAAGTAGGCACTGGCCAGATTTACGCGAACTACGAGTACTTATAATCGTCCCACGATAACTCTGCATAAGATATTAATTGGAAACCCAGAAAAATCACGCTGTGGTAATACTTTTTTCATGTCACTTAGACATTTCTTTAATTAAAAATAATAATGATAGTAGCAATCAAAAGTTGCTGCTTTTTTTTAATATGGCTCTGTCCATTGGAGGACAAATTTCGCCAGTGTTTAGTACCCATACCAGCAAGCTACAGCAAACCCATAGACACCCGCAACCCCGGGGTTGCAGTGGTAATCACTTCCCATCAGGTGGCCCACTTACTCGTTTGCCTTCCTCGTTGTATAAAAAAAGAAAACGAAATGTAAGAAGTATTTTAATGTTGGATGATGAATGAACGATGACCATGCTTATCTAATCAAAAGTTCAAAACGTGTTGTTTGACTATAAATCAGTGTTGCCATAAACAAACTTTAGATTTCTACTGTTGTCTGTTCATTGCAGAGTTATCGTGGGACGATTATACCACACCACAAAGCAGCGTATAACAGAGCGCCTAGTGTAATCGCCGACCAGGCCAAGAAATACGTCTCGATCGCGTTCGCGTTTAACAATTCTCATACTATTTGACACTTTAACGCAAACTCGATCGAGACGTGCTTTTTGATTACACTAAGGGCACTGAGCGTCTAGTGTAATCAACGACCAAAAACGTCTTGATCACGTTCGCGTGGTCTTAAATACTATGGGAAAATTGGCAGCGTTACTAGTGGCACGTATCAACAACAAACAATTCTCATACTGTTTGGTATTTCAACACAAACGCATTCGAGACTATTTTTTGGCCGACGATTACACTAGAGTCTCAGTAATCAGCGGCCGAAAATACGTCTCGATCGCATTCGCGTTAATGCGTGCCAATACTATGACTATGACAAGGACGATAAAACCAAAAGGACTGCCAATGACTATACAATGTCGCGTTCCTGTAAAATAATAAGCCTGGCTGTAGCTAGTTTCACTATAGAGATCTCCTTACCATTATTTTCGTGTGACACTTAAACCTCTGGCTAACACAATAATGCAATCTATGAACTGAAAGAAAAAACGAATTTCGATGGCGCTATCGTGTTAGCCAGAGGTCTAAATGTCATACCAAATGAATGGTACAGAGACCCGTAGTAAAACTAGCTACAGCAGGCTTATTATTTCAAAGGAACGCGACATCGTATAGACACTGGCAGTCCTCTTGGTTTTATGGTCCTTGGACTATAAGAATAATACGTTGAAAGGACGTGTCCGCTAGAGGCGCTGCCGATTCGCCCATAGTAATTGAAACGTTAACGTTGAACTTCAAGCGGCACATATCCACAACAAATTAGTCTCATATTTAACACTTTAACGCAAACGCTTTCGAGACGTATATTGTTAATTGCACACTGAGGGTCGAACACGAGTTTCCGAATCCTGCGTAACGTTACGGTTATCGTATCGAGATCGAGAAACCTCATACTAAATTTTAGTTCCAAATACGCTCACGGGCGGGCGCTGTTCCAAACGTCATCCAAACGTAATTTTACGTTACGCAGCATTCGTAAAGTCGTGCTCCACCATCTGAACCAAATTCACAGATTTAAGTACAGCATTAAAATCAGTTTTAATTGTACGAGGGCTGTTTGATAAGTACCCGTTTATGAAAAAAAAAACATTTTTTTTTGTATATATGCATTTATTTTTCTACGTAGTCACCTTTTAACTCTATACGTTTGTTTCACCTATACTCAAGCTTCAATAAACCATCCAAAAAGTATGATTTTGGAAAGTCATTAAAATAGGCCTCTGTGGCGGCAATGACTTCGTCATTTGATCCAAATCGCTTGCCACCGAGCCATTTTTTTAGGTTGGGAAACAAAAAGAAATCGCATGGGGCCAAATCTGGAGAATACGGGGGGTGAGACCATAGTTCGTAGCGTAACTGTGCTAATTTAGCCGTCACAACTCTGGACGAATGAGCCGGGGCGTTGTCGTGATGAAACAGTGCTTTTTTCTTTTTTAAATGGGGTCGTTTGTCCTTCAACACGGCGTCAAATTCATCCAATAAATTGGCATAGTACTGCCCTGTTATTGTTTTTCCCTTTTCTAAATAGTCAATATGTATAATACCTTGCGAATCCCAAAAAACGGTCGCCATGACCTTTCCAGCCGATGGGACGGTTTTTGCTTTCTTTGGAGCAGGTTCACCCGGTAAAATCCACTGCTTCGACTGCTCGTTCATTTCTGGGGTCTAGTGGTGGACCCACGTTTCGTCCACGGTCACGAAACGAGGCAGAAACTCCTTCGGGTTACGTTTAAACACGGCCAAACACTGCTCCGAAGTAGTCAGTCGGTTCCGTTTTTGCTCCTCCGTGAGTAAACGCGGCACCCACCTCGCCGATACTTTCTTCATACCCAATTTTTCTTCTAATATGTGTTGTACCTTCTCGATTGAAACGTTTACAGCGTCAACGATTTCTCGAAGTTTAATTCGGCGGTCGGTTAAAACGATATTTTCAATTTTCTTAACCATATCGTCTGTAGTCACCTCAACTGGCCGGCCTGGGCGACCCTCATCAAAGACGGTTTTTCTCCCCCGCTTAAATTCGTTATACCAATATCTGACGGTTGTCATAGAAGGAGCACATTCATGGTAAACCGCTTGCATTCTTACTTTTATTGCATCACATGTTTTTCCTTCCAAAAATAAGAATCTAATTACAGACCGATACTGTTATTTCTCCATTTTAACAATTTTAAGTTCACGCCTTCACTGAATCGTTGTCAAATGAGAAAAGAAAACAAAATAATGCCATTTTTTTTTAATTTTCCCGCCTCTGAAAAATGGCTTAAAAGGGTGGTATACTTATTTGCGGTCATTGATATTAATATATTTAGAAAACGGGTACTTATCAAACAGCCCTCGTATGTATTAAAAACACGAAAATATTCCGAACTTGTTATATTAACCGATAATGAAAAGCAAACTGATGGGTACCGACAGCAAAGGGTCTCATTATGCCGACGCTACTTTCGTTAGGGTTGGCACTTTGGTACTTTTTTATTTTTTCGTACCTACATTTCAAGGACAACAAAATCGTATGTAAACCAACTCGGTATTAATTCTCCTTTTAGATTTGAAACTAGCTGTTGCCCGCAACTTCGTTGATTTTTCGGTTGTCGCTATCCCGCGGGAACTGTATAATTTTCCCGGATAAAAAGTAGTTTAATTTCGATTAGTGCAGCGGTTTACCCGTGAAGAGGTAACAAACAGACAGACAGAGTGACAGAGTTACTTTCGCATTTATAATATTAGTTAAGATTAAGATAGCAGGCCTGGCGAACTTCGTACCGCCTAACAATGTGTATGGGAAAATTAAATTGTCGTTTTTAGTGTTTTCTTCGCAATTTTTCCATATCTTCTCACCGTTTAAATTTTGATTTTGATTTATATTATTTATTTTGACACTACAATTGTATCTGTAGCCAAGCAAAGGGTACTTCTATTTTTGCAGCTAACTTGTCTTTCGGAATATAAATTATTAACCTAACGTAGCATGAATTAGGTTACTTTTACGATAATATTGGAAAAATGTCGTTTTCAATAGAAAGCGCTTCTCGGAAGAACAATTTGTTTTGAGATTTTTTTTTTGTGTACAAATATAGATTCGAGGTTGTACCATCTTTATGCCCATAAAGCAGCGTCTTCAAAGGTACTCGTATGTAAATAATGTAATATTATAAGGATGTAATCCGTTGTCAGGTACTTATAAAGAAAGAAAGAAGACATTTATTCACTTTCACAAGAAGACACACAAATACAAGAAAATACACACAATTTCACACATTTATAACACATGATTTCCTTTAATTTGGTCTCAGGACAATTTTATTCATGTCAATGTCGCGCGATGTTTATTTGTTTTGTTGGCAACCCTGGAGTATTCATTTCCGAAGCGTTGGCAGCCTATTTGCTGAATAAATAATTTGATTGAAATTCAATTAAATTTCGTATCTTTACACATGATTTGGAAGGGCCGACCATCGGGACTTCAAAGAGAGACTTTGGGAGAACTGTACCTACAGTTCTACAGTTAACAAACTTTGGTAGGTACCTACTGCTAGCTATGTTCGAAAATATACAACTATTTCAACATGATAACATCGCGAGACACAATCATAGTGAAATATCCGGAATGGAACAGACGGGTCTTGTTTTGCTGATTTTGGAAGGATACGAAGGATAGAAAGGACCTCAGAGGCCCGAGTACGAATATTCGTAACCTGCGTCACGTATACTTAATCCAATAGTAAACGTTGTCGAGTTTGTATGACGTTTGGAACAGCGCCCGCCCGTGAGCGTATTTGGAACTAAAATTTTGTATGAGGTTTATCGATCTCGATACGATAACCGTAACGGTACGCAGGATTCGACAAGTCGTGCTCGACCCTCAGGGAAGGACTACGAATTAGTTCGAAACATGTCTAACTGAGAAATGCTTGGAAACAAAATAACGCATCGTGTATTTGAATACTGTACGACATTTTCCCTTGGCAGTGTCATTTTCGAGTTGTTGCGGAAGACCAGGAAATTACTTGTCTAACTTTTGCTTCGCAGCCATGCGTGGAAGCCGTGTGATATTATGATACAATACAATACAATACAATAACTCTCTATTGAACACCACATAACAGTCAAGACAAGAAATAAGGCACAAAGAAAATACAAGGTAGCAATGGGCGGCCTTATCGTTACAGAGCGATCTCTACCAGGCAACCATAATGGAATAAAGGTAAGAACATATTAAAGCAGGTGGTGCTAATTAAAAAGGTTATACAACAAATTACTAGGTGATACTATAAATTAGAAGTATAATTATGTTGCTATTCTATTTTACACTATGTAGGTACCGTGTCACAATACGCAAGCTATTGGACATTAAAAAGTTCCGCCATAATCCGCTAGATGGCGCTTTTCCGCACTTAGGCGAATAATATTAATTTAAATAGAATTAAAATTGCATCGGTTTTAAATAAATTAATTAACAACCGCTACTTGCACTTAGCCAACATAAAACACATAAAAAACTACATTACACACTACACAGAAACAATACGTTGGTATTCAAAAAGAGAAGCACGGACACGCCCATGGGCGTCGCCCAATTCAAAATCTTTTGGTTGTCCGTATCCGGTCCCACTCAACCATAAAACCGCTTGTACGGCTGGGAGACCCCACATTTCTCTACAACTCCTGAGTGGAACCAGCCAGCCCAGAACTTGGTAAGAATACTGATCGATTCTGTACTTTATCACTGTGTTACACTACTTGTGTCTTTTATTGTAATTTATTTAATTCTATAGGGTTTCCACTCTGTTACTCTGTCCGAAGCATTACTGTACCTTAATAGAGCTCCGGACAGTTAATTATAATTTAATCTTTCCCTATTTCACTGCTCTACGGTTATAGACGTAGCGCTTATTTTAAAACCTAACGTCTTCCTAGAACGGTTGGAATTTAAAGTTACAACGGTCACTTTGTTTAAATCTGTTATCCACTCTCACTAAAAACCTGTAAAAGCTTACTCTCTGACTCTAGCTAAATTGTAAATCCGTATGACCCTCCGTATTGCCATGCACTGCCAATCTGGTTCCCACTCCCTCGGGAATGGTCGGACTGGAAAGCGGAATATGGCAGTGCGAGCATACCATGGACGTTTGGCTCACACCAGCTTATTTACAGGGCAACTACGCTACCCGTGGGAAATCTCTCCACCCACTACTGGTTCCTAACGGACCCCTGCCGACCTCTCGCAGCCTACTCAGAGGCTAGCCGTTGGCACGCTACGGTCCCCTTCACACCATCTCAACACCACGTCATCACACGAGCCCCCTGGTCACTCCTGGTTGCTCTACGACGCCTGCGCCCTATCTTCGCCGTCGCCGGAGGATCCAGACACCCGAGGGAAGTGTAGGCCACATTAGCGTGTAATCGAACCCAGTATCTTCAAAAGTGTCTTCGAACTCAATCCCCTGAGATTCTCTATTCTAATTGTCAATTTAGCCTACCGATTTTGTTGCAATAAATGTATTAAACTTGTAATTTGTTTCCTTCACAAAACCCTAGGTAGGCTACCTTAAAACAGACTGTTTCCCCTCATGAAAACGGCCTGTGACAACCGTTGTACAGTCGAGTTCTCCAATATCTGTACAGCCAACGGTTCATAAATATCTAAACGCAGACCTTATGTAACTGGCAATTAGGTCTGTGTATAGGTATTTTTGAATTGTTGACTGTATAGATATTGGAGAACTCGACTGTATATGTTGCTACTCTATTTCACATTATGCATTTATATGTTTTAAGAGTAGGGCTCTTCTCGGTGGAGTCTATTGCCATTACCTATTCATTAACGTCACTCAAGCCTCTATTAGTTAAAATAGGTTTTGTCTTCTTCTTACTAACGGAAATGTCAATGTGACAAAAAACGACAAACATAGGTTTAACGGCATTTTAAGTTAAAATAGGTTTATGCATAATAATTATTAGGTAGTTAGGTTGTAAGTTGTACTGTAACTTGTAACTGTACTGTAAGTTTTTTATGAAACAAGTAGAGAAACAAAAAAGCTTGTCGTAGCTATTTTATTATTGACTGAAATCACCAGACTTTGTATACATTATGCCAATCACTTCACTAACATTATTTACCTAAGTATTTATAACTTCTGCTTCTTAGAATAACGTTCTTGTACCCCGCCAACCGAAGTTTCGCCGCAACTTGGGGCGACTGCCAAGTATTAATTGCAAAAGTTGTGATCGCCTCCGTACTTATTGACAGGCGAACGATGTTTATTATTAATGTTTTTTTTTGTTTGACAGTTGCTTAATTAAGACGTTCATTTTGTAGAGGTTAACTAGATAAAAATGTTCATTATTAGAGTAATATCAATTGGTTTGAATTACAAATAACTCGTCACAAGAATCCAGTCTCGAACATTTTTCCCGCTTTTCCCGAGTGTTTTAAATTTTCTAGTGGCAGCGGGCAGCAGAGCCCTACTCCTAAGCAAACAGTACGCAATGACGACCGAATAGCCTAGTGGTTAGAGACCCTGCTTATGAAGCTTGAGGTCCCGAGTTCGAATCCCGGTCGGGGCAGATGTTTGTATGATGAATACGAATATTTGTTCTCGGATCTGGGATCTTTAATCCTAATCCTAACTAATATTATAAATGCGAAAGTAACTCTGTCTCTCTGTCTGTCTGTTTGTTACCTCTTCACGCAAAAACCGCCCTACCGATCATGGTGAAACTTAACAAAAGATAGCTTGAACATCCGGGAATAACATAGGCTACTTTTTATCCCGGAAAACAGCCAAAATCCCCCGGGATAACGATAATTTGAGAAAATGGAATCGCGTACCCCCGAGGAACCTTTTCACAACAAAATTTACAATGATTTCTTTGGCAGATGTATCGTACGTCAATGTGACATTTGCAGTGATACGGTTCCACAGTCATACGATCAACAACGATTCAGTTCGCGCAATTCCGTGGAACCTTATCTTAATACATTTCATATTGAATTCTTTGTCGGATGTATGGTATGTCAATATGACATTTGTAGTGAAACGGTTCTGCAGCGAAAACGATCAATTGAATCTCCTTTTAATGGATATTTAGCTAGTTTTATAGACTTAAGAAAGAAATAATATAGTAAAACAACATAATGTATATTATTATGTCATTTATTCATTTAAAATTCACTGTTATACTTACAATTAAAAACATTAGATCTTCTTCCAACACACAATACGAGTATTATTGATGCCACTGTTTAGTCTTGAAGCTGTCATCCGCAATCGTGTAGCCGAAATTGTAAATCCGATCCAGAGTGCAATGACCGGCATCGCACAAGTAAAATCACAGTAGTCGTCAAGGTCCTTAAAGAAATAACTACAGAGAGAGAGAGAGAGAGAGAGAGAGAGAGAGAGAGCAAAAAATACAATCATTCGAATAACAACAAACGTGATATGAAGTAAACGCTTCTGTCACTATGACATTTGTTTTAACCATAGATCTACAGTTTTAACCTTACTCCGGAACAGTACATTTATGCATAAACTCTTTGGTGTTTACTAATAGTACCTCATTATTGTGTGTAGTAGGAACAAAGACAGCGGTGAATTTTAAATGTTACAGAAAAAAGTGCCTTTATTCAAGTAGAGGATCATTAGAGCATACGTAAATGTTATTTTCATAACCGTTTGATTCCTGTACTGCCGGGGCCCTCTTTCAGGCAGCCCCGTGCAACAAGAAGTGTAAAAAGGCATTGCCTCCAGAATATTCATTAGTAGAGGACGGAGCGGACCACTCACCTGCAGCAAGTAAAGAGCAGCAGGCGCAGCCCCCCGCCATAAAAAACACAAACTCTACTCATTCCTCCAAGCCATTGATAAGTAGCGAACCACTACGCTGCAGCTAGCAAAGTGGGAGGGGGAGCGAAACTTTGGGTTCGTAACCCCCCCCCCCCGTATCAAGAAGCGTACAAATAATTCTTCCCGAAACCATTTGCTTCTGGATATTGATAAGTAATGAAAATTAAATGAAATTATTAACTCCACAATAAATTCCATTTCCATACGATAAGTAAGTAAGAAAAAGTAAATTTGCAGTAAGCAGATTTATCAGTGGGCGTAGCCGCTCTGCAATGAAAATAATTCAAAAATAACATCTAGGCTCCTAGGCCATCATTCCTGAGAATGGCTTCCCAAATTAAATAGACCTAAACGCATGGGATAATGGACAGTTAATTATTATACTGGACTTAATTATATCCGCGGTATAGCAATAAACAAATTCTACGCGGACGAGGTCGCGGGCAACAGCTAGTATGTATATAAGTATGTATTTATCTATATAAGTATGTTTATCCGTTGTCCCTTTCACAACAAAGTACAGGCCCTTAGTACAGGCTTTGCCTAGTTTGGGACTAGGTCAATTGGTGTCAATTTGTCCCACGATATTTATTTATTTATTAATGTGGAGTCATTTTATATCGGTTACTCACATAGACAAACAACATAAATAAGTTGGTCAACTATTGCTAGGTTGGCAACGCGTCCTCAATGCCTCTGGTGTTTCAAATGTCTATGGGCAGCGGTGATCACTTTCCCGTCGTTTGACATCTAGGTACTCTTATAAAAAAAAAAAAACCCCGGTCTAACACAAGTCAAGTTAAAAACAATAGTCCGTTAACTTTCTCTCCCATAAATGCAAGCTCGTTGAATTACGTTTCTGTCCAACTATGTATATTGAGAGCTGTCCTGTCCGATTGCGGAAATGGCGATTGCGCATCTGATAAATTACGTATCTGTCCTAATAATAGGTACCAAATAATAATCCACCTGGACTAAAATTTGGCACGCACGCAGCTTTTGATACAGATAAGGATAAAGGACCATTTTATCCCAGAAAATTGTATAGTTCCCGCGGGATATCCTTAACAAAATTCAAAGCAGGCAAATTCATTGCAACATACTGTTATTCTCATCACCAAAATCGACACAGCACTGTACGGAGAGGAATATTTTATTTTCCCGTTCAGAAGTGTAATAACCTGGATTCGCCCGCGTACCCAATCCATCTTGGACCTAAAGTCGATTCTACGAGATTTTTCTCACCTCTGGGAGTACGAACTCCACCTGACATTTCCAAGTTTAAAAACTTTTTTTTTCAATAGGGTTGGGGAATTTTCCTTCGCAACATCGATTTTATAGTTAAGCACGGTGGATTTAAGTAGTCAATTGAGTATGTTTTATTGACCTAGCGAACGAACTCTGTTTCAGCTTGGATAAAAATTATTTCGTAAGTAAGTATGTCTTTCTCCTGTTTGAAAAAAAAAACATTTAGCGTTCGTGTGATAGCACACACACCTGAGTATGTTCTTGCGAAACAAATAATTTCAATTTCAAATTTCACCTGTCGGACCGACGGCGGACATACGAAAGCATTTTTCTCGAAACTGAAATGGAGACTCTTCGCTTTTCGTTCACTCGGTCAATAATACTGGTCAATTACCGAATCCACATAAGTCATCAATGGCAACATACATAGACCGAAGGCTGTCGAGTTTGGCCACAACACCATCTAAAATGACATTCGGTTTTGAAACCTTGGGTCCATTGGGTTCCGGCGCTTACAATCTTAGACATAATGAAAACGGGATATTGACCACGATTACCTTATAGGTTTGATGAGCTCCCGATATTTCGATGCAGTTTCATGCATCTTGATCACGGGCAAACTCTGCCCATATGCATGCAACTGCATCGAAATATGTATCGGAAGCTCATCAAACCTATAAGGTAATCGTGGTCAATATCCCGTTTTCATTATGTCTAATGCTTACAAGCTTATTGCAGAGTTGCAAAAGCGCTTCGTCGATGCAACTTGTGACCAAAGGGCTGGCAGTTTTCTCTCTCAAAGAATCAGCATACCATATTCAGCCAACCTTTTGGAGGCCTTTTTAAGATTTAAGTTTTAGTTTAGTCAGTTTTAGCTTGGATTCCATGTCATTGTAAATTGCTTGTATTATATAAATAAATACCATTTGTATGTTAAAAAAAGATGTCGTTCTGAGATTTGGCAGCACTTTTATCTTTTCTTTTTATGAACAATCTGGCAACATTGCAATCTGGCGGGGCCTATCGAAACAAAACGATCGTTTTGCGATGCTTTGCAATCGAACCGATTGGCCGGGATCTCTCTAGAGATACCCTGTGTTGACTAAGGTTTCTGTGTTTGTTCAAAACAGAATGAAACCAATATTTGTCAAGTCAGGTATAAAGCGTATATTCTGGCATTGTTTTTATAACATACCTATGTTTTTGACGACCGGATAGCCTAGTGGACAGAAACCCTGACCATGAAGCTTGGTGAATCCGATCCCCAGTCGGGGCAGATGTTTGTATGATGAATACGAATGTTTGTTCGCGGGTCTTTGATGTCTAATATGTATTTTTTATGTATATGTCGGAGAATCGATACACTAGTCGGTGTTGATCATAGTCTAAAGTTATAAATTACCTTCATTTGTTATGATTTTAACGAAACGTCAAGCGGTGACAGCTGTCAAATAAATACTGCTTGGGAGTGGTCTGTACTTGGTTCATTTGTGGGTAGTTTGTATAAGGTCGAAATGACATTTAGTAACTTTGAAAAGAAAAGGGCATTCTTGATCGGGGGGTCGGACTGATCACAAGTTGGTAATGTAATCCGTTTGCATCGGCTTGGTGCTTTGAGTTTTAATGAGAATTGTTAGTGATTTAATGAACTAAGTGCCTGTGCCCCAAGTACAGAGTCTTATTTTGAGTCTTAAATGATATCTTGGCAATAGATCACGTGAATGGGCGCAAGCACAGAACTCTCCAACGTTTCCAATATGGTACTTGCATTTCGCGTTAATAGTAACGAGTTAACTGTGTTATCAATTTTAACTAATTTAGACCTCGTATGGTGTTATTATTGAAAAGATTATACCTCACTGAGTTTCTTGCCGGTATCTTCTCAATAGAGGTTATTTCCGAACCGTGCGGTAGAGTCATTGATGTAGGCCTTAATCAAATAAAGATTGGCTTAAAAGTGAAACATGATGTGTCTGCAGTTATTTCTACCACCTCAATCGACCTTGAGGATGAGTAAAGCTCATGACCAAGCTCTACTACGTGTAAAACCCATTTCATCCTGACACAGCTAGCTAGCAAACCAAGTCCGCTGGTGTGTGCGATGTCTCGTCCCGGTCCCAGTCTCCGAGTTCAGAAGTGGGATGGAACTGCATGTCCCACTTCAAGATAACAAAGATGATTATGACGACGGTTATGCTGATGATGATTGATTGAATTGTACGATCGATGCTGTTCGAGGTGACCATGCCAGTCTTCTTTGGCTGCTCCGGCTACCGTGCAAGTAGTTGTTTGTGAACCCCATTCGGAGGATTTAAATATGCCTGGTGAGTCGCTTTCAGTTTGTTATAATTTGTGTAACACGTGGGTTTCCGTTAAATTTCTTTACTGAGTTTACGTGATTTGGTTAAAAAAACTGGTAGGGTATACCCGTGCCCTATGTTCGATACTATGGCAGTATGATAAGTAACGAATTCTAATAGGTACTCAAGTTCATAATTTCAATCGAGCTATCGTGATGTTCAGTGCAAGTGCACCGAATAGTCATTATTGTCAGGTAGACTTTGTTTAAATGGTTTGAACGGTTTGACTTTAAAAAGCAACGTGAGGCTTATACGATGGTAATCAGTTTATTTTTTGGATAAAACAAACATTAGCTATCCGTGTTTGTGTGCAAATCACACGTGAGGTTCTTGTGTAGTTAATCGGAGCCCTTAATAAGTGACAATGAATAATAAGAGTTGTGTGTTGAAATAATAATCGACGTGTTTTAAATTGTTTGTTTTTTTTTGTACAAAGAAAATACGTTTCGATTGAGTACCTAACTAGAGGTAACGTTCGTTAATTATGTTGTCGTAGCGCTCATGTCGCTAGCTTTGAGTGGTAAGTACGTGTATGTTCGCGACCCAGTTTACAATAAATCATAGTTTTGGGTTTTGGACAGGCAAGAGAAGCGAGTGTTTTAATTTTTGCTAAGCAAGTTCGTGTAAATTGAATTCGTGATTTTGGTTACGCTACTGATAACGTGAAAAGATTAACCTTTTCGTGGTGTGAACCATTAATTCGAGCTCTTAAGATTGACAGGCAAAATTCATTTGATGTCCGTATGTATTGTTGATCACTGGTGTGAGTGTCTTTGGCTCAGACTGATTGCACCTTCGGTCATTCGTAGGCGTAGGCGTAAAATCGGGCCTCATTTCCCGTCGCAGTGCGGCCACGACTGTGAGTGGCGTGCGTTTGGCTCGCGGGTGTAATCGGTCGCCACGATCGCTGGATGGAGGCGATTGGTTTTGGATATCGCTGGATGGAGGCGATGAGTTTTGTGTGAGATGGATACTGGATGGAGGTATTCCATGTGATATTGTGTGTAGAGGTTGCTGGATGGAGGCAACTGACACAGCACTGTGCACTCATTTGATGCTGAGAGAGAGAGTCGATAATGTTTAAACTTTGTGCTGATTTGAGTTTTGCTTGACAAGTAAAGAGACTTATGTTCACCAATAGAATTATTTTCCTTATTTCCTTGATTGTTAGTTTTTATGGTCAGGAAGACCGAGTGGAAAAGTTTTGGGTACTGTTCAGATTTTCTTGTCCACAGATATCTCCCACGAGGACGTGTGAGACGTCAGAATGGCCGTGTCGGAGAATCGATACACTAGTCGGTGTTGATCATAGTCTAAAGTTATAAATTACCTTCATTTGTTATGATTTTAACGAAACGTCAAGCGGTGACAGCTGTCAAATAAATACTGCTTGGGAGTGGTCTGTGCTTGGTTCATTTGTGGGTAGTTTGTATAAGGTCGAAATGACATTTAGTAACTTTGAAAAGAAAAGGGCATTCTTGATCGGGGGGTCGGACTGATCACAAGTTGGTAATGTAATCCGTTTGCATCGGCTTGGTGCTTTGAGTTTTAATGAGAATTGTTAGTGATTTAATGAACTAAGTGCCTGTGCCCCAAGTACAGAGTCTTATTTTGAGTCTTAAATGATATCTTGGCAATAGATCACGTGAATGGGCGCAAGCACAGAACTCTCCAACGTTTCCAATATGGTACTTGCATTTCGCGTTAATAGTAACGAGTTAAGTGTGTTATCAATTGTAACTAATTTAGACCTCGTATGGTGTTATTATTGAAAAGATTATACCTCATTGAGTTTCTTGCCGGTATCTTCTCAATAGAGGTTATTTCCGAACCGTGCGGTAGAGTCATTGATGTAGGCCTTAATCAAATAAAGATTGGTTTAGAAGTGAAACATGATGTGTCTGCAGTTATTTCTACCACCTCAATCGACCTTGAGGATGAGTAAAGCTCATGACCAAGCTCTACTACGTGTAAAACCCATTTCATCCTGACACAGCTAGCTAGCAAACCAAGTCCGCTGGTGTGTGCGATGTCTCGTCCCGGTCCCAGTCTCCGAGTTATATATGTTTACCTGTTTTGGGACTAGGTCGAATTGGTGTTAATTGTCCCATGATATTTCTTTCTTTCTTTTGTAAAACTATGTATTATAATTTTGACTTGAGTTTGAGTTGAGTATCGTAGCGCGTAATGAATAAACTAACTTTAAAAAAAATCGCGTCCAAATCGGCCCATCTTTAGATTTAGGATCTCCGCTGCTACAGATATGCACGCAAACAGTCGACTGTATCCAAGCCACTAGTTTTAGAACTAGTTTCAATAGAGCTTGAACTAAAATACAGACACGTAGTACTTGTTATACAGGTCTAGTGAAAAAGATTTTCCAAAGGTCAAGCAAAAATCAATCTTATGTTTTCGCTTCCCTTACAAAACGGAACAACCACACCTTCCGGCCAGAAGTCGGAGCGCAGAAGCATCTGCTGTAGGCCGAGCACGAGTTTTCGAATCCTGAGTAACGTAACGTCAGCGTATCGAAATCGAGAAACCTCATACTGAATTTTAGTTCCAAATACGCTCACGGACGGGCGCTGTTCTAAACGTAATACGAGTGTCTCGATAGAGTTACTACTCGATTACGTTACGCCGGATTCGAATATTCGTGCTCGGGCCTCTGGTCCTTGGAGAATTTGTATGTAAACCACTCTAAGTTGTAAGAAACAAATTGCCTGTAGCAACTCCAAACTCAAAATTAAGTAACAACAACTGTAATGATTGGAAAAAGGAATTTTAACATGCCATTATCGATAAGCTATTAAACTAAGGAACTCTAATTGAAGACAGTAAAAATTCTCGAATCTGCAGAATAGGTGAGTCGTAAAAACAGTCATTTCAAGTTTCTGTAGCGATGTGCTTGCGACACGAACTCCAGAGGATGGGTTCAGTGTTTAAATAGGACGTTTGATATCCTAACTAATATTATAAATGCGAAAGTAACTCTGTCTCTCTGTCTGTCTGTTTGTTACCTCTTCACAGGAAAACCGCTGCACCAATCTAGATGAAATTTGGCAAGAAGATACTTCGAATATTGAGGAATAACATGGGCTACTTTTTATTCGGGAAAATTGTACAGTTCCCGCGGGATACCGATAACCAAAATCTACGCAGACGAAGTCGCGGGCAACAGCTAGTTGGCTGTACTTTCTTTTACGTAAGGACTTGGAGCAATAGATCGAAGTCGCATTATGAACTTTTTACCCCCCGACGAAAAAGAGGGGTGTTATAAGTTTGACCTGTGTACCTGTGTATCTGTGTTTAAGAAACAACAGCTCCGGGTACCTATCATAGCCAGCTGGAACCAAAAGGCCTCTCGAAAACCTTAAAAACGCTTCTCCTATTTATTGTCCTGTACGAAACCCTAAAAATAAGGGTCTGATAAAATCACGGAACCCCGACAAAGTCCGTCAAAACAAAACAAGTCGAAACTGCTGTTTTATTGACACGAAGTTTTCGCCAAGTATTTGAATGAAGAGCGTGTAAAAATACGCCTTATCTTTTTGTTCCAACGAAATGTTTTATTTTAATTAGAATCGAGTTTTGTTAAAATTTCGATGTCGTTTTATCGCAAATTTATTTAATGATTTGCTGTTTTAGGTGCTTCAGTGTAATACCTAAGTACTTACGTATGTCAAGAGGCTCTGTAATAATTTTAAGGGTATCACAAACTCTGCTAGCGTTTCGTTGGAATCGTATTATCAATTACTATTTTATTAATTTTGTTTATTTGTCCCCTTCTAACGTTAAAAACGTAGAAGATTTGGTTTTATTAGAAATTGATAGTCTTGCTGACTTGTGTTGTTACCATACTTTTATATATTCGTAATTATACAAGACTTGCCCTTGTTCTTCCCGCATCCACCGCGATCCCGCGATCTTTACCAGTGCCCTAAGCACGACTTGTCGAATCCTGCGTTACGTTACGGTTATCCTATCGAGATCGAGAAATCTCATACTAAATTTTAGTTCCAAATACGCTCACGGGCGGGCGCTATTCCAAACGTCATACAAACTCGTTATAGTTTACTATTCGATTTTACGTGACGCAGAATTCGACAAGTCGTGCTTAGGGCACAGGTCGTCGCTCCATCTTGTTGGAGGCCTGAGTGAAGAGAGCCTTGGAGGAGGCCTGTCTGGCAGTGGACGTCTTTTGGCTGACATGATGATGATGATAGTGAATTCTTCGAGAAGACAAGGTTAAAACAACTTAAGTTTGATGCTAGTAATAAACTTTAGCAATATTACTTTCACAAATAATACACTTTAAAACCTCTCCCCATAACTTCGGCTAATCTTCTTTATCTAGGTTCCGTCTTGGAGCCCACCTTTCCACCCTCTGTGTTTCAAGATGCCCCTTTTACAGCTGGGGGGGTTCTAAAAACTGTTATCCATCGCATCTGTGAGGTAATTAGCAGGAAAGCGGCACACGTCCCAACGTCGGTTTTAGATTAAAGGCTGTAAAATCTCCAATTCAAATAGCGCCTCGGAATTTGAATGAACCGTCGGCCCTACTACATGCTATTTAAAGTAGTATTAAAGTCAAGGCCAGAAAAAAACATATTTGACGCACACTTACCAGTGGCGAACCTACTAGAGTAGTAGAGAGTGTAGGTTTAAAAAATCTATGTGTAGCGCCATCTCTCGCTTAGTTGGTGAGCAGTGTATGAGTAGTAGTATATGAGAGATGTCCATAGATGGCGCTAGTGAGTCAGTATTCGCTAAGTAATTTGAACTAAAACTGAAACGTGATTATGTAGGAGTTTTTCGCTGTAGCTGCTACTAATGATTGCTGGGATGGCGCAGTTGGTAGCGCTGGTATTTATTTCTTTGGTCTTTCTTTACGTTTCAGTTTAAAATTTGAGAAATAATTTCGAACGGGATGACCGATACAAAATGTAGGTTTAAAAAATCAGACCATGACTCGGGGTTTCAATCATTGGCACTCATTTTGTCAGACTTTCACTCTATTTGTCCTGCTACTCTCATGTTAAATCTTGCGAAACTGCATTATTTCAATGCAGTTCTAGATATGAACTAAAAACAATTATTACTTTGCTCACCCGCGATCACAAGTGAAAAACAGTTAAATCTGTGCGGCAAATCAGCATTTAGTAGTTTTAGTTACTTAAGTTTTAGTTACTTAAGTTTTAGGTGCGCTCGCGAGTTCCGGTTCGGTCTGAGGGTCGAGCACGACTTTTCAAATTCTGCGTTACGTAAAATCGAATAGTAAACGTTATCGAGTTTGTGTGACGTTTGGTATAGCGCCCGCCCGTGAGAGTATTTGGAACTTAAATTTAGTATGAGGTTTCTCGATCTCGATACGACAACCGTAACGTTACGCAGGATTCGAAAAGTCGTGCTCGAGCCTCTGTATTCTGAGTAAAATGAGCGCTACCTATCTAAATTTTGAACTCACTTTTTTGTCACTCACCAGCAACCCGTGGTAACCCATTGAGATCCGTTCGAATTACGTAGCCGAGTAGAATCCGGAATGAGCGGGCGCAGCGTCTTGCCAGGGATTTATTCCGTTTTTGCATATCCATCGCCGGGACACGATGTTAATTGTCTGGACATTTGCATATGGTTTTGGGGATTGAAGTTTACGGAATCTTTTGAGGATTTATCATCATCATCATCAATGGCCTGTTTCATCTATAGATTGATTAAGCAGCGTCCATAACAATAGGTGTAGCACAACTCATCATCATCATCAATTGCCTGTTTCATCTATAGATTGATTAAGCAGCGTCCATAACAATAGGTGTAGCACAACTCACAGTGCGACGTCTATCTCGCGCGAGAACAACTGCGCGTCCTTTCAAATATTGTATTGTTAGGTTGGATAGGTTGTGTATGTAGGATTAGCATATTACAGTAACCACGTCTATCGATAAAGGTTCGTTTATTTCCCTATGTTTGAGTCTCACGGTAGTTTTATGATTATAATTATAATGTAAGGTTAAAGGTAATAAATTAAAATTTTAGATTTCAATTTTGCATTTATTTTAATATTCATTATGTTGTTATGATTAATTACCTAACAGTTTTAAGTTATAAAAATACGTAATTTCGAAGTACGACATCCTAAAAACGGCTTAATCAATTTTGGTGAAAACAGTTTATAATAATCTATAATTTTATTATAGCCTTATTGATTAAACTGGCTTTCGATATAAAGCGTTCAAATCGGTCTATTTCATGAGGCGCTACGATGCTAAAGACACACGCACATACACACGTCAAACTCCCTCCGCCCCTCTCATTTCGTCGGGGTTGAAATATTTATAATATTGATGTTATAAAATAACGAATATGGAGAAGCTTCAGGAATGAAATATGCATCAAACGAAACGAGCGTTATGAATGTTGACAATTTATTTTGACGTAAACAAATGATTTATTGAATCAGGCGTTACTTTGCGGAGGTCCATATTTATGAACTAAAAAACAATTACTTTGCTACATATGTCAGTAGTGGAAGTGGTGGCATGTTGAGCGGTTGTTGTTGTGCTTCGTAAATGGCCTCGTGGAGAGTGCCGAAACGCGTCAGCGTTTAGTATAGTGTTGGTGGTGATAGTTGGGTCTGTGTGGCATGTGTTGATTCGTGTAGCAGTGGAGGTGGAGGTGTTGCATGGAAACATACATTTGCCGCACAGATATAACTATTTGTCATTAGTGGTCGCGGGTGAGCAAAGTAATTGTTTTTTAGTTCGTAAACAAATGAGTTAACTGAGATTTTATTTAAAAAAATGTGACTTACAAAAAGTTCGTGTTTTTAGAAGAGTTCAGCTTCAAAATCTGCTTGTCAATTTTGTACCTTGGCGCAATAATGCAGTTGTCATCGTCGTGCAAAAGTGACAATGAATTATAGACCGTTGACTATACATACTCTAAAAACATGCAAAAATCATAAAAAAATGGTTATTTGAATTAGAAATTCAGTTTGAAGAATCATCATGGCGCCTACGGCACGATATTTTACAAAACTGTAAATAAATTAGATACGAATATTTTTAAGTGCTTCCTTTACTTGGCTATTTTTTGCAATAAACATTCGAATAGCACGTATCTAGGAAGTAATTGTAAACGTCAAAAGCGAAACATTTCAACACGTTTTATACAATAAGTGTTTACTTACTTACCTACGTGTTTTGTTAACAATAACAATACTTCTAAAAATGTTTATACTCACAGAAATAATTTCAACGGATTGGTTGTCTTTCTTTAGTTTATTACTGTGAAATTGATTCATGCTCTATTTGTTAGGAAAACTTAATAAAAAGGTTGCAACTACAAAAACAATATTTTAACAAAATGTTGACGCTATCTCGCTTAAAATTTAAGTATTGAAGCGTTGTTTAATCAAGCCGCGAAGTAACATTAATATTAAATTGAAATAAACCTAATCTTACCTTAGCTCTATGTAAATCCTGAGCACAATCAAAAAAGGTTTTAATTAAATCCTTTAAGCTTACGCCTTAACTACACGAACACTAAAGCTAGGACAATTATTAAATTTAAACTTTTTTAAACTATTCTTTTTACAGATTACACTATCCGCCATGCACTGGCCACTATCACTTATTTAATTTTAAAAGTAAATCGGCAGTTCCCGTCCGGACACATTCTATATTTGAAAAGTTTTCGATCTTTTGGCGGCAATTCTGAGAACAAGCGAACGCGTCCTCGCTTCACCACAATCCGAGCCCTACTGAAAAGCAGATTCCCTGAGATAGACGGATCAAGCGGTCTTGCGTTTGGGAAATCAGTAAAACAACCCCGCATATACCCTGTTTTAGGGAGGTAAAGTTCGAAATTGGTCGCGTGAGAATTTGGTTGAATGAGAAGTTAAGTTGGTATTAGGTCTACAATTTGGCGGGCTGTGCTAATCCTATCTGATGTGGACGGACGTAGTAATTTGGTGGATATATGAGGGTAGTTTGTGAAAATGGTTTCGAATTGTAATGGGGGTTTGTGGGTGGTTAACATAACAATATATTTTAATTACCCTCTATTGCGGGCACCTGTGCGGTGAGCTTTCAGAAGTGCGTAGGTTTTGTAACAAATAAAATGAATACAAGAATACAGTTAGATGTTCTGTAGGAGTCTACAAGAGTTATACATATACGATGAGCGCACTTTTTAATCCCACATGATGTCAGTTAAATAATGCTACGCAAATGAAGTAAAGGGGTCGCGGACTCGCGCACCGATGTTTCCGTACACTTAACGTTTTTCGGATCTTTCCCTTGACTTGTGTTGTAAAACTAAACCTTGCTTTGTGCCAAATTTCATTTCAATAGGAAGGTCTAGGTCTGCAGCTTTATTGTGTAACTCGCTTGGAATCACAATCGCGTTCATTTTGACATTGCCAAGCCGAGCTCGTTTTGAAAATGAAACAATTTGTATCACGTATCGAAATCGAAAGCGATGCCGAGGCATTTTTCAAGTTCAATTGAAAATTGAATAATGGTTGGTTGCACTGTAGGCATAATGACAGCTGTTGAGCGACGACCGACGATGGACGCGGAAAGCACTTGCGCTTGGCAACCGGTCTTGACCGGTCTGAGTGGAGAGCCTTGGGGGAGGCCTATGTCCAGCAGTGGACGTCTTTCGGTTGACATGATCATGATGAAAGTGACAGTTATGAATGGTTTAGTTTGATGATGTGACCGTGCTCGTAATCGGAATCATTTCGTCACACGAAAGCAATGTTTCGAAGCGCTCGCAATGGCGATCATTTTCGTCTGTCAAGCCGATTGTGATCCTGAGTGGCGATGTTTTTTATTTTATACAACGAGGAAGGCAAACGAGCAAGTGGGTCACCTGATGGTAAGTGATCATCACTGCCCATAGACACCCACAACCCCGGAGGGTTTGCAGATGCGTTGCCAACCTAGAGAGCTAAGATGAAATGTCTCTTGTGCCCGTAATTACATCGCTGCTGGTGTTGATTACAGATCACGGTCCAACCACCCTTTTGACACCAAATGTCAGGGCGAACGTGTCCGAAAC
The DNA here is from genome assembly GCA_963691665.1 of Clepsis dumicolana. NCBI lineage: Eukaryota > Metazoa > Arthropoda > Insecta > Lepidoptera > Tortricidae > Clepsis > Clepsis dumicolana. The sequence continues at coordinate 8,534,897 of OY829527.1, read as the reverse complement.
GCATATGCTCATTTGCACCTATAAATCACTCTAGCCTCGAATCGCAGCTCACTTTCGACCAGATGACAATCGAGATGACAAGCTATGAACCAATCACGACGCATTCCCCCGGCCCGCTCACCGCGGCTTTTTTCGTAATGACTTTTAAAGTAAATTATAGAAGATGCGATGTCCAGAGGGTGGTTGGTCCGTACTACAGATCGACAGACGGACAGCAAAGTGATCCTATAAGGGTACCGTGTTTTCATTTGGGATAAAGAACCCTTCAAAAGAAATAGGTAAGGCATAAAGAACTTGGGCTCTAGATAGGTCATAATAATTTTACCGTAGTTTTGGAGAGAGCATAGAAAGAAGATTGCTTCAGAAATATTGCTCCGTTTCCGGAGGAGATTGAAGCATCAATACAGCATAAATATACTATGTTGCCATTCATGCTTTTATTGGAAATTGTACCGGTATAGCAGTGAGGAAAGGCCAACTGGAAGAGATTAACATGGGCTTTCTTCCGTACAGCCTGGTGGTTAGAGACCCTGACTATGAAGCTTGAGAGGTAGATGTTTGTATGATGAATACGAATAAGTATTTATCTACATAAGTATGTATCTATATATCAGTTGTCTAGTACCCATAGCACAGGCTTTGCCTAGTTGGGGACTAGGTGTCCCATGATAGTTAGTTAGTTCTTTATATACGATTGCATGAAACAATGTAAAATCGCTCGAAACTGGTGCAAATCTGTGTATTGCTCCTCGTACTGTTTTGTGGTTTTCAATAAAGAATATTTGTATTGTATTGATACAAAATTGCAGCGTGAATGTTAGACTACATTGACTTACCAACACCATGGACTTCGGGATAGTGCTTGAAAACGTCCGAACCAAAAGACCACCAATCGAGCGTCAGTCAATCTTAGTTTGGTCGAGCGACAGCGCTATGAGCGGTTGCCATCAAAAAATGCCGTGTTGTACAGTCGAGGAAATTAATTCCTGACCCACCATAGAACATTATCATAGTAAACGTCATAACGATTTTCCTTGTCAGGCTATGCGACGTCACTATGACGTTTACTGTGAAAAGGTTCCATGGTGGGTCAGAAATTAAGTACCTACTGGGACACCATTTTTCGTGAATTTTGTACAAGAACTTTTTTTTTTTTTTTTAATGGTGGGAAATGCATTGCGCATACCCCCGCGCCGTGGGGACGACGCGGTGGTTATGTGGGACTCGCCTCCCCGGAACTTCCCTCCATAAAGGGACCCAAAGTAAGTGTTAGTAGGTCAATATTTTAATGGTTGATCCGTGGTTTTACTGGTTAAGAATCATCACTAACGCCATTATACTACCGCTACCGCTGAAAAACCAATACCGCTGATGACTACGAGTAAAACAAAAGCGCTTTGTACAAAATAACACCAAAATGGAAACAAAAAACAGCTGTATTTTTAAAATCCAACGCTTGAAACAGTCGTCGTAAACGGAACATCGTAATTTCTACAACCAATAAAAATAAACTGGCCAAGTGCGAGTCGGACTCGCGCGTCAAGGGTTCCGTACCAATTAATTTATTGGGGTACTAGGTTTATGGCAACAGCTTCCTCCTCTTGAAAAAATACAAGTTTTATTTAAAAAAAAAATAGTAATTACGTACAAGCTTCTTGTCGACTGTACTTTTTCTTAACTGTACTTGTAAAGTTCAAGGCAATCCGAACATTCAGGCAATAAATGAATTTTTTTTTTTCAATTTTTAACATGAAACTACCGTGAGACTCAATCATAGTGAAATAAAAACGGATCACTCACGTATATAAGATTCACTAAATTCGACTTATATACGTGTGTGATCCGTCTTTATTTAACTATGAAAATTTGAATATTTTTAATCTATTCGTAGACCAACGCGAATAACCTTTTAGGTCATAGTGAAATACACGGATCACTCACGCATGTCAGTCGAGTATAGCCGTCGGAATAATCCGTAGTCCTTCCTCGCACACGCTACGATGGTAGCAAGACGTAAACTGCGCACCGCGACTCCGAGGGTCGAGCACGACTTTTCGAATCCTGCGTAACATTACGGTTATAGTATCGAGATCGAGGAACCTTATGCTAAATTTTAGTTCCAAATACGCTCATGGGCGGGCGCTGTTCCAAACGTCATTCAAACTCGACAACGTTTACTATTCGATTTTACGTGACGCAGGATTGGTAAAGTCGTGCTCGACCCTGTGCTCGCGCGGTTTCTAAATATTTATTTCACTATGATTGAATCTCACGGTAGTTTCATGTTAAAACTAAAACATTTTAGGTTTTAATTGACTCGCTAGTGTCAACACTTGACAGACAAGCAACTAACTGAGCTTGTTAAGGGGTTTTTCCTTTTGATGCACGGAACCCTAACAACCGAAACACAATACTAAGTCATTAGGCTCGGGTAGGTATTAACCAAAAATGCTTTTAACCGCATAAACAGAGCTTAAAGCTTAAATATCGAGTTACGGGGAAGTATGACCGAGGTTTTAATTATGTCTGTAAAATATGAGTGTTTTGAAGGGTGGCGTTGGGAGGGTAAGTAGGATCGGGATTGTAGGTAAAACAATATTGATAATAAAATTATTTATTCAAGCATCAATCCCATTGAATTAACAAACCGGCCAAGTGCGAGTCGGACTCGCGCACCGAGGGTTCCGTACAAATTTTTAGGTACGTAAATAGTTCGTCTATCACTGGAAACGAGTCCAGAAGTTGTTTCCGGTTTTCTCCAGTGTTTTTAAGTTGTCCAGTGTTACCAGAGCCTCTTAAGCAAAATCTGCGCAGCGTGCGGTCATTAATTTTATATTGGTCTGTGACATATAGGTACAGTCACCAGCAATAATATATGATTATGGACAGCACTGCAAAAATATATAACGACACTCGACGGCAATAAGATCTGATGTGTTGCGGCCGGCATTAATATCGTTCTCGGGTAACGGCATAAGTATCGGACACCGAGTCGCTTAAAAATATTTGATACTTGACGAAATCAAAAACATGTGATCAATCAGCAAATATGAACTTAATTCAGTAGTATTACGAATCTAATTTGAATGCAGCGATCTGACGCTTCTCGAAAACAGTACGTACTTGTCACTGTACACTGCACACAAATTATATTCGTAATACTAGCGAATTAAGTTCATGTTTGCTGATTGATGACATATTTTTGATTTTGTAACATGTCAGATATTTATGCGGTCCGTGTGATTTAATGTTTTTGCTTCCAAAGTGAATACATACTGGTGACGAGTCACATAATTTTGATTTTGTATAGTATCAGATATTTTTAAGCGACTCAGTGTCCGATATTTATGCCCTAAACCAAGAACGATATATATGCCGGCCGCAACCCATTAGGTCTTTATGCCGTCGAGTGTCGTCATATACTTTTGCCTTCTACCGTGATCAGATATTTTTGCAGCGCTGTCCATAATCATATATTATTGCTGGTGACTGTACAGACAGACAAAAAAAAACCAGATTTTCAGCTTTTTCTGAATGATAGCGCTATAAGAGCTACCAACGTACCAAATTTGAAGTTTACAGGACAACGGGAAGTACCCTTTAGGTTTTCACAGTACGGCAATTTTGTATGGAAACGACCTCTTTAATGACTGTATCTTTTGATTGCGTTGACTTAGGAGTTTGATTTGTGCACAACTTTCAGGGAAAGCAGGGTTGAGTATTTGATATTAATTTCAGCATGCTACTTCTATGCGTCCCAGAGAAAAAGGGTTTTGACAGACAGACAGACAGACAGACAGACGGACAACAAAGTGATCCTCTAAGGGTTCCGGTTTTCCTTTTGAGGTGCGGCACCCTAAAAATTACCATAACCCATCTGGCACTTGACAGTTTCTCGAAATTTGTGTTGTGGGAAACTGATTTTGACGTTATAACCACAAATCACGGTCGTAATAAAGCACATAATATCTTCATTTCATTCATCATCGTCACCGTTACCCCGCGTCAGCCCACTGATGGACACAAGCCTCCCCGCGGCTCACTGTTTAAGAAAGTTTAGTTTATTCGTTTACCACTAGATGCCGCTGTTCCGTTTATGTAACATTCTGAATCGCGCTATCGTTTGGTTACTTGGGAAACAATACAGTAAGCAGTTTCCTAATTTATGGTTTCAATTGAGAATAAACGAGTTGTTTCCAGACCGAAGTTATAAGGGAGGATTTTACGTAAAATTTTAGTAAATTTTATGCAGTTATTTTAACTCTATTATGTCGGAACCTTTTAGCGAAGCTGGCAAAATTCTTTACACGTGTCTTTTAAAATAATTGTAGTACCTTTTTGTGTGTTAAATTTGTGCTGTTTTTTCTATTTATGTTTCTATGTCCTTTACGGGGCTGGCATGTTCACCTCTGATCAAACAAAGCCCCTAAACAGATAATAATTTTTAAGTGTTGTATTCTGTCCCATCACTCAGGAGACGACAGTGATACAGTTCCTTAGATAACCTAACCAACTTAGAAAAGTTGGAAAACCCCCGACATTGTCATTTCAAACTTCAATAATTCAAAAACGGGTTAACCGATTTAAATGAAACTTAGCTAAGAACAATCCCGATTAAACTAGCTTTCGATTAAAAAAAACCGCATTGAAATCGGTCCATCCGTGTGGGAGCTATGACACCACAGACAGATACACACACACAACACATATATACACAGATACACAGGTCAAACTTATAACACCCCTCTTTTTTGTCGGGGGTTAAAAAAAAGTTAGCTCTTCTCCCTCATCCTCTAGTAGGACGTACAGTCGTACATGAAGATAATTTCTTCCTAAAACTAAACGTACATGTAACACGCGAACCAATTGGTACTAAAAGGGGTAATAACCATTCTGCTGAAATATTCCAATGTTGTACCTATGAAGGTCGGCCCGTACCAATCTGGGTCCGTGAAACAATGCGAGCTGAAGTGTCCGTGGTATTCGGACCGTTACCAACTCTAGCTAACGTCAACGTCACGTCACGTTTGAGGGTTCCGTTCCGTAGGTACCTCACACAACACAAGAAAGAAAGAAAGAAAGAAAATATGTTTATTTGGTCACATTATAAATTACAACACAAAAGAATATTAGGATGGAACAAAATGGACACAAAAAGGGAAGCTGGCTCAGCACAATGTTCCGAATTGCTTCGCAACGCTGATGTTGTGCCAGAACCTTGGCCTTAAGGGCTACTAAAACTAAATCTAAAACTAAACTTAATCTAACATAAAATACTACTTTATTTACATAATAAAAGCAATTTACAATGACATTAAATCTAAGCTTAAACTAAATAAACTACAACTTAAAACTAAATTAAATCTAAATAAGGCCCCCGTGGCATAGTGCCCAAAAGGCTGGCAGCGTTGCCTCGCTGAATAGCGATGCTGATTCTTTGAGAGAGAAAACTGCCAGCCCTTTAGTCACAAGTTGCATCAACTAAGCAAATTATAAAATTATCTACTATAACAACAAACACATAATCCAAAAGAAACATCAATAATAAAAACAAAAAACAATTAAGCTTATCCCCAGAACCAAAAGGCAATCAGGCGTCCCCGCTATGGCATAGTTTTCTGTACATACAATACATACATAAAAACAACCTTTAACCACAGACGCATAATTACCGTCTCTATTCCGTTCCGTCCGTCAGAGGTGAAAGTAAAGTAAATAAGTTTGATGTGTGTAGTCATAGTCAAACTTATAAGTTTGATGTGTGTAGTCATAGTCAAACTTATAAGTTTGATGTGTGTAGTCATAGTCAAACTTATAAGTTTTATGTGTGTAGTCATAGTCAAACTTATAAGTTTGATGTGTGTAGTCATAGTCAAACTTATAAGTTTGATGTGTGTAGTCGTAGTCAAACTTATAAGTCTTATAGTCTTATAGTCCATCCTTTTTGGGTCGGGGGTAAAAAACACTCATCGGTATAAAACAACCTATAATATTATTAAAAACACACTCCAGGAATTACTCCAGGATTTTCCTTATTCCGTTTATAATTCGTTCCATTGTGTGTTATAAACTGTGACGTAATAATTTTGACAAAATCTGACAAACAACGAGAGTAGAATTCCGAATAGCCCGGAGGTCAGTACCAAATAGCTGTTCTACCGAGCAAATACCGTGGCCTGAATTCGCCAAACATTTGCCCAAATTGGTGAGCCCAAAATTTGGGCAACTTGGTGTTTTACGAAGGTTTGGCCAACATGGGCCCAAATAGCTTAAGTCGAAAATTTGGCCAACATTTGTCGCCATTTCACTTATTGGGAAATAGTTCAATTGGAGTATTTGATAAGAACTATTTGTAGCAATTTTAGAAATAGTACAGGGTCTTAACATGCTTTTGTTTTTCTGTCATTGTGAGCTGTTTTGTGGAATGTTGTCGGGAACGGAGAAATACTAGCTGACCGAGGGAACGAACGTTTGGCTTGGACAAAAATGCTTTCGTATGACCAGCATCGTCTGTTCTCCTGTACATAACAGGTTGCATTTTGTGAGCAGGTTCGATTAATTATTATTTTTTTGGGGACTGATTTTAGTTTCTTTATCAATGAAAATAATCGATTTATTGATTATTTTTGTTTTTATTTTTATGAAACATTCATAGAATGAAATTCAACATACAATGACAATGCAAAGAAAAATTCGTTAAGCAGCTGGACTTTCATTGCATTCTTTTCTTTTCTTTGCATTGTCATTGTATGTTGAATTTCATTCTATGAATGTTTCATAAAAATAAAAACAAAAATAATCAATAAATCGATTATTTTCATTGATTCAGAAAATAGCTCCATCTCTTGCCACTAATGCGTAACTGTAGAAGTTCCGTAGTGGGTGAGCTGCTTGATTAAGCTACTCATAGATGGCGCTGAGGAGAGATCTTCCAAATAAAATATGACACAAGGCATTGAAAAATTCGTTAGGTACACCAACGTTAAGTATAGCTTAATTGGTGGAGCGTGGTACGGATTACCGAGGTTGCTGGTTCAAGTCTAGCTGCTTAACGAATTTTTCTTTGCATTGTCATTGTATGTTTAGTTTCTTTTTTTGAAATTGCACGAAATGTTTTCAAAAATGAGCCGATTCTCGTGAAATTGTATGATCAGCTTCGATAATTAGGTAGGTATAATATAAAAAAAAAATATCAAAAATGAGCTCGCTAGGTCTACAGCTCACAGAGCCACTAGTTATTGAACTTGCTCAAAATTTCACGAAAATCGATTGAGAAATGCAACTTGTAGAGGAGAACAGACAGCCGAACAGACAGACATACGGAAGGCACTTTTGCCCAAGCTGCGCTCTTACTGAAAAAAAAAATGTTATATTAAATGGCGTTGCTAAGTCAAGTAATACATTTTACGTTTATCTGTATCTATAAAATTGTTGTTTAAAAGGTATTTCGTTTAATTTACAAGAAACTCGAGATTAAGGGACCCTTCAAACGATGCCGCCATTAAAACTGAATCGATTACAAAATGGCGTCAGGAGAATCGATTATTGATGCTGAAAGCTAAATTTGGAACCATTTAAATTTGTTGATGGTGTAAGACGATTTTCATCACTATTAAGGCTAACTTATGTCCGACATATTCCCAATAGTTACTAAATTCATGATCTCACAAGGGTACCTTTTCGTATTTTTTTTATTTTTATGTCTTTCCCGAGGGGATAATTCCGTTATTGACGTTTAAAAAGAAAACATCAAAAACCATAAATCATAATCTCTGAACACTAAAAGAGTTCGCAACAGTCGAGTTTAAATGGACTACGGATTAGACCAAATCATGTCGGGCTTTGCTCAACTGACATACACGAGTGATCTGCTTATTTCACTACCCCTAACTTGTAGATTTTAGAATAGAATAGAATAGAATGGAATGGAATGGAATGGAATGGAATCGAATGGAATATAATACTTTATTGACACTCTCGTCTCGACGTCGTTTTGTCTCGTCTTTTAGGTACTAATAAATGGGTATGTATTTTTTCTCTTATGGTTAAGAGTCATTAACGTAATGTTTTTCGTAAATGTAACACTAGTCATAACTCTTTTTTTTTATGAAAAAACCATTATTTGTCCAGGATTATTACAAAATAAACCTAACCTATACCTATAGAGCTCTGCAGGATAACCATTACAAAATTACTTATTTTTTACGATTTCAGAGAAAAGGAAAAAGGGTTGATTGGGGATTAGATTTTAACAAACTTTATTATGACTAAAATTTTTTTACGGAACAAGGGTACTCGACCGTAAAGATTTACACTTTTTTTTAAAGAAGCTAAATGATAACACTGGACACTGCCAGCTGCTTAACAGATTTTTCTCTGCATTGTCATTGTATGTTGAATTTCATACTATGAATGTTTTATAAAAATGAAAACAAAAATAATCAATAAATCGATTACTTTCATTGATTTAAGCTAAATGATAACTATAAATTGTAGTCACCAGAGTCTAAACGGCCCATAAATCTAATCCCGTTTAATTCGGGGACGATTTTAAAATAGCTTCCCGGTAACGACGCCATCAGTTACCCGGCCGGCGCGTTCTGACGTTGTTTGTCCCGGGGTACAGAAGGCAGGGGAGATGGAAACATTATAAAAACATTATGCTAATGAGCAAAAAGCTACTGGTGTAAAACGGGGTGGCTTTGTTACTATTTGTTATGATTTGAAACCTCTTGCGATGTTTCTTTACGTGTCCGCATAACGACTACCTATCGTAATTGCTAAATATTATCGTTTATATTACAGCGTTACGACAAAGCTTTCAAGACAGTAGTACGTACTTAGGCGTGTTGGCTAGGGGCTTATTTATGTAAGTGAGGTTTATTGTAACTGCTGAAGACATTACGAAAACATGGTTGCCTTGCAGTCACATATCGGGTAAAACAACGTTTGCAGAAAAAATGCAGTTCTATGCCGCTGTCTTTCCGCCACTAATCTATACAAATGCGTACGACACCAAAGGCAAGGTTTTTTACATATTTTTATAGGCCGTCACCTTGCCTTGCAATCTTGGGAGTCAGTGGACGCCTTTTGCCGACATGATGATAGGCCCCCAAGTTGCAAATTTCTGGAAAGTCTTCAACAGAGAGCTCATTCCAAAGTCAAACAAAGGAGAGTTGTGTAATAAATTCGCACACACCACGCACTATCATAATTATCACTAATTGTGGTCTTTTGCACGAGGTATATTATAATAGCCCCATGGCTGGCTTTCTAAAGTACCTGTGTATTGCTATGTATGTAGGTATCTGTTTTTTTATGTACCTGTTTAATGTTTATTTTAATAATCATTAGATTATATTTATACATTTTCTTATTTACACCACATTCTTTGTTCAGTTCTTTTTTTTTTCATTGTATTATGATTACCTGGTAGAAACTAACCTGTTATTCTGTTTTGTTTATTACGTGGTAGTCAACAAAGAGTTTTGTATTGTAATAGTAAGAGGTGCGATAGTTAAAAGTCAATAACATTCATCTCCTTCTGTTACTTTCCTCCGTGGCCGGCTAGCAAACGAACCACTCACTACCGCTAATGACCTTTCGTAATAAAACATCTCGTTCATTTCCGACAACTATTTAACGAGACGAACATTGCATTAACCATAATATTATTTTATAAACTCGAGTTCGGAATGAATCCGAAACATGTCGATCTGAATTTGACTTATACACGTGAGTGACCCGCACATTTTACTATGTCGTAAAGTCGTATCATGATAAAAAAACATTAACCAACGTATCTTTGTGGGGTAGGTATAATATTGTAGCAATTTCTTAAATAATCCCATGTAGGCAATGAAGGAAAATAAACATAGGACATCAATTTTGACCTGGTCCCAGACTTTCTGTGACTGCGACAATGTTGTAAAAAAAACAATTTCGCAATCGCTGCGCTTTTCGATTATGTTTAATATAGGTACATGATTTCGTCCTAGAAAATAATGTACTAATTTATCATAAGATAGCTCTAGGGCGTAAAATAGAGCTTTCCCCCCACGTAGCAGCTTAAACCGCCTGCGAGGGGGGGTACAAAAACTTAAGTGCGTTCTCCACTAAGCCGAGATCCGGAACATCGGTAATAGGACCCTTGAGGGCCGGTGGATCAGACTTCAGTTAAGTGGGTCATCGGTTAAGTTAATCTTAACGAATAGAAGGGTTACTTAAATTAGAGTAGATAAATACTATAGTAAAGAAGACTTACAAGATATTTTTATTACCCTCGACAAAAAAGAGGGGTGTTTGACATGTGTATCTGTGTGTCTGTGTATATATCTGTGGCATCATAGCTCCCAAACGGATGGACCGATTTAGATGAGGTTTTTTTTTAATAGAAAGCTAATGTAATCGAGATGGTTCTTAGCCAAGTTTCATCAAAATCGGTTCACCTGTTTTTGAAATATTGAACTTTGAAATGACAATGTCCGGGGTTTTCAACTTTTTTAAGTTTGTTATGTTTTGTTCGTTGTTTTTGAGATGTTTAGTGGTAGGTAGTTATGCAAGCCCTTCAGCATTGCACGAAACGTTTCATAACGCCCAAAAGCTAAGCATAATGGCGCTCACAAGTGTGAGAAATTAAAATCACCATTTATTTAACACATAAAAAAATATTTAGTAACAAACAAGCCGACTGCAAAAACAATTAACTAATCAGTGATACTCGCAAGATTAACACGAATCGATCAACGTAAGAATCAACAAAATCGGCCAACGCGTTTGGTCTCTGCAATGCAACAAAGGAACAAAATACGTACATAGGCTTATAAACACATTACCCTCCTTTGCGTTTCGCAGTCGGGTAAAAACTTCTGCGGACGGTTATTGACTTCTCGAGCTTCTATTAGAGTCTCGTTAGTAATTCATTACCTACCGCCCTTAATACACAATTTACTATTATTAATTGACGACCGGATAGCCTGACTATGAAGCTTGAGGTCCCGGGTTCAAATCCCGGTCGGGGCAGATGTTTGTATGATGAATATGAATGTTTGCTCTCGGGTCTTGGATGTTTAATATGTATATAAGTATGTATTTATCTATATAAGTATGTTTATCCGTTGTCTAGTACCCATAGTACAGGCTTTGCCTAGTTTGGGACTAGGTCAATTGGTGTCAAATTGTCCCATGATATTTATTATTTATTATTATTATTTGGCGTAAATTAGTGTATTTTATTTAGTGTTATCGTGTCCTCCCACTAAACGCTACAACTACAAAAGAAACAAACACTTTGTGTTTATAACATTGAAAAAAGGCTAATTAATCAAAGATTAAGCCGCTAGTGCCACCGATCCAGGATCACGATAAAACTTTATGATCCGTATTGTCCGCTAGAAGGAAAAATAATACCATTGTGTACTAGCTTGGCTTTCGTGAAATTCGCCGATATTTCCGACAATTCCTACTACTTCAATGGGATTTTTATGAGTGACAATTCTTCGGGTAAATCATCTGATTATTATGTAAGTTTAGCTGAGAGTTGTCTGGTTTATTTTTTGTGAAACACTTTGTTTGTGAATGTTATTTGTAATGCAGGGTTAAAAAACTTTTTAAGAGTAGGTTGCTTAAAATCAACAGCTTACTCGTAAAGGCCGCGCCGCTGAGCCACTAACAATAAAATTGTGTAGGTATACAAGGGCGGGTGGTTGGACCTTGTGCGAGGTCCGTCCGGATCGCTACCACCATTTTACTAGTTAATCCTGTCGCTAAGCAGACTGCTGCTGTGCAAGCACTGGCTTGCACTGTTGTGTTCCGGTGTGGAGAGTAAGGCAGCCGGTGTAATTACGGGCACAAGAGGCATTTCATCTTAGCCCTCTAGGTTGGCAACGCATCTGCAAACCCTCCGGAGTTGCGGGTGTCTATGGGCAGTGGTGATCACTTACCATCAGGTGACCCACTTGCTCGCTTGCCTTCCTCGTTGTATAAAAAAAAAATACAAAAATCATCAATAGAAACCCAATATTTATTTATACAACCTAAATAAAAAGTAAACTATTATTTAAGTACGTTTGTAGATCCTACAATCATTCACAAAAATTCAGGTAAAAAATACCTCGACGTGACAACAGGGTGTTATAATTTGTACGTCAAAAAGTATCATAGCTCCCAAACATACAGATGCGCACTAGGGATGCGGTCTTTTTTTTTTCAAATCAAAAATTCAAGGCTTTTTCAAATCAAATCACATCACGTCATCAGCCTTTTTTACGTCCCACTGCGGGGCACAGGCCTCCTCTCAGAATGAGAGGGCTTGGGCTATAGTTCCCACGCTGGCCCACTACGAATTAAAAACTTCACACACATTCGCAGGTTTCCTCACGATGTTTTCCTTCACCGGATAGCTTACAAATTACAAATTTAATGTCATTCCGCACATAAGTTCCGAAAAACTCAGAGGTGCGAGCCGACAACCCTCTGCTTGAGAGGCCACAGGTCAAACCACTAGGCTATCATGGCTCAAATTTTAAGTTAAGCATAATTATGACCATTAAATTTCACCCACATTCACTATTACTACAATGTGCTACGCCGTAGCACTTGTGAATGCTACGTCGTAGCTATCTACGATATTGCTACGCGCTACGTTATAATTATTTTGTACTCACGACATCGACACAGTTTCAAGAAGATACCTTACGTACAGGGCATTAAGATGGCTTTTGCCTTGAATAACAATAGTAGGTTATGTATTAAAATGCCAGACCATCCGTAAGGGAATATAGAATCGGATGAAACTTTTGCAATATCTGCTTTAGTTTACACTTTAGACCTCTATTTAATTAGTTCGTAGAAATTTCCTGTTTGCTGCTGACTTTTGAAATAAATGATGAATAGTTTTCTGAAAAAATAAATTCGGTCCGTCATTATTATAAAAAAAAAAATTTATGCTTATTAACAGATTGCTAAAAAACATCATGACGTTGGACGTTAATGGACGTTAATGGACGCTCCCCAATGTCTCCTTTCAGATTAATTTGGTGTCGATAGTGAAATAAAAGGATCACTCACGTATGTCAGTCGAGTATAGCTACACATGTTTCCGACTAATCCGTAGACCTTCCTCTGGGAGCACACACTACGCCGGTGGCAAGACGTAAGCTGTGGCTCTGCTCGCCAAAATGAAATGATATGAAATGAAATGATAAGTAATGAAATGAAATATGAAATAAAATGAAATGAAATGAAATGAATTGAAATGAAATGAAATTAAACGAAATGTGCCTATTTGTCCTAAGTTATGAAAATAGTTATGTAATAATTATTAATCCTTTGTAGGTATCAAAGCGTGATTATCGAGGCTTTTGCGAACTATTAAAATGCATAAACAAAGTTGTTGATATAAATACACAGTTGGCAGCCAAAATGCTCCCTGAAAACTGTAATGAACGCCGATCCACTGGTTACGCCTGGGATCGTTTATTTATATTGCACAGTTTTGTTTGGGAGCGAAATGGGAAGGCAAACATTTTTTTTATCTGATGCATGTTTATTTGGATAACTTTTTTTTAACCCCCGACGAATAAATAAATTATAAATAATATTGTACATGTAAAACGTCAAATTACAATCATAAAATTAACTATTATTGTGTGCCCTTACAGCACGTTATGGGCAGACAATTTAATACTCATTGTAACATACATACATACATACATCATACGTTTTGACGACCAGAGGGTCGAGCACGACTTTACGAAAGCTGCGTAACGTTACGGTTATCGTATCGTGATCGAGAAACCTCGTACAAAATTTTAGTTCCAAATACGCTCAAGGGCGGGCGCTGTTCCAAACGTCATACAAACTCGACAACGTTTACTATTCGACTTTACGTTACGCAGCTTTCGTAAAATCGTGCTCGACCCTCTGAGCGACGAGCTTGAGGTCCCGGGTTCGATCCCCGGTCGGGGCAGATGTCTATATGATGAATACGAATGTCTGTGCCCTAAGCACGACTTGTCGAATCCTGCGTCACGTAAAATCGAATAGTAAACTATAACGAGTTTGTATGACGTTTGGAACAGCGCCCGCCCGTGAGCGTATTTGGAACTAAAGTTTAGTATGAGATTTCTCTATCTCGATACGATAACCGTAACGTAACGCAGTATTCGACAAGTCCTGCTTAGGGTACTGTTCTCGAGTCTTGGATGTATTTATGTATGTATTTATCTATATAAGTATGTTTATCCGTTGCTTAGTACCCATAACACAAGCTCTGCTTAATTTGGGACTAGGTCAATTGGTGTTAAATGTCATACAATATTTATTTATTTATTTACGTACAGTCACCACTGTGCCACGGAGGTCCTATTAAAACACTGCAAATGTAGGCATGTACTTAGCGGCCCCCACCGCGGCCTGGCGACTGTCCAGCCGCAATTAACGACCGATTTTCACTGCAATTGTACCAATTTTACGTCACCTGAGAAAGAGACAAAAAAAACCGTTTGTAGGTTTTGGACAAATCAGAGCGTGCAATGATATTATAAGTGAAGATACGTCATATGCTCAGTTTTTCGCAATCGAAAAACATGTTCCGAACATTTTGACATTTGCGCGCAAGTTTGGACCTTGTTTGGGACAGATCGTGGCCAAAGAGGCTACAATTTGTAGCCTTTTCTGCGCTTTATTTTCGGCGTGCCGATGCCATATCTACCTCTTTTTAGGGTTCCGTACCTCAAAAGGAAAAACGGAACCCTTATATTATCACTTTGTTGTCCGTCTGTCTGTCTGGGAGTGAAAAGAGGGGTGAAGGTTTATATGTGAAATCGTAATTTTTTAAGTTGCGATCATGAAACTTGGTGAAAATAATTTTAAAGCCAAATAAAAAACATGTTTCACCATGTTTGAAAATTTCCACCTTAAGGGGGTGTAAACGAAGCTTGTGCGAGAAAAACGTTACTTTTAAAAATAAGATCATAATCAGGATCATTTACCATCAGGTGACCCACTTGCTCGTTTGCCTTCTTTGTCGTATAAAATAAAAACTTAGAGTGATTGCGAACGAAAAAATAAATACGACGATAGAGAGTTCTGCTACGGGAGCGAAGACGCGGGCGAAAGCTAGTAGACTATAAGGCCAATGATGACGATTATGTATCTATCTAAACAGCTACCTCAGCTTAAAAATATTTATCATAAGCTGAGCGGCTTGCTCCTCAATCGCCAGCTTTATCCAGCCCGCGGCACTAAGCAGCTTTCGGGCCGGTGCATTTTCTCCGCCGAACAATGAATGGGACATCATTAGCGCTGCTTAAGTTCTTGCTTTGCATAAACTTGGACAAGTGAAGCATGATTTGCTACTGTTTGGGTTTAAATGGGGCTGAAAGTTGTAAATGAGAGTTATTCAAGGTTTTCTTGAAGGTAGAATTGATGAGTAGGTTTCTAATGGAATTTATGATCGAAGAAAGTATAGGATGTAGGTTTTGACTGGGTAGGCATGACAGTAATGTTAAGGCACATGTGTAAATAAGATTAGGGCATCATAGTATACCTAATTTTTAGGGTTCTGTACGTAGGAAAAAACGGAACCCTTATAGGATCACTTTGTTGTCCGTCTGTCTAGCTGTCTGTCTGTCTGTCTGTCAAGACCCTTTTTCTCTGGAATGCGTGTAAATTAATATCAAATACTCAAGCCTGCGGTCCCTTAAAGCCGTGAAAAAATCAACCTTCTAAACCAATGCAACCAAAAGATACAGTCATTAAAAAATCCATTTTCCTACAAATTGCCGATTTTAAAAACCTAAAGGGTACTTCCAGTTGTCCTAGAAACTTGAAATTTGGTATGAAGGTAGCTCTTATAGCACAACCACTCGGAAAAGTCTCAAAATCTTAAAATTTTATGTCTGTCTGTAGATTTCACAGACCAATATAAGTTGACCTCACACTGACCCGTACATTTTGCTTAGGAGTAGGGCTCTGCTAACACTGGACTTCTTAAAACACTGGAGAAAAGCGTAAAAATCTTTCTACGGAACCCTCGTGCGCGAGGCCGACTCGCACTTGGCCGGTTTTTTATAAACAGGTAGCTCTGTGAGCTGTAGGCTTCGCAAGCAAATTTTTTAACATTTTAATTTATTTTTTTAATTTCCAAAAACTGAATCCATAAAAATCTATATTTTATTGACCCTGCTCACAAAACTTCACGAGATCTGGTTAGGAAATGTAATCTGTACAGGAAAACAGCTGGGGGACTATTACGAAATTCGAAAATCAAAGTTCGTATCGTATCGTCCCGCTCACTCTCGCATTAAATAATATTAGCGTGAGCGGGACGGCACGACACAAAGTTCGAATTTTGCACTTCGTAGGGCCTGGACAGACATACCTATTTCGGACTCGCTCGCGTTCGCGACGCTTCGGTCAACAATGCCCTAAGCACGACTTGTCGAATCCTGAGTTACGTTACGGTTATCGTATCGAGATCGCGAAATCTCATACTAAATTTTAGTTCCAAATACGCTCACGGGCGGGCGCTGTTCCAAACGTCATACAAACTCGTTATAGTTTACTATTCGATTTTACGTGACGCAGGATTCGACAAGTCGTGCTTAGGGCACAAGAACCAATTACTTCAACATTCCAAGATACTTTACTCGACCCTCGTATATTTATATGCAGGGCCACTAACCCGCTTTTACGTAAAACAAGAAATACTAACACGGCATCACCATAACGTATTTGAACATTGAACTTACATACAGTCACGCCTGTTTCCCGGAGGGGTAGGCAGAGACCACTGACTTCCACTTGCTACGATACTGACATACAACCTTTGCTTCCCTTACTCTCATAACATTCTTCATACATGCTCTCCGGTTTGAACATTGAACTTGTACTGTATAAATTGCGCCAAATTTCAACGAACTTGTTACTTAGTTACTACTTTTGTTAAAGTTTTCTATTCTATCTTGTCGCGCTGTAGATACGTTAATGAGCAATTATAAAGAAGTTTCAATTAATTATAAAGACAAATGTTTAAAATTTTCCTATTTCGTTACCAACGTTTTGGAATCTTACTTGTAATGAAATAAATCCTATCCTATCCTATTGGCTACCTATCATATCATAAGTTCTCTATATAATTCGTTTAGAAACCGTAGAAAATGACCAGCATTTCAACAGCCAGTATCGTGAAGTCATTACGACATCGAATCCTATGTCGTAATGACTTTTCGATATTGAATTCGATGTCGTTATGAGTTTCAAACTTGAGTCATCTTCAAAAACCAACATAATTTACAATAAAAAAAAAACATTCGCTACGAAGCGTGCTCGGTATGTTTGTCTTCTGAACCCATCATAGAGAGTAGGTAGGTACATAAAGTAATGCATGCAACAGAACTATACATGGTTAGGCCTTAAAACACTCGAGTGATCTTATTATAAAACTCGGCTTTGCCTCGTTTTATAAAACCACAATCGTGTCTTAAGGACGCTAGTTATGTATAATTGCATAAACTACTATTGGCATTCTGTTATAGATTTTAGTTTCTCATTGATTTTGTGAAACCACACAGCGGCGAGTATCCGCAATTGGATCTCTGTAATGGCGGCCGCACAGCTGCGCCGGCCGCCATTTGCATGTATATAGGACTCGTCTCGTCATAGTGTGGATAGTGGGGTGTATACAAACATACCGGATGTAGACAGTAAGTAATAATATTGGAGTATCTTTATCCTTCCTAACTATTATAAATGAGAAAGTAACCCTGTCTCTCTGTCTGTCGGTTTGTTACCTCTTCACGGGAAATCCGCTGCATCAACGTGGGCGTTATCGAAGGGCTTCATAAGGAAGCTAAAAGTCACCCAGAGGGCGATGGAGAGGGCTATGTTCGGGGTTTTCTCTGCGGGATGGAATCAGTGATGATATTCGCAGTAGAACTAAGGTTGCCGACATAGCCCGAAGAATTGCGAATCTTAAGTGGCAGTGGGTGGGGCACATTGCTCGCAGGACTGGTGGCCGATTGTGCCAGAAAGTTTTTTAATGGCGTCCACGGACCGGGAGAAGAGCTGTGGGTAAGTCTCCAACAAGATGGAGCGACGACCTAGTGAGGATCGCGGGACCGCGGTGGATGCGGAAAGCACAAGACCGGTCTGAGTGGAGAGCCTTGGGTTAGGCTTATGTCCAGCAGCGGACGTCTTTCGGCTGACATGATGATTGATTGATTGATTGATTTCAACTTTATTATCTCCATAACACACAAGTTAATACAAAGAATGCAAACAAGAAAACCTTAAAGTAAATTAACATTAAAGAAAATATATATATAAAGCAACTTAACCTAACAGTGGATACCATGTGCCATGGAAGAAAATAGGCGCTGACTCAGCATAAAGCTGCGAAGACCGCAGCGCTGGTATTCTGCCAGAACCATGGATTAATCTGTGGAAATGGTATAGGCATGCAAAACTATATGCGCTACTCTGCTCGCTAGTATGTAGGGGTAATCTCTGGAACCATCGAATCGATCCAAAAACTCATACACTAATAAAAAAACTAACACTGTCCCTGACCATCATAGGCTAACCTTATATCAACAAACCTTTAACAGCTAATCAAGCAAAATAAATATAGTTTATTAACATCGAATTTATCTGTGGACGGAACTAATTATTTAATTTAATTTAATGCCTGCTTATGAGAGATTTTGAACAAATTAATAATAATATTTTTTGTCAATAAGACATTTAAAACATAAACACGAACTATAAATTACCAAAAATAAAATGCAATATTTCGTACTTAAATTATCAATATGAGAAAATTTTTGAAAACTTTAGAACTATTGATTTTTTTGGACGTTTAATAAATACAAGCGAAATTTTGTCCTAAAAACATTCTTAGACTTAAGTTTGATGATGCTCTTTTTAAATTTTTATAGATGGCAATTTCGCTGTGCACACAAATACTGGTGCTTAGTAATTAAATTGTTACCGGCATGCATAGAACAAAATCTAATGTATGTGTTTGCTTACTTGAGAAACCGGGTTCAATTCCCCAGCTAAGCTATAAAACATTATGTATGTTTTCTGGTTTTCTATGGATTCATGTTTCAGTTTAAACCTTTCAAGTATAGTGGCTCTGCTAATACTGGACATCTTAAAACATCCCAAAACACACACAATCCCAAACGAATTCGTTTATCAAATGTGTCATGTGGGCAAGTCCATTAATTTTGTATGACACTTAGACCTCTGGCTAACACAATAGCGCCATCTATGAACTGAAAGAAAAAACGAATTTAGAATCTTGACCCACCATGGAACCTTTTCACAGTAAACGTCATAGAGATATCGCATTGCTTGACAAGGAAAATCGTTTTGACGTTTACTATGAAAGTGTTCCATGGTGGGTCAGGAATTAATTTCCTTGACTGTACCTAGATTTTAATTCAGAAGATACTAGAATTCAAGTTTTCTCTTTTCAGTTCTGCCAAGTAAAGGGTTAGAAAGATGCCGTCAATTTCAGTGAGGAGCTCTGTTTATTCAGCACAGTCGAAAGCGAATCAATGTGAAATGTAATGCAGTGTGTATCAGTGCGGGCGCGATACGGCGAGGATATGGGCGAATTTCAGCCTGCGCGGGCGTGCGGACTCGTGCGATGCCGATAGCACGAAGCTGCGTTTAGTATTGCTTTAGCCACGGACGAACCACCCTCTGGACACCAAAATGTCAGGGCGAACGTGTCCGAAACGCATATGCTCATTTGCACCTATAAATCACTCTAGCCTCGAATCGCAGCTCACTTTTGACCAGATGACAAGCGAGATGACAAGCTATGAACCAATCACGACGCATTCCCCCGGCCCGCTCACCGCGGCTTTTTTCGTAATGACATTCCAAGTAAATTATAGAAGATGCGGTGTCCAGAGGGCGGTTGGTCCGTGGTTTTAGCAAACCTAAAAGTGAAATGAAAACAGTTTATTTACAGGGTAAGTTTTAATTTGTAAAGAATTCAGCCAGGCAGGACGGGCGCACTCCGAATTTAGGCGTGATTGTACTCGGCGGAGTCGACTTGTCACACTTGTGACTTGTTGTTGTTGTGTTGTGACTTGGAATTCACAGGGCCGCCGCACCGTGTAGAGGCAAGTATTATAGAGAATCAGTTCATAAAATGTAACACTGTTACACGTATTTACAAAATAATCATACTACTATCGTCTACGGTTATCATATTAGAATCCCTAAAATGGATTTACCTAACGACTTCATACTTAACGTCAATATACCTAATTTTAAAATACATAGCGATCGTTTCACCTAAGTGTAGAACGACTGAAGTTTAATAGTCCTAATAAATGAAATACTCGATGAAGGAAATCCCTGATGGATGAAGTACCTAATGGACGAGTCCTCTCATTCTGGGAAGCCTGTGCTCAAAAATGGGACGTAAAAAAGGCTGTTGATGATGATGAAAACCTATACAAGGCATATATGGTTGGATTTTACGAAATGCCATCATGCGAAAGCTAGTATCTATATAGTATCTATATACTTGAACAAGTACTAAACGCACGCGCAACACTCCACAACACAGTTGCAGGCTGGTTATCTCCGGGTCAAGCGATGAATTCCGGCTGCAGCCATGCGGAATTGTTTGTGACGTCACTGGGAAGCTACACGTCAATTGTGGTAATGACGTCATTATGGTCCGTACTTATAATTTCATTGAGTAGGGCCTACATCATCAAGGTGACCTACATCGAGGTAGAAGGAAAGAGTTTATCAAATTGTATGGGAACCGAGCGTGTAACAATTTGCGTACGTATTTTGACATCATTAGTGTAATTTAGTGAGGCATTACCTTGATTAACAGCTCCAACTTTTTGGTGGTGTTAGAACAGTTAACTGTCAAACAATAAGGTATTTTGTCTTTAACCTGACGTCGCAAGTGGAAAGCATTCGGGAGCAGTGCAGCAGCGGGAACGCGTAATGAAGATTCTCGACCCTTCTTTTCGACACGCGAGGTAAGTACCTATAGTCTACAGGTTGAGATCACGCACACAACAACATGTCATGTAATGACAACGGGATTTAGAAATTACTGTTCTTTTGATCGTACCGAAAGCAAGTTCAACAGTGAATTTCCAGATAGACCAAAAGGTTTCTATAAACTATTTTGTGAAGTATTATTTACAAAATACACCAAATTCAAACAAGACGGAAAATAAAATATTTTGATTCATTTTATTTAAATATTCAAAATGTACATTTGAAAGTATTTTTATTTACATCCATTCCCGTTCTGCAATCAGTACTTCATGTAGCTGTGTGTGTAATCATTCACCTCAACTCTCGTGGCACTACTTATACCTATAGTTATTTTTCTATCCCTTTAAAGTTTTGTGGTCCATAAAATGTCGTGATCCGCAATAATAAGCCTGCTGTACATAGTTTCACAAGATGTGTTTGTACCATTCATTTTAAGTTTTTTTTACATTACGAATACAATTTAAATTCACAACGTTGTCACAATGTAGCACGCTGCTGCCATTTTGAACAAAATGTCATGCCCAGATGACATGGGAAATCGGATGAAATTGGCTGTAATGTAAAGTTGAACCTATCTCTGTGACATTACGGTAGGTTTTGCCGTGTTCCTGGTTCCGAGCATGCATGAGACTTGTAAAGCTGTTTGTAGCGTGTCATAGTTAAAACTGGTTAGTTAGAAAAGGGTTTAACTTGTGCTTGACGAATACAATTTAAACCTTATTAAATTTTTGGAACTGGGCAACCAGTTCGGGTTTGTTCTGCAGTTCTGGTTTGAATTTTGAATTTTGAATTTTTACCAACCAACCATCCTGGGTTGGTTTCATACCAATTAATTAATAGGTATGCAGGCAGATAATGGACGCGGCAAGCTGAAGACAGGGCGTTATGGCGCTCATTAGGGGAGGCCAATGTCCAGCAGTGGACTGAATAGTCTGATGTTAATGATGATGAATTATCTGCTGTCGATAAAAACATTTATCAAACGATAAGGTGTAAAAATGCCCAAGGGTCACTTGCAGCAGTAATTTGTATCTAGTTAGTCTTAAAACCAGCATGCTTATTGTCTAACTCGCAAATCAGCATCGTGTTCATTTTGTACGGGCTGACAAATGGCATCGGAAACAGCTAGCTGTCACAGTCGTACAAAAACTGACATTACAAGCCGATGACGATTGTCAAAATAGTTACGCAATAACCCTGCGGTTTGAGATAACTATCAAATTCTAAGTAAACAAATTCTACTCAAGCGAATTCACAGCTGGTGTTAATTCCAGGCGTTGAAAAGAGATGCACAGAGAACAAGCTAAGCTAAGGGAATTAAAAAAAACTCTAGTCAGTGGGGACGCGGCCCGAATCTAGAATTCAGAGCTTGCAACACTTTGTGCTGAAAAAACTGGGTCACTGCTGTAAACTGGGTGGTCATGAAATAAATAGACACAGTTTTAGTAAACTTTTTTCACCAACCTGCGTTCTTTTACTGCGCGCTGTTTTCTCGCATATCACTCAGTCCATTCCTTTCTTAGTGATTGAATTAGGAAAGGGCGCATGCGATAAAATGACACCCGTTCTAGCAAAGAGCTGTAATTTATACACTCTGCTAAGTTGCTGGAACTTTATCACGTAAAATAATTTGTTTTGATTTATCGACCATAGACTAGTGGTCAAAGAACCTGACTATGAAGCCTGAGGTCCAGTTTCCACGGTCGGAGCCAATATTTATTGTCCTCGAGTCTTGCATGCTGTATAAGTTGCAATTATCCGTTTCCCAATATCTTAGTTTTCGACTAAGTCAATAATTGGTGTTAGTTGTTCCAGGTTTTTTTTTATCTCAACGTTACGGCGGTATGACTGGCTGAAACTGAAGTATGTATGTATGTAAATCCTTTATTGCACATAATATTACAAAATAAAGTGAAGGACCCTTTAATTGTCGTTCTTTTTTAGGGTACCTACTTGCACGTGCTTCTTGTCCTGGGTATCATAGTCTATGTAGTAATACTTACACACTCTGTGAAGAATTCAAGTGTCTAGTTATTTCGGTTCTAAAGGTACAGCACTCTGAAAAGCAGACGGACAGACAGACAGCGAAGGCTTAGTATAATAGACCTTTAGTTACAAAACCATTAAATTAGTGGCTCTGTGAGATGTAGACCTCGCGACCTCATTTTATAAAAAAAAATCGACAAATAAAAACCTATCACAAAATTTCACGAAGACGAGTAATTTTTATATATTTTTTTTCTTTAAAAAAATAAACAAAAAATTAATTGACAAAAAAACTACAATACAATTTTTCGAACCTGCTCACAAAATTTCACGAGAATCGGTATAGAAATGCCACCTGTAGAGGAGAACAGCCGGACAGATGGATAAACGAAAGAAACTCTGTCAAAGCTAAAACTGAGACGCTTTGCTCACTTCGTTTGCTCGGCCAATAAAAGCACAAACTTGAATGTCACACTGTCCACCAGTGCATGCCCTGCTAGTCAAACTACCCTCAAATTAGAACTTGCTTTGTCCATCGGGGTGACTGCTGTCAAACACCCAGATCACAACAGGCTACAATTTTATTGAATACCGAACCCTACTGAACCATAAATGAACGAGTTATCATAAAAAAATACTAGTAACGTTATCTAATCACCATTGACAAAATACGATCAAAGAGATTTTGTTTTTATATAAGAGGGGGAAAACGAGCAGGCAGGTCACCTGATGGAAAGCAATCACCGCCC
The DNA here is from genome assembly GCA_963691665.1 of Clepsis dumicolana. Classification (NCBI taxonomy): domain Eukaryota; kingdom Metazoa; phylum Arthropoda; class Insecta; order Lepidoptera; family Tortricidae; genus Clepsis; species Clepsis dumicolana. The sequence continues at coordinate 8,511,111 of OY829527.1, read as the reverse complement.
CCTGACCCTCACCCGTCGCCCATGGACTCCTGCTGCACAAGGGGAATCGCAGGTGCATTGCCAGCCCTTTAAGGAATAGGTAAGCTCGTTTTTTAAAGATCCCTAAGCTGTATCGCTCCGGGAATGTTGCCGCAGGATGCTGATTCCATATCCTTGTCGTGCGAGGGAAAAAGTACATCTTAAATCAGACAGTGTTAGACTGCTAACCATCAAGGTGGTGAGGATGGAAGGATAGGCGGTTTCACGAAGTACGGTAACGGAACTTAGTCGATGTTCCAAACGTCATACAATTTTTAGGGTTCCGTACCTCAAAAGGAAAAAACGGATCCCTCGTAGGATCACTTTGTTGTCCGTCTGTCTGTCTGTCTGTTTGTCTGTCTGTCAGTCTGTCAAGACCCTTTTTCTCCGGAACGCGTGGAGGCAGCATGCTGAAATTAACATCAAATACTCAAGCCTGCGGTCCCTTGAAGCTGTGAAAAAAAATCAAGCTTCTAAGTCAACGCAATCAAAAGATGCGTACATTTTGCTTAGGAGTAGGGCTCTGCTAACACTGGACTTCTTAAAACACTGGGGAAAAGCGTCAAAATATTTGTATGGAACCGTCGTGCGCGAGTCCGATTCGCACTTGTCAGGTTTTCTCGATGGCAATTCTAACCTAACCTAACTAAATCAATGCACCATGTTACGTTCACTAATCTAATACACTTTGCCACAAACAAACAGTATAATAATTTTCGAACACTTCACTGCATCTAACTAGAATGTTAGCTGAAATATTAAGTGTCATCAATTTATAGGAGTTTTTCGCGAGTGAGTACCATTTTTTAAAACCAATGCCATTTGGCGACAAGCCAAATCCCTTGTAACATTTGGGTTGCTTGGATGGTTTCTTGTCATTTGTTCATTAAAGAAAGAAGACATGGGAGATATTTTTCTCAAACAATTAATTAGACGTCCTTTCCTAATGAAAATAAATATAGTTATATTAATGACTAATGAAATATACAACGTACTGTATTATACAGACTAGATTTTAAATATTACGAGTGTAATATAAAAAAAGTATTTACAAAAGAGTACAAAAACATTTTACAAAATGCCCGAAAGCTTCGAAAATACCACACACACACAATAAAGCACAGAATAAAGTATCTACAGAAGCTTGAATCAGGTCACAGCCTCCCTTCCCTTCCCTTAGACGTCCAGATCTTTAACGAGGGCGTAAGCTTCGACTCACCATGTGTCCCCAGTGTTGACAGCTACCGGCCGATGCTGTGTGGTCGCGGTGAGCAAATTCATTGTTTTTTTTAGTTCTTTAATATCACTACTCACTATTACAAGTGAAGTGAATGTCCCACTGATGGGCAAAGGCCTCCCCCCCATGTCCTCCAGGCATCCCGATCTTTAGCGGTCTCAGGCCAATCGTAAAGAAAGACAACCAGATCATCCCGCCACCGTTGTCTAGGCCTGCCACGCAGCCGCCATAATTATATCCTGTGGTTTCTGTCTACCCACTCTGTGGCAATTTTCGCTAACCTGGAGGTGTGGATGCATGCGGCTGATGTGGCCTGCCTAGAGGCCCTATTGTGTAACTATTTTGACGCTCGTCATCGGATTGAAATGTCACTTTTTGTATGACTGACAGCTGTTTCCGATACCAATTGTCAGCCCACACAAGATGAACACGATGCTGATTGCTTGCGACTTAGACAATAAGCATGCAGTTCCATTTCAGCCTAACATTATTATTATGTATCTTTAAAAAGCCGTGATAGCCTATTGACCTATGGTCTCTTAAGGAGAGGATTGTGGGTTCAAACCCCGGCTCGCGTCTCTGAGTTTTTCGGATTTTATGTGCGGGATTACGTTAATTTGTGATGAGCTTTTCGGTGAAGGAAAACATCGTGATGAGGTAACCTGCACACTCCTGCTAAGCAATTTATTGATGTGTGAAGTTCCCAATCCGCATTGGGCCCGCGTGGGAACTAGAGCCCAAGCCATCTCATTCTGAGAGGAGGCCTGTGCCCAGCAGTGGGACTTAAAAAAGGTTGGTGATGTTGTATGTTTATATTTTGCTTCTGTTTCAGGTGCCGGTTTTAGTTCACAATTAAAGTTTTCCGGTTTCATCACCAGTCACTCCCGAGAACCTATAAAACCCGGATGCCTGTAGACGCGGTCTTGATTCCGAGAAATCTAGATCAAACTAGTACTGACAAACTTAAACGAAACAACGGAACTCCGTAATTGTTCGCATTCAGAATTCATTGAACCGCTTGTTTGTCTCACGGGTAAACCTTATTTTAATTAAATACAAATTTATCTTTCCGTGTTGTTAAAAAGGATTTTAGTAAAACTATGTATTGTTATAGTTACATAGCTCAGCCAATCTATCTAGCAGTACCTAATTTAAGTATATGCTCCTCAACTGACTGATGAAGATCGCATTTCTGACTGCAGCCTTTTGCATTCATTTTATATTGACTAATTGAAAGTAGTTGTTAGTTTTTCTTGGAAATCAAAAGACTAAGAATTTTGTTTTTAATCTTTATTTAATGACTTTGGTCTCTGGTAGTGGCCAATGACCATGCCACTCAACATTGCTTACAGATTGAAAATTAACCTATGAAATAAGTAATACTAAATACGTGACTGCACTTAATCAACGTCTAGCATTCAGACAAAAGACAAAGATCTGATATCCAATGATATAAATTAAACTATTGCAGGAGCTCGGCATTAAACAGCGTCTGTCATTCGTCGTCCAAGCTTGCAGTCTTACCTTTTTTGGGCACATACCCCGGCGTGATGACGGATCTATACAGCGGCTGGTGGTTCAGGGTCGAGTCGAAGGCTCCCGAGCACGTGGAAGGTCGCCTATGAGATGGACCGACCAAATCAAAGCAGCCGTGGACGGTCTCTTGCTCGCATGCACCAGAAAGGCGGCTGTCAGGGACGAGTGGCAGCGTATTGCGAGGCGGGTTACAGATACTGACATGACGACCACGACCACTCTGTCAAGAGTGTAACGAAACGGAAGAGAGATTAAACTTATAAGTTAAGCCTTTTTTAGTGAAATAAAGGGGGCGAAATAGGCAAGCTGGTCATATGATGGTAATTTATCAGCGCTGTTTACACGCTCCCGCAACACTAGAAGGGTTGAAATATTATACAGAACAAACCAGAAGCTATCAATTACACCCCAACGCCGCACACTGTGTACATTTTTTTATTGATTTCGCTTCTTGCTTACACTTAAAATATAATCCTATTCAGATTTTTATAAACCCAACGGCATTTTTGTATGTAAAAACGACACTAGACGGGATTCATTAATATCGTCATTCGTACAACACGCCACGATACGCTGCGTGCAAGGAGATGACTACGCGAAACTACACTATTTAAATGCAGTTTAAGTTTAAGTTAAGCTTAAGTTTTAGACGCGTTCGCGGTTTCTGGTTTATTCTGTATTCTGAGAGGTCGAGATGCCAAACATCTTTTGCCAATAATTACCATAATTATGCATTCATTCCAAAAATAATATTTTTCATTTTAATTAAAACCGAATCCTCCATTATTCCAACATAAAACGTAACGATTTTAATTCGGGTTTCAAGAACACTCGTGTCGATGTTAAATTCACAATCTAAAGATTAATTTCGTCTGCTAACAAAGTTTGCAAAGGGTCGGGCCCGTAATTGCCCTTACTGCCAATCAATGGAACTTACTTTTATCAAGTTTTATAAGGAGGAAAGAGTTTGGATACACCGTTTGTCCTAATTTATTTCTTTATTGCGGCTCTCCATTTGAGCTGAGCGCAGAAACGTGGAGAGTAAAAGATAAAAAACAACCAGGACGGTAAGGTTCGTATTGACACGAAAGATACATTCCTGAAATAATACCGAAGTGTGTCGTTCAAATTCCTTTTCTAAAACACTGCTGTCTCGCAATCCCTGGATTTGATAACACTGATTTGCCAAGTAATTTTTAAATCCCAATAAATTCGTTTCGTTTCTTTATCGTCACCAATTTTTTAACTTCTCAACGATAGGGTTTTCTAGGACTGCAAGATACGGACTTATTCTATAGTATCAGATTTTAGTAGTTACTCACACTTATGTCCTCTTGCAGTAAAAAATTAAATCCAGTTTCAGTGTTTAGTACAGTTTAGCTGTGTCAAAATGTATAGAACTGTCAGGCTTAAACCGGGCCAGGCGAGGTGTCAATTGCTGATTTGAAGAGCTTTTGTTTTAGCGCGCTTCATATTGGCACAGAAAAGTTGATCGCATTTTTAAGTTGATCGCATTTTTATTGTAATCTGCCATTTCTAAGGTTGGCGAAATAGGGGCCTGATGCCCTATGGCGTAGGTAACTATTTTGACACTCGTCATCGGATTGGAATGTCAGTTTTTGTACGACTGTGACAGCTAGCTGTTTCCGATACCAATTGTGAGCCCATACAAAATGTTTTTGCGAGTGAGTTAGACAATAAGCGTCTTTTAATTAATGTGACCCTTACGCATTTTTACACATTAAAATAAACAACTTTTTAAGCTACATAAAAATCACTGTCGTCTGATAAATTCGTGAAGACCGATAAGCATTCCGAGTGAATGAATGGATTGAATGAACAAGACCGAATGATAATGCGCCAAAGGGATTGGCCGGTCACGTCCCGGACGGGGCTAAAAAATTGAATCGTCGCTTTGTATAATAAATCAACTTTCATTATAATACACAGGTCAAATAAATCAAGGCGGAAAAGGTGTGAGAATATTTTTTTGAAGAAACAGTAACAGCATAATACTGGATGGCTCAGCAAAAATACCAATTTGCATAGAAATAGAAATAGAAATATAAATATATTTTATTCGCATTAAATGTAGTACAAAAATAAGATGTTACATTATGTGAATAGTTTAGATTCATACATTTAAACTTAAAGAGTCATGCAAATATTGTGTTTGGCTACTTGATACATGCAGGTATAATTATAACACGTTAATTAGGGTTTATCTACATCATAATCAAGTATTCCTTCAGAGAGTAGAAACACTTCATATCAAAACTGTACTGTACTTTTGCTGTGGATTCAGGATTTTTTAGGTTAGGTCTTACGGTTTTTTTTTTATGTGCCTTTTTGACACCGCCCCAGAATGAATATAATATCTGTCTATCACTATTATAAATTTGCCTGTCATCATAGCCCCTAAATAGATAAAATGCATTTGCAACGTTTGGACGCAGTTTATTTTAATCGAAAACTAGTTAAATCGAGTTTTTAGTCAAGTTTTTGAGATTCTGGATATTTCAAAACGCAATTGATAGGGATTTTTCAACTTTTTTAAAGTTGCTAGGGTTATTTAATTTAGTAATTGTTTTTTTCGAACCAGATAAATGACAAACTGTCACGTTGTTTCTGATGATGTCTTGTGACGACTTGTAAAATTTACCTAAACGTCCCATCCCAATGCACTTTGATTTCAATAATTGACACCCTGTTTGTCGTCTTGCTGTAACTGTGTCTTAAATCCGTCGTCTTATTTTTAAGGTGCCAACTATTGCAATTTCACTTTGAAGTTGTTTTTTGTGATCGTTATCCCAGGGATTGAAGTGATCGTAGCCTATAATTGCGTGAAAAAAATATGCGTCACGTCACGTGACGTAAAAACATTTTTTTGGAAAAGCTTGTCTGTAAATTACGCGTGAACTTGACTGTAACTGCCCTAAATTTTCCCACAAAACATCACAATAGCTCCTGCCTCTCCATTTCATTTCTATATTAACAAATCTGGCGTTCGTTACTTTCAATAATACAATTCTCCGCCAATACGTCCACGAAACTTCCACCAAAACCAACATAATGACAACACCTCTCCAAACCTTATTCAAATTTGCACAAAGCCTAAAGTGCCTCGTACTCTGTGTAAACAGGTATCGCGAGGTACCTACGCGGCGGTTCAGTTTTCAAAGTTACGCGTGCCGTTGTTGTCTCGCGTAACAAAACGGTGTAGAGTCGAAATTGGTTACGGCGAGGTGTGATTGATTACGAGCAGTAGAGCAGAGAATAACCGGGAACGCTTGGTCTAAGCCGCAATCTGCAGACATTCAGGTGCTCCAGAGTGATAAGTTTGAATGGCAATGGCTTCTGTATTAAAATGAGGGAGATTTTGCGTTAATAGTGCCATCTGGCCTCATTCTGTGTTCATAATTTGGAGCGTTTTGTGAAGGGTTGGAGTGTTTTGATGCGAGTGTTGAATGGTGGCTATGAACATGGATTGGAGGTAATGGGTGGTAGCATTGGTGGTGCTTAAAACGGACTTATGAAATAATTGAAACATTTATTGTGACGACACACGGCTGGAGATACGGTTTAGGTACATATGGCTTGGAAATACTAGACATAATTTTATTTATTTTATACAGCAGTGCTTAAAACTTAGACAGTTTTATAGCTGTATATCTTATGTACTTAGGAAAAAAGTCATGATTATTAACAAAATGCGATAGAAATATTTTTTTAATGTTAGGCCTGCCTTGGCACTTTTATTGTTTCTGAAGTGGAGTGAGATGGAATAAGTGTACTGTAAGCAGGTACAGTAAGCAGCAAAAACAGCTAAGCAACCGACACGTTCACAATGATCTAAACACGGCTCTATTGTTATAGACATAAGAGCTTGTGCAGATCATTGTGACTGCTTCGGTTGCTCAGCTAAGCACGGCTCTATTGTTATAGACATAAGAGCTTGTGCAGATCATTGTGACCGCTTCGGTTGCTTAGCTACTTTGCAGCTACTGTGCGGCAAATTTTGCCGCACAGATATAACTATTTGTCATTAGTGATCGCAGGTGAGCAAAGTAATTGTTTTTAGTTCATTAATATGGACCTCCGCAAAGTAACGCCTGATTCAATAAATTGTTCTATACTTATTGTTCTTTTTGGTTAGACAAATATCTAATAAATACTTTAGTTTCTTCCCCAGAGCAATTTTAAACGCATGGGCGCTTACCCTCTTTCTGTTGATACAGGCGTTCTACTGGGTAGCGTTGTCCCGCTTAGTGAATAAACTCCGCTCACAAAAGTGTCGCCTCAATACAGCCGTTAAACAGAAGTTAATTTGCAGAAGGCTCCTGAAACAATGATACAACAATAGCAATAACCAAACCAACCTAAAATTTTAAAAAGAAAACCCGACTGCAATTCTGGGAAACAATATATCCTATGTCACTCCCACACCTGAGATGAATCCAATGACACATCATACGTTGAAATACGTCAAACGGTTTAGGCTGGAGAGCGTGCAAAAGAATTAGATATACATACACAGGTACATTACATACGCTCGGAAAACAGCTCCTTGTGCAGTTGGGTAAAAAGGTACAATAATTTATAAAAAGTGTTAGGTATACTGAATGGTGGTGATGGAGGACTTGCATTAGTGCCTTCTAGGAGTTTTAGGCTACAACTGCAGAGGTATGATAAATGGAATAACTGGCCTTGGCACTTACCTCAAAGCCCGCTCCACTCCCACCTACCACCTTATCTGAATTTGAGCAGATCGCACCGTGAAATATCGGCAGCGCGCGCCGAATGCAAAGAAGCCAGCCCTCGCATTACCATATCGTTTGACGTCTCCGAGCCAATTTTATTGCTTTTGTTATCGCTAGCAATGGAATTCAAAGCGAGTGAACTTGTTGTCAATCGGATTTTCGGGATACCGGATGAGAGGTTGGACTTTGGTTCTATAATCGAGCACTGGGGAGTTTCTCGTCATTTATTTAAACTGCGATTTTGTTAAAAGGTTAAAAGAGTGGTGAGGCAGGAGAATAAAGAAAATCTGTAAGTGCGAGTCGGACTCGCGCACCGAGGGCTCAGGGCTAATTTAAATTATACTAATTTAACTGTTAAATATTTAAATTTATCCATGCGCATAAATAACTTTGTTTTTTGTAGAATGCTAGGGCGTTTCTTTGAAAAACAAGGTTATTAAGGGTACTTGAAAAAGTAAAATGAACAATATTAATATTTATTCTCTTTACATATTATTACTGATTTTCGGATTTTCCCCTTAGGTACTGGCATTAATGAGGCCTTACTTCCTGCTGTATTTCATAGTTCTATGTCAACGGGAAGTAGGTACTTCGGTAGGTTTCAGAGACAGTGAACCCCGGATACCCCGGTTTTTGTATGAAGATGCATTTTCAAAAGGTTGTATCTTTTGATCGCGTGGACATGAAAACTTTTTTTCTGCTTAATGAAACTATAGCCCTTAATGTATGACATTAATTTCAGCTGGCTATCTCCACGCGTTCCAAAGAAAAAGGGATTTCACAGACAGACAGTCAATTCAAAACACTTAGCCGAACTTTTCATATTCACCTTCACATTTGTACGGAACCCTCGGGCGCGAGTCCGACTCGCACTTGGCTGGTTAATGGTGTTGCACTCGGGTTTTTTTTTATTCATCGAATAAGCTGGATATGTAGTGATGAAGCAGCTAGCTCTAATGAACGCCGGCAACGAACGGCATTAGAGTAGGAGATCACGCGCTCAAAGGGAATATTGAGATGGACTTTGGATGGATGGACACTGGGGACTCTGAGCTAGGCTACACACGGATACAAACGTTGGTTGATCAGGTTTGTTATTTAAAAACATACGCTGACATTCGTTTCGTCACGGTATGTGTTTGTCATGGGTTCAACAGCCTAAACTACAGCCTAAACCCTCTCATTCTGAGAGGACGCCTGTGCCCAACATTGGTACGTAAAAAAGGCTGGTGATGATGAATGAAGGCCACTTCTGTCGTCATAATTTGTCAAGTAAAGTGCTTGTGTATGGAGAATTAAGTTTTGACTAATAAGTACGTGTAATATAAGGTATTGTGTATTATGTGCATTGTGTATAATGTTTTGTTTGTATTATTAATATTATACGTGTAATGTATTGTGTATTATGTTTTTTTTTTATATTTATTTATTTAGGGGCTTTGTTCAGACATGAACATATCAGCCCCGTAAAGGACAATATAAACATAATATAAAAGACAGCACAAATAAAAAAACAAAAAGGCACAATTATTAAAAAAAATGAGAAAAAAAAAATATTATCAGATCATTATAAATCCATATATCGTTAGTGACAATGGTTCTGCTTACGAACTATATTAGTGAATAAATAATAAATACCGTATCATTACTTTTATGTCACTGAAATTAATTGAGTCATGTAATAGAATAATTTGTATAATAACTATAAAATGTCAGTGTAATGAACCACAATTGAATAAAATAAAATAATTTGGAATAAAAATTAATGTAAACAACAATTTTGTACCAATGAAATAACATTAATGATGCAATAAATAACAATAATAATAACATACCTAACACTTATTTTTTGAGATGCAGCTCTACCTGTACCTAACCCAGTGGTATGTCTTAATAAATTTTAACCAGGTTATAACTCATTACTGGTCAATGGAGGTTTCCGTACTTCGCTCAACTTAAGTGAATATCCTTCAATAACTATGGATTGAAATAAATACTCATAATAAGAAGAGTATAAACTGAATTGACCAAATTGGATTGTGATCGTCTAGAAAGATTAGGACTCCCTACGTTGTGTAATTTTTTGTTTTAGTAATCCCAAAATTCTTTAAGATGTGGTATGTCTGGATTAAAACAAGGTGTAAGTTTTAGAGGTATTCATGTATTCAAACTAAAGACTTATAATTAAACACAACTAATGTCACACAGTATAATAAAAATAAAACATAACTACTAACTAGTAATAATAAATAATAAAAAAAAATAATGTAAAAATAAATAATGTAAGTGTACTGATTTCTGTAGTAAGTGAGTAGAATAGTAGGTAGGGTCTGGGAATGGGAATGATGATACCGGGGCCATCATTGGCCCCGGGCAAGGCTCCAACCACTAATGGAGGTGACACCAGTCACCAACATTACCCCCTCCTTGCTACCTTCACACACCAGCAGAAAAATAATAATAGTTTAGGTTAAATTTAGAGCGCTAACCACGGCGCTAAGTCAACTCAAATAAAGAGACTGGCTAGGAGGAATGAGTAAACCCAATTCCAAGATAGATTTAGTAATTAGATGGAAATACATCCGATCCAACCAATGCTCGTTCATTCTGCTGCGTCACCGTGCATAAAACACAGGTAAAGTTGGGTAATCAGTTGGAATGCCTAAGCATAACCAATGGATTACAAAATATTCGGTATAACCAAGCTGCAAGCAGACAAGGTAGTGTGGGGTCTCATTAGAACGTAAGGAGAGCGGAATCCACCAGTCTTTTCATTATGCTTTCTCTTCCCACTGAGTGGGCCTCATGGAATAGACATAACTACATCGAAAGGCGATTCGGCAGGTATCCAAAGGTTCATAACAAGAAATAATTAGATAAAGGTAGCATGTAAACATACTACCGAATTGTAGAGTGTGGTGTAGGCACTGAGTATTAAACACAGGTTAACAGCACACGAAAAGCATCTGGTAAAACCGGATGAAAGGTTCGAGTTGCAATAACTTGAACAATTCAATAATTATAGTAACATTGTAAATCAGGCACTCACAAGGAATGGTAGGATTATGATAGACAAATATTTGTCTTGAGTTAAATGAAACACCTTAAGTAGAATTCATTTATTCAGATAATCAACACCATCGCAGGAGCTTCCCAAATCCTACAATGCAATAGTCTCAGATATATTGGTCCAATAAATGGTCATAATATGTTTAGTAACACAAGAGGACATTGGACTCTATTTTGTTCTACCAATAATCCTGGATCAATGGTATACCAAAACAGAATTTTAGATTTGAGTGATTGCGACACTAAGATAATCCAGAGGAAATATCAAAGTCTAGACCTTCAGTTAACACTGACTTGAAGTAGCATATGAATATGTCTTTTACACAGACTTACTGGTGGCAGGTCCGCCTAACCCAGTTTAAGTGTAAGATCCATGTTTCATACTTAACCAGTCATTAATAACCGAATTACATACAGGCAAGATAGCTCTTGACAGGCAATCAAAAGATTGTCGTTCAACAGACATAATGAATGATATGTTATAAATTCAACATAACTACAGTAAGAACTTCACTCACTTAGCCATGAAGAATAGATAACACGTTGCTGGCTAGGCCTTCACTCAGGGGAAAACCTATAGTAAAACACAGTTTGATTATGATCATTCCTGGACCATACATCCAGACACTTCTAATCATAAATGTATTATTATAAGATTAAGGCAGCTCTGCATTACACCTCATTTCTACAACATAATGCCGTCCATAGTCTCATTAGACCTTTAGACATTACTTTATAGAAACTACTTCTCACAAATACCTCGCTCTGAATTTCCATGGAACGCTATACAGCTAATCCCTTCAGAACTACACAACAAATATTGTATGGAGTTTGTGTACTGATAGTATATTGTGTGAATAGTGTGTATGTATAAAAATACATAAATGCATATAGCTAATAGATTAGTTGCATGTTGCAGGCATATTTTGTATAAATAACACAAATGTATTGTTCGAACGGGTGATGTCATTCTCATAATGGAATCTATTTTGTTAAAATAGATCTAATTTTGCTTACAAAATTATAGAGATTCATTTTCTGAGAAAAACCACCAATCCATTCATACAATAACACAAATTAATATCTCAACAGAAAATAAAACATTCGCAGTGCAAACCACACAAAGTAAAATATAAATTCCCTAACTTTTCCCTACAAATTGTCCTACTCCCTAGCATTGTATAGTCAGAATTAGAAAGAACCTTAGCCTCCATACTACGTTATGCTTACTATACACTACTCATTACATATTTTACTACAACACAATGAAAAATGAGGCAAAGACTCAATTGAAGTCCGACATACACCCTAACCACAGAAAAGGATGCTTACATACCTTTTATTTACCAAGATTAGGTAAATATATATAAAAATCCAACCTGCATACAAGAACACACTACCACACTAAGACACAACACAAATTGCCCATAATTTCACTAAAAACACCCCTAGCTAGAATCACTCCCTATTGCGAACTGAAATTTAGTCTAAAACCCATCAACTAGACTACCCTCTAAAATATTACCTATCTAGCTAAACTTCTAATACGCGTAATTCAAACCGTCACGGATCTGACTACGGAGTTTGAATCGCCATAGATAAAACCCAGCACTTCCATTTGTATTAAAAACAAATGAAAACCTTCATGCAGTGAGCAAATCCAGGAATTCTAGTTAAATACTAGATTTATTCAGTAACAACTAAATCCAGGATAAATATGCTAAAATAACAATGAAATCCTGCTGAAAATCAGCAACACTTCAGTAGCACAGTATTATTGTATAATTAACTGCAATAAACCAAGGAAACACAGGATTGCTCACTAAAAGAAGTTTCTGGCTTTACCTGAAGGCACTCACAAGGAAGGGCGTTCCGAAGACTCGACTCTTCCAAAGCTGATCCGAACCCGACTGAAGACTGAGTAAAACTGTCCCGAAGCTCACCTGGAGCCTCATATTTATAGCTTTTCCGAAGGATCGCAAACATTACCTTATATGGTCATGTCCAGGGAAGCGTTACAACCGAAAAAGCCTCCATGCCCATATTTGGTCCTCCATAAGGAATCGTTCGAACGCGAGATCGCGAGATTACCTCATATGGTAACATATAAGGCACTCTTCGCTTGGACCCTTCGCCCCACCACTTTAGTGATGTTACGATATCAATTCTGAAATATTTTCAAGAAGTGTAGTTTAAATATATTAAACACCTCCAACAGGTTACACAATTGCCTTCTCAATCCTTTTGTCAAAATAAATACTTTGTCAAAATTTGAACTACAACTGTGTAGTATTTTAGTCATAATTTCAAATAAAGCATAAAACAGCAATTAGAATATCTTCTAGATCTTCGAAAATAGCGAACATTTTCCCAACCCTAGCATCCCAACTTTCTTGCAAAACCGTCTCCTAATTGGGGAATTACAACAGCTGAAACATGATTGGCTAATGCTCTAAAACCAAGCCAAATACATAAGGGTCTGATTGGTAGTTTGCAGGACATCAATTATCAGGTCCGAAATTTATTAGAAGTAAATCAAATGCACATTATTTGAATTTAAATTTTCCACAATGGAATTCAAATAGAGAATTTTATTATAATTTGAGATGAAAATTATTAATCAAATCGACTCTGTCATTTTTAGGCTCACAGAAATCATTGACTCAAACAGTCTAGTTTGACTTTAATGAGTGAAATGTTACTTGACGTCTGATCGGTATTTGCTATTAAATATTGATTTACCATAAATGTGTGTATTATAGTAGATAACACAATTAACAATCACAAGTGCTACTTCAGCATGTGACCTCCTCAATGCTTCAGCAAACATGCCTCAAAATACAGGTAAACCTCACTCTAAGTTGAATGATTTCGTATGACTATTTCATAAAATAAAAGTGTATCTTTTAACGAACTACACTTGATGTTACAAAACGATGATCTTTAATGACGTGTTAAACCTAATTTATGTTTCAGGTAAAATTCAAGAATTTATGAACCAAAAGCATTTTTAATCCTATGTTGGGTTTCATGCTATTACTGAAAACGCTGAAAATATATCATGAAACGCCAAATTTTTACTCTTAGTCATGTCCACCTAAATCCCAGGTAAGAGTATAATAGAAATTTCATATCTTAACTTAAACCTCATACTGTTATTTTAATAATATTTTTGTGTTCATATTAGCCATTCTTATAACTTTAACTACAGCTAATTCATATAACCAAATGAGATAAGATATACTAAAGTATAGTATTTGTAGTGCACAAAGAACAGATTTATAATAACAGTACTAATCCATGTTTTATTATACAAGTTATTAAGACCGCTAAATTGGTCTAATATGGAGAATTCACCTCGATGACTTGGTTAAAATCCATAGGATCTAGAAGACTAATTATTGTATAAATATAGTGTATTGGGGTGTAAGGATAAGGCTTATAAAGATTTTGACTATAAACACACAATACTGTATAATATTAGATGACATAACAATTTCAGTCTCCGGAGCAAAATATCCCATACAATAAATTACTTATATTGAATCATTTAACTAATAGATCCGAAATGAACTAACTAATTCTATTTTAGAACCGATATTAGGAACAGATGTAAGCATAAGCGCTTAGATCTAGCTTGTATTTAAAATGAGAATGAAACATTCAAAATGGTGTTGGATTAACTCGGTAAAAATTCCTATTACAGAGAAACTTTTAAACTACGCCATGGATGTTGAACTATTTGGTATCAAAATTGCCTGTGCCGCTGAAATGAACAGAAAATAAAAGAAATGCTTTATTGGACACGGATTCAATGGACCTTTCAGCTGATGGAGGACATCATAAGAAGAATTCTATAAATTGAACATTTTTATAACTATTTTACATTAGTTAGACCTGCTTTTGCTAGAAGTTCACAGTAATAGTATCGCCTGTTGTAGAATTAATTGCTTATGCTTATAAAACAACAAAAGGAGAATAAATAAACCTCATATATTATACCCTGTTTTATTGATTTTTCTATTACAACGCCATCTATTATCGAGTAGCTAATTTCCTAATTTTAAACCAATAACCTGAAGCTTTTAGTTCGTCAACTCACTCTAGGTGTCGCTTAAGTATCCAATTACCTCCTACATGGTGACATCTATTGTTGAGTAGGGAAACTCTTTACCCAATCAACACAGCTGTATGATAAACTGAAAACTCTTTCTAATTAAGGGACTAACTTCACTACTTGTCCAGAGATGTCACTAGTTTCTATGCATAAAATGATTGATTAGTTTAATCTTGGAATTATTTATTAAATTGACGAAAGATGTGATTTGGAATAGAATGTATGCTTTTATTAAAGTCAATTAATATTATTTAGAATCGAAAATTTTATTCTCATATCTATTCTTATAAAATATAGCCAATTAAGGCAATATTATAGTAGGTCTGGTACAACCGCCCCTAATTTATAAAGAAGTTTACCGTAGTTATAAATTACCTAACACAAAAGAAGACAATACTATAATAATTGCCGCATTAACCATCAACGAGGAACACTGTCCTTGAAGGAAAAAAAAAACAAATAATATAGAAATTTCAAATATATTAATCACCCTAATACATGGTATTTATTCATTGCTAAATAATAAACAGATAATACGAATGACTATTTAACGAACAGACAACAGAGAAAGGACCCCATATCAGTCCGAAACCTGTCGGGTCATTCACGGTACACACACGAGTGCTCAGTTCACCTTGCCACTGACTGGTCCAATGATAACTCAATAGGTAAGCTAGATATAAATAACCGTACTCTTCATTTGTCTCCTAGTTAGCTAACTTTACAACACTCAAAGGTTGACTGGCAGATACTCCCCAATGGTGAAGTCCGCCCCTGCACCCCAACTCATTGTTGTGACCCAATCTTATCTCCCTAATAAAACAATCACTTTAAAATAAATATAAATACCTACTTCTTTACCCAAACCTAGGTAGGTATTAAAAAAAATAAAACTGCACCCCAAAAGAATCTAATAAAACCAAGCTATTATCTAGTGAACCTAATCAATAGACATCCGTATATGTACTATGTAAGTATAACAGAAGAAATATTTAAAATTTAAGGAAGACCCCAATTACGAAAAAATATTACTAACTCAATTAAATTAAAACTACAATTTAATTCAATTCAACTTCTAATAAATACAAAATCCAGTAAAAATAAAAATCAGTTAAAGTTTGCTATCATGTATCTAACGCCCCCTATATTATCTGTAGTGAACTTAGTCCAAAACGAAACTAACCAATACGCAACATCAGTACATTACCCATAACCCAACTTCAAAACAATAAGCAATGGCTAGCGCCATCTGTGTCATTTGTGGCGAACTAACAACCGCAACATCTATCATACGCACTCATTCAACTGCACGCTACCAATAAAATCCGCAAGTGAAATCAATAAGCAATGGCTGGCGCCATCTGTGTCATTTTTGGCGAACTAACAAACACGACATCTATCATACGCAACTGCACGCTACCAATAAAATCCGCAAGTGAAATCAATAAGCAATGGCTGGCGCCATCTGTGTTATTTGTGGCGAACTAACAAACACGACATCTATCATACGCAACTGCACGCTACCAATAAGATCCGCAAGTGAAATCAATAAGCAATGGCTGGCGCCATCTGTGTCATTTGTGGCGAACTAAGCAACCACAGCCCAACGTATGATGCGCAGCCGTACGCTCACAACAATTCAGTTCGTTCAACGTCCGCTAGGTGAAACTTGAAATGGTGACATTAACGCCACCTGTCTTGCTTTACACGAACTAATGAGAAAAAAAAAAAAAAAGTTCGACGTGCTAAGGAAATCTGTATCGACACTACTAAAGCTTAATACGCCACCTATGCTATGGAGCGCGAACTAACACAACATCAAACTTCATAAAGCATAGCAATATTTATGGTACCCTAACCCCAATTTAACCTCTTTTATTATCGGTTACATAAAAACACAATTAAAACCATAATCCGAACTAATTCCTACAAATCAAATAGCTAAATAAAACAAAACGACTTACATATCTCCCTTAAAATCTCGCAATCGAGAAATATCTCGATCGCACAAAAAAAAAATTAAGTGTGCACACTACGTTAAAGAAAATTGAAGAAGTAATCATTTTAATAGAATATACGTAAATATCGTTTTACTTTAAAACAAACTAATAAAATCAATCTCTCCATCTCATTCTGATTTGCTTTATGACTACGCAATAAAAAAAAACAGACAAAACAACTGTCAAGCTAAAATAGTTAGAGCCACTTTAAAAATCACTTCCTGCCTCTTTCTACTAGCGAATTAAACGCTCAAACCGCACAAACCACGACCTGACGGAAATTTAAAAAAAAACTCGGCATACTCTATGTAATGTTGCCAGACTAACCAGAATACTCGATAAGTATAGCAATTCTAGCCTTAACCTGTCATCATAATATCAATAGTATTAAAATTTTGTAACTTTAATATGTCGAGCACTACTCATAGACAAGCCAATACTTAATACCAAATATTTAACACAACGATGTAATTGTTTTGCATCAACAAAACTACTATTATTTTGTATAAGAAATACTCTAACTAATGAAAGTTCTATAAGACATATTATCTTTTACTTAATCAAATACAATTAAAACAATCGGAGCAAACATTTTTACTATTTAAGGTAAAGTTTAAGATAAATTTTCCGGAAAATTTAATTGACTTAAATATTTTCTACAGCTTTTCAAGCTTTACTACTGGCAACACTACAATAACTGTCAAGCCTCGAACGTCATTCAGAGGTTAATTAATTACGTAAACGAGGTTCATGACTAGCGAATTCAACTCCTACGCAGTATTCAATTAAATGAAGGAAGCTTTATGTAGATATTACAGTATACACATACACAAAAGCTAATTTTAGAATTAAAATAAGAGTATTTGCGTCATCATATTAACGTAAACGTTGAAACAAAAGGCGAGTTTGGCACTGAGAAAATATGATTTTAACACGAGAAAATAATGGAAATCTGTAAGAATTGGCCTCTAATAAGGTAAATTAAGTTGCAATAGTCATCATAACTATGGTTTTCTATTACTATTTTTCAATTTTATGCAAATCTATCTCTATGAATTAATCGCAAATCTTATCACTTCTTAATACGCAATTTTGTTGGTTGGCACGCTTCTAACCCTACGTACTTTTATTTCAGCCCACTCTGCAAGCATGTTCATGAAAACCTATCGCAACTCATGGGTTAATGGCTTAATTATGCATAACTTTTCATGCATTTTCTAAATACAATAAAGAGAAGAATGAACCAAATAAAATGCACTAAAAATATAAGCGAAATAAACGAGACACACAGTAAAACAATAAGACGAACAAGAATGCTTAGTGAAAACAAAATAAGGTGAACGGAGAACATAACGGTTGACCAAAATTAAAAGCGCAGCATTTGCAAAGCATAATAAATTGTCATACCCTGTTTATTTATTTGCATGGTCCCTATCCTTATTAAGTGACAATCAAAGGTAGCACAAGTGAAGTCACGAAAATAAAGTGCGTCTTTGCACGAGTGTGCTAATGCATTTTTATACAAATAAGTATGCTTCTATGCATAAAACATTTTAAAGCCTGCACCATAATTTCGTAACTTTGTTAAGCAAGAATGTGACAATAGTATTTCGATCTACTCTGGAATTGAAATACATAATGTCTGCAAATACGTTAACATCCAAACCACCTCCAAAACACCCGCTTAACCCAGACATTTGTAAAACCACATCCTGCCGTCACGGCAACAAATTGTACCTAACCCAGTGGTATGTCTTAATAAATTTTAACCAGGTTATAACTCATTACTGGTCAATGGAGGTTTCCGTACTTCGCTCAACTTAAGTGAATATCCTTCAATAACTATGGATTGAAATAAATACTCATAATAAGAAGAGTATAAACTGAATTGACCAAATTGGATTGTGATCGTCTAGAAAGATTAGGACTCCCTACGTTGTGTAATTTTTTGTTTTAGTAATCCCAAAATTCTTTAAGATGTGGTATGTCTGGATTAAAACAAGGTGTAAGTTTTAGAGGTATTCATGTATTCAAACTAAAGACTTATAATTAAACACAACTAATGTCACACAGTATAATAAAAATAAAACATAACTACTAACTAGTATAACACATTATAATAAAAATAAATAATGTAAGTGTACTGATTTCTGTAGTAAGTGAGTAGAATAGTAGGTAGAGTCTGGGAATGGGAATGATGATACCGGGGCCATCATTGGCCCCGGGCAAGGCTCCAACCACTAATGGAGGTGACACCAGTCACCAACATTACCCCCTCCTTGCTACCTTCACACACCAGCAGAAAAATAATAATAGTTTAGGTTAAATTTAGAGCGCTAACCACGGCGCTAAGTCAACTCAAATAAAGAGACTGGCTAGGAGGAATGAGTAAACCCAATTCCAAGATAGATTTAGTAATTAGATGGAAATACATCCGATCCAACCAATGCTCGTTCATTCTGCTGCGTCACCGTGCATAAAACACAGGTAAAGTTGGGTAATCAGTTGGAATGCCTAAGCATAACCAATGGATTACAAAATATTCGGTATAACCAAGCTGCAAGCAGACAAGGTAGTGTGGGGTCTCATTAGAACGTAAGGAGAGCGGAATCCACCAGTCTTTTCATTATGCTTTCTCTTCCCACTGAGTGGGCCTCATGGAATAGACATAACTACATCGAAAGGCGATTCGGCAGGTATCCAAAGGTTCATAACAAGAAATAATTAGATAAAGGTAGCATGTAAACATACTACCGAATTGTAGAGTGTGGTGTAGGCACTGAGTATTAAACACAGGTTAACAGCACACGAAAAGCATCTGGTAAAACCGGATGAAAGGTTCGAGTTGCAATAACTTGAACAATTCAATAATTATAGTAACATTGTAAATCAGGCACTCACAAGGAATGGTAGGATTATGATAGACAAATATTTGTCTTGAGTTAAATGAAACACCTTAAGTAGAATTCATTTATTCAGATAATCAACACCATCGCAGGAGCTTCCCAAATCCTACAATGCAATAGTCTCAGATATATTGGTCCAATAAATGGTCATAATATGTTTAGTAACACAAGAGGACATTGGACTCTATTTTGTTCTACCAATAATCCTGGATCAATGGTATACCAAAACAGAATTTTAGATTTGAGTGATTGCGACACTAAGATAATCCAGAGGAAATATCAAAGTCTAGACCTTCAGTTAACACTGACTTGAAGTAGCATATGAATATGTCTTTTACACAGACTTACTGGTGGCAGGTCCGCCTAACCCAGTTTAAGTGTAAGATCCATGTTTCATACTTAACCAGTCATTAATAACCGAATTACATACAGGCAAGATAGCTCTTGACAGGCAATCAAAAGATTGTCGTTCAACAGACATAATGAATGATATGTTATAAATTCAACATAACTACAGTAAGAACTTCACTCACTTAGCCATGAAGAATAGATAACACGTTGCTGGCTAGGCCTTCACTCAGGGGAAAACCTATAGTAAAACACAGTTTGATTATGATCATTCCTGGACCATACATCCAGACACTTCTAATCATAAATGTATTATTATAAGATTAAGGCAGCTCTGCATTACACCTCATTTCTACAACATAATGCCGTCCATAGTCTCATTAGACCTTTAGACATTACTTTATAGAAACTACTTCTCACAAATACCTCGCTCTGAATTTCCATGGAACGCTATACAGCTAATCCCTTCAGAACTACACAACAAATATTGTATGGAGTTTGTGTACTGATAGTATATTGTGTGAATAGTGTGTATGTATAAAAATACATAAATGCATATAGCTAATAGATTAGTTGCATGTTGCAGGCATATTTTGTATAAATAACACAAATGTATTGTTCGAACGGGTGATGTCATTCTCATAATGGAATCTATTTTGTTAAAATAGATCTAATTTTGCTTACAAAATTATAGAGATTCATTTTCTGAGAAAAACCACCAATCCATTCATACAATAACACAAATTAATATCTCAACAGAAAATAAAACATTCGCAGTGCAAACCACACAAAGTAAAATATAAATTCCCTAACTTTTCCCTACAAATTGTCCTACTCCCTAGCATTGTATAGTCAGAATTAGAAAGAACCTTAGCCTCCATACTACGTTATGCTTACTATACACTACTCATTACATATTTTACTACAACACAATGAAAAATGAGGCAAAGACTCAATTGAAGTCCGACATACACCCTAACCACAGAAAAGGATGCTTACATACCTTTTATTTACCAAGATTAGGTAAATATATATAAAAATCCAACCTGCATACAAGAACACACTACCACACTAAGACACAACACAAATTGCCCATAATTTCACTAAAAACACCCCTAGCTAGAATCACTCCCTATTGCGAACTGAAATTTAGTCTAAAACCCATCAACTAGACTACCCTCTAAAATATTACCTATCTAGCTAAACTTCTAATACGCGTAATTCAAACCGTCACGGATCTGACTACGGAGTTTGAATCGCCATAGATAAAACCCAGCACTTCCATTTGTATTAAAAACAAATGAAAACCTTCATGCAGTGAGCAAATCCAGGAATTCTAGTTAAATACTAGATTTATTCAGTAACAACTAAATCCAGGATAAATATGCTAAAATAACAATGAAATCCTGCTGAAAATCAGCAACACTTCAGTAGCACAGTATTATTGTATAATTAACTGCAATAAACCAAGGAAACACAGGATTGCTCACTAAAAGAAGTTTCTGGCTTTACCTGAAGGCACTCACAAGGAAGGGCGTTCCGAAGACTCGACTCTTCCAAAGCTGATCCGAACCCGACTGAAGACTGAGTAAAACTGTCCCGAAGCTCACCTGGAGCCTCATATTTATAGCTTTTCCGAAGGATCGCAAACATTACCTTATATGGTCATGTCCAGGGAAGCGTTACAACCGAAAAAGCCTCCATGCCCATATTTGGTCCTCCATAAGGAATCGTTCGAACGCGAGATCGCGAGATTACCTCATATGGTAACATATAAGGCACTCTTCGCTTGGACCCTTCGCCCCACCACTTTAGTGATGTTACGATATCAATTCTGAAATATTTTCAAGAAGTGTAGTTTAAATATATTAAACACCTCCAACAGGTTACACAATTGCCTTCTCAATCCTTTTGTCAAAATAAATACTTTGTCAAAATTTGAACTACAACTGTGTAGTATTTTAGTCATAATTTCAAATAAAGCATAAAACAGCAATTAGAATATCTTCTAGATCTTCGAAAATAGCGAACATTTTCCCAACCCTAGCATCCCAACTTTCTTGCAAAACCGTCTCCTAATTGGGGAATTACAACAGCTGAAACATGATTGGCTAATGCTCTAAAACCAAGCCAAATACATAAGGGTCTGATTGGTAGTTTGCAGGACATCAATTATCAGGTCCGAAATTTATTAGAAGTAAATCAAATGCACATTATTTGAATTTAAATTTTCAACAATGGAATTCAAATAGAGAATTTTATTATAATTTGAGATGAAAATTATTAATCAAATCGACTCTGTCATTTTTAGGCTCACAGAAATCATTGACTCAAACAGTCTAGTTTGACTTTAATGAGTGAAATGTTACTTGACGTCTGATCGGTATTTGCTATTAAATATTGATTTACCATAAATGTGTGTATTATAGTAGATAACACAATTAACAATCACAAGTGCTACTTCAGCATGTGACCTCCTCAATGCTTCAGCAAACATGCCTCAAAATACAGGTAAACCTCACTCTAAGTTGAATGATTTCGTATGATTATTTCATAAAATAAAAGTGTATCTTTTAACGAACTACACTTGATGTTACAAAACGATGATCTTTAATGACGTGTTAAACCTAATTTATGTTTCAGGTAAAATTCAAGAATTTATGAACCAAAAGCATTTTTAATCCTATGTTGGGTTTCATGCTATTACTGAAAACGCTGAAAATATATCATGAAACGCCAAATTTTTACTCTTAGTCATGTCCACCTAAATCCCAGGTAAGAGTATAATAGAAATTTCATATCTTAACTTAAACCTCATACTGTTATTTTAATAATATTTTTGTGTTCATATTAGCCATTCTTATAACTTTAACTACAGCTAATTCATATAACCAAATGAGATAAGATATACTAAAGTATAGTATTTGTAGTGCACAAAGAACAGATTTATAATAACAGTACTAATCCATGTTTTATTATACAAGTTATTAAGACCGCTAAATTGGTCTAATATGGAGAATTCACCTCGATGACTTGGTTAAAATCCATAGGATCTAGAAGACTAATTATTGTATAAATATAGTGTATTGGGGTGTAAGGATAAGGCTTATAAAGATTTTGACTATAAACACACAATACTGTATAATATTAGATGACATAACAATTTCAGTCTCCGGAGCAAAATATCCCATACAATAAATTACTTATATTGAATCATTTAACTAATAGATCCGAAATGAACTAACTAATTCTATTTTAGAACCGATATTAGGAACAGATGTAAGCATAAGCGCTTAGATCTAGCTTGTATTTAAAATGAGAATGAAACATTCAAAATGGTGTTGGATTAACTCGGTAAAAATTCCTATTACAGAGAAACTTTTAAACTACGCCATGGATGTTGAACTATTTGGTATCAAAATTGCCTGTGCCGCTGAAATGAACAGAAAATAAAAGAAATGCTTTATTGGACACGGATTCAATGGACCTTTCAGCTGATGGAGGACATCATAAGAAGAATTCTATAAATTGAACATTTTTATAACTATTTTACATTAGTTAGACCTGCTTTTGCTAGAAGTTCACAGTAATAGTATCGCCTGTTGTAGAATTAATTGCTTATGCTTATAAAACAACAAAAGGAGAATAAATAAACCTCATATATTATACCCTGTTTTATTGATTTTTCTATTACAACGCCATCTATTATCGAGTAGCTAATTTCCTAATTTTAAACCAATAACCTGAAGCTTTTAGTTCGTCAACTCACTCTAGGTGTCGCTTAAGTATCCAATTACCTCCTACATGGTGACATCTATTGTTGAGTAGGGAAACTCTTTACCCAATCAACACAGCTGTATGATAAACTGAAAACTCTTTCTAATTAAGGGACTAACTTCACTACTTGTCCAGAGATGTCACTAGTTTCTATGCATAAAATGATTGATTAGTTTAATCTTGGAATTATTTATTAAATTGACGAAAGATGTGATTTGGAATAGAATGTATGCTTTTATTAAAGTCAATTAATATTATTTAGAATCGAAAATTTTATTCTCATATCTATTCTTATAAAATATAGCCAATTAAGGCAATATTATAGTAGGTCTGGTACAACCGCCCCTAATTTATAAAGAAGTTTACCGTAGTTATAAATTACCTAACACAAAAGAAGACAATACTATAATAATTGCCGCATTAACCATCAACGAGGAACACTGTCCTTGAAGGAAAAAAAAAACAAATAATATAGAAATTTCAAATATATTAATCACCCTAATACATGGTATTTATTCATTGCTAAATAATAAACAGATAATACGAATGACTATTTAACGAACAGACAACAGAGAAAGGACCCCATATCAGTCCGAAACCTGTCGGGTCATTCACGGTACACACACGAGTGCTCAGTTCACCTTGCCACTGACTGGTCCAATGATAACTCAATAGGTAAGCTAGATATAAATAACCGTACTCTTCATTTGTCTCCTAGTTAGCTAACTTTACAACACTCAAAGGTTGACTGGCAGATACTCCCCAATGGTGAAGTCCGCCCCTGCACCCCAACTCATTGTTGTGACCCAATCTTATCTCCCTAATAAAACAATCACTTTAAAATAAATATAAATACCTACTTCTTTACCCAAACCTAGGTAGGTATTAAAAAAAATAAAACTGCACCCCAAAAGAATCTAATAAAACCAAGCTATTATCTAGTGAACCTAATCAATAGACATCCGTATATGTACTATGTAAGTATAACAGAAGAAATATTTAAAATTTAAGGAAGACCCCAATTACGAAAAAATATTACTAACTCAATTAAATTAAAACTACAATTTAATTCAATTCAACTTCTAATAAATACAAAATCCAGTAAAAATAAAAATCAGTTAAAGTTTGCTATCATGTATCTAACGCCCCCTATATTATCTGTAGTGAACTTAGTCCAAAACGAAACTAACCAATACGCAACATCAGTACATTACCCATAACCCAACTTCAAAACAATAAGCAATGGCTAGCGCCATCTGTGTCATTTGTGGCGAACTAACAACCGCAACATCTATCATACGCACTCATTCAACTGCACGCTACCAATAAAATCCGCAAGTGAAATCAATAAGCAATGGCTGGCGCCATCTGTGTCATTTTTGGCGAACTAACAAACACGACATCTATCATACGCAACTGCACGCTACCAATAAAATCCGCAAGTGAAATCAATAAGCAATGGCTGGCGCCATCTGTGTTATTTGTGGCGAACTAACAAACACGACATCTATCATACGCAACTGCACGCTACCAATAAGATCCGCAAGTGAAATCAATAAGCAATGGCTGGCGCCATCTGTGTCATTTGTGGCGAACTAAGCAACCACAGCCCAACGTATGATGCGCAGCCGTACGCTCACAACAATTCAGTTCGTTCAACGTCCGCTAGGTGAAACTTGAAATGGTGACATTAACGCCACCTGTCTTGCTTTACACGAACTAATGAGAAAAAAAAAAAAAAAGTTCGACGTGCTAAGGAAATCTGTATCGACACTACTAAAGCTTAATACGCCACCTATGCTATGGAGCGCGAACTAACACAACATCAAACTTCATAAAGCATAGCAATATTTATGGTACCCTAACCCCAATTTAACCTCTTTTATTATCGGTTACATAAAAACACAATTAAAACCATAATCCGAACTAATTCCTACAAATCAAATAGCTAAATAAAACAAAACGACTTACATATCTCCCTTAAAATCTCGCAATCGAGAAATATCTCGATCGCACAAAAAAAAATTAAGTGTGCACACTACGTTAAAGAAAATTGAAGAAGTAATCATTTTAATAGAATATACGTAAATATCGTTTTACTTTAAAACAAACTAATAAAATCAATCTCTCCATCTCATTCTGATTTGCTTTATGACTACGCAATAAAAAAAAACAGACAAAACAACTGTCAAGCTAAAATAGTTAGAGCCACTTTAAAAATCACTTCCTGCCTCTTTCTACTAGCGAATTAAACGCTCAAACCGCACAAACCACGACCTGACGGAAATTTAAAAAAAAACTCGGCATACTCTATGTAATGTTGCCAGACTAACCAGAATACTCGATAAGTATAGCAATTCTAGCCTTAACCTGTCATCATAATATCAATAGTATTAAAATTTTGTAACTTTAATATGTCGAGCACTACTCATAGACAAGCCAATACTTAATACCAAATATTTAACACAACGATGTAATTGTTTTGCATCAACAAAACTACTATTATTTTGTATAAGAAATACTCTAACTAATGAAAGTTCTATAAGACATATTATCTTTTACTTAATCAAATACAATTAAAACAATCGGAGCAAACATTTTTACTATTTAAGGTAAAGTTTAAGATAAATTTTCCGGAAAATTTTAATTGACTTAAATATTTTCTACAGCTTTTCAAGCTTTACTACTGGCAACACTACAATAACTGTCAAGCCTCGAACGTCATTCAGAGGTTAATTAATTACGTAAACGAGGTTCATGACTAGCGAATTCAACTCCTACGCAGTATTCAATTAAATGAAGGAAGCTTTATGTAGATATTACAGTATACACATACACAAAAGCTAATTTTAGAATTAAAATAAGAGTATTTGCGTCATCATATTAACGTAAACGTTGCAACAAAAGGCGAGTTTGGCACTGAGAAAATATGATTTTAACACGAGAAAATAATGGAAATCTGTAAGAATTGGCCTCTAATAAGGTAAATTAAGTTGCAATAGTCATCATAACTATGGTTTTCTATTACTATTTTTCAATTTTATGCAAATCTATCTCTATGAATTAATCGCAAATCTTATCACTTCTTAATACGCAATTTTGTTGGTTGGCACGCTTCTAACCCTACGTACTTTTATTTCAGCCCACTCTGCAAGCATGTTCATGAAAACCTATCGCAACTCATGGGTTAATGGCTTAATTATGCATAACTTTTCATGCATTTTCTAAATACAATAAAGAGAAGAATGAACCAAATAAAATGCACTAAAAATATAAGCGAAATAAACGAGACACACAGTAAAACAATAAGACGAACAAGAATGCTTAGTGAAAACAAAATAAGGTGAACGGAGAACATAACGGTTGACCAAAATTAAAAGCGCAGCATTTGCAAAGCATAATAAATTGTCATACCCTGTTTATTTATTTGCATGGTCCCTATCCTTATTAAGTGACAATCAAAGGTAGCACAAGTGAAGTCACGAAAATAAAGTGCGTCTTTGCACGAGTGTGCTAATGCATTTTTATACAAATAAGTATGCTTCTATGCATAAAACATTTTAAAGCCTGCACCATAATTTCGTAACTTTGTTAAGCAAGAATGTGACAATAGTATTTCGATCTACTCTGGAATTGAAATACATAATGTCTGCAAATACGTTAACATCCAAACCACCTCCAAAACACCCGCTTAACCCAGACATTTGTAAAACCACATCCTGCCGTCACGGCAACAAATTGTACCTAACCCAGTGGTATGTCTTAATAAATTTTAACCAGGTTATAACTCATTACTGGTCAATGGAGGTTTCCGTACTTCGCTCAACTTAAGTGAATATCCTTCAATAACTATGGATTGAAATAAATACTCATAATAAGAAGAGTATAAACTGAATTGACCAAATTGGATTGTGATCGTCTAGAAAGATTAGGACTCCCTACGTTGTGTAATTTTTTGTTTTAGTAATCCCAAAATTCTTTAAGATGTGGTATGTCTGGATTAAAACAAGGTGTAAGTTTTAGAGGTATTCATGTATTCAAACTAAAGACTTATAATTAAACACAACTAATGTCACACAGTATAATAAAAATAAAACATAACTACTAACTAGTATAACACATTATAATAAAAATAAATAATGTAAGTGTACTGATTTCTGTAGTAAGTGAGTAGAATAGTAGGTAGGGTCTGGGAATGGGAATGATGATACCGGGGCCATCATTGGCCCCGGGCAAGGCTCCAACCACTAATGGAGGTGACACCAGTCACCAACATTACCCCCTCCTTGCTACCTTCACACACCAGCAGAAAAATAATAATAGTTTAGGTTAAATTTAGAGCGCTAACCACGGCGCTAAGTCAACTCAAATAAAGAGACTGGCTAGGAGGAATGAGTAAACCCAATTCCAAGATAGATTTAGTAATTTATTGAATCAGGCGTTACTTTGCGGAGGTCCATATTTATGAACTAAAAAACAATTACTTTGCTCACCCGGACGGATAGTGAATAGCATGCTTTACTCTGCGTTGCCATCTCAGCCTACTAACATATTTAGATCTAGTATTACTTATGTTGGCCGGTTGTCTGACAAGATTTATAATATTTTAAAATCAAATAACATCAATGTTGCCTTTAAGACTACTAATTCTTTACGTTCTAGACTTTGTAATAACAAAGAAAAGGTGGATAAAGGGAACAGGTCGGGCGTATATAAACTCACTTGTGGCGACTGTAGTCAAGTATACATTGGACAAACCGGTCGAAGCTTTGATACTAGATTTAAAGAGCATGTCTCGTCATATAGGCATGATCATCCAGAGAAATCAAACTTTGCCAAGCATTTATTAGAAACGAATCATTCGTTGTTAGACTCAGATACGTACGAAATTTTACATTATTGTGATAAGGGTTTGCGGCTATCGGTTTTAGAACAATTGGAAATAATTAGGTACAACAACATGGGGTCTATTATTAATGAACAAGTTAATTTGGTTTCTTCGCCTTTGTTACGACTTGGTTCTAATTTTAATAATGTGTCATAGTAATAATGAGAACATGACTTCTCTTTTTACCGTACTCGGTTAAAAATAACGGGGTACCTGGCGTAGATTAAAAATAAAAATAAAAAGGGTAGTTTGGAATTCATTTCTTAAAAAAGGGTAGTTTAGGACTTACATAAAAGGGTAGTTTGGAATTTATAAAATATTAGTGGGTACGTTGGTTTTGTCATTAACTAAGTTCAGTACATGGTTTACATATGTCAGTAGTGGAAGTGGTGGCATGTTGAGCGGTTGTTGTTGTGCTTCGTAAATGGCCTCGTGGAGAGTGCCGAAACGCGTCAGCGTTTAGTATAGTGGTGGTGGTGATAGTTGGGTCTGTGTGGCATGTGTTGATTCGTGTAGCAGTGGAGGTGGAGGTGTTGCATGGAAACATACATTTGCCGCACAGATATAACTATTTGTCATTAGTGGTCGCGGGTGAGCAAAGTAATTGTTTTTTAGTTCATAGATTTAGTAATTAGATGGAAATACATCCGATCCAACCAATGCTCGTTCATTCTGCTGCGTCACCGTGCATAAAACACAGGTAAAGTTGGGTAATCAGTTGGAATGCCTAAGCATAACCAATGGATTACAAAATATTCGGTATAACCAAGCTGCAAGCAGACAAGGTAGTGTGGGGTCTCATTAGAACGTAAGGAGAGCGGAATCCACCAGTCTTTTCATTATGCTTTCTCTTCCCACTGAGTGGGCCTCATGGAATAGACATAACTACATCGAAAGGCGATTCGGCAGGTATCCAAAGGTTCATAACAAGAAATAATTAGATAAAGGTAGCATGTAAACATACTACCGAATTGTAGAGTGTGGTGTAGGCACTGAGTATTAAACACAGGTTAACAGCACACGAAAAGCATCTGGTAAAACCGGATGAAAGGTTCGAGTTGCAATAACTTGAACAATTCAATAATTATAGTAACATTGTAAATCAGGCACTCACAAGGAATGGTAGGATTATGATAGACAAATATTTGTCTTGAGTTAAATGAAACACCTTAAGTAGAATTCATTTATTCAGATAATCAACACCATCGCAGGAGCTTCCCAAATCCTACAATGCAATAGTCTCAGATATATTGGTCCAATAAATGGTCATAATATGTTTAGTAACACAAGAGGACATTGGACTCTATTTTGTTCTACCAATAATCCTGGATCAATGGTATACCAAAACAGAATTTTAGATTTGAGTGATTGCGACACTAAGATAATCCAGAGGAAATATCAAAGTCTAGACCTTCAGTTAACACTGACTTGAAGTAGCATATGAATATGTCTTTTACACAGACTTACTGGTGGCAGGTCCGCCTAACCCAGTTTAAGTGTAAGATCCATGTTTCATACTTAACCAGTCATTAATAACCGAATTACATACAGGCAAGATAGCTCTTGACAGGCAATCAAAAGATGAATGATATGTTATAAATTCAACATAACTACAGTAAGAACTTCACTCACTTAGCCATGAAGAATAGATAACACGTTGCTGGCTAGGCCTTCACTCAGGGGAAAACCTATAGTAAAACACAGTTTGATTATGATCATTCCTGGACCATACATCCAGACACTTCTAATCATAAATGTATTATTATAAGATTAAGGCAGCTCTGCATTACACCTCATTTCTACAACATAATGCCGTCCATAGTCTCATTAGACCTTTAGACATTACTTTATAGAAACTACTTCTCACAAATACCTCGCTCTGAATTTCCATGGAACGCTATACAGCTAATCCCTTCAGAACTACACAACAAATATTGTATGGAGTTTGTGTACTGATAGTATATTGTGTGAATAGTGTGTATGTATAAAAATACATAAATGCATATAGCTAATAGATTAGTTGCATGTTGCAGGCATATTTTGTATAAATAACACAAATGTATTGTTCGAACGGGTGATGTCATTCTCATAATGGAATCTATTTTGTTAAAATAGATCTAATTTTGCTTACAAAATTATAGAGATTCATTTTCTGAGAAAAACCACCAATCCATTCATACAATAACACAAATTAATATCTCAACAGAAAATAAAACATTCGCAGTGCAAACCACACAAAGTAAAATATAAATTCCCTAACTTTTCCCTACAAATTGTCCTACTCCCTAGCATTGTATAGTCAGAATTAGAAAGAACCTTAGCCTCCATACTACGTTATGCTTACTATACACTACTCATTACATATTTTACTACAACACAATGAAAAATGAGGCAAAGACTCAATTGAAGTCCGACATACACCCTAACCACAGAAAAGGATGCTTACATACCTTTTATTTACCAAGATTAGGTAAATATATATAAAAATCCAACCTGCATACAAGAACACACTACCACACTAAGACACAACACAAATTGCCCATAATTTCACTAAAAACACCCCTAGCTAGAATCACTCCCTATTGCGAACTGAAATTTAGTCTAAAACCCATCAACTAGACTACCCTCTAAAATATTACCTATCTAGCTAAACTTCTAATACGCGTAATTCAAACCGTCACGGATCTGACTACGGAGTTTGAATCGCCATAGATAAAACCCAGCACTTCCATTTGTATTAAAAACAAATGAAAACCTTCATGCAGTGAGCAAATCCAGGAATTCTAGTTAAATACTAGATTTATTCAGTAACAACTAAATCCAGGATAAATATGCTAAAATAACAATGAAATCCTGCTGAAAATCAGCAACACTTCAGTAGCACAGTATTATTGTATAATTAACTGCAATAAACCAAGGAAACACAGGATTGCTCACTAAAAGAAGTTTCTGGCTTTACCTGAAGGCACTCACAAGGAAGGGCGTTCCGAAGACTCGACTCTTCCAAAGCTGATCCGAACCCGACTGAAGACTGAGTAAAACTGTCCCGAAGCTCACCTGGAGCCTCATATTTATAGCTTTTCCGAAGGATCGCAAACATTACCTTATATGGTCATGTCCAGGGAAGCGTTACAACCGAAAAAGCCTCCATGCCCATATTTGGTCCTCCATAAGGAATCGTTCGAACGCGAGATCGCGAGATTACCTCATATGGTAACATATAAGGCACTCTTCGCTTGGACCCTTCGCCCCACCACTTTAGTGATGTTACGATATCAATTCTGAAATATTTTCAAGAAGTGTAGTTTAAATATATTAAACACCTCCAACAGGTTACACAATTGCCTTCTCAATCCTTTTGTCAAAATAAATACTTTGTCAAAATTTGAACTACAACTGTGTAGTATTTTAGTCATAATTTCAAATAAAGCATAAAACAGCAATTAGAATATCTTCTAGATCTTCGAAAATAGCGAACATTTTCCCAACCCTAGCATCCCAACTTTCTTGCAAAACCGTCTCCTAATTGGGGAATTACAACAGCTGAAACATGATTGGCTAATGCTCTAAAACCAAGCCAAATACATAAGGGTCTGATTGGTAGTTTGCAGGACATCAATTATCAGGTCCGAAATTTATTAGAAGTAAATCAAATGCACATTATTTGAATTTAAATTTTCCACAATGGAATTCAAATAGAGAATTTTATTATAATTTGAGATGAAAATTATTAATCAAATCGACTCTGTCATTTTTAGGCTCACAGAAATCATTGACTCAAACAGTCTAGTTTGACTTTAATGAGTGAAATGTTACTTGACGTCTGATCGGTATTTGCTATTAAATATTGATTTACCATAAATGTGTGTATTATAGTAGATAACACAATTAACAATCACAAGTGCTACTTCAGCATGTGACCTCCTCAATGCTTCAGCAAACATGCCTCAAAATACAGGTAAACCTCACTCTAAGTTGAATGATTTCGTATGATTATTTCATAAAATAAAAGTGTATCTTTTAACGAACTACACTTGATGTTACAAAACGATGATCTTTAATGACGTGTTAAACCTAATTTATGTTTCAGGTAAAATTCAAGAATTTATGAACCAAAAGCATTTTTAATCCTATGTTGGGTTTCATGCTATTACTGAAAACGCTGAAAATATATCATGAAACGCCAAATTTTTACTCTTAGTCATGTCCACCTAAATCCCAGGTAAGAGTATAATAGAAATTTCATATCTTAACTTAAACCTCATACTGTTATTTTAATAATATTTTTGTGTTCATATTAGCCATTCTTATAACTTTAACTACAGCTAATTCATATAACCAAATGAGATAAGATATACTAAAGTATAGTATTTGTAGTGCACAAAGAACAGATTTATAATAACAGTACTAATCCATGTTTTATTATACAAGTTATTAAGACCGCTAAATTGGTCTAATATGGAGAATTCACCTCGATGACTTGGTTAAAATCCATAGGATCTAGAAGACTAATTATTGTATAAATATAGTGTATTGGGGTGTAAGGATAAGGCTTATAAAGATTTTGACTATAAACACACAATACTGTATAATATTAGATGACATAACAATTTCAGTCTCCGGAGCAAAATATCCCATACAATAAATTACTTATATTGAATCATTTAACTAATAGATCCGAAATGAACTAACTAATTCTATTTTAGAACCGATATTAGGAACAGATGTAAGCATAAGCGCTTAGATCTAGCTTGTATTTAAAATGAGAATGAAACATTCAAAATGGTGTTGGATTAACTCGGTAAAAATTCCTATTACAGAGAAACTTTTAAACTACGCCATGGATGTTGAACTATTTGGTATCAAAATTGCCTGTGCCGCTGAAATGAACAGAAAATAAAAGAAATGCTTTATTGGACACGGATTCAATGGACCTTTCAGCTGATGGAGGACATCATAAGAAGAATTCTATAAATTGAACATTTTTATAACTATTTTACATTAGTTAGACCTGCTTTTGCTAGAAGTTCACAGTAATAGTATCGCCTGTTGTAGAATTAATTGCTTATGCTTATAAAACAACAAAAGGAGAATAAATAAACCTCATATATTATACCCTGTTTTATTGATTTTTCTATTACAACGCCATCTATTATCGAGTAGCTAATTTCCTAATTTTAAACCAATAACCTGAAGCTTTTAGTTCGTCAACTCACTCTAGGTGTCGCTTAAGTATCCAATTACCTCCTACATGGTGACATCTATTGTTGAGTAGGGAAACTCTTTACCCAATCAACACAGCTGTATGATAAACTGAAAACTCTTTCTAATTAAGGGACTAACTTCACTACTTGTCCAGAGATGTCACTAGTTTCTATGCATAAAATGATTGATTAGTTTAATCTTGGAATTATTTATTAAATTGACGAAAGATGTGATTTGGAATAGAATGTATGCTTTTATTAAAGTCAATTAATATTATTTAGAATCGAAAATTTTATTCTCATATCTATTCTTATAAAATATAGCCAATTAAGGCAATATTATAGTAGGTCTGGTACAACCGCCCCTAATTTATAAAGAAGTTTACCGTAGTTATAAATTACCTAACACAAAAGAAGACAATACTATAATAATTGCCGCATTAACCATCAACGAGGAACACTGTCCTTGAAGGAAAAAAAAAACAAATAATATAGAAATTTCAAATATATTAATCACCCTAATACATGGTATTTATTCATTGCTAAATAATAAACAGATAATACGAATGACTATTTAACGAACAGACAACAGAGAAAGGACCCCATATCAGTCCGAAACCTGTCGGGTCATTCACGGTACACACACGAGTGCTCAGTTCACCTTGCCACTGACTGGTCCAATGATAACTCAATAGGTAAGCTAGATATAAATAACCGTACTCTTCATTTGTCTCCTAGTTAGCTAACTTTACAACACTCAAAGGTTGACTGGCAGATACTCCCCAATGGTGAAGTCCGCCCCTGCACCCCAACTCATTGTTGTGACCCAATCTTATCTCCCTAATAAAACAATCACTTTAAAATAAATATAAATACCTACTTCTTTACCCAAACCTAGGTAGGTATTAAAAAAAATAAAACTGCACCCCAAAAGAATCTAATAAAACCAAGCTATTATCTAGTGAACCTAATCAATAGACATCCGTATATGTACTATGTAAGTATAACAGAAGAAATATTTAAAATTTAAGGAAGACCCCAATTACGAAAAAATATTACTAACTCAATTAAATTAAAACTACAATTTAATTCAATTCAACTTCTAATAAATACAAAATCCAGTAAAAATAAAAATCAGTTAAAGTTTGCTATCATGTATCTAACGCCCCCTATATTATCTGTAGTGAACTTAGTCCAAAACGAAACTAACCAATACGCAACATCAGTACATTACCCATAACCCAACTTCAAAACAATAAGCAATGGCTAGCGCCATCTGTGTCATTTGTGGCGAACTAACAACCGCAACATCTATCATACGCACTCATTCAACTGCACGCTACCAATAAAATCCGCAAGTGAAATCAATAAGCAATGGCTGGCGCCATCTGTGTCATTTTTGGCGAACTAACAAACACGACATCTATCATACGCAACTGCACGCTACCAATAAAATCCGCAAGTGAAATCAATAAGCAATGGCTGGCGCCATCTGTGTTATTTGTGGCGAACTAACAAACACGACATCTATCATACGCAACTGCACGCTACCAATAAGATCCGCAAGTGAAATCAATAAGCAATGGCTGGCGCCATCTGTGTCATTTGTGGCGAACTAAGCAACCACAGCCCAACGTATGATGCGCAGCCGTACGCTCACAACAATTCAGTTCGTTCAACGTCCGCTAGGTGAAACTTGAAATGGTGACATTAACGCCACCTGTCTTGCTTTACACGAACTAATGAGAAAAAAAAAAAAAAAGTTCGACGTGCTAAGGAAATCTGTATCGACACTACTAAAGCTTAATACGCCACCTATGCTATGGAGCGCGAACTAACACAACATCAAACTTCATAAAGCATAGCAATATTTATGGTACCCTAACCCCAATTTAACCTCTTTTATTATCGGTTACATAAAAACACAATTAAAACCATAATCCGAACTAATTCCTACAAATCAAATAGCTAAATAAAACAAAACGACTTACATATCTCCCTTAAAATCTCGCAATCGAGAAATATCTCGATCGCACAAAAAAAAAATTAAGTGTGCACACTACGTTAAAGAAAATTGAAGAAGTAATCATTTTAATAGAATATACGTAAATATCGTTTTACTTTAAAACAAACTAATAAAATCAATCTCTCCATCTCATTCTGATTTGCTTTATGACTACGCAATAAAAAAAAACAGACAAAACAACTGTCAAGCTAAAATAGTTAGAGCCACTTTAAAAATCACTTCCTGCCTCTTTCTACTAGCGAATTAAACGCTCAAACCGCACAAACCACGACCTGACGGAAATTTAAAAAAAAACTCGGCATACTCTATGTAATGTTGCCAGACTAACCAGAATACTCGATAAGTATAGCAATTCTAGCCTTAACCTGTCATCATAATATCAATAGTATTAAAATTTTGTAACTTTAATATGTCGAGCACTACTCATAGACAAGCCAATACTTAATACCAAATATTTAACACAACGATGTAATTGTTTTGCATCAACAAAACTACTATTATTTTGTATAAGAAATACTCTAACTAATGAAAGTTCTATAAGACATATTATCTTTTACTTAATCAAATACAATTAAAACAATCGGAGCAAACATTTTTACTATTTAAGGTAAAGTTTAAGATAAATTTTCCGGAAAATTTAATTGACTTAAATATTTTCTACAGCTTTTCAAGCTTTACTACTGGCAACACTACAATAACTGTCAAGCCTCGAACGTCATTCAGAGGTTAATTAATTACGTAAACGAGGTTCATGACTAGCGAATTCAACTCCTACGCAGTATTCAATTAAATGAAGGAAGCTTTATGTAGATATTACAGTATACACATACACAAAAGCTAATTTTAGAATTAAAATAAGAGTATTTGCGTCATCATATTAACGTAAACGTTGAAACAAAAGGCGAGTTTGGCACTGAGAAAATATGATTTTAACACGAGAAAATAATGGAAATCTGTAAGAATTGGCCTCTAATAAGGTAAATTAAGTTGCAATAGTCATCATAACTATGGTTTTCTATTACTATTTTTCAATTTTATGCAAATCTATCTCTATGAATTAATCGCAAATCTTATCACTTCTTAATACGCAATTTTGTTGGTTGGCACGCTTCTAACCCTACGTACTTTTATTTCAGCCCACTCTGCAAGCATGTTCATGAAAACCTATCGCAACTCATGGGTTAATGGCTTAATTATGCATAACTTTTCATGCATTTTCTAAATACAATAAAGAGAAGAATGAACCAAATAAAATGCACTAAAAATATAAGCGAAATAAACGAGACACACAGTAAAACAATAAGACGAACAAGAATGCTTAGTGAAAACAAAATAAGGTGAACGGAGAACATAACGGTTGACCAAAATTAAAAGCGCAGCATTTGCAAAGCATAATAAATTGTCATACCCTGTTTATTTATTTGCATGGTCCCTATCCTTATTAAGTGACAATCAAAGGTAGCACAAGTGAAGTCACGAAAATAAAGTGCGTCTTTGCACGAGTGTGCTAATGCATTTTTATACAAATAAGTATGCTTCTATGCATAAAACATTTTAAAGCCTGCACCATAATTTCGTAACTTTGTTAAGCAAGAATGTGACAATAGTATTTCGATCTACTCTGGAATTGAAATACATAATGTCTGCAAATACGTTAACATCCAAACCACCTCCAAAACACCCGCTTAACCCAGACATTTGTAAAACCACATCCTGCCGTCACGGCAACAAATTGTACCTAACCCAGTGGTATGTCTTAATAAATTTTAACCAGGTTATAACTCATTACTGGTCAATGGAGGTTTCCGTACTTCGCTCAACTTAAGTGAATATCCTTCAATAACTATGGATTGAAATAAATACTCATAATAAGAAGAGTATAAACTGAATTGACCAAATTGGATTGTGATCGTCTAGAAAGATTAGGACTCCCTACGTTGTGTAATTTTTTGTTTTAGTAATCCCAAAATTCTTTAAGATGTGGTATGTCTGGATTAAAACAAGGTGTAAGTTTTAGAGGTATTCATGTATTCAAACTAAAGACTTATAATTAAACACAACTAATGTCACACAGTATAATAAAAATAAAACATAACTACTAACTAGTATAACACATTATAATAAAAATAAATAATGTAAGTGTACTGATTTCTGTAGTAAGTGAGTAGAATAGTAGGTAGAGTCTGGGAATGGGAATGATGATACCGGGGCCATCATTGGCCCCGGGCAAGGCTCCAACCACTAATGGAGGTGACACCAGTCACCAACATTACCCCCTCCTTGCTACCTTCACACACCAGCAGAAAAATAATAATAGTTTAGGTTAAATTTAGAGCGCTAACCACGGCGCTAAGTCAACTCAAATAAAGAGACTGGCTAGGAGGAATGAGTAAACCCAATTCCAAGATAGATTTAGTAATTAGATGGAAATACATCCGATCCAACCAATGCTCGTTCATTCTGCTGCGTCACCGTGCATAAAACACAGGTAAAGTTGGGTAATCAGTTGGAATGCCTAAGCATAACCAATGGATTACAAAATATTCGGTATAACCAAGCTGCAAGCAGACAAGGTAGTGTGGGGTCTCATTAGAACGTAAGGAGAGCGGAATCCACCAGTCTTTTCATTATGCTTTCTCTTCCCACTGAGTGGGCCTCATGGAATAGACATAACTACATCGAAAGGCGATTCGGCAGGTATCCAAAGGTTCATAACAAGAAATAATTAGATAAAGGTAGCATGTAAACATACTACCGAATTGTAGAGTGTGGTGTAGGCACTGAGTATTAAACACAGGTTAACAGCACACGAAAAGCATCTGGTAAAACCGGATGAAAGGTTCGAGTTGCAATAACTTGAACAATTCAATAATTATAGTAACATTGTAAATCAGGCACTCACAAGGAATGGTAGGATTATGATAGACAAATATTTGTCTTGAGTTAAATGAAACACCTTAAGTAGAATTCATTTATTCAGATAATCAACACCATCGCAGGAGCTTCCCAAATCCTACAATGCAATAGTCTCAGATATATTGGTCCAATAAATGGTCATAATATGTTTAGTAACACAAGAGGACATTGGACTCTATTTTGTTCTACCAATAATCCTGGATCAATGGTATACCAAAACAGAATTTTAGATTTGAGTGATTGCGACACTAAGATAATCCAGAGGAAATATCAAAGTCTAGACCTTCAGTTAACACTGACTTGAAGTAGCATATGAATATGTCTTTTACACAGACTTAC